>CM021699.1:13149014-13202971 GCA_011074415.1 Stictonetta naevosa
CAGAAAAGAAAAGAAAAGAAAAGAAAAGAAAAGGAAAACACTGAAAAGACCCACAGTCACCTTGCAACAATACCCCAGCTGGGCAGGGAGAAGGAAGGAGAAGTGAACTCTGAAAACATCAGATCTATGAAAAACTCCTTCTCTCAGATCTAACGTGATCAGAACAGACCACAGCTCACAGGTCTGGGCTCTGATGGTCAAACTACTGCACACTTTGGAGTTTGAGGAGAAGCTGAGAAAGCCTGTAGAGAAAAATAAAATTAGGATATTTCATTTGTTCTGCCTCTGAAGGTGCTTCTTGCTCCTGCAAGCATGTGAACTCCTACCAGCCCCACTCTATGCTCAAGCTCTGTTCAAAGTCCTTGCTTAGGAATTTCAAGCAGCAGTTCAGAAAGGAGTGTTTAATAAGAGGGCAGCCAGTTGCTCTGGAGACCAGCCGTGCCACAGCACCTTCAAAGATCTGGCCATGCCACCTCTAACTTTCTGTGTCTCCTGCTGCCTGCTCAAGTGCTTCTAATCACTATTTGCCACCATTTAAGCGGCTTCCTCCATAATGTGCACACACACTACTTACTGAAGGCTGGCAAACACAGATAAGCGAGTCTGTGCTATTCCACTCGTACTTTTATTTATTTGTTAGGCAGATGCTGGTAGAGCTGGGATAGCTCGGCCTACCCTAGGGCCTGTCATGGCCTCACTCAATGGCAGGATGTAGGGCCTGTTTCCAGGTCTTCCCGTGCAATCTTCAGCAAGTGCCCTACACTATAAAGCTTATAATGGAATAATATAGGTTTGGGAAGAGATTTTGGAGGTCAGCTCCCTGCTCAATGCACACCCAGCTCAATCAGGTTACTCGGGGTCTTGTCCCATCTATGGCTGTTAAACTTTGGGGGCACCTCTCTCTCTTGTTTTCCAGTGGGATTAAATCTACTTCTGGCAGCCCGTGGTATAACTTGCTTAATGAATGGGTAGGCCCTTGACTTACACTTATACACCACCCAGCCCACTCAGGGCCATTTGAGGCTAATAATGCTGGGAAAGGCCTGAGGAGAAGAGCTTCACTGGTAGTCATCCCTGTGGCCTCAAGGTCCTGGACAGCCATGGGTCTACTACAGGATGACAGATACAGACACTCAAGCTCTGAAGACAAGGACTCTGACAAATCAGCTCTAGCAAGCCTGCATGGTGCTAAAGACATTTAGTTCTGTCTCATGTATGATGCTCCCAGCTGCAGATCTTATTCTGGGTATATTTAACCTTAACAAAATAAGGAAAGACATCTGGAAAAGAAAAATCACACCAGAACTAGTATCTTTGTCTCACCTTAAACATTTTAAGGTCATGGTTAAAAACATTATTTCACCTATGGATGTCTGTATGTGCAGTTACCTTAAAGATATACAACATTAGAACCATCTTTCAAAAAGCAATGTTTCCATATATAGAGGTGCAAATAAATACAAATGCGTTTTTTTTTAAATGTTTCTCATTGAAGTAAGGAAAAATATATATATATATTTATCGGGACACAGAAAGGGATGAGACCTTGGTTTTGGAAAAGCTGAAAATAATTTTTGAACCATTTCTAATTGGAAATGGAAGATGTTTTTTTTAAGCACAGCAGCTTAGCAGTTGGCCACGCTGACCTCTACCTTACCCTTCATTTGTCTGAGCCAGGCAGTTTCAACTGAGAGCTGCTGGAAGGTGCTGACAGAAGTCACAGAAAGCCTGGTGGCACCACATCCTCCCAGGAGGAAATAGTCCTAAATGGAGCTTGACTGCTTGCAGATGCTGAGAGGCAGCAGTCAGCAAGTTGCAGAGTTCAATACTGGGTGGAAGCACTACCTCCCACCCCTGGTTTTGTCCCAAAATGCAGACACATGGGCAGCCATCTGCCTCCCACAGTCTAGGAGATAAACCATACCCTTTCCAAAACAGACCATTTTAGAGCAGGACAGTGGCCTCTGGACAAAAGCTGGTAGCTGTACTGGCTTCAAAGTAACCATGTTGTATGCAGATGGGCTATGCAGAGATAACTAACTTCATCTTCTCTTTATTTTGTTCCTACACTCACAGCAGCCATATGTACCTCATGATCCTCTTCAGGTGGGCTATCAACCTTGAACAGTGCTACACAACCATTTCCTCACCTTCCCTGGGCCAGGACTTCCCCTATTCTCCTACCATGAGCTTCCTGTGTAGGTCATACTCATTTCACTGCTGTTTCTTGGGACTCCAACAAGCAGTGCTTTGCAGACCCTTTATTTTCATTTTGCAAATAGGGAATACAGTTCACCATATGAAATTGGGAGTCAGTCAGGAGGGTCAGAAATGAGACCTCTTCTGCAAGATAATGGGCAGGGTTAAGCCCTGGGACACTGCAGGGTTTCTGTTCTCATGACAGGCTGCTAAGGTGACCACGGCTTGGGCATGAAATATCTATGCTGGAAGAACCAGACTCAGGTTAGCTGCAGTGACTGGGCTGGGCCAAATTCAGTCAGCTCCCAAAAGCAAGATCATAGGCTTGCAGCAAGTGTGTTTACACCTGCATCTTCTGAATTTCAGAAAGCACCATGCTTTGGGCCAAACGAGCATCTCAGCTTGAATTGGTCTTTTAGCTCCAGGAATGGTGTACAAGAACAACCTGGACTATCAGCTGCAACACATGAAGATTTACAGTCATTATTCCCATGTCATGCAAGTAGGTCATCAGAGAAGGATCTCTTTGTTTTTCATCCTCCAACTTCTCACACCATCCAACAGCTTTATCAGCAGTATGGCCCCCAACAGACCTTCAGGGCCAGTTCTGCTTGGAGAACTGAACCTCCATCTCCATGAATTCCTGCAATGTGCATGTCTTTCACCAAAAATTAAGTCATCTCTGGAAAAAAAGAAAAAAAAAAAAAAAAAAAGAAAAAAAAAGTCAGTAACTTCCCCAGACACGAGAAGATGAGCTCAAATATGCCTTTGAGTGGCTGCACTGCACTTGAAAACATCACGTGCTCGGCTGATAAAAGGCAATATCCAGGTGCACCACCACCTACTGCTCAAGGTGGAATTTTCCAGCACCAGCTCAAAACAAAGCTGGAAAGTGACAGGATGAAGAAGCCAAAATAAGGAAAGGAAGAAAACACCAAACCCAAGGTCAACATCAAACCAAATGCAAGTCTCCAGACAGAAACATTAAAGCCAAAAGGGTAAGAAGCATGAACCAGAAGAGATTCAGGATGAAATTAGGTGACCGTGCTTGGCACAGGGGTTGGACCAGATGATCACCAGAGGTTCCTTCCAACCTCAACCATTCTGTGATTCTGTGAAATTCTCAGCTCAGAACTCAATTCCCAACTCAGAGTTGGGAAACAAAAGAGACAAAATGAGACTCTCAAAACATAAAAATAAAATATTTTATTTCATATAAATACTTACTTTTGATAAAAATCAGTACTGTCTAACCAAAAAGAGACTGAACTCTGATTCCGAAATCACATGTGCCCTCCTGCCAGCAGTCAGGCCCCAAAAAGTGAGATATTGATACGTTTCCAAATGGCAGTCTAAAGCAAGCTGAGGCTGTTTATCTGCCGTCTGGATTTTAAAGCTGTGAACTAAGTTTTCCATTGTGTTTGGTTTTGATTTCAACATCCTATCTGGAACATTCAGCTCATGTTCTCATGTTTTTCTAAGCAACCACAAGGTTTAGAGATTTACTTTTTTTAAATGAGAAAATGGAGATTCTTATGCAATATCTTCCTTCCAGCAGCTGGGAATTCAAGAAAAAAATACATATACAACATCCTGAGACTACTGACAAGACCATAATGCTTAGTAACTACTACAATATGCCATTAAAAAAAATTGCTGTCCGTTTCCCTTCCACAGACAACTCTCTTATTTTTATCATTCATTCTCTCTGCCAGAGTTTACTGCAGTCTTTACTGAAGCAGTGTACTGACATGAACTATCTGTAACTTCTTAAAAGAATTCCCGTTAAAGCCTGACTTGGATGGCTCAAAAAGCAAATATCATTGATACTGCACCTGTCACAGAAAAGCAAACAACATCTGTGCTTGGATGCGATCAAGACATTGTTTTATGGAGAAGCAGTGCTCCCAAGACCATCACAAATCCACATGGTGCCTGCACGTGCCAGATTTTATGTTCACATCTTGAAGTCAGCTCAAACAAGTGGAAAATCACAAGTAGACACAGAGCCCCCTTAATGATTTCAACTGCTTAGAAGAGTCCTGTGCTGTGTTTGTTCTGGCAAGCACACGAAATATCTAAGCCTCATGAAAATGCAAGTGTTGGGCCATGTAAATAAATGAGGACGCAAGTTCTCCCACTCTAGAAGAGCCCTGGCTCTTTTTTGCATGTGGACATTCACACACAAATGCACTAGCATACGTCCATCTTGCTATATGTACGCCCCCAGGTGCACCCTAACTCTTCAGATATTTCCCCAGACCTATGCCAGGTTTACAACTGCAGGTGCCTTCCTATTTTGCAGTACCTTTTCAGAGCAGAAAGCTTTCCAAGATGCAAATCTCTACCCAGGGTTTTAGTGCTGTGATGCAGTTGTGTTGCAGTTTTGTTGCAGCAGCAGGATTCCTCCAGGCTAAGAAGCCATTCTGACATCATGATGATCAGCCAAGGTACACATTCTTTAGATATGTTTTTGGTGAAAATCTGGAGAGCAACAATGCTTCATGAAAACCTACTTCACCTTAAAGTGGTACTTGTTTAGCACGTGGCTACTGCAGCATTAGAGCCAATTCTCATCTGTGCTAAAGATCCTTCATGCCAAAAACAGGACACTTCACGTGGCACCGGAGTAATTCACACCCCATCTAAAATCCCAGCACACTGGCGTGAGAATCAGGCTCCACACCCAGACCAAGGAGCTCAGCAGGAAGGAGAGGGCTCTGCTGATGAGATCTCCAGCTTTGAGCTGGCTGTTCTGTTCTCCTGATTTGCTTCTCAGTGAGACAGAGCCTGCAGGATATGTCAGAGAGCACAGGCAGAGCTTCTGGCTTGTCTTGACAATTCTGCCTAACCCCGTATTCCCAAGAATGAACGTGCAACCCCAGGGCCTTTTGTAGGCTACCTGGAGCTGCTATAGTCTCTTGTTGCAAACAAGGACATACCTGACTGATCGGTACTTAGGACTGCCACAAGCTTCTATTTCTAGCTTGGGGCGATCTTGCTTGATGTAATGTTTCTGTCCAGTGCAACCAGAGCTGGTCATGACCAGAGAAAGGATAATGTTGCGGAACAGGCTTGTCTTCCCAGGCTGGGATAATGTTTCTGGACCACTACCTCCAGCCAGGGTCAGAAGGAATCCACATTGGCCTGAAAAGTGCCAGAGCTGTGTCCTTGACTTCCTGGGGTAAAATTGCTCTCCTGGTAACCATGTGGATTGTGAAGGACCTCCTTCTCCTCTTCCCTAGCACTATGTTCCCAACAGACAACGTGCACAACCTTTGTGGGCTCACCATGAGAAAGGTCCTTGGCCCGAGAAGAGGGGATTTGCCAGGCAGGTCACTGAGGGTGTGCTTCCACCTCCTTTCCTTTCTTCCTGTGCCACAGAAGCTTTTGCTGCAGAAGTCCTTTGCCCTGACAGACCAGCTGAAACACAGGTGGAAGTTACACCATTATTGATGGATACTGCTTTTTAGGTACCTCCAAGAAAGGACATTAATTTCTTTCCCAAATAACCTAGTCCACTGGTTTGCTCTTCTCACCTTTGGAAACATCCATCTAACCCCAAATATCCCTTTGTGTAATCTCAGACCAATACAACTTGTCTTCAACAAGCATGAGCACAAATAACACGTTAATTTTCTGTAGCTGACCCTCACATAAGTTTGGAGACTGCTATGAACCCTTAAGTGCTTCCATCCTGAAACTAAGCAGCCTTCCAGCTCCCTGCATATGCCCTTGAAGATCACGCTTTCTAAACTAACATGAGCTTTTACCTTTACCTACAGTCCCTTATGTTCCCCAAGTTCCAAAATTCCTTTGGGATTTCTGTCAGGTATGGGACATCACAGATAAGGGGTGTCTAAGGAAGGATGGAGTAGACTGAGCAAATTGAGAGCAGTTGGAAGGATGGGCCCTTCAATCAGGAGCAGTTGAGACTCTTCGTTTCCAGATTCATCTCCCCCAGAACACCACGGGGAGGCCATGAAGGGAAGACCTGCTCCTAGCCTGACATCTCACAGGCTCCAGGGCTTCCTCAGGCTCTCGGCACAGATAAAGGTCAAGGCAGACAGGTGCAGAAGGAAGGCAAGACATCACAGCAGCTCCCAAAGAAGGGAGCGCAGTCATTTTCCAACCTTCCTGTAGAATCTGGGCTGCTCAGTCAGGAACATTTTTCAGTTTCACAATGTAATCCATCCACCAAACTAAACCAATTACCCATCTTTTCCTCCAAGGGCAGAAGACTTGTCTCCTCAGCAAAGCAGAAATGGGGCGGGGGGCAATACATGTTTGTTAAAAGAGCCAGGTGAGAGTGGGAACAGGAGCCAGGCACTGGTAGGGAGGAGAGAATATGGAAAAAGCCAGAACTGGATTGTCCTGGGGAGTTAATGCTTCAACTCAGTAATTAAACAGGAAAAGTGTTATCACCAGTGATTACAAACTCAAATTAGTACAAACTTAAACCTACTGTATGTGCCAACAGCTCTGAGAAGCACAGGTCACAGGTGCAAGCAGAAGTGCCACGTTCCTCTGCAGCGCTGTGTTCTTCTGTAGGACTGCTTACAATGAGGGTGTGCTGCAGGCAAAACCTGTCAAGTCTTGCTATCCCATCAGCAAGACTGTGCAAAACCCCCAAAGAAGAAAACCGCACTGCTGCCACCAGATTTCCACCTGCTCGCTGTGTTTTCGCTGATTAGCCAGTCTCAACATTCCCAACCTAAATATTCCCCCTTCCATAAGAAGCCTGCAATGAAGGGGCAAAATTCATCCAAGCACTACAATAATAATAACAGCTATAATAAAAATAGCCATAATAATGAGGCAGAGCAAACACAAAGTCCAGCCCTTGCTATACGTGTTGCATGTGGTGGAGACTGTTTTCCCATGTTTGCCAGCATTTCTTCACCCTTGGACTGGTGTGAAGGATGGGAGCTCTCTGGTGGCAACATGTGAATTTGCAAAGGTGAATTTTCAGTGGCCCCACCACTTTTCCCTGCTCATGTGAAAGGCACAAGAGCACAGCTGAAAAACAGTCCTGTGCTGCCCTCTCCTAAAGGAGAGCCAACCAGAGCACCTCTCACCAGAGAGCAGCCAGACAGGACAAGATGATTTTTAGTGCAGGGAAAGTTGCTGGAACAACCAAAAAGGTTGTTCCAACAGAGGCACTATGTCAAAATGTTCTTGCTCTGCACACTGGCTGCTGCTGGCTCATTGCCTCCATCCATCCTTCCCTAGGGATCTGCTGTCAGGAAGAGGATACAAGGCTACATGGACCTTCGATCCAACCTCGGCCAGCTCTGATGGACGTGGAGCTGTCACACCTCAGGTCCTAGCACAGCCTGTCCTTAGATAACTCCCACTGCAGCTCCGTAGCCCTCCTCAGTCTGGGAAAATGTATCAGGGTCAACCAGGAGCTGGTCAAATTTGTTAGCTTAAGCCTCTCTGCAAGAGGTGGTCCCAGCAGCTGGGGAGAAAAAAAGCAGGTAGGGAAAGCCACAGAAAGGAGTTAAAGCCACAGGAGAAGCTGGGCTGCAACAAAAAGAGATGGCAACTACCAGGCTGTGTCTGGCTGAGAAAGTCAGGACTGCTCTCCTGTAGCTGTGAGGACAAATTACTTTCGTGCCACAAGATGGTGCCGTGTCTTCACGGGAGTGGCCAGCCAGGCCCTGCGCCCTCTGCAATCCTGCTCCAGCAGCGTCTGATGGGCCCTGTCCTCCCCAGCAGCCATCTGAGGGCAGCTGGAACATCCCCACGCTGACCAGGCTGTGTGGGATCTGAGTCTGGGACCAAAAGGCTAAAATGGGAAAGTCAACCGAGAGTCCGGCTGGAGGTGCAGCCAGGGAGGGTGAAGTGCTGTCTGTCAGGAGAAAGACTTCGGTGACAGGGAGAGCACGATCCAAGAACTGTGTTTTGGTTACGTTCAGTCCTTATGAACCCAGGAAAGCAGCAGGGCCCTGTGGAAGGATGACAGGGGAGCCTGCATGAGGGAGAAGTTGTTCTGGCAGGCCAGATTCAGCCCACACACCATCAGCTGGCTGCCTGTGCTTCCTGGCCTCCCTTGGCAATGCAGCCGTGGCCATGCCCCATGCCAGCACCCACGTATGGCTGTCGTGACTGGCCGTCTGAGACCGGGCCGTTCTGGCAGTGTTGTGGCTCAGAAAGAGCCACTTCCAGGACCCTGCTTGTCAGTGGAAGCTTCCCCACAGCCACTCTGTACAAGAGCAGCCACAACAGGAATGTATAGCTCACCATGGCCCAGCTGTCAGCCCAGCTGGCCAGCAGAGCAATAGCTACCAAGCCCCTCTTGACCCCATTCTTGATCTACATGTACAGACCACATCCCGCTGGCCGACTGTGCCCACAACACAAACAGAGGTCAGGGATTCAGTCAGAGCTTTCCACCGCCGGACTGCTGTGTCCACTGTCTGCCTGCACACTTGAGGAAACACAGCTAGACCCTCATCTCTCCTAGCATCCATCCCTGTGATAGCCGCCCACTCATCACCTCGCACAGTCCACGTGGCAGAAGTGGTAGGAATGTCATCTATATGTGCCTGAGGCAGGTTCACGAGGAAAGTAACACCCTTTTTAAGACTGCCCAATGTACTGGAAGCCAAAAACAAAAACAAAAACAAAACAAAAAAAAAGCAAGCACAACCTGCAGGCAGATTTGTCTTGCTGCCCATGCTGGTTGTGGGCTTACCTCTCCACACATGCCTCCAGTAACCATCCTGAATTCTCAGAGCAGCACCCCGTGCCCTCCCTATACATCAACACATTCTCAGAAATCATATTCAGTGCTAGAACACTGGTTTTGGACAGTTTTGAAGGGAGTTTGGGGGCTTTCATTACCCTCTAGCAAACCTCCTCAAAGGCATTCCCAGCTATCAGGCTGCTGTTGATGAACACCGTCATGCTGACTAATATGGTCTCATTGCTTCCTTTTTCATTACCCCATACGTTTCTTATCTTATGGCTAGATAGTAAGCAGATTAGGGTGGGGACTTTCCAGTCAATGCCTGTACAGCACCTTGCACGATTGGTGATACGTGTGGTAGAGCTAATTCACATGCCACCCTATCTTACCCTCAGAAACCCTCCTTTAACTGCTAATTTTAACCACCCCAGCAACAAGAGCCCCATTCCCAGACAGGTTCAACAAGTGGCCTCAACCCCAACAAACACAAACAGGCCTGGAGTTTCCAAGTCAGAACAGCCATCCTGCAGAAGCAACACACCGCCACAAGGTTTCGTCATTGTTCTGAGGCAGCCAAGTGCAAACCCTATCGTGAAAAACAACCTGCTGCAAAAACTTTCTGCCTGGGTCGCATTGTGAGAATAGCAGGGGTTAATTTAGTCATGAAGAAAAAAATATATATATTAATGGCATTGCAGATAGATGTCAGCAGCAACCACCTCCATGCCTGGAACAAAGCCCACATAAGCCACAAATGCTTATTCTCTATGAAATTCCTACAGCCATGCTGCCTTCAACAAACGTGATCATCTTACAGGCTCAGAGAAGAAATGGCCTAAAGGTTAGGGTGTTACCCCATAAATGGCAGCAAAGAGTGCATCAGCCCTACCACAGATTTCCTGCCTGGGGCTGGGTGTCACACAGCCTCCCACAGCTCGGCCCTGCCCCTCTATAAAAGAGGTTGCAGACACAGCCCGATGTCACAGCAAAAGCTCAGGAGCTCAACCACGCTGGCAAGGCAAAGCATTCAGATAATACAGCCAGAGAGACTGCTTAAACCTTTACACACAGGTTTGGAGCAGTCCAAGGCCTCAGTGTGCTCGACTGAGCCCTTCCCTTCTCAGACTAAGGGGGATTTAAGACACAATTCATGCGTGTGCAGGGAAGCCAACACATCATTTTAAGTTTTGCTTGTTGCCTATTTTGATGGTTTAATTGAGAGTTGAGCAGCGGTTGGTCCTTAAGCTGATTCCAGGGCAGGATGCATTTCATTCTCATCATATGGAATACTTAGGACAGGCTGTCTAGTGGCAACAACAGAAAAAAAAATAAAATAAAATGAACAAGCCAGGTAGGAGACATTGAGCTGAGTGGTGCAGTTGATACATCAGAAGGAAGAGATGCCACCCAAAGGGACCTGGACAGGCTGGAGAAGTGGGCCCATGTGAACTGAATGAGGTTCAACAAGTCCCAAGTGGAAGGTGCTGCACCTGGGTCAGGGCAATCCCAGACACGAGTACAGACTGGGAGAATAACTCACTGAGAGCATCCCTTTGGAGAGAGACTTGGGGGTTCTGGTGGGCCAAAGGCTCGACATGAGCCAGCAGTGTGTGCTGGCAGCCCAGAAGGCCAACTGCGTCCTGGGCTGCATCAAGAAAGGAGTGACCAGCAGGTCAAGGGAGGTAACTGCCCCCTCTACACTGCCCTCATGAGGCCCCACCTGGGAGTCCTGCATCCACGTTTGGGGCCCCCAGCACAAGAAGAACATGGACCTGTTAGAGCAAGTCCAGAGGAGGGCCACAAAGATGATCAGAGGGCTGGAGCACCTCTCCTATGAAGGAAGGCTGAGAGAGCTGGGGCTGTTCAGCCTGAAGAAGAGAAAGCTTCGGGGAGACCCCATTGTGGCCTTTCAGTACTTGAAGGGGTTGTATAAAAAGGACAGAGAAGGACTCTTTACCTGGGTAGATAATGATAGGACAAGGGGGAATGGTCTTAAACTAAAAGAGGATAGATTTAGATCAGAAATTAGGAGGAAATTCTTCACTCAGAGGGTAGTGAGGCACTGGAACAGGTTGCCAAGAGCAGTTGTGGATGCCCCATCCCTGGAGGTGTTCAAGGACAGGCTGGATGGGGCCTTGGCCAACCAGGGTGGCATCCCTGTCAATGTCAGGGGGGTTGGAGGTTGATGGTTTTTAAGGTCCTTTCCAACCCAAGCCATTCCATGATTCATTCTATGAGAGTAGCTTGACAACATTCTTGCATTTTTAAATTAACATAGGGCTGTTCCATTCCTGAGCTGCCTTGTTGTTTTATTCCCTCCTTCATCTTTCTAGTGATGAAAATGCCACTAGGTGATAATGAAGCATCTGGATACCTTCCCCATCACACTTGATCCAGAATGGTTCTGATGAGGTTGGTAAAAATAGCCAGGATTTATAGCAGTAACCAAGGTCAGAACCAGTTGTTCACAGGTTGCAGAGTTTTTACCATATGGGAATTTAAAGGACAGCAACCTGCAGCAACTGTGGAAGCTGAGAGCAAATTAAAATAATACAAGTTCTGACATTCAATCTTTAGCAACTTAGGACAGCCTTTTCATTACTGCAAAAATAGCATGTATTTATAAGCAGCATCCAGCTTCGATATCCCCTAAATCTCAAATCACATTACGGCAACAAGGTTAACACTTCACAAATGAGAAACTAAGGCAAAGAGGTAAAACAGCTGGCCCAACCTCACCCCAGAGACCAGGGCAGGGGTTTGGGCCAGACTCCAGGCTCTTGGCTCCTGTGCAGTGCCTGCTGTGCTGCACCATATCTTCAGAAAAGGGACGGAGCATCTTTAGGCTCACCTCCTCCCCTGAAATTTCCCTGTAAATTTTGATGCCAGCATATCTACTAAGCTGAATGTTTCAGCAGTGCACAGCAATGGGTTTCTCATTGCTTTGTTTCTGCCAGTGAAATAGCAATGACTGCAAGGTTTACAGAGACTTTCTGTTCCTGTCTAAAATTATCTTTGCTGAGCCTTGCGATGCCAAGAGCACAGAGCCAATATTCCACAAACCCCGAGAAATATGGGCTACTGAATTTCAGACACACAGAGCAAGTTAGGTTACAGCAGCATCCATCAGCCATGACCACAGCTCAGAGCCCCCGCCACACCGCGCACAAGGGGAGGACCACTTGTTTCTTTGCTGCATGACAGCACACAAAGTCGGGGCCTGATCCTGCCACCCGGGTGCTCCACGGTTGCGGGGGGGGTTGTCCAAACGAAGAGGAGTCTCTGCAATCCCTGCTTGAAAAACAGTGAGCTGGGAGAGCGGGGCAAAAGGGTATGAAAAGGCAGCAGGTGGGTACAGACAGATGGGGGAAACGTGGGGCTAAAAGGGAGACAACAGCAATTAGCATAAGCAGCAGCAGCCTCAGCTCACCAGCTGCTTTGCCAATTGTCTGCCTCCCCGAGTTCCAGCAGCAAAGCAGCAATTTGCCTGAGAGCACAGTCAGTAGCCAAAACTGCCCCTCAGAACCGAAAGTGTTGGGGAAAAATAATCGATTTCTATGGTAGAAAAGCAAGGCTTGCAGGGCTGTCATGTAGGAGTTTGCCTAAGTAAGGCATGGAACAGGCGGCTCAAAACAGCTACCAAATACTTGAGAGCAAAAGGCTAAAAAAGGAAGGTTTTAGAGGAGGAAATGAGTCAGTAGCTTGGAGGACAGGAGGGGGAGTTCACATAGCTGAGGCATATAAAGTAAGCAAGTAGTCACCATCTCAAATGCTAGAAACACAGTGAGGTGGAGATAGTATTGATCTCTGATGTCTGTAGATGCAGGAGCTCATCCACAAACAGGGGTCCGGGGACATTTTTTTATATTGACTGTTCCGGGGTTTTGAAGTGCCCCTTCACCGGACAGAAGCTTGTTGGCTGCAGTTCATCCAGCGTTTCAGACTGCAGCCAAAGCAGAAAGCAGCCATGAGCAGCAGTAGTGCTGCTGAGGCTTCTCAGGCTTACTTGCGGCTGGGGGACAGATTTTTCTGGAGGGAGGTTTCAGGTTAATTGCAAAGGCAGTTTGCCTTGAGAGAGGGAGGGGAATTCAGAGGGGGTTCACATTTTGAGGTGGTTCGTCTGAACATCCAGCTTGAGCTTTCTGCATAGCTTATTCATAGCACTAATACCAGGAAAAAAAAAGGACAAAGCTTATTCAGTGCTGGAAAGAAGCAAATTAAAAGAAAAAAAAAAAATCCATTTCCACAGCACCATTGTAGCTATCGATGGTGTTCATTTCTTTCTCCATAAGAATTTTGCCCTGCATTTACGTCCCGGGGCCGAAGGAGAAAGCCTGGACTCCTGGAAGCCTGGCCCACCCGAACAGGTGAAGGGCACGGCTCCCTCACCTCTGCCCCGGGTATCTGCCCCATCAAAGGGCAGGCCTGGCGATGAAGGAATCGGTAAAAAGAAGCACCAAAATTCCCTCCCCAAAAGAGGGAGCTTCCCCTCGGCTCAGGCAGCGAGCAGGCAGCTATGAAGCAGCCTCACGAGGGCCCTGCTGCGAGGCCTCTGTGAGGAAAGCCGCAGCGCTGCAAGCATCTCGGGCGATGCTCAAGTTCGCGGGCCTGTGAGGAACAGGCTGCTCGGCTGTCGGGCTGGAAAAACAGATTCCCGTTCCCCTTCACAAAAGGTTTCTGTGGAGCAGGGGTTCCCAAACTGTGACAAACCCGAGCTGTGCTGCTCAGCGGTGCCTGTGCCGTGGAGGTACGGCACACGCAGCCCGCAGAGCCAGGTCGTGCGCATCCAGCCTCCTCAAAGCACTGCACCCTCTGGGTTTACACCCCACTGGGCTGCACCGTTTCATCTTTTGGGGCACAAAGCCTTTCAAAAAGGCATCGTGGCTCTCAGTGACCTGCCCTTCGCGGAGGGAGCGCATCTGTCACACGAGATGGAAACAAGTGAGAGTCCTTGCAAAAGCTCTTCCTTGCTGAGGCGCCTTTAACTTGTCAGGTACCTTCTCAACCCATTGCAACGTTTACAAAAACACAACAAAAACCTCTTGAAACAGCCTGAGCCAAGGGGCCGGTTTCAATTCATTTTCCCTTATAAGTATACAACATGAAACAGCCCCGGCCCTGTTCTCATGGCCTTACATCATCCCTTCCCCTCCTCCCCAGGACATCTGACTTCTGCACCCCACTCTCTCATAGTGAAACTGAATTATTGAGAGCAAGCTCAGAACGACAGACAAATCGCCCACATGAAGTAAAACCGAAAAGCACAGCTGCCCCGGGTCCCTGTGTCATGCCGCTGCAGATGGAGGTCTGCTACGGCACCGTGCAGAGGCTCTGGAGGCCAGTGTATGCCTCGATTTTCCCTCCTAGCACCGATGAGCTGTAGCTTTCACCTTCAACGTGCCAACAGCCAGCGTCAAAATACAGGACCAGAAAGGGTTGTCTGGAGAAATGCATTTGTAGGTCTGGTGCTCTATTACAGAGGCATTTTACCTGACTTGTTTTAGAACTATACATTAAAAAAAAATAATAATAAAAATTGTTCCCATTCAATTCTTTTTACTTTCAAAGACAAAGACTTTGCTCCATATTTAAGCATTCCTTGATTAAATACATCAGAAAGGTGCATAGGGAGGGACTACCCACCCACTCCCATTTAAGTCTAGCAAAAGACTCACCAGTACCACTTCATTTCACCTCATATCTGGTGCAAACGCTCTTGCGAAAGGGACCCCTTGCCAGCATAAGGCACCCAACAAAAGAGCCTGCCGGAACAGGACTGCTTTTTAAACACATGCTTGTTCAATATGCGATCCTTCAGCAACCCGTATCTAAAGTGAGCAGGCACAACAGCATCTAAAAAGGGAAACGATGGGGGTATGCAGCAAGGAGGTTAAAAAATAAAATCAGATGCATAACTAGAAGAGGGGACCATGGATAAAAACTGTAAGGTATGGCTTACACCTTTGTTGTTGATGCTTTGTTAGATGTATGCCAGAAATATTGCTGCCTCACACCCCAGCCCTGAAAACAGCCACACAAGTCTAGCTTTGTTCTCTGCTTACAAGCAGGCACAGAGGGAGAGGCTCAACAAACACGTGTGATGCTGAGGGCTCTTTGCTCATCAATTCATGGCAGTTCAAGCCGGGAGCATCGCTGCACCCAGAAACGAAGCCAAACCACCTCTACTTTTTCTACTTTTTCACGTTAGATGCTTCGGCAATCAGCTAACAGCCTGCTTACAGAAACCTCGCAATACATCGCCCAGAAAGCGTTAAGGAAACGACAGCATTTTTATTATTTTTATTGTTTGGTTTTTTTGTTTGTTTTTTTTTTTTGCAGCATTTCGGGGCGGGCGCCCCAGGAGCGGAGGCAGAGCGGCGGGTGCTTTGTCTGGGGGCCGGCGCGATGCACAGGGTTTCCTCGGCTCGCCGCGGCAACGCCCGGCGCCAGCCAATCACGAGTGGCTGGCTGAGATCGCACCAAAGTAGGTAGTGAAAAACCCTGAAAAAAAAAAAAAAAAAAAAAAAAAAAAAAAGCGAGGGAGCGAAGCCACTTCCCCCGCACCGCCTCCTCAGCCCGCCGCCCCCGCCTGGCCTCGATCCGGCCGCCTCCCCTCACTATCGCTCCCTGCCCCTCACAGCCCCCCCAGCACCCCTTTTTACCCCCCTGAATCCCCTTTTTACCCCCCTGAATCCCCTTTTTACCCCCTCACACCCCTTTTTACCCCCCACACCCCCTTTTGACCCCTTTTTGCCCCCTCGCCCCCCCGTTTTTGCCCCCTCACCCTCTTTTGCCCCCTCCCATTCCCTCACGCACTCCCCCCCCCGCCGCGCACACCTTGGGGCAGGTAGCCCCGCCCCGCTTCTCTTACCGCCCGCCGCCATTGGCCGGCCGGCCATCCATCACCCGCCGGCTCCGCCTCCGATTGGGCGGCCCGCTCCTCTCAGGGGGCGTACGAAGAGGGGGGGGCGGCGGGCGCGCATGCGCTCTGCCTCTATTGAGGCAGCGGGGCGTTGCCACGCGGGGCTCCCACCATAGCAACCGCTTCCTCCTCCGGGCCCGGCGGCCGTGACGTCGGCAGCGTTTCCGCCCGGCTCGCGCCCTCGCCGCTTCCCTTCCTGCCGCCGGAGCCCGCGCCGCGCCCAGCCACCGAGGGGAGCAGCCGCCGCCGCACCGCGCTCCGCCGCCCGCCGCCGCCGCCATGGTAAGGGACCCGCGGGACGCCCCCCCACCTCCGCCCCACAGCCCCGCGAGCCTACCGGCCGCTCCCCGCCGAGCTCCGCTCCCTCGGGGCGCCGCGCCTTGAGGCGGCGGAATCCCCCCCCATGTCCCCCCCATCAGGGCTGTGGAACGTTCCTCCCCTCCCACGGCCCGTGCCTCGTGCGCGCGCGGGGGGCAGAGCGCGTCCATTTCGCGGCGCGGGGGGGAGACAGAGCGCGCCGCGGGGCCCCTCCCAGCGCTCCCTGCCCGTGCCGCAGGGCGCGGCCTCGCATATTCCCCCCCCGGGGCTTTTGTAGGTTGGGGGGAGGGTACACGGCCCGGCCCGGCTCGGCCCGGCCCGGCCCGGCCCGGCAGGAAACTGCGGCTGCCCCCGGCCGCATCCGGCCGCGCGGCGGGAGCCATCTTCCTCGGGGGGGGGGGGGGGGTTGGGGCGCCCAAGGCCGGTGGAGGCTGGGGGAGGAGGAGGAGGGTGTGAGCCCAGCCTCGGCCGTAAGGGGAGAAATGCCCCTAAAAAGCCGCCCAGCCGTTGTGCCCCGGCGGATCGGGTGGGTAAAGGCGAAGTTTGACCCCCCTCTCGTTTAACCCGCACGGCTGAGATTGATGAATTCGCATGAATTAGCTCCCACAATTCTAATTACCGCCCTATTTTCGCACATTTCCATGTCTCTTAACACTCCATTAGGTTATTCACCGCTAGCTCTGAAGGGCATCGCAGCCCACTGCAGCATTCACCGTTAGTGTCCCTGGCACAGGGCACAGCTCGCAGATGAACTCCCATCCCGGCCCCAGCGCACAGGATGTGCTGTTAAGCTCCCCGCTTCCTATAAAACGCAGCCGAAGCATCCCCGGCTGGGCTGCGGCGTGGAGCAGAGCTAATGGGAGTTGCAGATGAAGCTGCTGAAAGTCTGACGAGACTTGCAGCTCTTGTTTAAAATAGGCTTGTCTGAACAAGCTAGCTACCACCTCTGCAGTACGCAAACCTAGTTTAAATGACTCCTCGGCGTGTCAGGCTGCATCTTGCTTCAGAACCAGGCAATTCCCAAGTCAGCCAGAACTAGTATTTCTCATAGTGATCTCCTTTTTGGAACAGGGACTGGTTTTTGTATTATTATTTTTTTTGGTTGCTGTGTTTTTAGATGTGTTCTAGTTGCAGCAAATGATCTTGCTTTTAGGCAGAGCGTAGGCCTTTTGGCAGAGTACCATAACACCAAGCAGCAGGGCATCACTTTACATCAAAAGAACATTGGATTTTCTACTTTTATCTGTCTTGCCATAAGGCTCGGTTTATTTGCTACTGGATTAAATGATTCCACGGTCTTTGGAGGACCGTGCAAATCATTTTTTCCTCGTTGTTAGTCAACAGTATTCCCCAGTCCGTGTAATTGCAAGGTACGTGCGCCTAGAATGTGAGCTGACAGCCTCCTGACAATGGGTGGTGTGGGTGTGTGGCGTGTTCCTGCTCGCACTGCCGGGATAGCACTACCAGGAGGCTCCAGTGGGGAAGGAGGGCTGAGCTCAGCAATCTCGTGCAGGAGAGCCTGCGGACAGCCAGAACTTGCATCTGAAGCTGTTCGGAGCCTTCCACTCACCTGACTGCTTGCTATTGGCGGCAGTCTCAAGGATATCTTGATAACAATTGTCTGGGATGCCCAGGGAAGGCCTTCAAAAGCTGTTTTTAAGGGTGATCCTGAGGTTAACATAGGAGTGCAGAGGACCACGAGGAAATTCTTGTGGACAGTTGGGCTCATACTGGCTGATTTCTGTGCTGAATGTTCTCCTAAGAAGCTTTGCTTTCTGGAAAGAGTCCCTTTGAGTACCAGCTTATACCCGCATTACCTCACAAACGTGTGTATCAGCGGAGGAACAGGCACTGCTCAAAATTTCTGCCCTCCCCCTGGCTGCCACACTTCCTGTTTTCCAGCAGTGCTGCCGGGACTGCCTCTCTCCGCAGGCAATGCTTGTTCTGCCTACCCTGACAATTACCAGGAGCGAGCTTCACGATAGCTGAGCGAAGGTGATGCTTTCCTCAGCTTTCAGCCAGAGGAAATAACCTCCAGGAATTCAGGAGAGAGGGTTTTTTTTTTTTTTTTTCTCTGCCTCTCTGTGATTGCTCGCCTCATCTCTCCTTGCCTAGTTGGTAACCCCCCTATTGGCAGGAAAAGAAATAGCTGAATAGTTTTGGTTCCCTTCCCTGTGCCCTCCCTGCAAAAAGACACCAAATAAAGCAAAATAAAAAACTCAAGTCCAGCTGGCAAGGTCTGCCTGCAAGTGATATGCAAATAACCCCGTACTTCTTGCTGGTTTATGGTGTGTAAATAATGGCCTCTTACACAACAGCAGTAAAAAAAAAAAAAAGGCAGTTATGTTTCCTGTTGTGCTTCAGGTCAGAACTGAATCTTCAGGCTTCTTCAGGTGCACAGACTGCCCGGTGTAATGTGGGTGTCTGTCTGGCCGTGGGCAGTGGGGGAAATTGTGCTGCTGGGACTCAGAGGTCGCTGCTGTTCCCACATGGGTGCCAGTCCTCAGGGGGGGATGAAGTCAAAGCAGTGCTCCTTGTGCTGCCTCCTTCCTACCCTGTACAGTGGGAGTCCTGCTATCACAGGGGTTATCTTGGTAACAGATGAAAAGCAAAGCCATATTCAAGACCCAGATGTGTTTAAGTACCCTTGTTTTCAGTCTGCTGCTCGGCCGTGGCTCACACCTTGGTGCGGAAGCAGGCCCAGGAGAGGCATCAGCTCATCTCCTGCTGACTGCAGCCAGCCCGTGCGGCCTCGTGTCTGCCTTGGCTGCGTTCACACAGCGAGGTCTCGGTGCTGGCGACATCCCAGGGTGCTGCGTGGCAACGCAGGGGACAGCTTTGGGAAGGCTGCTGTCCCCGAGCAGTCAGGTGCTACCAGTTTTAATTGAAAATATTTGTCGCAGGCATGTGCTGTGACACTGCGCTGAGTCAGGTGGAAGCGCCGCCTGCTTCCCCGGGCGGTTCTGGCAGCAGGGAGGGGTTTGTAAGGGAGATAGGAGGGGTGGTGTGGGGTGGTATGCCAGGCCTAGGGAGGTGTTTGCTCACAAAATTGGGAGGCAAATAGATGGCAGTGAGGCAGAACAGGGAAGTGTGCCGCTCTCAAATCTCTGCAGTTAAGGCAGGCACACCTCAGTGTGTGCGTGGTGTCGGTGGAAAAACTGATGGTGCTTCTCTGAAAAGCAAAAGTTTCCACTTGAGAAGCTGTGGGGTAGGCCGTGCTGGTATATGCAGCATGTGCACGTGGTTCCCAAACAAAAACAAGCCCGGAACTGGTTTCCGAAGTGTTTCTGTAGATAACCGTGCGCGGGCATCGCTGCCGAGGGCTCTCAGGCACTGATTACAGGGAAAAAAGGCTACGGTGTGAAGTTATCAGTGCAACGCGTAAAAACAAGTTTAGTCTTTCCAGCTTGTTGTGAGACAAACTGAGCATTAATTGTCCTGTCTGGCTTAGAGGTGAGGAAGGAGCAAGGACTTGTTTTAGGTAAAATATTTTAAATAAAGGGAAAATACTGGAGGTCACAGTGCTGTCTAACAAAACCCAAGCAAATTTCATTGGCAGAGCTGCGTTTCAGTGCAGGCCTGCTACAAACCCAGTCTGTCGAGGATCTGATGCATCTCCCTCTTGAAGTTGCTCTCGCGGGGCTTTGGCGGCGCTTTGCACTCGAGGCAGGAGCGAGGGCTTTGTGAGGGGAATAAGAGCCGCTGTGTTACCGCAGCGCACGCTGACGAGGCATTTAATGCACCCATTACCTCATGTGCCTATAGCAGGCTGCGTGGAAATACAATGGGGGCACTGCTGGAAGGGCTCTGGGGCATCGTGGGCGCCAGCGCTGCCCTCGGGGTGACCGCGTGGAAATAGGGGGAGAGGGCTCGTTTCTGCCGAACCCCGCAGAGGGACTTGCACATTCTTGCTCGCGCGTCGCCCTGGATGTGCTGTAGTGTCGTCATCTCTCCAGATTGTGATGGTTCGGTGGCGTGCCTCCTTGCTGCTGCCTCGTTTCAGTGGGGTTGGCAGGCCCTGGAGCAGCAGCAGCCTGGCTGTTCGGCCGTGCTGTTCTCCCCTGCTGCCCCCTGAGCACGGTGTTAAGGGATTGTTGCCTGTGTTGAGGGCTCGCTGTGTCCCCTGCAACTCTGTGTGCAGTCCAGAGCTGGGCAAGTCCTTTTACACCAAAAAGGAGTGGAACCAAGCCCTCTCTCTGAGCTCAGCAGTATTCCAGCCAGTGCGCGCACACACACAAAAAGAATGTGCTGTATTGAATCCTCGAGCAGAGTGGTACTGGGCCAAAGAGAGAATCCAGGCTAACAAACAGCCGCTTTATTCGGTCGTTGCTGGCGGGTGGAGGCTCCTCGCCAGCTGTTCTTCAGGGCCAGCCAGCAGAGGCAGGGTTAAAACCCCACATGAGAACATGTACTTGGGAATGTGGCGGTTCTCCTTGCTGCAGTGGCCTTCGCAGACATCCCCCTGCTGCCCTGCACAATTACAACAAAATTACAATTAAAATTACAACAAAAGCTGTGCAGGGTTTTGTGTTTTTTTTCCCTTTTAAAGTATGTTTACAATGTTCCCATCATGGTACAAGCCCCGTGCTGAAGGGGAGTCCCTTTGTTACAGGCATTTACCTCATTTTTGGAAGCAATGAGCTGCACTGGGAGTTTGTGGGTTCATTTCCAGCCGTGCTGTGACACAGCTGTAAGGTTTTCTCAGGCTGAAGATATCTGGTTTGTCCCTGGCAATGTAATAACCACCAGCATCAGCCTTGTGCAGTGACTCCAGAGGTTGACAGCAGCTGTGAAAAAGAGTAGCACCAACTCTTAACAACCTTTTACTTTGGAAAGTATAAAAAAGAAAAAAATCCAGTCCTTAACTATTGTCCCTTCAGGCTCTGCTCAGTCCCGGTTATCAGCTGCAGACTGAGAGTGAATTTTGAGTTTCCAGACTGAATGCTCTCAACATTTTTGGAATCTGAACGCAGTTGCCAGCTGTGCTCGGTTCCTTTATAAGGAAACGACTCGTCTCCCAGCGTGGAGGCACGCTGCTGGCAGTGCAGCAGCACAAGCACAGGCTCTCGGCTGAGTAACAATGTCCTTTTGGAGCAAAGATCAAGAGTTGATAACGGTGGAGATAGTTGATGTTAACTGCTTTTATAGCATCATTAGACTGCACTAGTTCAGTCTTTCTCTGCATTTTCTACACGAAATCTTAAGGTTTTTGTGAATCTAAAAGCCGAGCCTTCAGTCTGTTGTCAGCTGCTGAGGAGCCATTAGCTAGAAGACAAACCTCATAGAAAAAGGAAAAAAAAAAAAGGCTGATCCACAGTGAACTCAAGACAACCTTAGTGAATGATGCAATAGTCCCAGCCGCTGTGCTGTTAGCTTTATTAGGGCAACCCTGTATTATTTCGAGTCTTCCCAGAGAGCTCTTCTCTACGCCAGCCTCAGAGACAGGAGGAACAAGACCTTTACTCCTCGGTAGTTACCTGACAAAGTACAGTCCCTCGGTATGGAGGAGGTGACAGAGCAGTGAGTCAGTTCAGATCGATGTTTGCGCTTTTGCTTGAATTTATCCTTGAATAAGCTTTCTCTGCTGACTTTTCCTTGTGCTGCTGGGGACGTGCAGAAGGGTGGCCGCCTGCCAGGCAGCTGAGGCTGCCCCTAAAGAAAGCTTCCAGCTCAGATTCATCGCTGTATAGGATCGGCAGCCAGATCTCCCAAGTGCTGCTCATAGAAAATCAAGGCAAACCCCATGGTCATCGATTGCGCCAGCTGTGTGTGCTTGGGACAACCTCCGCTGGCTTAGCAGAGCTGTGCTAGCTCCTGGAAGTTACAGAAGAAATCTCGGTGGAAGAAAACCTGAGGTCATCTGAATTGTGATGATGGCAGGCCTTGGTCAAGGCTTTGAAAAAAAAAATGTGTGAAGTAGCCATCCAGTCCTTCGTGTCTCTTAAGGACAGGGAGGTTAGCACTGTGCAGTTCACCTTCACCTGTCATTTCCCTGATTTTCTGCCCAAACTCTGCTTGTTCATACCTTGGTAGAGTGGGGATGTTCTCATGTTCCCCACAAAAAGAATCAGTGAGGCATGCTTTGGGGCTGAGCTTAAGGGGAACTAAAATGAGTAACAACCTTTAGTCTTTTCCAGTTGGTATCTCTCACGTGATGCTTTACCTGCCTGTTTGGTGGTGCTGCCTGCTCGGAACAGTGATGTGTGGCAGTTTACACAGAGGGAGGAGGGTGGTTTTTCCTTCTGAGATAGGAATTGCCATATCTGAGCATCAAGTTACTTGGCTTTGGAAACCCCAACAGCACCAGGGGCTGTATTAGAAGCCCCAGAGGCTTCTGAGAGGCAGTATTAGAAAGGAGTTGTGCTGTTTACACTGCATGGTGTGGTTGGAACAGATAGATGGGTGTTGGGCAGGCTTCAGCTAGCTTTTCACTGCTCTGACCGTGTTCTTCCAGCGGTGACCAGTGTGGTTCCCCTACTGCAGTGTTCCCTAGTGCACAGCTGACTTCAAGCTCTCAAACTTTGCTGCATTCCCAGTATGAAACCCAGATACAAACGTTTCCATCCTGCCATCTCTTCTCTCCTTTCACATTCACAAAAAAGCAGCAGACTGAAATTGCAGTTCTGCCTCTTGGCGTTCCTGCTAGGTCTTGTCCTCAGTCCCGTGCAGCTGCCTTTAGCTTTAGGTTGGTGGTGCAGGATCTGCACTTCCTGTCACGATTAGCACAGGAGGATGCCACTAACGAACTGGGATTTCTCATCAGAAAGAGGGGGGAGGGGATTAAAGCAAGCTGCCTTTTTACTGATGGAGGAACTGCTGGGAAGTAGACTGAGACTTGCAAGCTCTCCCTTTAAAATGCTGAATCGAGCAACTTCTAAAGGTGAGCTTGTTCATGGCTAGAAACTGTATCACAGTACCCCCACTGTATCTCTGTTGACCTCTAAACTGAGTCCAGGTGATGAGCATGGAGTGTGATCGTGTTTTACCTCTGTTCTGGAAGCTGATAGCAACTATGCTAAAAATGGCCAGGAAACTGAATAGAAGTGATCCTGGTAGACCTGATTGCCCAGCCTGCCCGCAGTGGCTAACAAAATCAAGTTGCTGCGATGCCAAAGCATCTGCCACAGCTGAACCTCAGAGGACAAGGGGTGGATGTGCGTGTAAAGCTGCTCTGAAACAATGTTCTAATATAAGTAGGGTTGTGCCTTGCTCGGAATAGTTTTGGTTTGGCAGCTGGCTGTGGGCAGCATCGAGGCTCCAGATTCTTTACTTACTTGGACTGCAGGAGGGCCTGCAGCCTTCCCTGACTATTGCAAGCATGGCTTGTCTTCTAGCCTCAAATTTAAGGCAGTACAGTAATGTAGCTGTGAAAACACTTAGTGGTGGCTCTAAAGGTCTTTGTTCTCATCTTTGCAGGCATCTGGAGTACAAGTTGCCGATGAGGTATGCCGTATCTTCTATGACATGAAAGTGCGGAAGTGCTCTACGCCTGAGGAAATCAAGAAGAGGAAGAAGGCTGTCATCTTCTGCCTCAGTCCAGACAAAAAGTGCATTATCGTGGAAGAAGGCAAAGAGATTCTAGTGGGAGATGTCGGTGTGACAGTTACCGACCCTTTCAAGCATTTTGTGCAGATGCTTCCTGAGAAGGATTGCCGTTATGCCTTGTATGATGCAAGCTTCGAGACCAAGGAATCCAAAAAAGAAGAGCTGATGTTCTTCTTGTGGTAAGTGGTCTTGCCAGCTCACTCATTCCTAGCGTGAGGTCCAAGGCTGGGTGAGGTCTGGGAGCATTTGTTTTGCTTGGGCCTGCAAGATGGCAGGCTTAAAGTGCACAGAACAGCCTGATGCTTGTGTTGTGAGCCAGGAGGGGTTTCACCTGTTCATAATCGGCAGGATGCTGCTTCTGTCCTTGCTGGATAATAAATGCCACTAATTTCACTATTTTTGGTGTTTTCCACTAGGGCGCCAGAACAAGCACCTCTCAAAAGTAAGATGATCTATGCAAGCTCCAAGGATGCAATCAAAAAGAAGTTTCAAGGTACGTAGTGCAGCCAATGTTCCTAGCTGTGCCATGCCCTCCGAGATGCTTACACAGCGAGGCTTAACCATTGACTAATTGGCTTTTTTGAGGTGCTAGTGAGGTGAGAACTTCACAGGTAAAATGCCCTGTGACAGAGCTAAATAAGCTCTGGTTAAAACTTAAAATGTCTGACTGTTAGATTTTTAGAGGAGCTAGAGCTGAGCTCAGGACAAGAGTGCAACACCAGTTGCACAGAGCACCATACAGCCTACAAACCATTAGATCCTTAACACTGAACTGGATTTCACGTGTGGCAGAGGACTTCCAGGCTTGCGCCTGTTGAAACACAGTCTCGTAGCCTTACTGTGCTGTAGTAGTAATTAACAAGCCACTCGATTTAGCCACACAACTGTCATTACTCATTTCAAAGGCATCGCATCTCTGAGTGGAGAAGCAGAGTTCCATTCAGCCAGTCAGGCACCCCTAACTAAGGAGTAAACACCTTGCTGCAGCGTTGAGAAATTTCATTCTAGATAAATGATGGCGATGGCTGCTGGCCAGGCAGCACTGCTCCTGCAGCTCTTTGTGCCCGGGCCAAAGTCTCGCAGAGCGTAGGGCTGATGGCAGCAGTACACAGCAGTGCCAGTCGTCACAGGACAACTCGCCAGTGGGTTGGAACTGCTTGGGGATAATGTGGCATGCTGCACATGTCCAGGCTGAAACAGAAAAGGAATAACGTGCCTTTTCTGCTTTTCTCCACATCAGGCAGCATTGGGCTCCCTGCCCTCCAAAATAGAAACCACTGTTAATTCTGTACACAGGCACAGTCCTTGCAGTGTCTACAGCAAGTTCCCGCTTGGATTCTGTCAGCCATCTCAGTGCTTGCTTGTAGCTCCCTCAGCTGCCACATCCTGGGTAGCACTGGAAACGAGATCAGTTAGCTCACAACTGCCGTGAGAGGGCTGACAGCGAGCACTGAGCTAGTGAGAATGTTCTCCCAGGTATTTCTGTGGTGGTGTGTAGCCAGATGTCCCCTGTGAACATCCAAATTCCTTTGTTCTCCTAAGCTAAGGCAGGGCTTGACTGCTTGAGTGAGCAGATTGCCTGTTCTAATATTACTACTAAATGTGTTTCTTTGGTTGATTACTAGCGTATTGAAATGCTGCATTATTGAGTGTTTTGCCTCTTTTTTTAGGCATAAAGCATGAATGCCAAGCAAATGGGCCAGAGGACCTCAACCGAGCTTGTATTGCTGAGAAGCTAGGAGGCTCCCTAGTCGTAGCTTTTGAAGGAAGTCCCGTGTAGATGTCATACAGTGCCACAACTCTACAAGCATTCCATGTTTTAATATATCAGTTATGTAAAACATCCATTCTAGGCAAGGGTTTCACTAACTGTAGGGAAGCTGTCATAGAATAAAGTAGATTACGAAGATGTAGCTTGTATGTACAAATGACCATAAATAAATCAAATTAAGGATTTATCTTGGTGTATTAATATTTGCATTGGTTGTCCAGCCCAATACTGTCCCCAGTGGATTAACACTAAAGGTCTCCAAAAAATTTTGGTCCAGTGCAGCAGTGTGTCATGGGATGAAAGGGGTGGGAGGTATGAGAACAGTCTGGTTCCTGTTCTTTTCTAAATTGTAATTAAGGTAAACTCAGTCTTTTTGAGGCTACTGCCCAAATTGCCAAACTCAAAACTTTCCCCTGTAACTGTATGATGCAAAACTGAAAAGCTGTAAACCTGTAGTTAAAGGTAGGCCAGAGCAACCTGTTAGCACCAGAACAGGTTAAACTCTGAGTGCTTGCAGTTGCAGAGCCATACTAACTAAGGTTAATTATGAAGTTAAAATAGAGATAAAATAGGCACACTTTTCTGGAGAAAGAGTCCTAATCACTCTCATAAACTCCCTGTGCAGTGATATTTAAAGGTTCACTTGTTCTACAGGTTCCTTGTTATGAAGTGTCTTGAGGTCTCTTCCAAGCCTGAACAATTGTATTAAAATTGCTTTTCTTTTGACATAGGTTAATTTAGAACTACCTTAGTTTCACTAATACACACTTAGAGTGGATCGGATGCTTCTAAGGCTTTTACAAGTGCAGATTCTTATATCAGAGCTCTCCAGCTATGGGTAGTACAACGAGAAGGAGCCACTTGAAAAATATTACGAGATGAAAAGTGGTGTTCTCAGCCCCAGTCTTTGGTCACTTGGTCCATTTGTCCATAATTACTATTGATTTAACTTAGTAGAACCAATCAGCCTGACTAATACGGCTCGATCTGGGCTTTTTGTCTGTTAGCTTCTT
Source organism: Stictonetta naevosa (assembly GCA_011074415.1). Lineage (NCBI taxonomy): Eukaryota > Metazoa > Chordata > Aves > Anseriformes > Anatidae > Stictonetta > Stictonetta naevosa. Next base: position 13,175,477 of record CM021699.1, read on the forward strand.
TAATTCTGTAGAAATGCATGGAAATATCACCTACTAGAAAGTTTGACCTGAAATGCCTTTTGTATGGGGGGGGAGGGGGGTAGAGAACATTCCTGTGCCAGCTACAGAGATCTTAAAAGCTTCCATGTTTCACCAGTGGTTGATTAAAGCTGTTTCTTTTGTGTAATGTGTACATGGGAGTTGCATAGAGTTTTCCTGTATGTCTGTAGAGAAAAAAAAAAAGAAAAAAAAAAAAAACCTTAGCCTCCAGTGCGTTACTGTGCTATGTTCTGTGCGTGCCAAACTCTAACAGCCTGAATAAATGGGGTTTCTTCCCCCTGGGTCGGTGACTGATTCCTCTGCAGCCTCCAGATGAGCCCTCCTGCGGCGGGGCTGGTGCTGTGGGTCTGACAGACGGGTGCCCTGCTTAAATCGGGCGCTCAGGAGGCTGGCACACCTCTGCAGCTCCGTGCTGATGCTCACGGGTGAGGCACAGGGAAGGAGGGGTTGGGGAGCAAGCACGTTCGTTTCTTTGCAGTGTTAATGCCCTCCGTGGCCTTGCAGACGTGTAACAGCTGACTGACTACCAGCTGCTGCACCACCCCCTGCCATTTGCGCCCTTCCTTTTAGGCTCTGCACCCAGGTTTCCACGGGGAGGGGAGCTTTAGGGGAAGCTTCTCACAGTTGCAGCCTAACAAAGAGAAACCTGGTGTGAATCAGTCTGGCCAGTCCCGCAGAGTTAGGGGCTGCCCCTGCCTTTGGGGAGGCAGAGCTTCCTTGTCCTCCCAGCTCCTTGGCAGAGCAGGAAGCAGTGGTCCTTCACCTAATGCTGCATATGCTCTTTCCAGCTGGGTGTTGGAGCTTTACATTACAGGCAAGCGATGTCTGTGTGCTCTGACTTGGCACCAGTGGGGCCACAGGGGTGGGAGCACAGGGGGTTCTGACGTGATCCACCGCAGTGAAGCTTTGTGAGTGTGCAGAAGCTGGGCTGGTACCTGTGGGTGCTCCCAGTCCGTGCCTCGGTTGGCCTCAAACCTCGCCCAGGTGGGTAATCATCCCCATAAAGTGTTTGTCCTTACGTTGGTGTCTGCAGCACTGCTGTCTGTCCAAAGTCCGGGCTCAGATAAGAAAACGGGAGTGACACGGTGGGAGTGGTGCCTGACAAAGGGAACTCCCGTCCAGGAGACAACTGATAACCGGCGCCTGCAGGCTGCAGAGTCCTTCCAGGAGAAATGGTGGAGGCTGCTGGCTCGACACAGGAGCCCTCCTGCACCAAAAGGGGAAGCAGCGTCCCCAGCAGCCCTAGGGCACCGAGCAGAGCCGCTGATCTTTAAATAAAGTGCCTGGCTGCAGCACCCCAGCATCCAGGCCCCTTGTTCATACCTGCCCTGAGGCACAACTCACTCAGTAGGTACCTGAGAGGTGAGAGGCCTGGGTAGCAGGGCCTGGCCTCCCTGGAGGCTGCTGTCCTTCCCCTGCCATCAGGAAATCGACACCCTGTGACAGAAAAGCCCCACAGTGCCACTCCAGGAGCTGAAACGGCGCTAAACATCTGGCCCCAGAGACCCGTTTCCACTGTCAGCTTTACTTAACACGACCAGCCCCTCTCTGCTTTCCAAAAATAACAGCGTCCTATCCCCCCTCGTTTTGGCTGCTCTCGTGGGCACACTTGTTGAGCGTGTTGTTTTGCACAAGCGAGCACAATAAAGGAAACGGCTGTTGCAAAAGCAACAAACTGAGAAAACCAAAGGGTTTCATCATACCGCACTCACTGCTTTGGGGCCCAACTGCTCCCTGGAGCAATGGCCACCCCCCCTACTCTCAGCAGCTCGTTCCAGCCTATGGTTTTTGTGTTAGGGTTGGTTTGCTTTTGTTTTGATTATTGTTTTGGGGGGTGGCAGCCACCCAAGGGGCTGAGGCCACCACCCTGCAGCAGGACGCAGCCACCAGCTCCCCTCCAGCCAGGTACATGAGCCCCATCACCCCCATCCACACCCAAAGCTCAGTTTTGGGTCTCTCAGCATTTCCCCACAGTGAGTACGGAAGCATCGAGCTTGCCCAGCCTCCGCACCACCTCAGAAAAGCCCACCTCCAAAACCACAGCGCTGGGCTGGGAAGCGCTCAGCCCCCAGCCCGGGTGGCGTGAGGAGCAGGGCCAGCAGCGGCTCTGGTCCCGAGCTGCCACCCTCGGGGGAAGGCAGCGTTGTGGTTTTCCTGGAGGAAGAGGCAGTCGGAGCTGCAGCGTTGCACCATGGCGGGGAGGTGGATGGGACACACGCTCGCTCCCTGCAGCCTCCTGCCACCCAGGCCCTGCAGTTTTGGGGCCTCTGCCGAAGCTTCTGGTGCCTCACAGAGGCTGAGCACACGCCGCCTTTCCCAGGACCAAACTAGAGGCACATCTTCCCTTGCTTGCTCCCCCATTCTGGTTTTGCCTTTTCTCAAATGCTGGAGGAACCGGGCCCTGCGCAGCCCTCTTCCTCTTCTCTGAAACGCAGCTGATGTCAGCATTAGGCTCAGTAGCCTTACTAGGGGGAACCAAGCACCAAGTGGTCACAAGCCCTCTCCTAAGAAACCAGCTTTAAAAAAAGAAAAGCAGTCCCCCAAAGGCAACAACAGACAGCTGGAGAACCCTGCAGCAAGCGAGAACCACCACATCACAGGGCCAAAGGGACAGGGGAAACCCCTAGGATCAAGTAAAACAGGAGAGAGAGTCCCAAGCAGGCTGGAGTTGCTGGCACTGCCGTCTCCAGCAGCTACTAGGGAGAGGCTCCCTGTCTGTCCCCGTCCTCAGCGTGAGCCACCCCAGTGCAGCCCTCAAGGCTGTGTGACCCCAGCCATTTAATCACACCTGGAGCACCACAGCTGAAGCTCTGCACCTCCTTCGCTTGGAAATAGAATAGGGGACAGCTGCTGCAGCACAGCAAGAGAACACAGTATCCGCTTCTGACCAAAGCAGGGTCACGTTTCAGTCAGCCCGAAGACGTACCTGGCACAGCAACTTCAAAGAGTAAGCAGAAAAATGAAGAACAAGCTCTTCACTACGACGTCATTTTAATTGCATCGACACCCAGAAAATACACAAAGGATACGCACCGAGAGCCACCCATCAAAGAGAGGCTTCCTTCCATTGGTGGGTCTTACTTTCACACTTCTTTCACTCCAAAAAAAAATAATATATATATATTTATATATAAAATAATAATTGCACCGGTTGATGTACAAACACAGTCTTCCCTTTTCACACATTCGCGGGTTCTGCTGCTCCAGGAGGGTCGAGCCCCGGCATCTGCCCCAGCGTGACGAGAGCAGCACCCGCGGGAACGAAGGGTTGTACAAAACAGTATGAAGGTTTTCTTACAAACGTACACCTGCAGTGTTTACTGGTCGTTGTTGGTTTTTTTTCTTTTTTTTTTTTTTTTTTTTTTTTTTTTAAATTTTAAAAATAGGTTTTGGGTTACTAATGGCTTGTATTTTATCTACAGTAAATTCAGCGTATACTTTTATTTTTAGGAATGTGTAAGGCATTTTGGTAAGTTGAAGGGTAAGTTCTAAGTCACAGACTCATCAAACCGAAGTCCCTTCCTTTGAACTGTCCTCTTCCCCCTGGAGAAGAAACACAGCAGAGGTCAGTTACTCGGCTGGCTCTCACTACAGATTAAGCAGCAAAGCATTTCACAGGCTGGCCAGATCTTCCCTTCTGGGCAGGGAGAACCGTGACCACCATCCAGTGCAGTCCCAGGGGCTGCCAAAAGCCAGCCAGGTGGTTTCTGGCTGCAGGTGCCCCACTGCTACCATTCTAAACCAGCACCTGACACAGGTTTCCCTGCCTGTATCAAGGGAAGGCCTGGCTGCGGCTGGTGCTGGGAACGAGTACCGTTTCGTGAAGCTGTTCTTTCAACTTCTTCACCGTTTCTCTCTCTTTGGCCAGTTGGTCCTGGGTGACCTTCAGTAGCTCCTGTAGTTTGGTTGCTGCTTGGCCCAAGTCCTTTGTTAGTTTTTTTTCTTTTTCAAGTCTTTCCTACATGGGAGTAAGAAGAAGCCATGTGCCTGAGCCTCCCTTTGCAGTCTGGGCTGCTTGCAGGGGACCCTCTCCCTCCAAAACACATCTGGCCACCTCGGGGCTGCACCCAGGGACCTCAGTGACCATGAGCTGGAAGAAGACTCATCTGTCTCCACAACAGAGGGGCCAGGTTTCACCCCAGCAAACTCAGGAGATACTGTGGGCTGCAACAGCCTCAAAGGAGCACACCGATCTCCCTTGTATGCCTGCACAACCAGGTGCTGAAGCAGTCAGCTCCGAGCATCACCCTTACCCTGGCCAACAAGGGGCTGTAACGTGTACCCTGTTGTCCTTCAGCCACGTTAGGGCAGGGAACACCTTCCGTGGGAACTATCTACCCTGCCCCACCACCCCCAGGAGCCAAAACTCATGCCCAGTCCTGCTTGGAAAAGACCTTCTGTGCCTGGTGCTGAGCCGAGGCAGCACAGAGCAGGGCAGCAACCAAATCACCTTGAGATGCTGGGCCTCCTCCGTGCCTGAAGTCGCTGCGTTTTCAGCCAGCCTCAGCTTCTCCAGCTCCGCCTGCAAGCTGCGCGCTGAGCTCTGTGCCTGCGAGGGGGACACACAACCCTTACCACACCGGCCAGCACCAGCGGGCCCCTCCTGCACCCTACCCCACGCAGCAGCAGGGCCCTGGTGTCTGTCCCTCTGCTGTCGGCAGGTTACAGAGCCACCGTCAGGCACCTGGGTGCACTGCCCCAGCATTTCTTGGCCGCTCTCCGGAGGTGCTCGCGCGCAGCCCCAAGGCCCTCGAGGAGCACACCCTCATTCCCTCCTCGCCCCCGGCACCCACCTCCTCCAGCTCCAGCACCAGCTTCTGCCTCAGCGCTTGCTCCTTCTCCACCAGCGCTTCGTTTTGCTCCAGCTGAGTTTTCAACTGTGTGGAGAAGGGAAAAGTGTCCAGAAAATGCAATAAAAATAATAATATTTTTTTTTTAAAAAAAGGCCTAAACAAGGAGGGTGATGACCTTCTTCCATTACCAAGGAGGCTGGGCTACACAGAAGAAACAAAACCTGGAGCTTTGTCCAAGGCACCGAGGGGCAACGGGTACCATCATCTGTCCTCTGCACAAAGCCAGGAGGATGCCGGTGGTGAGCCTGGGGTTGGTTTTGCATTGCCAAATTTTGCTTGCTTTTTGGGCAGCACAAGCTGGGATTTGGGACAAGAGGCACGACAGAGTGAAGGGAGTATCTGGCAGGTCCCCGTGCTGCAGCAGATGAGCAGTGCCCAGGAGAAGGCTCCACAGTTAACAGGATTAAAGGAGAGAGAGACAGAGCCCAGCTTGGGGCAGCAGCTGCCACCGGCAAGAGGTGTTAGGCTGCGAGGAACAGCCGCTGCTAATGCTTCAGCCCGGCTCCGGCGAGATTTGCAGGGCCTCTGCTCCTACGTGAGCTCCGTAATCCTAATCCCCAGCCCCCAGCCAGGAGGGGCTCCTGGTGCAGCGGTGCTGGGACGGCCTCCGAGCAGACCCGAGCCCTGCACCCAAAGGGACATCACCGTGTGGCGACCCCAGTTCGAGGCAGCGCTCCCTGCCTGCCTCCCAAAAACGTCCCCAGCCTGACGCTGGCACAGAGGGCTCCCAAGGAAACAGCCCTGCCGGTGAAGGAGCGGGACGTGTGGTTGAAGGGGGCTGCGTTGCCCCAGGCTCCACAACCAAGCCCCGCACACACAGGACAGGACAGCGAAGCCACGCGCCGTTTTCCATGCGGTTAGAGGCGGTGAGACGGGACGAGGGACACGGTTAAGGGGCAGCGCCCCTGCGAGCCACGGTCTCACCCCCCTAACCTCGAAGGGCGTGGGATCGCTCAGCTCGGCTCGTGACCCCACGACTTCTCCGTCCTGCACGTGGCTCTTCATCTCACCCAACTGCTGCCTGACCTGGAAGGAGGAGCAGCAAGCCTGGCTCGGTTACACAGCCCACAGCACAGCCCACAAGGACCTACAGAGCAATTTGGGCAGCCTGTGTGCCAGCACACTAGCTGAAATGGTCAGAAGCTGCTGGGATGGGGCTGGGGGCAGCAGTCTCTCTGAACCTCCCCAGTTAAAGCCCCCAGTTGCACCCACTGGAGCCCCTCTTGATCCTGCATCAGCAGTTAAACTGCCTGCTCACCACTTGCCCCGTGCAGAGGACAGGGAAGGCTTCTAGATGGACACAAACATGTTCAACACTCACAGCTGCTTGCCCATCTAACGAGATAAGCTCTAATGACCACCCAGCACTAAGCTGCCCCAAGAGCAAAAGGCTGCATTGGTTTGCTCAGCGAGCCAGATGAAAGCAGCTACAACACTTGGAAGAGTCACAGGACTCAAGAGAAACTGAACTCCCAGCTCAGTGTGCTCTGAGCACCCCTGCAAGCCAAGGATACCACCCAGGACCTTAAAAAATAAACCTCCTGACCCTCAGTGCACTGCAGCAGGGTTCACAGGAGCGCTGAAAGGCTGGAGCCCTACCCTAACCCGGACTCCTAAACCTCACTGGTGAGATACGCCTCCGAAGAACGAAGCCTTTAAATATTAAAACGCAAAGCAGCGACTGCTGTCTCAATCAAAGGATTGATTTAAAAAGCAAAAGCCCTCATGAATTTGGCAGGTCTGATGGCTTTCCCGGCCCTTTATCCCAGGCCTCTCTCCCACTTACCCGCAGAAACCCAGCCCCATCTTTCAGCCCTCCAAGCAACTCCTGCACCCACGGGATACACAACAGAATTCATCCCACCCAGAGCTGGATGGATGGATACTTAGGGCACCCAAACGTCCGCCCAGGGTGGTGGTGGTGTGGGTAATCAGGGTCCATCAGGGGGACAGCTGGGGTTTTGTGCTACGTGCCAGCTCACACAAGCTTTGCTGCTCTCTGTTCTTTCCAACCACCATCACGAGGGCAGAAAGCAAGTAAAATCCCCTCCTGGGTCACAAACGTTTGCTCTGAAAGCTGCATCAGTTTTGTGCCTGGAATACCAGGTTTGCCGCGTGCTGGCTGTGCCTTCCTCCCCTCTCCAAACCCCCAGGGAGGAGCGGGGCTACCAGCACGCAGACAAACCCCGGGGTCGCCATTTGTGAAGTGCCCCGAGGCCAAGCAGCTGCCCTGCATGCAGGCGGGTGGTGCACCTCCAGGGATCTCCCTTACCAGGGCCAGCTCTTGGCTCTGCTTCTGCGCCTCTGTCTTCGCTGCCTCCAGCTGCTCTTGGGACTCTGATAAGAGCTGCCTCAACTGGCCGGGAGAAAGAGAAAGCAGGGGGTGAGGAAGAGCATTAGGGTCGGGGCTTTTTCTTTTTTCTTTTTTTTTTTCCCACCTCCAAACCGCCATGGCTCACACCACACCACAGAAGTCCAGCCCTGGCCCTCTCTTGCTGCCCTGTGGTCCCCCCAGCCCAGTCATCCAGATGCCCTGGGGCACTACGGACACATTATGGAAACACGATGGACATCTCCGCACAGATCTCTCTGTACCACCCCGCTAATGCGTCCCTTCGCATTAGACATCCACAACCCAGACTGGAGCAAATGTCTATTTTCTCCTGCTTTGCAAAGATCCAAACCCCCAGGGCGCTTGTCAAGTCCCCAAAATGTGGACGGGTGGTGAATCAGGCTTAGAAGAAGAAACATTGAAGGTAACGGTTGTCGCACTTACGACTTCAACTTCTTTTGTGTAGTTTTGGCGCTCGGAGCTGGCTGTCTGCAAGTGATTTTCCAGTTGTGCCTCCAGAAGAGAGATGTATTCCTTTAGCTGGATTAAAAGGGAAGAGCGCAGAGGGTGTTTGAGGTGCCAGTCATCCCAAACACACGCCACGCTGCAAGCCCACCTTCCACTGGGTGAGTCAGGAGGTGGGTCCTGATTCAGCCCAGCACAGCATGCATCTGCCTGGCGCCCGAGCAGGGAATTCCCAGAGGCTTGGCAGCACCCAGGCTTTCCCAAACACCCAGAAATCCTTACCTGATCCGTGCTCTGCAGCTCTGCTTTCAACTTCTCTACCATGTCTTCAAGGGATTTCAACTGGAGTTGTGACTAAGCCAAAAAAATAAAAAATAAAAATTCAAAATGGGGCAGTAAATGGCATTTCACTGTGGTCCTGGACACGCTTTGCGCAACCAATAACCAGCTTGCGGTTCGCTCCCACCTCCCCCACTTTCTTCTGTCCTGCACAGAAGAATCCTGGAGGTCCCTGGCCTGCAGCCAGCAGGAGCTCCTCTTCCCAGGAAAGGTTAGTCCAACAAGCCCGGGCCATAAATTGTGAAGCAAGGTAACAGCTTTTGCCTGCAGGCTGCAGTCAGCTTTCAACACCCAAGAAACTGGCACCGAACTCGGCGCAACTCCTGTTGGGAGCACCTCGGGTCTGGAAGCAGCGGAGCAGTTTTTCCAACGAGGTGTCCCTGGCTTTGCTACGAAGAGAAGCCAAGCTATCCAAAAGCTCGAAGTATGCTGTTTGCATTTAAGCCTGGATTTATTTCGGAGAAGGACCTCACGGTTGCGGAATTCTGTGCAAGGGAGGAATTCACCTCTTCTCCACAGAGAGGCAGAACTGCTCCGGGACCTGCCCCAGCCGCCACGCTCACCCCACCAAGCACCAGCAGCAGCCACGTCACCCCCGTGTGCTCAGAAATTAAAGATTTCTTGTGAGAGCTCCCCCGTCTCTCTGCAGCCTCAGTCAGCTTAAAAACCCCGTGTGATGGCGAGCAACCTGATCACGGGAAGCAGTTTCATTTCAGTTCTGCGTTCAAGAGGATACTGAGGGCAGAGAGCTTTGCAGAAGGGGCACGACCAGCCAGGTTCTCCTAGGCTCCAGCTACGTTACAGGAGTTCACAAAACACGTCCCCCCAAGACTCCTGGGCCACACTGGCTCTTCGGCAGCTGCTGGCTGGCTTTCTAACTGGTAAGAGTGGTACCCGGAGCTAGACAGACAGCTGGACCAAAAACCAAGCACAGCACATGCCTGGACCTCAGCTCCTTTCTGAAGCCTCCACCAAAGCCAAGGACAACCTCGATACGGAGAGCAAGCCAAGCTCTGACAATGAGCACGGCACGTGCTCTGCCTCAGTCAAGCCAGTGCCCACCAGGAGGACTGAGCCTGACTTCCAAGCCTCAGAGCCTGGATTACTGGACCAGTAATGTAGTTTCCCAACCACCAGAGAGCTGCAACCCATTCCTCCCGCACAAACCAGGCAGGGAGGTGGGACCAGGTGGAAGAGGTGGGTTTCTTGTGGTAGTTTTGTGACAAGAGGCCTCGTGCCTCAGAGTTCAAGGCTGGCAGGAACAGTTAGGGTCAACATCTGCATTATAGACAACAGCCTCCCTGCTCCAGGAGCCTTTGCACATCAGCAACAAAGCCGGGTGTGCCCCAAACACCCACCTTTTGGAGTTCCTCTTCAGAGACCGTGAGCTTTGCTTTCCACACCTGCTCCTCCTCCTCCACGCTCTTCTGTAGGTCTCGCAGCATCCCCTCCTGTTGGCAAAGCCCCAGCTGAGCCCCAGCATCCTCCAGCCCTCCGGAGGGGAGCACCACAGCCGCTGCCAGGGCTGGATGCCCTGGAATACCCAATTCTTCCCAAAATACTTGGCCCAAAGCATGAGCAACAGAATTAGGTGACCCAGGTGGGGCTAGGGACTCCCAGCTCCCAGGCTAGCTCAACCACCCTGCTTAGTGGAGCCCTTGCTTGTGCCTCCGTGCCTCTAGCAACATCCCACAACCACCAGGAAGGTTTCCAGCATAACTAGACTGAAGAAAAACTCTAGAAATTCATGTTTCTTCTCTCCCTCTGTCTCACCAGCAGATAATCTTGTCCACAGCAGCCCCCGCGTGCTGTGCGATGCCCACCACAAGCCCATCGGCAGGATCTGGGCTGCTGGGAGATGGAGTTGAGTTTCTACTAGAAGTCCGACGTGAGGAGTTGTAACTTACCGTCTCTGCGAGGATAGCTCTGTACTGCTCACATTCTGCTTGTAAAGTGCTCTGCGCTTCCTCTGCCTCTTTTAATTTAAGTGCTGAATCCTGAAAGGGGAGGAGGAGGATGGAGAAAAAGAGAGATGAGGAAAAGAAGTGACTTAAACGCTCCCTCGCCCCACCACTTTCCAGCCCCTTCACTTACCACGGGCTCTGTTGTACTGGTGTGTTGCTTTAGCACATTCACTGTCTTCTCCTTAAATTCTTGTAGCCACGTATCATAATCCTGAGTGCGAAAACCAGGACAAGGTGGGGAGGAGAAAGGAAAAGGACGCTAAGATGCCTGACGTACCTGCACGGCAGAGGCCCAGCAGGGGTCTGAACAGGCAGGTGCCTACCTGCTGCGAGGACACGGTGACTTCTGGGAGGGCAGAGAGCAGCGTCTGCTTGGTTCGTGCCTGGAAGGTGTCAAGCTGTTGGGCCAACTCCTCCTGTAAGTGGGACAAAGCGGCATGGAGTGGAGGTCTGAGGTGCTTGTGGGCCAGGCTGCCAGTACCAGTCCTGCTCTTCTGGGTCTGCACGGGTAAGCTGGCATGGGAAAGCCAGCAAGCAGGGAAAAGTGCTGCTGAGAGTCACTGAAATACCCCCCCCCCAGTTCACCCACGGCCCTGGTTCCCCAGCTGTGACCTGTACTGTGGTTACACAGCCCTCGAGACGAGATTTGGAGAAGCTGACAGGAAGGTTAGGCCAGTGCTGCTCCTAAGACGAGGCAGAAAACCCAGGACAAACAGTTTCGGTGGCCTGGGGATACTGACTGCTTCCCCCGCAACACCAACATCACCACCGAGGAGAAATACCAGGCTCACCTTTGCTTTTGTAGCAGCAAGTAGCTTCTCCTCACATGCCTTCTCCACCGTGGCCAACGCTTCCATCGCTTTCCAGTTCTTCTCACGGAGATCCTGCCACACAAGGCAATAAGCCACATGTCATGCTGAAAGCCACCGAGCTGCCTTTGGAGGACACCGAAGCCACAGGAAAATGGGCAGCCCATCACTTTGGTCAAGGATCTCCCACCCCACCACCCACGTGCACTCCTTTCCCCTCCAGCCCTGCAGGGCAACACCTGAAGGCTCGAGCCTTCTTGCAGGGGCAGAGCAGACCTGGGTGGAGACAGGCTCCAAAAGCAGCTCTGAGCTGCCCGAAGAGGACGTAGGCCTGGCAGAAGGCTGCGAGGTTGCCTCCAGCCAACTGGTGCAGCCTTGCAGTAGAGGGAAAAGGAGCAGAGAGGCAACGAGGAGTGAAGGACCCCTGAGCAGAGGTTCCCTTGACCTTGCTGGATGGCATCTCCCTGCTTACCAGGTCCTAAACCTCCCAGGAGGACATGGGAGGGACACCCCACTCATGCAGCCCACCATCTCGAGCACACGAGGTGTACACCCGGCCAGGGGCCCTCCTGCTCTATGGCAGACAAGGCGAGACCCCCAGAGCTCCACAGGGCTGGAAGAGCCACGAGTGATCCTTAGCTGGCTACGATGGGCTCTCAAGGAGACCCTGAAGATCTGGGTTTTAAAGGAAAAAGAATCCGAGCAGCAGATCAGTGCCCAGTTCACTCACGTACGTTGTTTTTTGTCTTCTGTTGCTCCATTGCCTCTCGCAGCTCTGCTGCTTCCCTTTCCAAAGACGAGAGCTGGTCTGTTTTCTCCTGCAGCCTGGAATGACATGATGCAGGGGTGAGCTTCCACTTCCAGGTGGGATTTTCGGGTCTGCTCTGGGATCTACAAGCTGTGGGGAGCTGCACTCACATGGGGAGATGGAGGGAGAGGGCTGCACTTGTGGGACTAAAACCACGACTGCAGAAATTAAAGATCATGTCATGCTGGAGGGGGGTCTAGTTTTCTACTGACTTATCATCAGTAACAAGTGAGTAGCTGGCTAGCTGTGCATCAGGGACAAGGAAGAAACAATTTGAGCCAAAGGCCACAAACTCTGGATTATACAACTGGAACTGCTCCCAACATGCTCCCACTCACGGCTCGTTAGACTGCGATAGCCCACAGCTCTGTGTTTTGAGAGCATCACCCTACTATCTTGAATAGCCATGAATGAGCACCACCAGCTACACCTCGGAGCCTGCAGCTTCCCTCCACACCCTCAGATCCACCAGCTGCCCTGCAGGGAGGCTCAGCTGGAGCAGACCAAAGAAGATGCAAGCCCTTGATGTGAACCACTCAAATCTCTTAGGGTCCCAGGACCCTAGGTTGAACAACTGCCCTCCTTTAGAGGAATGCCAGGTGCTTGCTCACAGCAAGGGCATCTGAGAAATTCTCCTGCCATGGACAGAGCCTGAACCTTTTCTGAGGTGCCCTGTATAGGGGTGAAAGGCAACAGACACAAGCTGTGAATCTCCATCCTTGAAAATACCCCAAAATTCACCTAAAACAGCCCCAAAAACCTTACTCTGGATGGCCCAGCTCTGAGCACAGATTTGGATCAGAGACATCGCAGGTCCCTACCCACCCCCAGCACCAACACAACTCACACAGTCAGTTTTACAGGAAGAGTTAGCCTTCACGTGCCTGACAGCAATCAAAGCGCCACTTCAGAACGGACTGGCTGTTATTTGGGTCAAGGAGCAAGCTGGAAGAGCAAGCAGCTTTTGTGTGCTACACGGCACTTAGACCTACCTTAATTGCATCTGCTTCAGTTCTGCTTCGTTGGCTGCCTGGAAGACAAAAATCAGTTTCATTACCTGTCCTAGGCGAGAGATACAGATCAGCCATCTCTGTGGCACCCCACAGCGACATAACAGAGCTAACGCGGGTACTAAGAGTAACATTATCCTCCTCCCACCCCAATTAAAAACTCCCAGGACCTGCAGGTCTCTGTCTTTTTCTGCCTCCCTCATCTGGCCTGCTTCCAGCAGAGCTTCGATGGATTTGATCCTCTCCAGGAGCTTGGTGTTCTCCGAGCTGGCATCCTGCAATTTCCCCTTCACGCTGTCGAGCTCCGACAGCTTGCTTTTAAGCTCTGCTTCGGAGCTCAGCAGCTTGGCCTGCAGTTCTGTTGGAGGAAGGGGAGAGAAACACAGTCAGGCAGGTGCAAACAAACTCAGAGACTCCCCATCCTGGTCCCTTGGCCATGGATGCCTTCTTGGGATGCAGTATCGGCAAGACCAGCCCTGTGTCTTGTTTGCACTGACACCACAAAGCCCAGCTCCTCCCCAGAACTACTCATCCTGCCCTGAACAGCCCCACCAAACCCAGCCCCAAAAGCTCAAGATCTGCCTCGTGTTTCAGCTGCCGCGCGGCTCTCCCTGTGCTGTTTTGCAGTCCTCACCAGCGATGCTCTGCTGCTGCCCTTTGGACTTTTCTGCATCTGCTAAGAGGCTCTTGTAGCTGGCCTGGGTTTTGCGGAGCTCGTCACTTACTTCATCCAACCTCTTCTGCAGCGTCGCCTCCACCTCCCTTTGGGAAGCCTGCACAGCAGGAAGAGAAGGCTTTAAATAGCACACTGGGCATCCTGGCCAACGTGAAGCAAAGCTCAGTGGCACGCAGCGTTATTTTCAAGCTGTGTTTTGGGGGAGCGGGGTTGTCATGCTTCCCCTCTGCACGAATCACCTCATTTTGTAATCGGGTGGGAATCGGACAACACCTTGACGTCTCAATTCTGGGTCAACACGACCACCAACCCCCTCTCTTCCCCTCCAGCCTGGAAGAGAGGAGCTTAATGCTGCGAAAAACCCAAGCTCCAGCCCTAAAGCATAACCCTGGCTGGGCAACCCTGCAGAAAGCTTCCCCTTCGCAAAGCCCCAGCCAGCACTCGGAGCCCAAACGACGTCTCCAAGCCTTTCTGCTGCAGGTTTGTTCTGGCAGCCACCTCGTGGCTCCGTTTACCGACCGTGTTCACAGCTGCCACTGTGCAGGGAGGGAGAGGAGGGAAACGCCCTGCCAAAACGCGGGGAGCGACACGTGCTCTTTACACCAGGGAGAGCGGCCTCGGCATTTTTGGCTCCCCAAGAGCAGATCCCGTGCAGGCAGCTGGTGCCCCAGCCCAGCACGGAGAGGTACTGTCACGGCGGTGAGCTGGACGCAGCCGGCCAGCCACGTGTTTCCATAGGCAGTGGAATTTTCTATGTGGTTTGGGCCAGGGAAGACTTTTTTCCATCTTAGAAAGCAGCAGAGGAGAGGCCTGGCCAAGGCATGTGCTTAGAGGGGAGAGGCAGAGCGAGGGGCGTGAGGCGTGCTGCAAACCAGCAGCTCCACAAATCACACCACCGCGAGCGCTTTGTGTGACGGGGACAAAACAAGGGTAACGAGCAGCCCAGTCTCTGAACGATGCTTCCAGAACTGCCAAAAAAAGCAGTGCTTCTCCTCTTTCTGAGGCTTTACCACCAAGTCCTCAGCTCAGAGCTGCAGAAGCACATTTTCCCCATCACCACAGGCACCTTAAACACATCACTGGCTTTACAGACCTGCAACTTATTATTATTATTATTTGAAAAACATTAAGGCATGCAGCAAGCTGACAGCCCTGGAGAAGTTCTCCTAAAAGCACACCTAGAAGTTGATGTTTTTAGGCAGCTTCTGCCCTCGCACCATGCCCACATCACCCCTCAGGCTCCTCGCTTTCTCTGCTATTTGACTGCAAAAGCAGCAGGGGACAAAACCAGTCCGCTGGAAGAAGATCTGCGCCCTCAGGCACCCGGAAAATTAATAGCTAGGACCCTGAACACCCCTCGTACTGCCAAGATCAGTGCTCCCAGATCCTGGCTTAGCAGAACCCCAGCACAAGTGCTGCCTCCTGCCAGAAAACGCTTTCCCCTGCATCCGTACAGCCTGCAACGTGCTCTGACCACAGAGTCTCTGCATGGGAGGTGGCATGCGAGCACCCAAAAAAAGACTAGCCACACCCTGGTGACACCAAAAAGCCAAGCTCTGCCTCCTGTGCTACCATTAACAGGCTTGAAAACAGCTGTGTTGAGAGTGGGCAAGGGAGCGAACCCACATCTGCACAAGCCCAGAGCCAAGCTGATGGGGGCCAGGGGGTTTTCTATCCCATCTCTGGTTTTGGTGTTTCTTGTTTTGTTTTTAAACAGAAAACTGCCCTGTTAGCAGGAGGGGAAGAGACACCAGCATACTGCTGCAGAAAAAGCCCTCCTTTTCCCAGGTGCTCCTCTCCCTGCTGCCTCCGAGGCTTTCGGCACTGTCAGGAGGCAGCAGAGCAGACTCGACGCCTGGCCACATTTGGTACAGCAGGGACCAGGAGGCATGGCCAGCTGCAGCCTGCCAGTTCAGGGCATTTGGCAGCAGCAGGCACACCAAGCAGCGTGTACAGCCTAGATTTCCCCCAACACCTTCACGCCAGGCTCAGAGATGTGTGAGAAGAATGGTTTTAACGGGGTCTCATGCTGCCTGGGCTTTGCTGGTGACGGATGATGCAAGAAAGCCACAATGCATGTGACAAACTACCATGGGAGAGGCAATTAGATCTGCAAGGCAGTTTGCCTTCCAGATATGCCTATTAAGCTCTCTCCAAGCTCCTTCCATGGCCAAGTCCATAGATCCCAAGCAATTCAGTTCCCCTTCAGGACATCAGAACCTCTTAGCCCCTAACTAACCTGGAAAGAGATGATTTTACTGAGTGGGGCAGTGTGTGTGTGCACAATACACCATCAGGAGCATGCACACAGCTTTATCTCTCGACAGCTGAATTAACAGAGCCCGATTCCCTACAGCCAGTGTCCCTTGTGATCACCCCCTGGCAGAGAGAGGGACGAGAAGACAGGGTGTGACATTAGCACCTTCCCTTCTGAAGGGTGCTGAGGGAGAAGGGGCGTTATGTGATACCTTTGCTCTAAGCAGCTGCCATTTTCAATTTCCATTGGAAAAAAAGTAATTAAAAAAAAGACCACATAAGGTCACAAACCCAGAGCACTGCGGGGCTTGGCTCTCCTGGTGAGCTCTCCCTCTCTGTGTCCAACCTCATGCATGCGCTTTTAAGAGAGAATGACCAGAAACACATGGAGATTAAGCAACCCAGACAAGATCAGAGGGAAAACATCTGGCAAAGCCCCGCACTCCTGTTTTGCTTCAGCCAGCTGTCCCCTCGCCATAAGCTCGAGCACAGGCCCTCCTGCAAGCCACCACGTCCCTGCCAGGGGAGCGGGTCCACCAGCGCCTGCCTGACCTGCAACTGCTCAATCTGCTTCTCGGAGGCCACCGCTTTGATCTCCCAGCTCTTTTTCTGCTGCTCCTCTTGCTGCAGCACCTCGGATTTTTCAGACAGCTCTTTCATCAGCTTGTTGCATTCTTGCCGCAGCTTGGCCAGCTCAGCGTTTTGCCTGGACCAGAAAAAGCAGGGTTATTTTAGCCCACAGGACAGTCGAGTATCCTTGGTGTTACGTACAGGGGAACACAGCCTCCTGCGGGCCTGATACAGGACTTGAAGCATTTTAGTGGCTGCATTTTCCTATTTCTAGGGCACGCCTGCTGCCTCAGGGAGGGGGTGGAAAGAGTTGACAAATCACTTTTCAAAAGCGGTATTTCAATCACAGGAGACATTCCTTTCTTATGAAGTAGAAGACATGAGGATCTGTATTCCCAGACACAAGAGGAAGTTCTCTAAGCATCTGGAGTCCAGTCTGTAATTATTTTACCGCTGTTAATCACCAGCTATTTCGTATTTTCTATAAAAAGGAGTGTGAAATTCTTCTATCTAGCTCGTATTTGTTCTACAGGCATCAGGCACGTCTCGGTTCTTTCTCTGCAGCATCACTCATTTCCAAGAGCCAGCTGGATTTCTTCTCAAGCCAGGAAGCACGAGCTCACCTAAGCAGGGAAGGGCCTCGATACCTCCCAGTCCCTTCTCCCTCCCACTGCCTGCTGGCTCCAGCGTCAGCACAGGCAGCCCTCACCTCACGGCACAGAGGGCTTTCCCCTGCCCTCCCACTTTGTCACGAGCCACAGCATGGGAAAAACATCTTAATTCCCCCTGCCAGCCTCCAGAAGCTATTTGGAAGACTCTTCCTCCCTCCCTCCTCTACCTCTGGGTACCTCAAGCCAGTGATAGGCTTTGCAGGGGGGTGTCAGAGGTCCCTTCAAGAAAGGGGATGAGCCAAGCCCGAAGGACAGCAAACCCCCAGGGTGTGCTAGAAGGCAGTCCCAGTGTCTGCCCCCCAGCCCAGCTGTGGTCTTACTTGCTCTCTGTCTGGCTGGTGGCCTGGTTGAGCGCGTCCCTCAGGATGGAGTTCTCCTGCTGAAGGCGGGCGAGCTGCGTGTTGGGGCCGTTCTCCAGCTGCTCCTGCAGGGTCCGAATCTAGAGGAAGCCAGCACGGGTTAGGCCACTTTGTGGGGAGCACACGACATCCCAGCCCAGCCTGCTGAGCACAGAAGGACGTGCCCATGGGAGTTTCACCCCCTTCCCCAGCCTACAGACACGGATGGCCCCCAGGAATGGGATGCTTCATGAGAAAGCCTGCACCATGGTCCAGGAAAGCCCTCACAGGGGAAATGAGCATCACAGGATCACCCCCACCTCCCCACGCCTCTGGTCTCCCCGCTGTCCATCACTGTAGGCTCCCAAAGGCCAAAATCCATCAGGCAGCCATAGGAGGATGCTCCAGAGCCTACCTTTCCCTGAAGCTGCTGCGTTTCATTGACGTGGTCCTGGTAGCTCGCCTGCATCCGTGCCTGAACAGCGGTGATCTCCCTCTCGCGAGAAACCAGCTGCTCCTTCAGCTTGCTCTCACTGGCCACTGCCTTGGCCTTCTCAGCTGCAAGTTCCTGCAAGGAGAGAAGTCACCTGCTTAATCCTTGGAGCTCCAGTTTCCTCGTTTCAAGGAAATGCAGAACTGGGTCTTCTAATTCAGAAGACTTAAAAGTTCTGCTTTTTAAGAGCTACCAGCCACCGGTGCAGCACAGCCAAGCTAAGTCACTTAGCACTTCAATTTCCCGTTGCATTTTGTTTTGGGCACTGTGGCCACTGGATGCCACTGTTGTTCCACACGGGGCCCGCTATGAGAACAGAGTAAGACAGTCTAGATATTTTTTTTCTGGATCATCACATAAAATTTGGCACAAAGCAGGGAGGAAAAACAAACAAACAAACAAACAAAAAACACTAAATACCAAATACTAAATACTACACTTCCCAGGGGGATGAGATGTGGGGGAGCAAGAGGCTCATGGCACCACCACTTTGTCAAAACAGGGTGAGCTACAATGACACCAGGAAGGCTGCACAGCACCTACCTTGCTCAGCTCCCGCAGCTTGTTTCTGGCAGCAGACACGTCCTCCTGCTCAGCAGCGAGCTGCTTCTCCTTCTCTTCCAGCTGGCGTTTCAGGATAGTGACCGGGTCCCCCTTCTGCGTTGCCTGTGAGTGCGAGGCAGCACATCAGTG
This sequence comes from Stictonetta naevosa, assembly GCA_011074415.1. Lineage (NCBI taxonomy): Eukaryota > Metazoa > Chordata > Aves > Anseriformes > Anatidae > Stictonetta > Stictonetta naevosa. The sequence goes on from CM021699.1 coordinate 13,193,793, forward strand.
GGGACCACCACCTCCAAACCCACCCTCTTTCCCCACAGGCAGGAGCCACCCGACATGCAGGACAGCATCCTGCCCTCTCTTTGCAACAAGAATTCAGCTCTGGTCTCCAGAACAGGTCCTCGGGGTTAGTGGGGCCCTCAACCTGCCAAAAAACATGGAGCTCTCCCTCCCAAGGCTCAGCAGAAGGCAGGGTCAGGAGCAAATGGCCACCGAGGTGCTTGGAGCCCTACCGTGTGCCAGGTGTCCTGGACGATGCCCGCTTTCTCCGACAGGATCTCGATGAGCTGCTGGGCCTCTCCCTCGCTGAACACCATGCTGCTGATGCTGGACACAAGCGTCTTGTAGGGCAGGTAGAGGGGCCCGTCCGAGTCCACAGGTGCTAGGGAGGAAAGAAGAGGAACTGGGACCACTCAAGTTATGGCAGAGCATCACCTGCTTTTAAAACAGGCTTTTAAGCAGGCTCCAACCCCACAACTGATGTTTCAGTTCCTTCCACGTCTGGGCAAGCAGCTCAAGGTATCCCTGCATGAGCAGGGGGCTGGCCCAGACGGCCTCTAGAGGTGCCTTCCAACCTCAACCATTCTGCATTTCCACGATTCCCCATCCCTCTGCTAGCGTGTGAAGGACAAGCTTGGTCAGGAGCAGGCATGGAGGCCACCCCAGTACAGCCCGACCCCCCCAGGCTGAGCCACCACCTCTGCGAGGCGAGGCCAGGGCTGCTCCATGGCGGTTTACCTGCTCCACCACAAGGCTGGGCCCAGCCGGTGGAACCTCCGGGAAAACACGTTTAAAGATGGGCAAAGCACCACAGAGCCGTGAGGGAAGAGGTGTGAGAAAGAGCCCTGTGAGCACTGAGGTGATGGAAGGAGGCGGGCGCCTGGCCGGCGGCTAAGGGCAAGAAGAGCCACAAGGCCAGGAAGGGGTTTGGGATGGCGGCCCTAAGCCATGGCAGCTGCAAGGTTTGGGTCACTGCAGGAGCCACCTCACAGCAGCCTCTTCTGCAACCAGGGCCCAAGAGCCTGGCTCACGTCTCACCCACACGGGTGCCAGCACGTCCCTTTCCTCGGCCCGGTCCCACTGGGTGAAGGGACCCACCGGGGAGGGCACGACACAAACGCCACCTCCCAGCCAGAGAACGGGGCCGGGGCAGCCTGCCAAGCCCCGGCACGGCACGAGGCCTGCTCCGCCTCAGCCCGTCTCCGCAAAAGGAAGCCCGCCGACTTGCAGGCCTGCAAACCTCACCGAAGGGAGCAGCAAAACAAGAAGCGTAGCAATGCCCTGGCAAAGCTGCCACGGCAAAGCACGGCAGGGACGAGGGGCCTCAAGAGCCGCTTCTCAAACCCCAGGGGACACGTGGCACCGGAGACTAGAATTGTCCTTGCCTGGAGGCCCAAAGGCAGGAGCTGATTCAGCAGCGCAGCCCAGACCAAGTACCCACGCAGATTTCAAGGGAGAGCCCAGCTCCTGCTATCAGAGCTAACAACCTGGGACCCAAGTACACATTAACCACTTGCATGCAAGCATTTTTCGCAACACTGGAGACTAAAACCAAAGCACACGAGACCCCAGGCCACTCCTGTCGGGTTTGCTGTCTGTTCCAGCGCCGAAGACATGCCTTTGAACACCCTGGGTTTTTATCTGCCGCGGGATAATTTGTTGCTTCTGCCTTTGAAAAGGGGAGGCATCGCAGCACGCACTGACAGGCTGCCCACAACACCACGGGCCAACTGCAGTCAGCTCTGTGGTGCAAACATTGCCAAGAGCTTTCCTTTGAAAAATCCCACAGGAGCACCTCAGACACTCTTGGCCTCTAAGACACGCGGGATCTGTACTTCGTATCTGAAGGAATGGATGCGCACGGCAGCCAAAAACCTCCCCGCTGTAAACAAGAGCTAAGAGCTTGTCTCCCCTCCATGTTGCCCCAGCTGTTCCAGCTTGGATTCACGGCGATGTTTTTCAGTTCTGGAGAAGTGGTGCTGGATCCCCAGGTGCACATGCCAAACCAGTCACCTCCAGCATGCCCAGCCACCTCCAATTTCCTATTGCTGCAATACACTTCAGCAGCACTTGCTCCCGAGCTCAAAAAATTAAAAACCTCACTGTTATATTGAGTTGGCCTTTAATGAAATCCTTTCCTCAGAGAAGCAGATCCAAGGGCTTTAACCTGACCTTGCAGACCAGTGGCTGCAAGACGTCCTGCTGAGTAGCAGGCCCTCTCCCAAAACATGGGTGCAAAAACCACCTGGTTGCATGGCAGCCCGGGTTTGGATATGCTGGAGAAGGCTACCACGTAAGGTGTTCGCTCACAAGAAGAACACGGGCATCACATCACATTTTTGAAAACACCTGAGAGATTTCTGAGACATGACCATATGGAAATACTTCCACAGTATTTACACCCTGGAGCGTTTAAGCCCCCATTCTTTGATCTCTTCTATCTCCAAGTCGATCAAGTGAGGCTTGAACTGTGATGGGCAAACTTCCCTTTGCCCTGCCATATCCAGTCACTTCTCTCAAACTATTCCATGATGAGTCCCCTGCAGTTCAACTTCAGAAACAACTTCATTCCTCTCCTCCAATAGGCAGCTTTTCACCTCCACTGAACGAGGAGGAAACTTTCAGAGTCACCCACCTTCCCACAGAACGTCCATCTCACCAGACATGGCCACCCTACAGTTACCCTGTTTCCAACAGGGAAGGAGAACAAAGATCTCAGAGCAGGATAGCTGTTTTAACAGCACCAAGACTCCCCGTTTGGTTACTCAGCGGGGATACACACAGGAATTTGACCTTACCTGGCTCACTCTTCTTCTTGGATGCAGCCTTCTTCTTGACAGGTCCATCATGCTTCTGCTCCTCGTGGGCTGGAAGAGCCTCGTTTTTTTTGACGGGGACAGAGCTGACAACTGGGGCACTTTGCTGCGTGCCCACTGGTGGCACGGCCACAACAGGCACCTCCTTAGGGGTCACCTCCAAGACAGGAGAACCTTTGGAAACGCTGACAGGAGGGGAAGCCAACGCCGGGCTAGGAGCAGGCTCTACCTTTGCCACCTTCTTCTCCTTCTTCCTCTTCTCCTTAGGAGATGGAGCAGGTTTCTCCTTTTCCTGGGGGGACACTGACACTACTGCGATCGGAGGCTCAACGGGAGTTACGGGCTCAGGCACCACAGCAGGCTCAAGAACCCCATCCTTGGAAGAATCTGTCACTTCCTGAGGCAGCTGCTGCTCCGGTATCTTTCCATTAGGTTTTTCTTCCTTTTTCTTTGCTTTTCCTTTTTTCTCAACAAGTTTCTCTTTCTTCTTTTTCTCTATTTTGTGCTGGTTGGTCTTCTCAAGCTCTTTACGTTGCTTTGCCAAGGCTTCCTCATAGGACGTCTCCTTCATGGAGAAGGTGGACACCAGAAAGATCCCAATGGCTGATATCACCATAAAGCCTCCAAAGACCACAACTCCCAGCGTCTGAGGATCGTACACATCCATCCTGCCTTATTCTTCTGTGCCTGCAAGACATGAGAACAGCAGTTAGGGAAGGGAAAACCCAAAGATGCAATCACCTCGCCAAGCAAGGCGTTTGAAAGAACATTTCCATTTCCAGTCATCTTGCAGTGATGGCCAAACGGCCAAGATTCATAGATCCCTGGTGAGGGCCAGCAGGTGCAGGCTGGCCAAGAGCTGGGCTCTGCCAGGACCCCTTGAGTCCTCGGAGCACTTTGCCTTTTTATTCAACCCAGACGCACATTCGGATCTCAACTCTGGAATATAACAACCAAGAAGGAAGAAAAAAGCACATGGAGGACAGCTTTCCCTGTTTGCTTCCAAATGCAGAAGCAACAGCTTTGCAACAGCCCTGCCCTTCTCCCCTTGCCATCACACTGGTGACTTCTGGAGAGCGTTCGCCTTGCGAAAGCACAAGCTGCTTAATTTCTAACTGAACCTTGTCCCAGGCTCCTAAAACAATCTCTTCCCTGCTGCCCCACTCACGTCTCTCCTACCAGAGGATTACCTCCACGCGGTCCCGAGGCGGCTCGTTAGTCCCCAGATGGGGATGCAGGAGTAGAACAGTTGAGATGCAAAGGAACGCTTTCCAGGAAGGCAAAGATAGTTTCTCATCATTGTGCCTCGAAAACATAATCAGGAAAATGCAGGAAGTCCTTCAAAGTTCCCATCCCCACGCTTAACTGTAAACATTATCAAGTTTCCTTTCTAAGAGGTTGTGGGTTGAGGAGGGAGGGGAGCAGGCAAAAATAAGAAAAGCTAAGGAGATCAGCATCTTTTCAAAACCTCAGTGCTCAAAGGGGAGACCTGGGAGGCTTTTTCTTTTGGAGCAGTGAACTCACACCCAGAGCTGAAGCCCAAGCCACTCTTGCAGCTAGCGGGTGACGGCACGATGAAGACAGCCACCACAGCACAGGTCACGTGCATCAAAACCCTTCTCCAACGCTAAAGAAGATGATGCAGAGCCAGAAGGAGCCGCAGACCAGCCCTCTCCCACTGCAGACACTCACCTGCCCGGGGAGGAGCACTGTCACCAGGCGCCCAGCTCTCCCCAAGCGTCCCGGGTGAAGCGGAGGAAGCTGGCAGGCAGGAGGGCTCTGAGTGCCAGCTGGAACCAGCCGCCCCTGGAAGGACCAACTTTCTGCCCCAGGCACTGCTCTGGATCCCAGCGGATACTACAGCACTCATTATTTCACGCCTGACCCTGTCATTTGGGATTTAAACAGCCTCAGCCTGCTCCGTCCCAGCAGGCTGGGTGCTGGGTGACTTCCCTCTGGCTGTAGCAAAGCGAGTGCTTTGGGGTCCTTCCCACCAGGACAGAAACCGATTGTTCCTAACCCGCTGGGGGAAAAAGGCAGGTTTCCTCTCCCCTGCAGTAAATAGAAAGTAGGGCTGAAGAACACACATCTACAACCCAATACTGGTTTTAGGGTTACGCTGAAGTGTCTGCGAGCTGTTGAGCTGATTCTGGGGACAGAACAACGTGACCTGCATTTCTCACCCAGCAACAGCCACGACATGTTGGTAAGAATAAACCCTTCCTGACCTCACACTACTTGCACTTAAAGCAAATGTGCTGCTCCAGCTTGGGGCAAGGGCATCACCAAGTGCTGGCAAATCCAACCCAACCCCACCAGCTGCCACCACCACCTCCAAAAGCAGCTGCACGGAGCCCGGGGAGGACGGGAATGGGAGAAAATAAAAAAGAACAAACAATAGCCTGGCATCAGAAGCACCTTTCCAGAGCTCAGCCAAGACTTCGTGCCCAAAATTATGCTGGTTCTGTCAGCCCTGCGGCTGCATCTGTGCCGTACCCAGAAGCAGTGCCGGCGGCAGGGTGCTGCAGAGGAGGCTCCTGCAGCTCCAGCCTCTGCTGCGGACACGTCCGACGTGCACGGGGAGCCTGAGGAGGCAGGACGGGGGTGAGACGGGCAGTGCCAGAGCTCCTCGCCCGCCCCACGTCCCCCCCCACGCTGCTGCCCCTCCGCAGAGCCCACACGGGGACCCGGAGCGGGGTGCCTGAGCCTCACCCAGCCGCGCTGCAGTAAAAGCCTGTACCTTGCCTCCTCGTGCACTTTACAGCCAGGGCGAGATAACAGTGGAGATTAGCAGCAAGAAGTCCTTCCTAGCTCAACCAAACAGCCCCCACCTCCAAAAAAAAAAAAAAAAAAAAAAGATCCACAGCACCAGCCATTGCCTGGCACCAAGGGTCCTGATTTTCGCCCTCAGGGCTCAGGCACTTTCAGTGGCTTTGCTGCTGAACGAGGGAGAAAATCTGCCCTGGCACATTAACATCCGCGTGGCAAAGCTGTGGGGATGGGGCAACATTTGGGGGGGTTTTGCTGAAGATGTGAAGCCTCTTTGCAAGGAAGGAGGCAGCACATTATCCCACGGACCTAGGAGGATGCCCTGAACCTGCTGGCAGAGCAGAGCGGTCACAGAGCTCCTCAGCTCCAGGAACTTCTCACTGCACAAACGTAAGACGAAGCGCCAGCGTCGGGAGCAAAGCTCCGCTTTGGCATTTCCTGAGCTTGCTGCCTTCCCCAGGAGCTCCAGCTCTGCCTCTGAAGGGCTCAAAGTTTGCTTCTGGGTTTTCACAGCAAGGCACAGCCCCTCTCACGAGCTTGGCGACAGAAGAGCGTGTGCCTTGCTGCTCGGCAGGAAACCCTGCCAACACTTCACGTCTGCACAAAGCTTCAGCGAGGGCAGGGAAAATAGGGCACCGGAGGTACCACGGCTTATCTGCTCGCAGATGCCTTGAGCGACATCTCACACTCGACGGGCTTGGTTCAACGGCCGGGCTCTGAAGAGGCTTCAAGGCTTCAGCATCTTCCTCTCTGTACCTGCTCCTTAAGCGCAAACCGGAGGAGAGGTGCAGGGGTAGCCCATCATTTTCTGCCTGCAGGAGCATTTTTCAGCCCGATGCCCAGACTGGCATCGTGCTGAGCCTGAGGAGTGCCCCGACACCCACCTGAGTCCATGTCCAAAAATCAAGTTCACGTCTGACACAGAGCACATTGATCTGCGAGACATTTCTCAGACAGGATCACCCTCTAGTCACCACCCAGTCAAAACAGTGAAAATCAAACACCGAAAATCATTAAGTACCTCCACATGCAAACTCCTTCCTGCTCCTTCCCTAAAATAGTTTGTTCAGCTAAAGCTCTTTTACCACCACCAGAACAGGAACAAGACAAACAACCAATATTTTGCTTTTTCACGTAAAGGAGCTACCTGAGAAGTTGTCCTCTACCTCTTCAGTTCCTGGGGCTTTTTCTAGTTCCCCATCAAACTTCCAAAAATCCCAGCGAACAGCCCAGGAGAGCAGATTTCCCTCCCCACCTCGCACCGCACAGTCACCTCTGTTTGCCCCGAGCAAAAGTCCAACTCACCATAAGGAAGTGAAACAAGCAAAGCTCTCGGCCTTGCGGGCTTTAAGCGCAGAACAGCCTCCAGGATGTGTGCCCACACACGGGCCGTGCTCGGTGCCTTGCACGTGCATTTGCCAGAAGCAAGGAAGAGTGAAAACTCCGGCTACGGCCTTCCCCTCCGTCCAAGCTTTCCTCCTCTCTGCAAACACTTCCACAAAACCCACAGGGTGTCCGTGAGACTCAGACCTCCACAAGTGCTGGTTTAAATCACCCAGTTCAAGAGGCAGGTGGGCAGGAGCAAAGGAAGAGACGGGTTGTGCAGCAACCACAGAAACCTTATTTTCCTATAACCAAAGGGAAACACACCTACTACCTGGCCCTGCTTTCGAAGGGGTGGGGAAAGATGCTCTTTGCAACCAGGGCACCGTGTCCCCCTGCAATCCAAAGCTTGCACCTCGCTCCAGTGCCAGAGCAATGCCTCCAGCTAGAGTAATGCAGAGAAAGATGTGAACGGGTGTTGGAGGGCAGAGAACCGGGTTCGTGTAGCTGGGCTCCGCACAGCCCGAAGCAACGTCTGCCTGCACGGCGCCTGCGGCTCCCTTTGCTTTACAGCACCCTAACCACACGCAGGTGGGTCGAGGCTGGCTGACCTGGCACACAAGTTTCCAGGCTGAGATTTCAGCTCCTGCCAAAGGGCAAAGCTATCTCCCGGGCCACCAGCCTGAGCAGCACCTCAGGGACCAGCCTGAGGTCAGCCCTTTTGGGAGGGCGCTGCCCAGCCCCAGCTCTGCGGTATAAAGGATGACACTTCAGGGGCAGAGGCATCACCTCTAGCACAAAGGAGCGAGAGAGAACTTGGAGGCCAGATCCTGCTGACAGCGGGGCAGCCTGGCAGCAGCAGAAGGCAGCGCTGTCAGCAGATAAAAGACGATCACCAGATCCGTCTCCTGAAGCTTCTCCCTCCACCCGGCTGCAAAAGACAGAGGCAAAATTGAAAGCCCAAGAAAAACCCCAACCAAACCCACACACCTCGAGCGGATCCTACCCACGTCCCCGGGAGCCTCCGGGTAAATACGCTTTCTGAATAAGTGACTGTGCGTTTCTGGCCTCGCCTGGCACGTGGCACTCAGCGCACACAGCAACACGCCGTGCCTTCGGGTTAGCAGCCGCACCGCTACGAGCCGTTCCCTCTCGACTTAATTGCATCTGCGTTAGTGCTCCATTAGCGGAGTGCCAGCCCTACCCGCGGCCCTTCGCAGCGCTGCCGGCTCCCCTCCCGAGCAAAAAGGCAGGGTTATATCGACGCACATATCACACGTCTATAGACTAGAAGGAAGCACAGGGCAACACGTAGCACAGCTGTGGCTTGACTCCTCTCTGTGGCTGGTTATTACACCTCTCTCTCCTCTCCCTGGCCCGAAGTGGCATTTTGCTGCTGGGTCTCGACCCCATCTGCGATGTGGACAAGCAGGAGCCATCGCCTGAAAGCCGACATTGCGGGCACGGAGGTGGCCTCACACGCGCTCTCCCCACCAGGCTCCTGCCCCGGCGGGACGTCCCGCTACGGGCACCACATGGAGAAACCTGCAGGACAGCTCGTGAGGGCCAGCCTGGAAATACTGAGGTGCCCACGGGGTGCCAGACACCCCGTCCCACCCCACCTTCCCCAGGGGGGCTGTGGGGATGCCACCTCTGTCCTGCGGTCCCCTCCAGCATCTCTCCCGTGCCTGGACCCCTTGCTGCCGCCACTCTCCGGAGGCCGTGCGGGCTGGGCGACATGTTTCGCCCGGCTGAAGAAAAAAGGAACAACCTCCTCGTAGCCGTGACCTTTTTTTTTTTTTTTTTTTTTTTTTTTTTCAGCTTACGGAATTTCCTACGGCCGGCTCTTGGCAATTTCTTCGGGACAACCGCAGACGGGGCGAGCGGGGCGCCAAGTTATAGGGGGAAAGGGGGGGCGGGGGGGGGGGGCCCCGGGATGGGGGCCCCCCGGGATTGAGGGGGGGGGTCCGGGGGATTTGGGGGTGTCCCCTGGTAATGGGGGGTGTCCCCTCAGCCCCACAGCGGCGGAGGGGGCCGGGGGGAGGAAGAGGAGGCGGCGGCTTCGTCCATCATCCGGCGGGGCGGCCCCTCCCCGGCCGCCTGCACACGTCGCCATTCCGCACCGCCCTGGCACGCCGCGGGCCATTCATCCACCGCCGCCCCCCGGCCGGGGACACCCCCGGGAGACCCTCCCGGACCCCCCCATCCCCTTCTCCCCCCGGTGGGGGACGCGGCAGCGGCAAGGGGGGTCGCGGGACGGGAACCCCCCCCCCC
>CM021699.1:13203071-13275033 GCA_011074415.1 Stictonetta naevosa
GGGGGGGGTCCCCGGTTGGGTGGGGGGGGTCCCGGTGTTGGGGTCCACACCGGGGTGGGGGGGTCCCGGTGTGGGGGTCCCAATTGGGGTGGGGGGTCCCTATTAGGGAGGGGTGTCCCGGCGGGGGGGTCCCACCCCGGCTCTGAGCAGCGCCACCCCGCAGCCCCGGTCCCCGAGCCCCCCCCGGTCGCGGTGCCGGTGCCCGCCGGTCCCTACCGGCGCCGTGTCGCGGTCCCTGCCCGCCGCCGCGGCCGTGTGGAGTCGTGGCACTTTTCTGCCGGGCCCGCCCCGCTCCCGGCCGCGGGGCCACTCAGCGCGGCGGGGCGGGCCGGGACGGGCCGGGACGGGCCGCGCCGGCCCCTGGGGGCTGTAGTCCCCCCGATCCGCCCCTCAGGGCAACGGGGGGGGGGCGTGGGGGAGGTGGGGGGGTGCCAAAGGGAGCGGGGGCACACGGTGGGGTCCCTCAGGGCGCCGTGTGTGTCCTGGTCCACGGTGGGGCAGGGGGTGTGGGACTCGGGGGGCTGTTTGTGGCACGGGGAGTTGGCTGGGCGGGAGTAGTTAGGTGCTTCGGCGTCTTGGAGGTGAAAAGGAGAGGGGTGGAAGGGGCTCTGTTCGCGTTGGGTGGGGTAATTATTAGGTTGGACTGTTAGAGAAGACACAGGGCACTCTTTGGGAGATGCTCTACCCTGATGTGTGCCATGAGAGCCATCCTGGTATGGCCAGAGGCCCATCTCATAGGACTGTGCCTCCAAACCAACCGCCCAACCACCCCCAACAAACCAACCGTCTGCTCAATCAACCACCCACCCAACCAACCCACCACCCAACAAACCAAATATCTGCTCAACAAACTACCCAACCAACCAACCCACCACCCAACAAGCCACCTATCTGCTAAACCAACCCCCCACCCAACCAGCCAAACCAACTGACCACCCAACCAGGCAGGAACCATAAGCTGATAAGCAATGAAAGGGGCCAGAACAGAAGTTTGCTGCCTACTCTTTCATCCAGAAATTGTATTAACTATGCTTTTCACCCATTGCTGCACAAAAGGCCTGGACTCAGGTGGGAATGCCCCCCATGTCTCCACATCTTCAGCCAAGCTCAAAGGCATCTCCTTACCTCTCCTGCTCAGCACTGGCCACGTTGTGGTGCACACCGTGGCTCCTGCACTTGCTGGGCACTGAATGTGGACTAAGAAGTTAATTTGTTATGGGAAGTGGCTGGCAGGGAGGGATAATTTAACATTATTGCAGGGACTTGTGATCATGGAGGCAGCAGAGCTGGGTCCCAGGGAGAATTCAGCATTTGGGCAGAAGGAAATTTCAGGTGATTGAAGAGCGAGGGGGATAACAACGTTAATGCATTTCAGTGGACAGAGCCTCTTGCAGGGTGGCAATCCCTGGGATTTACATCAGCTGCCACGGCATCGCCACCCCTTGCACAGAGAACAAGCTGTGCTATTGAGGCCGGGCTGGGCCGGGCAGCAGGTCCTGTCCTCAGCCTGGTACGTCTCGACACAATGGCAAGGAGAATAAGCGACTGTTTCATGCAGACTGGTGTGATGAAATTTGAGGAAAATATGCTAATGGAGAAATGTTTAATCTAATTATGATAATGTATCTTCTGCAGAGGGACCTGAAATAGGCACCAACACTTCTGTTCTCAGCGCTCGTGAGATCTTGGAGACTTCTGTGGGCTTTCTGTGCGCTGCAGGCAAAGCAGGTGGTTGGGCAAGGCAGGGCAGGGCTCCCTGCCTCGGGCTGGACCTGGACTGGCAAGACCCATGAGCACAAAGGATGGACGTGGACAGAGAGCGATCCAACGTTAACCCCTGAAGCAAAGGCATGGAGGTTTGCGACCTGGGCGTCCTCTGCTACAGCAACAGGGATGAGTCCCATGTTATTTTTTTTTAATTCTTCCATGCCAAAGAGCAAAAAGTTCATCTCCTAAGAGGTGTGAGTGAAGGGCAAAGCAATGAAACACTCTAACCAAGGAGGGCAGCACTCTAACCTGCCAAGGAGAGCAGCTAGGGTGCAGGGGTCTGCCCAGCCGTGATCATGGTCCCGGGGCCCCCAGCAAGTCACCCAGCTCAGCCCTTGTCCAGAGGCAGCATCCAGCCCAAATCCAGCCCCACCAGAGCCCTGTGTACCCTGTTGTTAAAATAACCAAAGTGCTGGCGACTCTCCACAGTCATCTTCACCGCTAGAAAGTTTTTCTTGGGTTCGATCTGAAAATCCCCTGCTCCAGCTCAGGTTTTTTAGTCCCTAGTTATTTTTGCATCCACAAGTCTTTGGCCACCGGTGAAGAAGCTGTTGTTTAGCCCTGGAGCAGCTCCAAATTTTTCCACTAGATGTATTAGTTATCCTAAATTCATAATGACCGCAGGGATATTTTTAGCTCTGCGCAGCGGTCGTCAAACAAACCCTGCTGCGAGGCAGGGGGACGCTCCGCAGGGCTCCCCAGGTCCCTTCTCCTCCTGGAGGGCCAGGCGAGACCCTGCAAAGAGGATCACCAAGTCCTGCCTCGAGGCTGGGGCTCAGCTTGCAGATGGCCTGTGTTGTGTTACAGGACCTGGTGGTGCCCGCGGGGACGTGGGGACGTGTCTGCCACCCTTGCTGCCGTGGCTTGCTGGTACAGAAACACACCGCAAAGGCTGGCAGGAGCCAGAGGAGAGGCGGCCTTTGCTCGGGATGTGACTGCACTACAGGCTCTGCTTTATTTACCAGCCATGCAGACACACAGAGGTCACAGCAATCACCTCTGGGTCATTCCTGCCCCTCCTTGCAGACGTTTCTGCGGCGGCGTGGCTGAGTTTTGGGTTGGAGCGACCACCTCGGCTGTGTGATCCAGAGGCTGCTGGCCAGCCCCTGCTCTTGTGACCACATCTGTGCTAGTGCCTGCACCTAATCACAAGACACACGTCTGTATTTTAGTTCATTGTTTCCCTCGTTTTTCCAATCACTCCAGCCTGCAGAAATGGCAACCAGGAGCCAAAAGTGGCTTTATCTTTAGGACCTCTGACAATAAAACCATTACAGAAGGAGATGGCATTGATGAGGAGCCTGGAGTTGAATTAGCTGATAAAGTGATCAAGTTTTGTACTAGATAATCTCTTTCTTTCCTCCCCAGCTACTTCCCGCTTTGCCCGCTGACCTCATCGAGGACATCACATTTTTGTGGTGTCCTTTCTTCTGCCTCCCAGGCTGTAACAGGGCTCCCACTGTGTAAGTCTGCCTGAAGTCTGGTGTCGGATTGCTCCGGGCCATTTGAAGGCACAGCGACACGTGCTTTGAAGCGGGGCAAGGTCAAATGTCCATGTGGTTCATCAGTGCCTTCATCCGTCTTCAGAGAGGCTTTAGGCAGAGCATACTTAAACTCGTGCTGCTGCTGAATTTACTTGAACAGACTTATCTCGGCAGAGAGGGGTTGTGAAACTGCAACACCAACTCCCATGGCTCAGCCAGCCGTGAGTGTTAGCTAGCTGATTTGGGACCCCCGGGCACACCTTCTGGGGACAAGACTTGACACCAAAGAGGCTTGCCAACTGCTAGCTTCAGCTTCCCGGCTGCATGCCTGACCAGAGCTGCTCTGCAAGCAGTTCCAGCTCTCAGAAGTCCCTAACCAACCACCATGGACTTTGCACAGTGTTTTCTCCCATCTCTAGTGCCAGCGGCACTGCCCTGGGACCTGTGAGCAGGAGATGTAGCCCCATAGCTGCTCCCTTCCTTCTCTGAAGAGATATTGGAGAAGCCTGACTGCAGCCATCAAGAGGGACGTGAGGTGGGCAGCAGCAGCAGAAGCCATCCCAGCTACATTTTCCCACAGACATTACCCAGAGCCATGGCTTTCAGAGCAGCTAACGTGGTTCGCAGGGAAGTCGCATGTCTCCTGTGACAGAATTTGTAAGCCAGTATGTGCTCTCTTGCTTCATTTTCCAGGCATGTGTCCTGCTAGGCCAGATCCTCCTCCTGAAAAAGGGTCACTTGGTCTCCTAGGGGCTTAAATGAAGTTTGTTGTTGTTTTTTTTTTTTGAAAAGCAACAACCCTGGTGACTTGTGAACCAAAGAGTTCACAGCCGCAGAGCTGAGGAACAAGATGTGCACAGACCTAGTGGGATGACGCCTGTGGCTCTGGAGAACAGCACGGGGTGAAGCACCAACAGGGCCCGGAGAGCAGAGAAAGCTTAACTTCCCAGTGCCAGGCTCTGGAACAATGTGTAAGGCGAAGCAGTGAGAAGTTTGTCCACAGGCACGGCGAGAGAGCCCAGAGGAACAATGGCAGGTGTGGTCACTCGAGGAAAATGGGGATAAGGGAACAAAAGCCCTGCAGGGGCCGGTCAGTGTGCTTGTCTGGCCGTGCCATGAGCCTGATCATCACAGTCTGTCCTCGATCCTCAGTAAACTCTACCTCCAACCCTTTTCCTGGGCAAGGGCTCCATGTTCTCTCTGATGCCATGGCAGAGAAGGAGATGCACCTTTGTTCCTTCTGCTGCTGGTCTCAGCCCAGCACTTGCCATGGTCCCACAAGCCTCACATCAAAGCCTGTTTGAAAGCTTTAACACACCTGTCCCAGGCATTGAGGAGCAGCAGGACGAGCTCTCTGTAGTCTCACCATGAGGTACATGAACTCCCAAGGGGCAGCTGTTGGACGGGGCATAGCCAGATCCATCCTGAACCAAAAGCCGATTGTTTCACGTGGTGTCTCAATGAATGACAGGACCAACATAGGCATACCTGAACCAGGTGACTTCCTGAGGTCCCTTCCCACCTCAGCCGTCCTGTGGTTCTCTGGTAAGCACCAAGTCTGATCACACCATGTCACTAATCTTCATATTACAGCTGTGCAAGGGAAAAAAATAAATTGCTAAGAACAGCTGGATCCACCTTTATGGCCTGAAAGCACCTTGTCCTGTTAAAATGTCTTCATTTCATGTGTCCTTCTGGCACGGCTGCAGGACTCCCAGCTGTTGTACAGCTTCTTCTGGGCAGGCTGGCAATGAGAGGCCTGAGGAAAGCTTGGAAAAACTCATCAGAGACCTTGGCATGGTTTGTGACTGCCTATGCCTGCGTAACTCGGACAAGGAGAGACGCCAGCTACTGGCATGACATCCATCCATCCACCCCACGCAGCAGGGTGCTGACCCTCCCTTCTTGCCTCATCTGGGACTGCCAGCCCCCGAGGGCAAGGAGGACCAGGGGCTGCAGACAGTTCATCTTTGCTTTGGTTTATCAGGACCAGGCCCCTGCCTCTCACCAGTGTCAGCGGGGTGGCTGGGACGTCAGCAGCAGGCTGATAGGTGGAAAGCGGTATCACAGTGCCAGAGCGTGCTTGTGACAGGAAGAGCCAGCCTAAAGGCAGAGCCAGAGACAGGGGCTAATTTGGGAACACAATGGTCATGCTAATCAAAGCACCTTCCATAAAGGGAGGGAAGGAAATTACCTAATCCTGCGCCATGCGACCAAGGGCTGTATACAGCTTGGAAGAAAGGGCATTCCCCTCTGGGCAAGGAAAAGGTAGTGGGAGCTCCTTCAGGGGCCCTTCATCCTCAGGAGGCGACATTCAGGGAGGGGAAGCATCCCATCTCCCTCCCAAACTGGCTTTAGGTCCGGGTAACTTTATGCCTCTCCCCAAAGTTTGGCTGGACAGAAGCTCCATGACTCCAAAATGAGAAACACCAAATGCTTCAGGACTTACAAAACGTGGTGAGGTGACTCAGGGACAGGCAGCTTGTTTCCCTCCAGTGCCGGCAGATTGTAACGGGGCAATCGCTGGTCATAAGGCCAAAGAGAAGAGGGAGCTGAAAGCGTGGCTGGCAGGCAAATCAGGACAGCCATCACCGTGCCACAACACCTCCCCATACTCCTCTCTCCAGGCTGTTTTGTTTTGTTTTGTTTTTTCCTGGAGCCAAAGGGAGACAAGTATGAGCCACAAAGGAGAGCGAAGACCTGAAGGGGTTTCTGCTGCTCCGTAATGCAATCAAAGCTGCAGGCAGAGATAACGCCTTCCACCCGGCCGCTCGCCTCCAGACAGGTAATTTGGTTTTTACATCTTTATTTATAACCACCACATCATCCTGGCACGCAGCGTTTACCATGTGTGAGGCTCTCCTGCCCCGGGTCCTGCTCAGCAGTGAGAAGTGGGAAAGGCAAACACACGTGTCCGACGTCACCGTCCTGGGCTGCCCAGGGGCGCTTGAGCACGAGCCAGCAGGAAAACCTCTCCCTGAGGTTTGGTGTTGGGTCTTCACGGACACACTACGAATGCCAGTTTCCAGAATGTGGCAGCAAGCAGCTGCAAAGCACTTGGGGTAGAAAGGCAGCAGCATCAACCCCACTTTTCAGGAGAAGCTCAGTCAGGAGGATGCGGCTTCTCCTAGGTCTCTTCTAGGCCAGTGGTAGAGGGATCTCCTACGTCCTAGCTGTGTGTGCTGACACCCCTTTGAGCACGTCCCACCATCTGTGGTTAGGAGACCATCCAGGGAGACCTCATTGAGTCCTTTCAGTACTTAAAGGGCCTTACAAAAAAAGATGAAGTGCGACTTTTCACTACTGCGATGGGGGCTACGCAAAAGGGCCGGCGGTGCCTCTCCGTCCGTGCAGAAAAAGCCTGGCTGCAGAGCTCCTGGGATCTGCCACATCAGCATGGAAATGTGTCCAGACACACCTAGGGAGGGTTATTTACCCACAGAAGCAGAGCAGCTGTGAGGGGAGTGCTCTGAACACGCTGCCTCCGTAACGGCACCGGTGAACCAGATCCTGAGGGGAAGAGGAAGAACTAGAGAAGGAGAAGGAGAAAAAGAAAAGGAGGAAAAGTAAAGAAGGAGGAAAAGTTGAGAGAGAAAAGGAGAAAAAAAGGGGGAGGGAAGGAAAATAAATGTTAAGCAGTTTTCTTTCCAAAAACTCCATCAGGGAACGTCAGGCCTTGGGAGAGGTTAAACCTGTGTGAGGTGGCACCAAGCGATGCCAAGGTAAATCCCAGCTCTGAATTGCTCTTCTTAGGGCAGCGCCGCGTACCTGCACCCCGCCGGCCGAGAACACGCTGTGCTCGCCTTTCAGCCTCAAAACAACGCCTTGTACTCAGGGATTTTTACATTAGCAACTAAGACAGACCTCTCCGAGTAAGAGCATGATTGTGCCCCGGTCCCAGGCTGATGTTTGAGCCCGGTGCGGGGTCCTCCAGACCCGTGGGTGATGGGCAAGGAGCACAGCGGCACAGAGGATGTTTGGCCAGCGCTCGCCTTGGCAAAGGGCAACATTTTTCGGTCTTTGTCCACGGCCTTAAAAATAAAATCAGGCCACGAAGAGGCTGAACGAGGAAAGCTGGGGAAATAAGGTCATCGCGACATGTGTCAGTTTGAAGCGCTCTGACACAGCAGCGCCGCGCCACCTGGGCTCCTCCAGGGACCACGCAGTGGGAGCAGTGGGGCGGTCTCAGACAGCCCCGTGCAAAGGGAAAACACCTCGCAAAGCACTGTCCTGCTCCGAGGGGGAATGTCTGTGGCAGGGGGGACAGCAGGGCTCCACCACCACATTTTGGAGCCCCACGTGCTGTATCCCTGCTCGCCAGGCTCGTGTGCCGCTCTGGTGCCAGGGAGGAGGAGGAGTGCACCCAGCCAAAGTCTTTGTGCAGAATCAGCTTGGATCCAGCCCAGCCAGCGGGAGCAGTTCCTGCTTCCACTGCCAGAGGCTGCGACTCTCGTAAAGTTAATTAATCTCTTCATACGACGTAATTGAGCTGTGGAAGTCACTTGTAAAGAACAACGTGTCGTAAACCCCGAGCATTATGATGTGACATACATGCCAAGATTATCTTAAAAAAAAAAAAAAAAAAAAAAAAGAACACAAACAAACACTGGATCCCTTCAAGTAATTCATTTGGGGTCCTTCTGACTCAATGTGACTTAGTGGAGGGAAGAGGGTCGTAGTTTCTAGGCTTTTTCCTGGCCATCCGGGTTAGAAATGGACACATGTGCTTTCTGATAGCAGCTGTGATCTCACGTGTCCACACGATGCTGGAGGAGCCGGCTTGGGGCAGAGCTTCGCAGTGGCAGCAGCCCATGCTATAACTGCAAGAGGTCGCAGCACCCGGGCAGAAGAGGACCGTGCCAGCACTGACCCAGAATAAAACAGGCGTATTTGCTGCTGGAAAGCTGCAGCTTGTCCCTGGTTTTATATATATGCAAGCTGTACTTTGGCTCTGTGTGCTCAAGGGAAATATTTACCTTGAGCATGACAATGTAAAGCTAGGATCTACCTCTGCTCCTAATTGTAGACTAACTCATCAACTTTTGAAATGCAAATCACTAGTTAAAAATAAATGAACAAAGCTCAAAGTAGACTCCAAGCCCAGCTAAAATGCCAGTCCAGGGTCAGACACTCTCATGTGAGCGCTGTCTGCAGAAAATACATGGCATGTGCAGACAGGCTGTCCCCAACATGGGAGTCCAGGTCTACTTGGAGGGCTCAGAAACGCTCAAGGGAAGAGGGGGCTGGTTTAAAAGCTGTTCTTTTTTTCTCGTTTGGTTCCCAAAATTAAAGGACTATCTTGACTCCTGGATGAAAATCAAACATATTTTCCTGAAAGACTGAGATTTCCATCAGCACTTGTGCAGTGCAGTACATCACGGCTTGTACTATGGACCGTGCAAACTCTGGTCCTTGCTTTTGCTCTTACTGACAGCAGGCAGGTCTCCGTGCCTGCACCACCACCGAAAACCACGGTACCAAACCCTGTACGAGCTCAGAGGAGGGCCCCAAATGAACCCCGTCCCCAGCAGGGCCCATACGGGGGTCAGGCTCACACGGGGACTGCAGGGCACAGGGGGAGCAGATGGGTGAGTGACGGTGCTGGGGGCGAGCTCAGAGCAAATTCATCTCCTGGGAGCCATGCCTTGTAGAGAGAGGGTCTGAGGCTCCAGAATTAAAACATCATAATTCTTTCTGACACTCCTGAATCTTTAGCTGCTTCAGAAGGTTCAACTCCTCCTGCAAGAGGGAAATTCACAGCGGATCTGACTTGTTAAGGGTTACACGGAGCCAGCCAGGGCAGGGGACACCCAGGCACCTCCGTGGCAGATTGCGAGACAGCGACGTGGCCCCTGCGACCAGCAGCTGCCGGGAACTTTTTGCAATCCAACTGCGAGAGTTAAAGAAGAAAGAAGGCTGGCAGTAAATATACTTAGCAAATTCAAACAGTGAACGAGTTCCAGGAAATTGAGATAACCCTGTAGGCACAAAGATCCCGATCCAAAGCCCACGGAAGTCAGTGGAAAAAATCACGTTAGCTTTAGCAAGCTTTGGATGAAGCCCAGAGAAAGTCAAATAAGCAATCCAGTCCCAATGACTCGGTAATTCTCCCCAATTAAATACCCACCCACATCTCACACACCTCCCCTGGCAGCTCCTCACCTGCAGCCTTGCCCCACGCTGGGAGTTTGCACCAGCATGCAGCCCAGCCGCCATCCAGAGTTCCGCAATGCAAGGAGAAAACACGGTTCCCTTCTTCCAAAAACCATTTAACCAACCCTCTGGTTTTTAAGCCCCCTGCCTGATTCTACGGGTCCTGTATTAAGCAGGATCCTTATTTTGGCGGCTCAGCAGCTGGCAGAGCAGGCATTGAGCCACCGGCATGGCTGGAGGTGGACAGGCCCTTGTTATTTTATTATTGACAACGGCCAGAGGCACCAAGGTGGGCAAGGGGACATCTTCCCTTCCCCCAGGCCACCCTGCAGTGGGTTGACCTCTCGGTTCTGGGCAGCCAGAGCTGGAAGCACCCCCAGACACCCCATCCACAGCCTGCCAAGAAAAGCCTGGGGTGCTGCAGTGCCACAGGAGGCAGAGAAAGCCCGGCTGCAGGCTGCAGGAGGCAGGCTGGAAAGGCATTCACCAGCTGCCAAGGGAAGGCACTGGAAGAGGGACGTTTGCTTGCTGCAGGCCAGTTGCAAATCCCCCAAAAGTGAGAGGCTAGCACAGTCTGGGAGGGATCCCAGATGCTCATGGTCCAGGATCATCCCTCTTTTATTTACCTTTAAAATGGATGTTTTTTTCCTTCGGTCCCTTTAACTGTGATTGTCCATATAAAAAAAAAAATAATAGTTACACAGTGCCTGCTCCCGAGACCACTGACATCAGCAGCAAACTGCTCCTGCCTTCAGTGGGCTTTGAATCAGATCCCAAATATGCAGCCCAGCCCATCCACATCAGCACTACCACAGTCAGCAATGAGTTCAGGCATCCTAGAAATCCAGAGAGGCTGGGGAGGGGGGAGGAAACCCAAGGTGACATCTAGGAAAAGAAATGTGCCTCGAGTCAGCAGCTGCACTAGAGCTTGAGGGTTTGCTCACGGGTGGGATCGCTCAGCACCGGTGTAGTGGAGTCAGAGGAAAAATTGCTGGTGCTACCACAAGTGCTGTTCCCCTCTGGCCAGGCCACTCAGTTTCTCCACACTGACAAGTTTTACCACCAGTTTCAGGTCAGGTCAGAGCTAAGAAAACCACTTTCCAAAGACCTTAGTCAGAAAAAAAAGTATCTTCCTAAGAACAAGCTTTGAGAAAGAACAGACCTTTTTTTTCTCTACATCTGCCATTATTTCTGAGCGCTCCCTTCCCCCACAGAATTTACAACATTAAAGCGTAGAAAAAAATACAACTTGATTTGGTTTTTGTTTTGAAATTAAAATTATTATTTTTTTTAATCAAAGAGCAGCTTTCATGACCCTGGAAAGGAAATTAAGTTGAGACTTTTGAAAACTTTTCCTGGAAACAACACTTTTTTCTTAACTTGTTTTTAGCACGGGTCCTTAAGGCTGTAAAAATTAAGCAAGAGCTGCATCTGCTCCTCACTCCCCCTCTTCTAACATTTTAACCCACCAAGGCCTTTCAAACAGCTTTGGCAGAGCATGAGAGCTTTTGCAGACAGTAAGTTCCCATGAGTTTTCTGAGGACAAGGGAGATGGAGAAGAAGCTCCTACAAAGCCTACCAGCAAGGAACATGAGTTCAACCACCATCAGACATCAGAAAAGCCATTGCCAGACACAGATCCCTAGTCCCAGGCATCAGATGGGTAAAACCATTTGGGATAAGCCCTTGTCCTGAGGGACGTGAGCCTGATGGACTTCGGTGCCAGCAGCTGGGAGCCAGTTCAGTTGCAAAGGCACATGGTGATGCAGGGCCCCACTGTTTTGCCGCCCATGAAACCCACAGCTGGCATCTGCCCGTGGGCGAGGAGAAAACCAAGGTGGGATGACGTGAGAGCGAAGTTTCAGGTTTTCCATGCCCACCATCCACTCCTCAGAGGTCACATCCTCGCTGAATGAAGCAGGCAGTGTGTCGCCATACCCTCCATGCCAGTGACAGCACAGGTCCAGAGCTAGCACCCAAAATTAGCAATGTTCAGGATCGCTGGTGGTGGTGTGATGCACCCCACCTCTGTGGTATGACCTCTGTGGACTTCTGAGAAGGTGTGGACCATGCTCTGTTCTCTACCTTCTGGAAGGTTTGGGCTCAGTGTGCCACCTCGAAGGTCCAGGCTGGGTTCTGCTAATGGTTTAAAGGTGCTTCCAGGGGACTTCCCCCGCTGTGAAATTGCATGCCTCTTCCCCTAGCTTTTTTCCCACCACAGCAACCAGATGGGTTTCCTTTTTACGAAATCAAAGGCCAGCAGATCAGGTGCCCATAGTCTAGCAAGGTCTGCTTTGCAGAAGATGTCGGTTGCATGGCTGAAGTGAAACACGCCTTCCCACCCACGTCACCTCCCAGCACCAAATCTCTTCCAAGAGCCAGAGAAGCACCTCAGACAGTGCTATGGTCAGTATTTGGGGATTTTCATCCTTTGCTGAGGCACAGTATGATTTTCTGGCATTGGTCAGCATTACAGCTGATCTTCCTATTGACCTCCCCATTCTCAAGTGGAATTTGTGACTCTACCAGGGAGGGTCAGGACACGTTCTCAAGGGCCGTCAGCATTACAAAGGCGCCTGCCTCCCTGCCAGTCCCTAGAGCTAGAGACATCCAACTTCTGTCAGAGGAAGGGCCTGAAGGATCCATGTCCCATGCCCCTGGAGCTTTGTCCAAGGACTAGAGACATGCTGGTCAAGGCACAGAGCTAGCCTAATACTCTGGCCAAAGCAAAGCAACCGACTTTTTCTGAAGGCTAACAAAGGCAAGTTAACTCCTGACTACCACAGTGCAGACAGAACCAGGCAGAGAAATGCAAGAAGACTAGCCAGAAATAATTAGAACTACCCTCTAATGGTCCAGAAGAAACAGAAAGAGATCTCATCTCTCCATCAGAGGACAGATGAGCCAGTTCCCATGCTAGATTCAGCATCAACTACCAGAACCAGTTCTGCACCCACCCAGATGAGGTTACCATCTCAGCAGTGGCTCAGATCAGGTGCACAACTTAACTTCTCTAGAGGTCAAGAGCCAGAGACTCCATCCCTTTCCCCGCTTTCCCCAGGTCACCTTACACCAGAGGACAAAGACCTGGTCTCCTCTCTTTTCTTACAGTTATTTCCTCCTCAACATAGTATTTTGAAGTGTCAAGAGGTCTTTCCTACATACAAATTAATGGTATTTCCCCAGGAGCCTCTGCGACTCATGGTCTCTCCTGGGGCTTTCAAAGACAGACTGGAAGGCCTCCTTGATGACCTGCGTTAGCCAGCACAACCTCTTGGGCCTGACACAGGCTAGATATGATGTTCAGGAATATCATGTACAAAATCATCATGGACAAGATGACATGAAGAGCCCTGCTAGCCTGAAATGTGTGGCCAGGGTGGTAAATATCTATCCCAGGTAGATGGCCTTGCCAAGGCACTAAGCAGTGTTGGGATGGGTCCATGAGCCTGTAGGCTATCTCACGAACATCAGCAATGCTCTTCAACGTTCCTTGGATGCAGCTTGTCATTGGGGCATAATAACAAGGGCCTGTCTACCACACACTGCAGGCTCTGGGAGCCTCTGCTGCTTGAGGAGCATCAGGCAATATTTTTGGTGCTCCGTTCCTCTGCTCTGGCAGGGCTTTCGGTGGCAAACCTACCGGGCCATCCTGTCCTGGAATATCCAGGGCCTGTGCAGGAAAATGCCACCTTCCTCTCCCCAGTGACCCACCACAGCTCACCCTGTCATGGGTCTGATCAGGGAACAGATCCAGCTTAAAATAAATAAATAAATAAAGTGGATACTGGGCAGACAGAGGATTATTTTTGGAGGCAAGACCTCCCCGGGTCCCAGCACTGCAGTGGCATTGCTCCCAAGCAGGCTGCAGCTCCAGGAGATGAGGAGGGGCAGCCTGGGTGGAGGGGAGGGGAAAGAATCCCCTAAAGCAGCTGAGCGATGCCGAACACACGGTGAGTTTGTGCACGACCTACCCCAGCCCCCGGCTCTGCACCCTGCTGTAAATAAATAAATAAAAGAGGGACGTCCAGTAGGTCTCAGGAAACATCCTCTCTGACCAGCCAAGAAGAGCTGGCAACTAAAGGCCAGTCCTGCCCGCTCCCTGGTGCTTGGCTCTATTTGCCTTCCCAACACGTGGAAAGAGCCTTTTGGCCGGCGTGGCGGTGTTTTAAAAGGCTGAGCTTACAGCAGCCCAAAGCAGGGAAGCCCTTGACCCACCGCTGGCAGCAGCGCACGGCTCCTCTTCACCCCCTCGCACCGCACGGCCTGCAGCTGAAACACCCCAGGGCAGCAGTGCTGTCCTGCACCAAACCAGCAGTTCTTTTGGCACCATTTTACCTCAGAAAAACCTTTCTGAAGAAAAGAGCACTTGTGAGAGCCTCGCCACAGGGCACTGGTGAATTTTGCCAGGGCCTGGCGCTGGGTGCTGCAGGAATGAAGACCTCCTGGAGGAACCCCACCTGTGAGGATTTCTGTTGACCTGCCCTGCTTCCAGCTCCCTGCTGCAATTCAAAGCAGCTGCCAGCGTACCTGCAGCTGAAATCACCCCCATGATGGGAATGCCGGAAGGTCATAGATGCAAACAAATATTTGACGAAGTGATAGAAGGCAGCCTTGAACACTGGAGGACCCCTTCCTTTGTGTCTGCATGTGAATGCCCGCCAACATGCCACCCACGCCGTGTTTGAGCTGCTTCGCTGTGTGCACACCGCTCGTCTTGTTAATGTTTAGACTTTCACTGAAAGGCCTGTCTAGGCTTGATGAGCAGGAATCAGCACCGTTAATTAGCTGGAGACAAAGCATTTATCTCCAACACTACTGTCATCTCTCTTTGCTGTAGGCAGAAGACCTGTAGGTTCCTCCTGGGCTTCTACGTGACCTTTCCTTTTCTAGTCCACCTTCTCCTGGAATTGCTGAATTCAAGTCTTACCCACCTGGGGATGGCTACCAGAAACCCACCTGGCCATTCTCCTTCCAGCCCTCCTTCCATGCCTGACCAGGCTCAGCCCAACTCCTTAAAACACCAGAAGGGCATTGAGAGGCAAGTGTATCTTCAGACCCGTGCTCTCAGAGCAAAGCAAGGCAACCACCGCCGTGAGAGAAGCAGACCTAGCTCTGGGTGAAAGCCCTGGTCCTCACAGTAGAAGGACGTGAGATTGTTCATAAGACGATGGTCCTGCAGTGCTGATGCACATAACATTGCCCTCAGGATGCATGGGGCTGTGCTGAAGGGTTTAAGAGGCACCAGAGCAGTCTCAGGGCTGTACTCACCTGCTGTTGTCAATATACCATGGATATTGTCTCTGTAAAATCATGGGAGGTTGTACAAGATGCCAGGGAATGTGTTTTTGACATGCTCGCTAGCTTTTAGTTACATTTACATGTTGATCATCTTGATCAGCCTGTCCTCTGTCTTTCTCCACCTTCTCTTTGTCTCTTCCCTCTCTGTTTCCTTACAAGTCCTGTGGGATTTCCTCCAGCTGTGTCCCAGCACCATGAAAAAACAGCAGCCTCAGATCCTGATGTAGGAATATCAGCCCTAAGGGTTTAGTAGACCTTTGGGTTTAGACCTTTTGGTCCCTCAGGACCCAGAAAACTGCGGGAAATTTTCTTCCCCTCTAAATTTTGTTGCAGGAGGTCTGCAAATTGCATGGTACAGTGCTCTCACTTAAGGAAATGTTCTTCATGGCATGAAGAGGAGGAAACCAGGGACTTGGTGAGATGTGTTTTGTGTCTTGTCTCTGAACTCAGCAAATCTGGATGGACACCCTGCCTATGCCTCAAGTGACTGCTCTCCTGGGACTTCATCTGCTTGCTGTTTCTGTAGAAAGTTGGACAAGGAAAGAAATAATTTTAAGGGTTGCTTCTGCCCCCACACCCCCACTCCCTTTTCTATTTATACATATTAAAAAAAAAAAAAAAAAAAAAAAAAAAAAAGCATGGCCATCCCATAGGCTCCCCAGCCAAATGTATTGCCCCATCAAAGGGTGGGCAGGAGAGCATGGGAGCCACCAGCCCTTCCAGCTCCCTGCCCAGCATCTCAGCTCAGCTCATCCAAACTGTGATTCAAGGCAACAGGAAATGTCTGAACACAGCCTGCACTGATTCAGGCCTCTGCTGTGGTTATCCCGAGGAAAGTCTGGTTTAGAGGGAATTAAGAGGATGTTGCAGCATTTTTACAGGATTAGTTCAGCTGAAATCTGTGCCACAGACAGAGGCAGCACAGACCAAGAGCCCCAGAAAGAGGACTCTATAAGATAGATCTTTCCACAGATCTCTCTCTTATCCAAAAGTCAGCTCTTTCCCCAAATGGCTCGGCAAAGGCAAACCATTTCACGGTTCCTGATTAAAACTCCCCTCTTCTCTCAAGAGCTACGGTTTCATCGCCCAGACAGCATGCACCATCCAACCCCAGAGCACTTCAGTCGTAACAAGATGACATTAATCCTGGCAGACTGTGATCCCTGTCACTGCAGGAACTGGGCATTTCTTCTCACCAAATCCCCCCAAACCCTCTTCGGCAGAGCAGTGATGTTCCCCAGCGACCATTTTTTCCCCAGCCCTGCTGCATCTCCCCAGCTGGGGAACCACGACAGCTTTTGTTTGAATTCTCTAACTACATGGCTTTTCCTGTCTCAACGCCTGGCTGCCCAAGCGCAGCTGCATGGTTTGGCAGGGTAGGCTTGACTTTCAGACTCCGAGGTGGTTTCAGGCCTAAAACACCTAAAACCCTGGTGCTAAAAACACACCCTGGTACTTTCAGGAACTAAAAGTGGGGCTAGTAGTAGTGTTAATTCACCTGTCAGCCCGACTTCAGCGTCCCTATTTGGCTGCTAGCAAGCTATTTCCCACACAAAGAGGCATACTATCTTTTTTCACTTTAAATCTTAGCTCATAATGCCTGATGCAGGGGGCATTTAAAACACAGCATCATGCTCTACTGCCGCAGTTTCAGGTGCAC
Source organism: Stictonetta naevosa (assembly GCA_011074415.1). Lineage (NCBI taxonomy): Eukaryota > Metazoa > Chordata > Aves > Anseriformes > Anatidae > Stictonetta > Stictonetta naevosa. The sequence goes on from CM021699.1 coordinate 13,219,437, forward strand.
TGGTATCTCCCAGCCCAGCAGCTGTGTGGGTTTCTGGACAGAAACACGTGCATAATAGTGATTTCTCTCAAAAGTGCCAAGGGCTGGCTCAGCACCGATAATTCCCAGCCTGCAAATGTACAACATCCCATCCTGTCAGCCCTGAGCGCCCTGGGGCTGGGATCTGCCTGGCTGAGCAAGCTGTTGGGCCCACGGGCAAACCTGTTGGTTACAGACCCCATCTGCTCCAGATCTGGTCACAGATCCCAGAAGGGTTGAGGTGGGAAGGGACCTCTGGGGCCATCTGGTGCACCCCCTGCTCAAGCAGAGCCACCTAGAGCTGCTTGCCCAGGACCACGTCCAGGTGGGGCCTGAAGATCTCCAAGGAGGAGACCCCACAGCCTCTGTGGGCAGCCTGTGCGAGGGCTCTGTCACCCACACAGTGAAGGAGCATGTCCTCCTCATGACACTGCTGCCTTGCCTCCTAACACACACCAGACAGCGGGTACGCTGATGTTGGAGGCCACATGAAAGACACACATCCTGCCACCAGGCCACATGCTCATCCTGGTTCTCCTTATCCATAAAACTGCACACAGGAGCATCGAAGCCAGGTTTCTTCTCAGTTTTGAGGAGCTGTGGCCTCATTTTATATGTGACGTGCAGACTTCTGTCCTTCCTCCTCGGCAGCAACCGCTCTCCAAAGCACTGGTCGAACATCTCGCTCAGCCCCCTCTTTGGGCTCAGCAGCATCCCTATAAGAAAAATTACCCAATCTTAGCTGTTCCTATGCATGTTTAAGGCTGAGCTCAACTTGTGTCATTCCAGACTTTCTGCTGTGCAAAAAGCCAATGAGGTAACATGGCAAAAGTGATGGAGCCCTAAAACTGCAATAAAGCAAGGGTCTCAAGCTGCACCGGGGAGGTTTAGATTGGGCATTAGGAAGAATTTCTTCATGGAAAGGGTGGTCATAATGGGAATGGGCTGCCCAGGGAGGTGGTGGAGTCCCCACCGCTGGAAGTATTCAAGAGACATGGATTTGGCACTAAGGGACATGGTTTAGTGACGGGACTCAGTAGGTCATGTTGATGGTTGGGCTTGATGATCTTGAAGGTCTTTTTCATCCTAGGTCACTGTATGATTCTTAATGCTGTTTGCAAACAGTACTTAAAAATCCTTGTCTTTCAGCTGCCTGCATGTGAATCGTTGTGGAGCTTGATGGAATTCAAAGAAAAGTAGACAAAAGCTGCAGCCACGTTGCAAAAAGAGACATTTCCAGCAGGCTCATTGCAATCAGCCCCACCAGCAGGGGGGGTGGTCAGCCCTTGGGGAAGGAGAGGAGCCAACCAACACTGAACAATGCAGGCAGCATCACGGGACCCAACATTTACAACCTCCGTAGCACCCTGCGGCTGTGAGGATTTTAGTAAAGCTGCGGCTTGGTTTCCCACAACTGTGGGAGCTGTGCAGCGGGCAGAGGTGTTGGGAGGAGATGAGAGAGCACAGATTTCCCACTTCTGTTACCCACACAAGTAAACAGGTGAGGAAAGAGTGAGAAACTGTCTCCAGAAATGGCATTGGAAACGCTTGACTAGCAGGTGGGAAGCACTAGGCAAGAACAGCAAACAGAGCTGGTGCAATTATTCAGGTGACTAATTCCTGTTGCCAAAATATGCAGTTCCAGCTGAAACAAGTGTTTGCAGATTCACGCCATAACCAGTGAACCGTTCTGCCAAAAAAATAATAATAATAATAATAATAATAATTCCTACTTTTTTTTTTAATGTCCAAACTTCTTGTTTGAGAAGGTGTGAGAACTCTTTTCATTTTGAAATGATGTTTTAAGATTTAAGTCCTGCTGGGAATATTAGAAGCAAACAAATCCTTCCTCGCTCAGACTGTTTTGTGGCAAGTTACCAAAAACACATTTCGTCCAGGTGAGCCCCAAAGCAGTATCTTGGTTTGAGAGCCCAACTACCAAAACATTTATTCACAGAGTCGTCCCTGCAACCGAAAGAGACTGCAGCTGCAGAGGGGGTTTTAACACGAAACCAAGCAGCAGAATTGGATACAAAACCCTCGCAGAGCCGAGATTTTGCACATTTACATGTAATTAGGAGACTCTTGGCAAGGTGGGTGTTATTAAGCCTTCCCTGGCTGTTTATGAGACCTGTGATGCTGACTTGTGGCTGGTGATGTGGCCGGCGGTGCCGCAGTGCCTGCAGCCCTCCAGGGACACCCCGAGCCCATGCGAGCGAAGCCTTGCCTCGCCTCCACCCCAGCACCTCGTCACCCCCACAAAGAGGGTCCTGTGCGGGAGCCGGGGCGCACGCCGTGCCCAGAGGAGCCATAAAGCTCCTTTAAGCCGGCCAGCACAAAGCCCAGCCTGTTCGGGCGCGGGTCGGGGGCCGCCTGCCCTCCCTGCCTCTGCCAGGCACAGAGTCATCCCGCGGGCACGGGAGATGCTTCCAGCAGCTGACGGCAGAAGAAAGGCACCGACCGGCACGTAGGCTTTCCCCACGGCCACGCCACACTAAGCAGCCCCGCTAAGCAAGGCAGAAGGTTTGCCACCAGGTGTTTCTTTGTCCCAGAGATGTGGATACTCTCCCAGACTTGAAATATCATGGAAAATGCCCGCGTCTGCCAGGAAAAGGGGCAGCCACGGGGAAGGTGGCATGAAGGGGTCACGTGCAAGCTGCCTGGTTTTCAGTTGCTGCCACAAAGCCCTTTCAAATCTCTTTTCTGACACAAAGAAAGAAGCAAGGCTTTCTACCTGCTTCCTCTTACAGGCCAGGGAGGGAAAGTGGAAGATGTTTTCCAGCTCGCAATGCTCATGGCTCTCATGGTGTCTGGTGGGGCACCTCCATGGAAGACGAGTCAGGACTGCAAAGAAATGTCAGCTTTCATGTAAAGCAGCACACACACAAGACACACGGGCTTCTGCTCTTTTAGGTCATGGAGAAAAACATGTTAAAAGTGGGTTTCAGCACTTTTTCATTTTTTTGAAGCACTTCTGATTCCTTCTTTTTTGGCACTGAGCTGGCAGCAAAATGATGCTCATGGGTCAGAGGCTTTAATAGGATCAAAATGTTGGTTCTCTCTCCCTGCAAAAGTGCAGCCCAGCTCCCTAAGGGCAAACAGAGATGTGTCCCTCCTCCAGGGATCTGATCCACATTACTAGCAGGCAAGGAGGACAGCTAGAGATACACGTCGTTTGTTCAGCCTACCATCTCTTAAGACTTAGTATAAAAGGAAAATAAAAGGTAGAGTGTCCTAAAGCTGGGAGAAGGGTCCTGTTCAGAAGACAGGAAGACGAGTGGGCTACAGAAGCGTACTGCTGACCCCCTTACCCTGCCTGTGCCCATGACGCAGGTACACACTCCTCTAAAGGAGACAGCGCCAGCAGGAAAGCTCAGCAGCCAATCTGAAATTGAGGGAAATGGGAGACTTTGGGCCAAAAAAACAAAGCCCTTGAGCACTCACCTGCACCTGACCATGCAAGCTGAACAGCTGAGAGCACCGGGCACTCGCTGTTCCAAAGGCTGAGTCACACTCCTAAACACACCCCAGCTGCTGGCTTTGCTTAGCGATTGCCACTTTATACTGAAGGGGAAGAAAAAGGGGGGGGGGGGGGGGGGGGGGCTAGCTATACACCTTATAATATAGTCTGCAAGTTGAGAGAAAAAACAACTCCTGCACCCCAAGAAGAAGAGTCAATACAGGCAGGAATTCATCCTCTCAGTTTATGTTCTGTGTTCCTAACCTTGCTTTTCCTCTTCCTGTCTCTTTCAGGTTACTCAGGGCATCCTGACCACAGAGGGTTAGCCAGCATCACCCCAGCATCCTTCTGAGAGCCTAAACCAAGCTCCAAGGACCGACTTGCACACAGCTGACCCCACAAAAGCTGTGTGAGAACGAGTGTCACCAAACGAGCAATTTTCCACCAGGCTGTCCTTTGATTTCCAAGGGCCAGACCCCCCCTCCCCGTCGGATGCTCTGCCCACGCAGTGCACAATGCACCCGAGCGCAAGGCACAATGGGGAGGAAGCACAGGGAAGCATTTTGACTCTGTTCTTGGCTCGGCCAGCCCCGGCCCCTCCTGCAGGTTTTGTTCAGAGCTCAGGGGACAGAGCTCGAGCTGGGGACACACAGCCCAACGCTGTGAGTGATGGGATAAAGCACGGCGTTAGCCCCTCCACATTCACCAGGCAGAAGTAAATCTGGCAAATCCGTGCTGGCGAGTTTCACACGGATCAAACCAGGATTTGCCATCAAAACAGACCTTTGCAGAACAGCACTGCAACGTGTTGCGGACATTTAAGCGAGGGAGGATCCAGCTGAATCCCCCCCTGAGCTAAGGCACCTCGCTGCAGCCCTCACCTCCCTGCGAGGTCTTGGAGTCACCGTGCTGCTCCCTTGTCCCGGCGCCCGCCTCTCCCAGGGCTCCTCCTGAACAGCATTTCCTTGCAAGGAAAAGCCCAAGCACACCACAGCCCTTCCCTCCCTTTAAACGCACTCCTGCTTAACTTCGCGACGCTGTCAGGGCTGGCTGTGCTCCACAGCAAAGCCAGGCAGGTGTTCCCACTGCTGCAGGACAGCCTCTGGGCAAGGCACAAGTGTGATTTAACTCACCAATTAAACACACAGAAGTCAGATGGGAAACTGCTCGAGGAACCATGGGGCAGTGACACCCTGAAATCGCCCAGGAGGTCACCACCTGGCTGAGCCCCTGCGAGGATCTGACCCACAGCCTCATGGAAGCGCTGCCCAGCATCGGCAGCTGCTCCTAAAACACACAACGTCCTCGCCACAGTGTTGGGAGCAACAAGCACAGGCACCGTGACAGAGTGCTCCCCACCTCGGTGCCTGCAGCCTGCTCCTGACGCACTTGCAGCTGTAAAGTGACCAAGTGGCTGCAGGACTCTTGAGATGCTCCCGCAGGACGCTTTGGCAAGGAGCCTGCTCCAGCACGGTCCCCCTAAATGCTGTTTTGCCAGCACACTGTGCTGGAAACGTGTTGGGGAGCTGTGGCTCAGAAGCCCTGGGTTTGGCTTCCTGCGCAGGTGGCCAAATTTGCAGGGTGAAAGCCACCAGCAGATGTAGGCTTGATGCTGAGAAACTGCAACATTTCTGTCCGGGTGCTGCGGGGGGAACGTGCTGCCCAGGCTTGGCGTTTGCAGCAGCCACCAAGAAGAGCTCCGTCCTTATCCAACAAAGGATACGATCAGCTAAGGAGAGAGACCATCTGCCTCTCTGCAAGGCACCCAGCAAGGAGCTCTGTCCCAGACGTAAATTTCAAAGCAAAGTCAGCCCTGTCTGCAGGGACGAAGAAACCTGCTCTCCAGCCCACTCACCCAGAGAGTCGTTCTGCCCAAAGAGCACAAGAAACTCTCATCCCGTGACTGAATCGTCCTGAAGAAACCTCCTCCACCTCCCCCAACCCCCCAATTCCTTCTGTTTTCTCTCCTGAATTCCACATTTCACACAGCCCCATAGCCTGGGACAGAAATTGAGAGGAGATTTGATGAAAACCCATCTCAAAATGGTGGGATCCTCCACGTGATGTAGAATGGAGGAAACATCTGCTCACATGGCTTTGAGGCTTCAGGTCATTTAGTGGGGATTTAAAAGTGATGGGATTTAATGCATGTTGCTGTCTTAGTCCCACAGATGTCTGGTGATTCATGGCTTACCAGGGATCCTTCTGCTGATTCCCTAGGGCAAGGGTGGCTCTGTTCCTAGCCCAGCCTCCCTAAAATCCTGCTGCTGGGCAGCCAGGAGCAGGTAGGCACCTCTCCAGCTCTAGACCTGTCAAGAGGGGGAGGCAAAAATTAACCTGTGCCAAAGGTTCATCCCATGCTGTCAGCATCTCCAGCTGGCCAGAGATGGGAAGAAAGGATCACAACGCAGCCACGATGCTCCTTTATTCTTCATTTTCCTTTATTTTTTAAAGCTCTTCCTTCCCGCTCATCATTCAGGTCTTGGATCAGCCATCTCTGTGAGCCTTCGCTGGGCGGTAGAGGGGCCTCAGGAGGGGCTGGAGGCAGAGGTGATCCTTCTCTGCACGGAGGTGTGTGCTGCCAACCAGCCCTCACCTGTGGTTCGCCACAGGCAGGCTGCCACCAGCAAGGGATGCAGTAAGTAAGTGCCTGCGATCCTGGTGCGGTGCAGACGCCGCAGGCCTTTTGGCTGCAGAAGGATCACAGGATGTATTAAACCAGCTTATTAAACTGACTCTGGTCGCGCTCCAAAGTGCGTTGAATGTCACTGGAAAGCCTCCCGTTGACATGAATGGGTTTTGGAGCGGGGTAGATACCATAAACCTGCGCATGTCAGCCATCCCCAATAAAATAAAGAAGACAAACTGCCCTCCTGTGTTTAATAATCAGGGCTGACTAATGGCTCACTCGTTAATGTCCGTCTCTGACACAGCCTTGTCTTTCTCCAGCCGCTGCCCAGCTCGTCCTGCATTACCCAACACACGGCCGGCGCTCCTGCAGAAGGTGAGCTCCTTCCAGAGCCATATGCAATTTGCTGCAAGCTACCCCTTTAAATCTGGGCTTTTAAATCTAATTACTCCAGAGAATATGAGGAATGCCTCCTTGGTTTTTTCGCTGAGCCCATTTAGCCTTTTTTGGACAGAGGGAAACATCAGAGAGGGAGGGCACATTTTTCCCTCTTTGACTCACAAAAGGAGCACCACAGCTCATTCCTTGTGTCCTCGCTGCTTAACCCTTCAATATCAAGACATCCCTCGATGGTTCCTCTGGCAGCATGGGACTGGAAGCCAGGTAAACATACTCATTTCCACCCAGAAAAAAAAAGCTGGGGGCTCAGCCCTCCTTTGAGGGCTGCAGCCAAGACCATTACTCCCACCTGAGTCCCACGGTAAAACCCCAAGCCTCGCTGCAGGGCCCTAAGCAGAAAACACACAGAGATTTCTGTCTCCGAAACAGGGAAAGAGTGTTTTTTTGCTCTCTAGCTGTTTACCCGCTGCCCCAGCAGCTGGTCTCCCAGGCTTACCGTACAGCTCCCAGGCTTAGCTCAGCTTCCAAGCGTGCTAAATTCGCGTCCGTGCCACATGACCTATGCACTAAGCCTGCCCACAGACAGCTCGCTGACACAAGTCTGGCTGCAGGGGCTGGCTTTCTGATGGTCATCACATTTTGAAGAGATTCCCCAGCCCTGTCCTCCTCCTCACGACCCTGTGGGCACAGCCAGCACCGCCTTTGGGGCTCACGTTGTATCCACACGCAGAAGGTGGCCGGAGTAATTTTGATCTGGCGTCTGAGATCAGGTTAAGTTATCCGTGTAGGCATAGCCAAGAAGGATGAAAGCAAATCGGATCACAGCTTCTCTCTGCCACCACCCGGAGAGCGAGGAGAGATGACCGCATTTCTACCGTCCTGTAGACTGATTTTTTTTTAATGCCTTTTTTTTTTTTAAGTTGAAACATTCCCCAAAATGACGTTAGGCAAGCTGACCTTTAGACATGCTTTTAAACTAAGGTGGTTATTGAGATGTTTGGTAAAAGCCCACTTTTAATAAAAATCATACACAGAACGCTGTCAAATGTCAAAATCTGACAGATTTGCCTATCCGGAAGGTTGCAACATGTAATTACATAGCAACAACTTTACAGCAGGAAAAAAAAAATGATTCCAGACCCTACAAATTGCGAGGACTCCGCGAATGAGCCACATAACCACGAAGCTGCAGTTGAAGCTGTGGAGAAGACCGAGCGATGGAGCAGCATCGCCCACCCTGAGTAGGGCCACACTGGGTCTCCCGTCCCCGCAGGCTGCGCTTCCACGCTCAGTAACACAGCATCTGTGCACCAGAGCGCTGAGAAGCGTACATTTGAGCTAGGTTTTGCCTGAGCAGAACATCTGATTTCTGCCCAATTAGCCACGGCTGTGGGGTTTACGCTCTCTGTGTGCAGGCACACAGGCAGTGCGCGACCCGACACGCAGCTAGCAGGGCACGGACGCAGGGAGGGCAGCGCCTGATGTGGCACAGGGCTCTCCAGTCGGCCTGCCAAAAATATTTAACAAATCTGAACCAGAAAAGTGAGTTTGCATTGGCAATTAGAGCCTTGTGTCACGGGGCCAGGATACTCTTGATGTGGTTATCAGGAGCCCTGAAACCACAGCCTCCAGCCTGGGGCGAAACCATGGCAGAGGGCAGGAGGCGGCACAGGACGCGGCGTGTGATGAGCTGCACGCTCGCCTCGCTCTGGAGAGGGATCCAGGAGATCTGGTTAAGTCAGGACCACACAGAGGCACAGGCACAAACCTCAGCTCCTCCACCACGCTTCCAGAAAAGCAAAAAGTCCAAGAAACTCAGGATATGACAGTAAAAAAACAGCATGAAAAAAAAAAAAAAAAAAAAAAAAAACTGATCCGGGAGAACGACATGGTTTAGCCGTACCCGCGATGCGAAGGCAGCAGCTGTAAGGGGACGGTAAAACACCTCCAAACTGAGCAGACCTACTTCTGCTGTTGTGATGGTTTCTCCACATGGCTGAAAGTACAAGAACATGCCATTTCCCTTGGGAGCTTCAGCAGCCTGTGGCCATGCCAGGACGTGCAGCCACTTCAGCAGAAGCATCGTGTTGTTCTTGTCATCGCGCCCAAGGCCAGGACCCCTTTCTGCAGCGCTGTTCAAACACACACGGCAATGACAGCCCGTATCTCAAACAGCCCGCAGGCTGAGAACAGATGGGTTGTGTTTTAAGGAGTTCGTTGGTAGCCCTCGGAGGGAGGGGAGCAGAGCACAGCAGCAGTTTCTTCGCCCAGGCCTGGCACGCTCCTGCGGGGACCTCAGACGCAGCCGGGGCCAGAGCGGTCGGTGCCAGCTCACGGCAGCGTGACACACACAACATCACGAGGAACCGAGGACATCCCAGCCCGGCCACCAGCAATGTTTTGCATGTTTGCACACACACCGAATGTTTACCACGGCAGAAAACAGGCAGTGATTTACTCCTTACCTTTATCCAAGTGGGGAGTGTGTTTCTGGGGGGTGCTGGACACGTGCAAAGCCAACAGAACTCAAAGTGAATTTCTACCTATGCTACAAGCTTGGTTTTCCAAAAATTACCAAAGGGACAAGCTATTAACCCAGACTGAAAGGAGGCAGTCACTGTGTCCCTCCCAGGAAGGCTCAGGCACCTAATTCCCCTGTGTTCCTTGGGATATCCCAGTCTGCTCTGGGATCAGCCCTTGTCTCCTCTGGAAGAGAAGCTGCTAGCAAATGTCACCAGCACTCCCAACTACTCCCTGGGGTTTCCGTGCTTCCTTTGATGCTAAATAAAGCGAGGCTGGGGACCAATCTTCAGCCAAGACAAAGCTGTGGCTTAGCTGTGCCATGTTACAGCAGCCTAGTGTCCCTTTGAGCCCCACGCAGAGCTGCCGCGTCCCTAATTACTGTTTGCTTTAATCACACAAAGGCTGCAGCCCTTCTTGCAAGCCCCCCCCCCAGCAGGCAAACATTATTGCCCTGGTGCAGAAGTGGCTGGGCACTCTTCCTGGGAAATACACAGCCAGCAGGGACTTACCCATAATAATACCAGCTGCCTCCTCACTTTTCCGGTGCTGATACTGGCTAATTCGCCCCTGCTCCTTGCTTTGCTTCTGGTAGATCAAAATAAAGCGTTTGATGCCATGCAAGTGTTACACCCCTCTAACAAGGGCAAATCTCTCCTCCAGAACCCAATCAGAAGATGAAACGTCAGGTGAGAGACATGGGCTGGGGCATGATTTACATTCAATTTGGCCTTTTCTAGGTGGGATTAAGGGTTTGGGGCTTTCCTGATCTGAAACAGTGTTATTCCCTTCAAGAACTGGCATGCCAGCAGAGAAAGCACATTTCTAAAAAACATCTCTAATATTGGCCTTGTAGCTTTTTAGACAAAATGTGCCTGTACCTGAAAACCTAGAGCAGAAATGTGAAAGCCCACCTAACTTCTCTAAGGCCGTGGTTCCACAAGCAGTGTCATCAGCAACAGCTAAGCCACTGCTTTTGCCGGGTTGTTTCAGCCTGGGTCAGTCCCCTGCTGTTTTACACCTCGCCCCACAAACCGGGATCGTGACCGAACAGGAGGCAGGAAGAGAAGGCATTGCTTAAGCATGCAGCACACATCAGCCTGCTTCAAACCAGCTTTGTCCAAAGACCAACGCAGACGTGTCCTTAAGGCACACGTTACAACTTCTACAGTGATTGCAGTAGATGAAGAGATGAAAAAATTAACCTACTTTCCCTGGACCTGGCTCTCCTCCCTGTCTTTGCCCCTTGGGCTGGCTGGCGGTGAAGGTGTACTCCCTATTAAATACCACTGACTGTGGGATCAGGAGACCACCACAGTTTGAAAACATGAGGCTGTTTGGCATGGTGAAACGAGGTTTGGTTTGGTTTGCTTAGGTTGGGAATGCACGAGGAAGGAAGAGGGCTTTAAGCCAGAGCAGATCCCTGCTCCAGTCCACCAGTCACACAGCTGATGTCCCTGGGGAGCCAAAGCACTGCTGATGAATCCACGTTCAGGATGGAGGGAGAGTGATATTCGGGCTGGGGCTGCTGAGCGAGATCTGCAAGGAAGAGGCAGGTTGGTGGGACCCCAGAGGAAGCCTCATCTCAGAGCCCCCCACCTTGGTTCCTTCCCCATGGAAGCAGAAACCTGCCCACCACAGAGGAGCAGGAGGGAAACCAGGATGGTGGGACCTTGGGCGAGCATACAGGAACAAGATGCTTGCCCACACATCCTGCCTCAGGATGACCAGCCAAAGCGAACCCCCAGTGAGTCTTAGAAAAAAGAAACAGTAGAACTGTAACCACTAAACTGGCTGATTCAGAAGAGCATTGAAAGATGAGAGATTAGACATGCTGTCGGTTTACCCACAGCCCTGTTCTTTCCTCCTGGACACAGCAGACTACAAATACTGGTGCTTCAAGCCGATAGCACCTCCTGTTTTGTGGGCAGGTGCTAGATAAGCTCAGTGCTCCATAAATCACAAGGAGAACATTGCTGAGACCGTGCCCCTTGGCAGAAGGCAACACCACTGCTTTCTCTGCTTGGCTACGCTGCAGTCACCCCGAGAAGCCTTCCTACACAGCTCCCGCAAACGGGCTGCACAGAAAATTAATTCTTCAAACATCTGTTACCTTCTCCCTGGGCAAATACCAGGCTACTGATGGCAAGGAAAGGATGCAAATATTTACAGACGAGGCGAATGCGGGAGCTCTGCCAGACATTGTGCTTGTGGGTGCTGCTGAGCAGCAAATGGAGATACCAGGGTGCCTGCCCCCGAGACAGACCCAGCAAATCCTGGATTCGACAGCAAGGCATTTTCCTTGGACTGATTTCAAGGCATTTGTCCCGGAGCTGGGACATCCCCCTGCCCTGATGCGCACCAGCAAGGACAAACCAGCCTTGTGCTGTACCAAGGGGAGGAGGCGGCAGTTTCAGTGTTCTAGGAATAATGTATTTAAACATACCAGGAAACACGGCTGGGAACTGGAAATGTGACTGTTAGGAAAGTCCTTGGTGTGGTTTGAGCTCACGCCAAGTAGCTTCGTTCTGCAGATATCCCAGATTTGAGATAGCGTGGGCCAGACAGCATTTCCAGCAGGCAGCATGAACATGGCTGCCCTGCTCTGGAGGTAATTTAATAGTACATGGACTTGGCCAAACGCAGCCAGCTGGGACGCAAAACACTCCTGCATACTTACTTGAAGAAATGTGCCCCCCTGCGTCCTCCTTTCTCCATTTCGAGACCTAAAGACCTGGGGGAGGGATGGGGGCGAGTGAGGGGTGGATGGATGCCCTTTCACTCCGGTTTTCTTGCAGAAATTCTTCTTTGATTTGACCTTTGCAGACATCTGAAGCCTCAGGCCAGTTTCCTGGGGTTTTTCTTTTTTTTCCAAGGCTGGAAAGCAAGCTGTTGGCCAGGGAAGCAGAAACTGCTTTTGATGTTTTAACAGGGAGAATTTCATCCAGACTTGCCTCGGCAAAGAAGCATATTCCTCCCAAATTTACAGTAGGACCTTGAAGTATAGAAACACTCATGTTAAAAACCTTCACCCACCTGCTGCGGTGTCCTTGTCATAGCTGATCACCCTCCACTTTCTGCTTTTCGTCCCCTAAGCCCAGCGCTAAGCTACAAGAAGCACCTCACTGAAACATGCCGAAGTATTTCTCTAATTCCCGTACTTACCAGCCGCGGAAATCAGCCGTGATATTGCTTTCGCATATCAGATTTCTGGCCTCACTCATTCAAGGCAACAAAAACCATATGGCGAGAGCACATCTCGCACAGCCCGACAGGAGGCCTAGCCGAGATGCAGGCTGTGGTGGGGCTGTGGGGACACTCAGCAAACAAGGCAGTCGCAGATATGGAGACATCCACCCCTAAATTCTTTGATAGGGGGAGCTTAAGACCTGGTCCTGCAACCAGGGGATCCTCACCTTATTCCAGTGTTGTGAGCAGAAAGGGGAAAAAACTGCTGAGCTGTGAGAAGGCACATTACACGTTGCTGGGAAGTCCTGCCACCCTTCTGGCCAGCTTTGTGAGGAAGCCCAGCACCACGCACCGGCATGCTGGCCCCTCTCTGCAGTCACCTGGGGGCAGCCCCCTGCCCACCTCCCCTCCACCTGCTTCGTTACACTCTGCAGAGCCACACGATAGCCACTTAAACAAGGACTGGGCAATTTCAGCACAGAGCTCATTAAACAAGCCTCCTTGCGGGACTGCCTTATCGCACGGCTTTGGCAGGCCCTGCTTACGCACAGAGCGGCACACCAGGGCCGACGGAGGGCAGGGGTGCCCTCAGGCCTCCCGTTTCCCCCTCTCTGATGTGCTTTCAGAAGAAGTGGTCCATCTTTGAGCTTCCTGCAGTTTCCCCAAAAGTGTTTTGTCCGTTTGGCCCACGGGGGAGCTGGGAGGAGACCCTGGGCCCACTGCTCCATGTTGCACCAGACAGAGCACCAAGAGGAGCAAGGAGCCCGTCCACTGGTGGGGCATTGGACACCAAGCAGAAATATTCAACAGCATGACACTAACATGAGATAACATGATTCCTACGTCCTTCCTGCCATGGGTGAAGCCCAGGAGGAGAGAGGGGAGGAAGCTGTCACTACCTCTGTCATTCACTGAAGTAATCCATCTCTCAGCAGCTACCAGTCGGGATGTCCATCCTCAGCGTCCTTGCTCCTTTTTTTAGTTCCTCTGTAACCAAACACAGCCAGGTGGTTTATTTACAAAGATTTCCCCACTAAGACACAGGGATGCTTGTCTCCCACAGAGAACTCCCTGTTTTCATTGTACCTCCCTCTGGTTGTTGTGTGCACTGAGGGAGCTGTGGTGGTTAAGGATCTGCATACTCACACACCACACAGCTTCTATGATTAACCAGTTTCTGTAGACTAAATTACCCTGCCTGAGGAAAGTTTTTCAGCCAAGCATCATCTTTCTTCCTTCAGAATAGATCCTCCAGCTTGCAATTTCACTCAAGCAGGCAAACATTACATGCGCAGTTCCAAGGACAGCAAATAAACATTACATTTTCCTTCTTCCCCTCTCCCCAGGGTTGAGCTGCTTGCAGCATCCAGGCCCCACATAACACTTCATGCTTGGTGCAATGCAAGCACAAGGATTTTGTAAAAGTCACCCTCTCCAGAGACCCAGAAGTGTCTTATAGGGCTTATAAGTGTCTGCACCCATAGAAAAGATGGGGCAGAAGCACACCCAGCCGCCCTGTTTTGCATCTGGCTCCACTACTAATACCTCCCTGCTTCCTCCTGCAGCTAACCCTGGCTGCACGTTTGCCAAGCCTTGCCACAGGACAAGGAGACACTGTCCTGAGGTCTAATGAGACATACAATTTATTCAGTCTCTCCAGAGCCATGCTCCTTTGCCCTCTTCTTCTAACGAAAGGATGGCCTAGCCCCTCCAGAAAATAAAATACAGGCTCCATGCAGCTGCCAGAACAGTTGTCGCTGACAACCAAACTGAAGATAAGCTATACCATCACCATCTTCCTTTACTGCCTTTAATTCCTACGCTGTTTCCCTTGGCACACAGGAGGGACAGGCAAGGTTTTTATATGTCATCTTGTCAAGTCAGTGACCAGCTTCTGCATCACCTTGCATGTTTCACAGGGATAGGGCTGAAATCCCACAAGGATCAGGCAGCCTTAAAGAAACTGAGCCAGGACCTGCACCAGTGGGCCAAATGGTGCCAGCCCAGACCTAAAAGGCCAGCCCAGGATTGCAAGAAACTTTCTGCAATAAATGGATGCAAATACACAGGTCCCAGCTAAGCCTAAAAAGCCTGGTCTCCCATCTGGGCGGAGGAACCACGTCAAGACGAAGACATATAAACACACTGTCAGTTATCAATGGGAAAATAAAGCAGCACAGAGGGTGGGACGTGACTTGTGCAAATATACCTAGGGAGGGCTGGTATAGAAAGGAGGTGGTGGTGCTTTGTGGTCAGTCATAAAAGGAAGACGTGAATCAGGTCACTGCATACTGACTCCAGACAGACGTCAAAAGCAACCATGTTCAGAGTTAGACAAACACGGCCATGGAGCCCTATCGGTGTAAATCAGCCTTGCATCCGTGCAAGTCAACATGATGCCAGGTTACATCAGAAGACACTCCAGCCTCCTCTCCCAATATGAGAAGAAACCGTGCAAGAGGCTTGTTTGAACTAGGATTACATCATCCTGCACTGCAAAAAAGCTGGGCTCTGGCAAGTCCGGGAACAGCTGCCAGGGAAATTCTGGATTCGCTTTAGGGAAGATCTGGGAGTTTCACCCCTCCACCAGAGCCCTGAGTTTTGATGCTGTTCCCATCATGTTGCTTGTCAAAGGTGCTCAGCTTCACCCACACCATCCTTATGAGCAACCCCCATGACATAACCCAGAGGCATTGCTGCTGATATAACAGCATACAGCATTAGTAAGCACACGGCTCATTTAAACATAACATGTTACAAGTCAACACTGACTGGTGTTGTACTGAGAAGCTGAAAAGCACAAGCTGCCTTTCCTCTCCAGCCTGGACACCTCGTATAACACCACGGGCTACAATGCAGAAGTATTCTCTGGATCCTTGCAACAGCAATTCAGCTTCGTGGATGTCAGCATAAAAATTTGGCCCAGAAAACATTGCCAAGCAGAGGTTAAAGCTCCATGAGTGAGCCAGGGTTTTCTCTACCTGCTTCTGTTCAGCACCTACCACAACTACCTACTACAACGGCGTGGACAGACAGGACAGCAATGGGACAGAACCAGACCTGAACAGACGAACCTGTTTCTGAAGGCAGGGAAACTCCTGATCCAGTGGCCACTCTGCAGACTATCAATAACCACTGGTGTGCATTAGTGGTAATCTGCTGGTCTGGCCTCTGAGGCAGGCGGTGGGAAAGACAGACAAGCATTGGTCATGCTTGCACCTGTGGTTGCACCTAGCAGCAACCCAGTATCCCAACTTTTACATAACTTGAAATTAACAGTGATGGCTCAACGAAGCTAATTAGCCCCCACAGACTTATGTGGTCCCATCTCCTGCCGGAACTGGGTCCTCTTGCACAGCCTGCAGTGGAAGGATGGTGCTAACGCGTCCTGAAAGATCCTTTCACTTCTTCCCTGTCCCACAGGGATAGGGCAGCTCTCACCATCTAGGTGTCTGCAGGAACCAGCCAGCTGCTAGAGCTGCACACACGGCCCAAACTGCTGCCCCTGCCTCCAGCAGCAGGCAGGACATGCCTCAGACTGCCAGGTGAAGAACACAGATCCACCACAGCAGAAATGCCTCCTGCTTTAGGAGGCCCAGTGGAAGAAAAGGCAGACACCTTCCTCTGAAAACGGTAGAGGAAAAAAAGGAATGAGAGGAACTGTGGATAAGTAAGAGGCAAATGGTGTAAATTTGCTAAATATCTTATTCCCAAAAGAAAATCCCTTCTGCTTCTCACATTAATCAGGGCACTTAGGACTAGTCCTAACCAGCTGCTCCCACTTCCTTTGTCCATCGCCTCTTCAAACACACAAGAAGCACACTAAGACAGAGCAAACGTGCAAAGATCTGCAGACAAAACCGAGACCTTTGGAAAACACCCCGTGCTAGCAAGCACCCCTCTCCCCGCACAGAGGCAGCTGTGCTTTACAGTAGGACAGTTTCCAATGTTTTCCTTCTCTGTGCAGACGAGGGATTTCCTGTCCTCCATGGCAACAACCTTGCATTTACTGAAGGAGGCCGTGCCAATAATCTCCACAGCAGAATGAAAAATTTTAAAGTGGCACTGCCTGTTCACTCCGAGCTTCAGCTCGCTGGTGTTTTCCACATCCACGGTCCAGAACCACTCGTGAATGGGGCAAATCTCCAGGGTTGCAACTGCCCACGCATGGGAAATTATTGCCAATCCCTACCAGTACTTCAGAAGCTGATCTCAATCACGGTAAGTACTTCAGAAACTAATCTTTCCAAAGAAGACACCAACACCGTCACCTCCCGGCTAGAGCTGACTAACCACCTTCCAAAGCCTTTGCTAACAAGGCATGATTCTCAGTTCAGAGTCAGTGCAGACAGCCTTGGGGTTTCGTGGCCCACATTTTCCCCCTGCAGGTTTAGAAGTCCTCCCAAAAAGGAAGCACTGGTCCAACAGTTTCAAAGCTGAGCTGAGCTAAGCCTTCCCTGCAAAGTCTCCCCTTCACATCCCCTCTCGGCCTGCCTGCGTGTTGCTCTGCTCCAGGAACACAGATTCAGTACACTGAGCTGGCGACAGGCCCATCTTTGGTTTGGCCCACCTCCATTTTGGCCCATCTCATGCCATTTGGGTGAGTTACATCAGCTTGGCACACGGCCACACGAACATCAGGACCAGCCCAAGGGAAGCAATAGGAACAAAACAGGAGGGGAAGTGAGGCCATCCCCTTTCAGTGGCAGCAAGCTTGCGATGAAACTACATCTTTCACTGTCCAAATTTAATTAGACAACTTTACTAGCATAGCCCTGCTAACTCGCTCATTAACCTCTTATGCCTAAAGACGGGGGGGGTTTCTGAGCAAGACCTTCAAGGAGGAATACTTCAAGAAAGAGCTGGGACCCTCTGACTAAATGAAGCCAAACCTGAGGTAAGTTTTTGGGCTGAGCCACAGGCGCAAACTAAACCTGTTCTGGCTTATGAGAAAGGCCTGGGTGTTTTTTGTCAGAACAAACCTGATCCAAACTAAAACAGACAAAGTAAAGTAGTAAATTGGTTTCAAATCAGGCAGTAGGCTAGCATCAAAAAGGAACCTTAAACTACCTTTCACTCATCTTTTATACCAGTGAGTCAAACTCTCAGAGGCATGTTTCATAAGGAATAGGCTTAGGAAAGTTGGTAAGTAACAGCAAAGCAATGCTAAACAAAAGGAACAGAAAAGGAATTAAAAACCCTTTAACTGACAGGGACAATCCTATAGCCTTACCCAAAAGAAATTAAGGTGTTATAAGCAGTAAGCACACACAACTTGGCCACTGCACTCTGCCTTTCAGTGTTGACAAGAAGCTGAAGTATCAGCAGCAAAGTACTTGCAATGCATTTCCAAGTGCCTGGGACTCCACCACCCTCCCTGCAAAAAGTGACCTTGCAATGCCGCTGCCAAGTAAAACAGACCCACAAAACAGAGCACTAAAAGCCACTTCAGCTGACACATTTCACTGCGTTGGACTGGACACAGAGAAGTCACACCAGCAGTTACCACGTTTCCACAGAAGAGCAGCAAAGCGCGGCCAAGGGACAGTCAAACTGAAATCACAAACTCATTTGGCCGCTTCCAACAGCAGCAGATCGAGACAGCGGGAGCCCCTGGACCGGGATTTTAGATCCAAGTTAAATTTCTGCCTCTGCTGCGCAGTCCCTGTGGAATGACAGGCAAGTCACCTTTTCCATGCTCTACGTGAATCCCCTCCCCTGCAAAAGGGGTCCTGTTCTTGCTGGTCTGTTCAAATTATAAGGCTGTCCCTGCAGGGGTTATTTTTAGCACACAAGCACAAAAACCCAGCTGAGATGGACTCTGATCTCAGCTGGGCCTTCTCATCAGCTTCGTAATATAAAAAGTAAACAGAAAGCAAGGCTGAGCCCACACCAGAGCTCAGCCACTGGACAGTGTTTGATAGCAGATAAAGCACGTTTCCAGAAACCAGCGAGCTGCAGGTCTAAAGCCAGAACCAGGCAACGACCTGAGGGATTAAAATGGATCACCAGAGCTGGTATTCATTCCCCGGTGACTAGTGAGCTGCAAATGGACAGATTTCAAAGCCAGTTCAGCTATTCCACTGTAACCAAGCGGTGACGCAGGTGTTTCTCGGGAGCACAAGCTGAAATAATTCAGAGCTGCTCACTCAGACACAGCAGCAAGATAGGGATAGCAGGAAGAGTACTGAAAGCTCCGCTCAAGAATGGGACCTCTGCGGAGCTCTTTGCTTCACAGCACAAGCAAGCAAGCTGTTCCTCCCCATCTTTTAAGAGAGGCTGCAGGTTCCAGAGGCTATTAATACCTACCAGGAGAATCTTCCCAGCTCCACATGTAGAGAAATTCACATTTGCTGCCACCAGAAGCGTAGCACAAAGCTACAAAGCTGCTGGAGGACAGGGCCTCAGATCAGAGCAGAGCACCCCTGAAGTGCGTGGAATCAAGAAGAAAAGGGTTAGAGCAGAGAGGAGAGAAGCTGAAAAAAATCAGGAGCACATTAAAAAAAACACTAGTCGAGATAAATCTAACTAAAACATCAGTAATCATCCCAAGATAACTCAGACTGCCGCTGACTTTCTCCCTCCAGCCAGGACTAGGGTGTTTGCTAGCAGACTTTCTCAGGCTTGTAAAGCTAGTCATAGCTGCAGAACCACTGTGAGCATCACAAAACCAGCAACAACTTAGCACAGACAATCCATGCTCACAGCTTCTCTGGGCTTTCCGTATCCCAAAGGCACAGGAACTGTTCTCTTTGTGGTTCACCACCCTTAGCATGTGATGTGCCTCCCTAGAATCATTAGTACTTGCATAAATCAGACTAAAACAGCTCTTTTTCCAAGCATACTCGACCCTTAATCGTAGCCTTTATATGGCTACAAAATGTTGTTTTATTGAATCCCTTGTTTCTTGCACTGCTTGAAATAGCAATCTCATGCAACAGGTCACATTTATCAGCTTATCATACTCGACCAGGTTGGTTCCCACCTGCAGTTTTCCAATACCCAGATGCTGCCTACACCCCAAGTACAATTGACACCTATTTCACCCATCCCCCAAATCCTCTCATTTTAACATGCCTCACCCGCTGCGAACTCACCATACCAAGACCATGGCCTTCTGCATCCAGCTATCTTGCTGAGAGTCCCTTCTGGATTTGCACTGATCCAGGTCCATGGCACTGTTCTTATCTTACCTTTCAGCTCTGCTAGAAACAGACTTAAACCTGCAGCACCCATGGGCTTGGTTGTAGCCACTTCACCTGCACCATCCCAGCAAGCACCTTCACTTCTCTGTAAGCAGAGAAGCACGACTGCTGTCCAAGGACATGGATCACCTCTCTGCTCCCTAATGCTGAGCACATAGCTGGATTCCTCAGGATCCGTGCTTCTGTTGCGAGGGTAAAAAAGAAAAATATCTGCTCCTTCCCAAGATGGAACAGAAAAAGCCAGACTCCAAACTTAGCATGTGTAGAAGGGACCACTTTATCCTACAACACCCTGTATAGCTCAGAAGCTGCATGCCAGTAGAAGCACTCTCTCAGAGGGCAGTTTCTCTGTGCTGTCTCCTACCTCCAGGTAATAGCAGTGACTGCCTCTGTCCAAATCAGAGCTGGATGTTTAACAAGCCTGAGTAAACTTCATCATACATTAGTCTGACTTTATGCAAAAAGCCACCTACCACAATAACCATGACAATGGTGAAGCTTGTGGATGGGCTTCGGCAAAGAAACACAACTCCTAGACCAGAGCAACGAGGCTGTAAATGTAAACTGCTTCACAGATGTGATGGGTAAGAGTATGCTCAACAGTCAAGACTGTTCACATACGCAGACAATTTCTCAAATATCAACATCAGTCCAGCTGTCAGGTAAGAAATTAGGGTATGCAGCATATTTCAAGTATTTTATTACAGCTCAGACGGAAAGCAAACGTGGTGCTGTTAGTTACCAGCAATTGTCCCCGGGTGCCACCCACTGGCCTCCAGGAACATGATCTGTGCTGTGAGTAGTATTTTCCAAGTCAACTCGCTTCAGACACTGAAGCTGACTGTGATGCACTCTGCTGGCATAGCTAACACAAAGCAGCTTCCTTTAAAGCAACAGCATTGTTGACAAAAGCTAGTTTCCTGCAGTTATTGTGATTTAACCAACTATAACATCAGTATAAAACCTTAGTTACATCAATTCAAAATCTTCTCAATACTTCTAAACTGATCAGATTAGTACTTTAATCTGAGTCAGGCTATGTAAGAGTAAAGTTTCTCACTTAAAGCTTCAAACACACAGTTGCTGGCAGTGCATGTAGCCCACAACAGCCTAGCCTGCTTCTGAAGTAAGGATAAAGTGTTTTCTCATATTAATACTAGGTGCAGACTTTCTCAGGGGGAGAACCTGTGAACTGAGTTGACATTAGTTAAAGACAAACATAGTCAGAGCTCAGCTTCTTCAGATTCAGCATAAATACTGATACAACCTGTACGCTCCTTGCTACTGACTTCGATTTGCAAAGATGACCCAACTACTACTGCTAGTTTCAGAAAGATCCACCTTATAAACAGCACATTACTGCCAAGCATCCTAAGCAAGGGGATACTACTTGCCCTGTAGCATGTACAATAGTTATAGAAGGGAAAGAAGCAACCACAGCTTCTGTGAGACACATCAGACTAGTTCATTGTGGCACAGCTGGCATACCAACAAAGCCCAGCATCTCCAGCCTGCTCTCTGAATGAAGCAGCCTAAGTGAGTGCAAAAGGCTGTGTACGGTTTTAGAAAAAGTCAAAGCTTTGCCAGCATGAATTGTGCAGCTTGGGAGCACTAATTAGGCAGGACAAGTGCTTTATCTTTGTCATATGCAATATAATGCCTGTGCAATGGTACCTACCAACCGTACATATAAAGGGCCAGATGTCTACAAGCAGTGTGCTTTTATAACTGCTGCTGTGAGTGAGCTATTTGGGTAGAGGTTGAGATTTCTGGCATTTGTGTTCATCAGCTGTAAGCTGAAGCTGTTCCTTTTAAATGAAGTTAAAAGCTAACAGTTCAGGTATTTCTCATCTAGACCACTTCAGCATGTCATGGCTAGCAACAGCTGCACAGCTTCCATGGGGGTTCCAAATAAATAAAGCAGTAGGTTAATGAAGAGTAAACCACTGAACAATCATTAGATACTGCTGCTGAGCAGCCCATTCTCAGAGCTTCTCTGGTTGAAACTGCTACAGGGAGCCTGCTCAGAGTGTAGCTACAGAGCCTACTTTGTGCACAAGTAGAAGGTTAGACATAAGAAACTTTAGACATTTTAGACATAAAGTAATAACATACTCAGATATTCTTTTCACTCCACAGAAAGCTGCCTCAGGAAGGGTACGGCTTGTTGACCCATCTCCAGGTATGCCAGCTGACAGGCAAAATGTAGCAAGGTGGCCTTGGAATTTATAGGCCAAGTTACCTAAACTATGGTAATGTAAACTTAGCATGGCCAGCCAGGCATAAAGAGACTTAGCTTACACAGAGGACTTCAAGGCTTCATCAACGCTTCTAGAGGACAGCCCTTGCCAGGAGGAGGTATTAAGATGGATAAGTATGAAGTGCTATAATGTAGCCTGAAGAAGTCCAAGCCATCTAGACACATCTTAGACACCATTCTTTGTTCTAGAAAGGTTTCATTTCGCTGGTGGGTAGCATAGAGGAATTAAAAGTTTGAGAGCTACTCAAACAGCAGCATGACCTGAAGCTCCCACATTTCATGTCAACACCCATACTGAAAGCAATCCTACAAAGTCAAATATATATAATCTCTAGTGCTCTCAGTGAAGAGCTCCAGGTGATGAGTAATGTGGTAACTCTACACTTGAAGCCTGTTTGTGTGGGATGTAAAATGACAGTCTTGCCATAGCACGACAGCTTGTTTTTATCAGACATCTTTATTTGCTGTATCATCCAAGTGTACAAATACTGAATGTGTTTATAGAAATTCAAAATATACTGTAGTAGAAATCTGTCTGGGAAGTGGAATGTTAAGATATTTACTTTATAAAATTACTACACAAGTCATTCCCACTTGCAAGTTTCAAATATATCAGGGCTATGATGACAGATCACTTTATGATGCTGAAACAAAAATTTCTTCTCAGAAAACATTTTCTGCTAGATGAAGAGTCAGTCAACATCAAATTGATTTCTTACATTTGACTCATTTTGAGTTATCAGCCAACAGGATGTTAGCTACATCCAGACAATTCATACGCATTTCAGCTCTCATTTATACCAACTCAACGCATCACTATCAATATATTTAGGTATTAGTCATAATCTCAGTGACAATATTTATTTTAAGCTAATGAAATCAAGCCAATAAGTTCCCCTTGGCCATTGAGTGCAACTGATGCTTTTTTTTTCTTCACATTTTCAGATTAAGGCGCCTTAGTTCTTGAACAAGTCAATACAGCTTTGCAGGAGAGATACATTGTTCTGGAAAGGAAGAGAATTAGTTTCAGATTAGTATGACTGATTGTTTAAATCCTGCCTTCCACAATGAAGGAGCTTTCCAAAATAGTAGGTCCATCCCAGGATTTTGTAGATTGTCACAGTGCTAAAGAGATTATATTGCAGGAACAAGTACTCAGGCAGTGTGTCAAACAGATCAGTCTGCAATCTGCCCCGCCCTGCAGGCCTGCAACTGTGACTTCATGGGAAGGAAGAGAGGAGCAGGAGACTAGGAAAGCAATAAACTTAAGTGGGCCAAACTGAGCCTTTCTTTTGTCACATTCAAGCACAGCACTGAAGTAGCAACCTGTGATGAAGTTCAGGGTGATCAGGAAGTATAAAGTTAGATTCTCCTTGCTCAGAGAGGCTGGGGTTAGCGACTCCTGAGGCTTTCCACTTTGTAGGGTCTGCTAACTTAGCATGAAGATCAACCAGTATATACTTTCCTAGATTAAGCTGACAGTACACAGTGTGGTCTCCCCATCCTACTTGGGGCATGCTCAGCACACCTTGGAAGAGGCCTCATGACAGCCCTGCAAGCCAGTGTCTCCCTTGACTAATAAGCTAGGTAAGAAGAGTTGACAGCTAGATGACAGGCTGCAGAACATGTTCTCACGGCACTTAAACACAGACAATAGCTGAACCCCTCCTGAATCTAGTGAAGAAACTCCGTAAGATGAAGAATCTGCAGGCATCACAGAAAGTTAAGTGAGACAATATTGCCTACTACCTGCAAAACAGACTTCTTACTTACCGTACAACAGGCCAGTGTCCTAGGAGTGACAGGCTGAAAACAGACTGTATGAGACAGGTAAGACTGCCAGCACTTGTTCATTGTATGCACAACACCTACTAACCCTCAATTCCTTTCTCTTCCCCTCTTCAGATCTCAGAGAGCCTGCCTATTTTAGACTTCCTAGCCTTAAAGAAAACCCAGCAAGTCCTCTAAGTTAAACATTAGTCACTTTCTTCAAGTTACATTTGTCAAATTCCAAAGAACACACCTTTGCATGTTTGATTTCCAGTTCTGCCATTTCAATCAGGTTTTTGCGGAAGGCTGCTATTCTCTTCTGTTTGAAGCTCATCAATTCTGTAGGGAAGAAAGAATAAGCACAGGTAGGACAGATGTACAGAGTAGTGACTAAAGTTTCAGTAATGCCTTTTGTTTCTTGTATACAGCTCTAGTTACAGCATTTGACCACAAAAAGATTCAAGAGTTTGGTCTTATTACTAGCCAGAAGATGTATTCAACCGCACAACACTATCTTAGTAGACAAGATGCCTATTTCTCTGCTAAGACAAGGAGGTTTTATAGGAGGACAACAGGAATGAAACAGGAGTAGGCCACACAAGTTCTGAGAGAAACTGAAGCATTTAAAAACTGGGAATAGGAAGGGAGCAGCAGTGTGTACCATGAAGGTATATCTCCTCTATTTTATATTGGCCAAACACATCCACTAAAAAGCAGTGTGAGACTTAGTATCAGGTACTGCTCTGTCCCAGTACAGCTGAAAAGCCTATTTGCACAGTTCTATTTGAGAAAAATCGAAAGCCTGAGTTGTTATATTCAGATGGAGGCTGAAAACAAGAGTTCAGTCTACAAAGCAAGTGGGGGCTTATACTTGAGGGTGGTCTAGTACTGACATTGACCAGCTTTAGGCAATCATTCAAAATAATCTTCAAAAGATTGAGTTGCACCGATTTTTACAGGCATTTACAGCGTCCCTGGTATGTGTGGACCACTTGCTTCAGGATAGCCTTCAGGAGACTTCAGTTGCTGAAGGTCAGATGGAGACCTGGGCTGCAATAGTCTCCCTTCAGGAGAAATACAACAAAGCCTGTTTTACCTTGTTTTGCAGATTCTGAAATCCTTTCAAACTTCTGACAACAGTCCTGCTGATGTTCCTCAGCAAGCCTGACATCCTTGCTCTTTAGCCTGGCTTTGTCTAGAGCTTTGTTTGAATTTTCATAATTGACAAGAGCCCTTGTACGTCGGTACAGAAGATCCTGAAAGTAGACAGGAATAATGCAAAGCCTTAAGATGATTATTGCCCAAACCGAGGTTACAAATACATTAGCAGAAGATTTCACTTCTTTCAGCACTAGATTATACTTTCGCTAAGAAGCTGTTATAACCTGCTGTATTCTTAGCACAGCAACAAAAGCCTTTCACCAATACGTGTTCAGGACAGTCACTTGTGCCTTCATCAAGGAAGTTTGAGGGCTACTGTAGACATCGCTTCCCTTAAAGTAGCTTCATCCTTGGTCTGCCCACCAAATAGTAATAGCACTTTCTGAATTGCCTCAATCTGCTTCCAGCAGGGCATACAGCATATTTCATTCCTTGGAGATTTGGCAGTTTGACTGAAGCACTTTTGGCAATTTGACTGAAGCACTGAACTAACCCAGACATAAGAAGCAGCACGTCTCAGTGCCAACTCCTTTCTAATCTAGCAGCAGAATAGTCCTAATACTTTAAGCAGTACATCACACAGGCAGAGTCTGTACTGAATGCCCCAGGGTATGTGACATTGGAGATGGCACTGGAAGGAGAGGCCTATCAGATTATACCCAGATACCGTTTTTCAGTATAGTCATGCCCTTGCCAAACCAAATATTTGTTAGAATATTTGTTACTGGCAAGTGTTTTGCAGTCACATCAATCTACCAGGCAGGACTGATAGAATTCCAGACTCCAGTAGCTTTCACGTTATCACATGTCCACATAAAAGGACTAATTATAAATCAATAAGTAAGTCCCAAGTGCTGTAGTCATCAGTATGTGTCATGAGAACTCACACAATGGATGCGTGTCAGAACACTACTGCAAACTCAGTTGGCTCTAACTTGCAGGAATTGAATGTGTTCTTTTCCTCTACATGCCAGAGAGAAACTGGTCAGAGATCTTTACCCTTAGTCCAGTAAGGGACTGGACCGCAGGTAGTCAATACATGGCTTCTATATTCTGCGGTCATCCAAAAGTACCACAGTTCTTAAGCAAGGCAAGGGTCTACCTTCCTGTCTTCTCCAAGCCCAAATAAAAGTGGGTCATAATCCCCATAATAAAGTAGACCTTCCAAAAAAAATCCTCACCTTAGCAGCTTCTATATTGAGCATGTAGTACCTCAACAGTTCAGACAGCTTTAAGTCTTCATCTGATGAAACTCTACTCTCCACTTTCTGCAGAAGAGATTATATAGTTTGTATGTAACAGAACACAGCATCATCCACATTTACAGATTTTATTTTTCCAAAACTTCTCTTACCCTGAGTTTCTCAAAGAGCTCAGCAACTTTCAAGAGATACCTTGAGGAAGAAAAAAATTGCCAGTAAATGTTAGATATTTTAGTGTGATAAATGCTAGAATCAATTAGCATGAAACCAAAAAGCTGAAGGCTAGAGTTTGTTCCTACACACATATCCAGACAAGAACTTTGAAAGAAGGTCTAGGCACAGTCCTAGACCTAGGTTTAATGCCAGAGTTGCTGGATTCCAGCCTAACAGACCAGTAGAGATAAGCAGCTGGACACCATTAAGTGGAGCAACGATAAGCAGCATGAAGATCTTGTAGAGAATTTCCCCACTGCTACTCCCCATGACAGATGGATCATTTTGTTTATTCAGCTGTTAACTGTATTAACAAGGTTTCAGTGAATTGATAGCAAAGTTATTAAAGACTATTTACCTCTTAAAATGACCAGGTTTCCATAAGTTGGAAAAAACTACTATTTTGGAACCTCTGAAGTCCAGAAGATAACACAGGCCTAGTATAAGCTATAGTTGTATTTAACAGCACATTAGAACACAGATGCATAACTCCTTAACCCCTCATGTTCTCCAGAAGTTTGTGACCTGAATAACATTCAGGGAGACTTATATTCAGAAGGAGCTTTGATGAGCAGTACAATTCAACTCTACTGCACAACTGGCAAGAGATCAGCTAGTCTGGGAGTCCAATGCAATAGATAGTTTTAGAAATGTCACACCCAGAACATCAAAGGAAAGAGTTTCAATGGCACTTGCATGCAATTCAAGAAACCCCGACCAGCTGACTCATTCCCCTTCATTTTCTGAAAACATAGAATACCTGGACTCAATGTTCACGAATAGTTAGTGTTGCTTACTTTTTGATAACTGTAGGTTCTTCTAATGCCAGGCTGTTCAAGCAAGCTGAAGTATAAATATAGTCATCTGCAACATCTGCAAGAACAAGACAAGGCTTTCAGGCTACAAAAATCACCAAACTCAGCAAGACTGCAGGTCTTTAGAAAGGTCTTTGAAAAGATTCACTTTTATGAGATCTTGTCATCTTATCTGCTTTTGCACATGCATCCTTGATTCTGTTGTAGTAGTTTACAAGAAAAGTCTTCTCTTGCTCAAAAAAGTCATCTACTTCCTGAAAGAGAGTATAACCTGTTAAGTCAGTTACTTCACCACAGAACCCTTCCCTGTTTAGGGAAGGGTCCAAACAAAGAACTTTAGCCACCTGAAGATTATGCTTGTCACTCACTATTGAAAAGCAGAGTTCACAAAAAAAACCCTGAGGATTTCCAAACCATTGTTAAGTTTTTTCTTCACAGTGAAGTGAAGATGGATTTGACACTCAACTATTCAGTGCTGCAGGCTGTCTGAAGTAACCAACAAGTTATCAGAGAGCCCTCAAGGCTACTAGCTGTTGGAATTGTTTCCCGAGCCACCACTGCACAGTAGCTAAACATGAAGCAGTTTACAAGCCTGTTTCTCATCCCTACAAGACACACGTACTGTAATGTTTTATGACACTGCATTTCAGACAGCAAGTCTGAAAGAACTACCATGGCAACAGGGTAGAAAAGCTGAAGCTGGACCACTTACAGGAGTCTTTGCTATTTGATCTTAACTAGTACAAGCAAAAACGTGTAAATCATGTTTGTTCAGACCCTGAAGTAGCCAAAAATATATTTGCTGAAGGTATAATTCCTTCCTCCCTACCAGTATCACATGTTCAGGCAACTCTTGGGCATCAGATATTTGAAACATACTCAAATTTTTCAATAGTCTATAGCCTCAATGTCCTTTTATTTTAAGAAAGTAGTCAAAATTAATATAGGCTACTCCACACTGCTGTCCAAAGTTAGCATAGCAGCTCCAAGCCTCACACGCATCAAGCCTAAAGCAGATAACCAACTTCCCTGAAGAAGGAAGCAAGAAGCAAGCAAGAGTAAGGTGAACAGGAGGAAAGCCAGCTACCTTACCTTGACTCCAGAGAAGAGAACTTCATCAGCACTCTTTACCACACTTTTTAAGAATCCACCAAACATCTCTTTTGTGTTTTTCCTCCGAACACTCAACTAGAATAGAGAGGCCAAGACAGCTTCAAAGTCATCCACGGGGGAAAAGTGACCATTTTAAACATTTGCAGAGTAGTAATATAATTTCTATCTAGCATATGCTAAAGCAGCCTGATTTGCAAGCTCTCCATAACCACCCCTCTAACCTGTACAACAGATGTAACAAATGGCTTTACTAGAAGTCCAACTGTTCTGTGCCAGAGATTTTTCCCATTCCCAGGAACATCTCGGTTTCTCCTTACATTTCCTGGATCAGCATCCACCACTGACAATGAGGCAACAAAAAAGATTGGTACTAACTTCAATACACTTCCATTCTTCCATTTTAAGGACCATGAGGCACACATGACAGCAAAGGCACACCTGAACCGTGTTTGTTCCTAAGATCCCAGGACACATCAAATTGGCTTCCTAACCAACTTGAGTGGGATTAAGAAATGCTATGAGATTTATGGCAGAAGGTCTAAGGACAGGTCTTCAACTTTAATCATCTCACAGAAGTACGGGCAATATCTGCTTGCTGACACTGTCTGTAGATTTCAATTACATTGTAACTGCACAGAAGAGGGATAGCGCTTGTAACACCTTGCCACACCTGGAAAGGAAAAAGTGACTTACATCCTGGTCATACTCCAGGAAAACATGAAAATTGCGATCTTTGCTGAGCACAGGGTGAGAAGAAATCCGCTGAAGGAAGATCTCATGTGATGATACAGTCTTCTTGAAGACAGCAAGGTATTCACTGAAAGGAAAAAAACACAGATCCCTTCTGTACTACCCATTTCATTGCACAAATAATTGCTTTGTTTTTCCTGGAAAAACACTCAGTGTGCTTCTGAAGTAGTGATAGAGTTTCTCTATAGTGACAGAGAAGCCATTTTCAATCTTTTTATTGAGGAAGTTATCCAGTATGAGGAAAGCTTTGGACAACTCCCCAGTTCCAGTGATTTTACAGAATATCAGGCAGCAGCAGCAGACACTCTTCAAAACAGTCACACGCAACATCAGTTACCAACAAATATGTTGCTCTCCTGGGAGGCTTCTTTACATCCAGCCTTCAGTAGCAGACTCATTCTACTTACGCTTCCAGTTCTTGCTTCATTTTGGCAAACTCCTCTTTTGTCATAGACACTTCTCCTTCTCCTAGTTTCTGCATCTTCTCTCTGGGACCATCAAAGTCAGGCTTTGAAGGTGCTGGAGGTATCTAGGCAAGGAATTGGTTAGTGATAGATGATAGCAAGCATAAGTATCCCAAAATTACTTCTAGTCTTCTGTAAAGAGGCTCTTTCACATGGTCATATCAAGCTAGGAAGGTTTGGGATCCAGGAAGCCTACAGGCAAGCTGATGTCTAGGCCCTTAATTGCCCCTCCCAGCTCTGTGCTACCCCTGAAGCACACCAGCCATTCCAAGAGGCCTCCACTCTCCACCCACTAGCTAGCAACTCCTGTGGCAGCTGAATAATCCTGACAAAAGAGACTATTAAATAGAGTAACCCAGTGTCATCAACAGGCAGATATTGGTACCAGCATGGGGCTGAGGACTCCCAGAGCCTATAGCTCTTTTTCTGCTCCCAGCCAAACTACACAGAAGCTTCACAGTAGAGCCGTAACACTCGAGTTGTTTGGTAATTAAAGCAGAAGAAAGCATAGGGAATACCCGAGTCATGAAACACTAACAACAATGGTAAAGCAAACTTCATGTCTTTACTAGTTTCCACATTAAATCACCGTAGCATTTTGTTTAGAATTGCATTTTCGGGAAGTACTTACAATGAGTCCAGCATACTCCTCCGTTTCAGTGAGCGTATCATGCAGCCACACAAAGTCTTCATGCTGCCTTGTAACTGAAAACTCAGAGCTTTGAAAAGCTGGCAGCGTAGTCTGGAAGAGAAGATATAGAAGCCCTACTGTTTTGTAAATTAGTGCTTTTAGAAACAGTTCTGTCTACTTCCAAAGGAAGCTATTTTGCCTAGTAAGAGCCTCGCCTACTCTTTTAGCTGAGCTGGCACTCGAGTCAGTCTTACTACTAAGGACACTATTTAAAGAACAGGCACTGCTGCAGAAGAGCATTAATACAGTTTATTTTGTGAAGTTTCACAGTGGCTGGCTTCCCCACCCCCATCCTTCTGATCTCAAGCTACTTTCTTAGGAAAGCCAACCTAGCATATCAGTTACCTTGTCTCCAAATGGAGCATTCAAGGCTTAGGAAATTTAAAGTTCCTGCCTTTTTAGCCTCAGGCCACCTTTAAGTGGAAAAACTCCATCTAATGATATTTTCCTCATTGCCAAGCCCATTCTGGCAGGTATGTGTATTACGAACACAGAGTATTTGCATCGTATTTACAGAGTCCACATACTACCCCATGATCTTCTTACCTTAGTATGTACTGTGAACTTCACTCTGTCCTTTTCACTCAGGGCATCCGGTATATCAATTTGGAGAGAAGGATCAACATTCAGGTCTACAGACACAGACCTCAGCTGTAACAGAATTCACAGAACAAGCCCTGGTCAAGCATCAAGCAGACTTAGTGAAGCTAGACTGGTCATCATTGCCAACAAGAACCACGTTGCACTGCACTGCTGCCTCCAGGAGCAGTACACATGGAGGAATGTGACAGCCTTGACACAGCCTGCACATCACTGCAACAAGCCTTCCCTTCCAAACACACACACAAAAAAAGGCTTGCAGCTTGAAGTCTGCAGAGCCAACTGTTAGAGATCACACTAAAGGTATTTGTGGAATATTTCTAGGAAGAAGCATCCTCCTTCCAGCACTTCTCTGGCTTCTTTACCTGGAGCACAACAAGCCAAAGCCTACTATACCATTTTGAAGAGAGTAACAACCCTAACAGTTTTCTCTTCATTATCCCAGGCTTAATAGTCCGGTCTTGTGATCTGTTTCCTCATCCTTACATCAGGCAGCTGCTCTAGTCTGGCACAAGAAGAATTAAGTGATTTTATCTATCGTGAAGTGCAAGCCATAGGCTGGTGCTTCCCCCCCAGGCGCAGACCGGTCGCTGTACCATCCCCATCTCCCAGGACAGCAGGCACCACCTCCAGTAGCTGCTGGCAGCTGCAGAGGCTGTCTTCTCCCTGACCTTGGGGGAAAAGGGGAGCAGCTGCGCAAAAACTCTTCAGACTCCCATATGAGTCTAAGGTCCAACTGCTTGCCAAAAACAAAACCCAAGAACACCGGGGCACTAACACAACATCTGCATAATCTTAAGATACCCTCAAGATACCTGGCATCGTGCTATTAATTGCTGCTAGAATGCACACTTTTAAAAAAAAGTCCCAACAAGCTAGAATAAGAACCAGATTCAATGATACCTGAACTTTGCTTTACAAAAGCTATTTATGCTTGCAGCCACAAGCCTCTTTCCCCCTGCTAGATTCAGGTCTTATCTTCCCTAGACAGAGCTTTGGGCCTGGCAACATTTTAATGCTATTTGCTTCTCCTCAGAGCAG
Organism: Stictonetta naevosa; assembly: GCA_011074415.1. Taxonomy (NCBI): domain Eukaryota; kingdom Metazoa; phylum Chordata; class Aves; order Anseriformes; family Anatidae; genus Stictonetta; species Stictonetta naevosa. Next base: position 13,250,937 of record CM021699.1, read on the forward strand.
CCAGGAAGAGGTTTCAGAGCACGCTGTGAGGATGTGCTCCAAGCATACGGTTTGCAGGAGGCCCCGGAGCATACCAGCTTCAGAGACCAGATTTACCTTCAGCGATTCAGACAGGGGCCTTAGACAGAGCCAGAGCCTTCCTTAGCAGGAGGGGACTTACTTCTTCAAGAAGCCCAGCCTACCACGCTATGGTGCCTTCCTGTGCCACAGGACTTGTCTTTCCAGAGGCTCTTCCTTCAGCACTGCAGCCCAACATGTCACTCTTATTTTCTGCACAAGGAAGAAACTGCCAGGGATCACAACAGGGCAAGTGTGCTGAAGAGCAGCTGTCAGAGCTGGGCCAAACCCCAGGGCTGTCCTTTAGGGAGAATTTTGCACGCGTTACGAGGAATGCAAGGCAGAGAGCTGGGATGGGACCGATGCCGTTTTGCCACACCACAGCACAGCAAGCAGCTAACAGAGGCCACCAGGCATGAGCCTGCAAGTACCACCTGCCAAGCACCAGACACAGCGCCGAGCCCACAAGCACTTGACAGCAGCACAAACAGCATCTGAGCAACCCCCTCGTGTTACAGATGGCTCGGATGCTGCTTTAAGCTCCTGTAAAGCTGCATAAGAGCTGTTGAGAGGCTGCCCTTTTTAAGGTGAGGTGTCACTTCCAAAAAGCTTCGGAGGCTCCCTCCCCCTGCTCTGGCCATCTGTGAACTGCAACCCAGAGCAGCGGGCAAGAAACCTCTCTGCCAGCCTGCAGAGGACCCAGCCATCGGGCTGCTGAGCCTTTCACGGGCTGCCTGAGGTCAGAAGGGACCTCTGCAGGACAGCTTTTGCCTCCACCCAGCCTGCTGCTGGCTGGCTCTGGCTGTCACCAGCGGTTCCTGCTATGCTCAGCTCCTCACGCCTGCGTGAAGGATACCCCGGCCACCACAGCCTCCATCCTTGCAGCCACATTAAGAAGATTCCCACTTGCTGCATCCCAGCTGTTAGCAGGAGGGAAGACACTGAGCTTCCAGAGTACGTCCTGCTACGATAGCCAGATCGTGCCAGCAGCCAAGAGGATGAGATGCAGACCCTTCCACTCGGTGTTTTGCATCCTGCTTACTTATCTTCACTGTCCAAACAGGATCAGCAGAGCTAACAATACAAACTGCTGAGTCTGGGAAAAATACGATAAGCCAAAGGAAACTGCTTCCCCTCAGCTAAACTAAGGGAAGGATTACACAAATCATCCAGTCCTGAAGTTATGAGCTTTCTTATTAAGTGCTGCAGAGAGAGTAACCCATGATGAGATGCTGTCCTCACACTCCTCCGTGCCGAGTAGCTGCCTGCACAGGAGGTGGGGATGCATGGACACGGGATGGTACTGCTTCGTCAGGTCAAAGCAGTCTATGTGCCATTACATCCGCTGTGAACTTACAAGGCCCAGTTTATGCTTATTCACCACTGCATGCTGAAACATCAAGTGTATCACTTGTGGAAAAGAGCACGGGATTATCAGCTCTGCCCCTAAGGAGTTTTAGCTTCAGGCCCTTCAGTAATACGAAACTGAGGACCAGAAAACCACTGGTCTACCCTCATCCTGTGAAGGTCACCGCAGGCTCCCAACTCCAGGCCAGGGACCTTTTGGATTACCCAACCATGGCAGAAAGGCTCTTACTACAAAGAGAGCATTCACGTTGCCCAACCTCAGGGCAGAGGGCTTTGCTCCCCCACAGGAAGCGCTGGAGCAGCATTTTTCCAGCAAACTGGGAGCAAGAAGCCCGCTCCTGGTCCCAGCTCCACAAGGCACTCACCCAGGGAGCACCCCAAGCAGATGCTCCGCACCAGCCCTTGATCAGCACCAGCAGCTCATCCTCCAGGATGCTTTACTCCATTCCTTCTACACCCACCCTACACGCAGGAATGAGAAACAACTCGCTCATGGTCACACGGAGGCTTTGCCAAGCCTTCTTTCATCTGCAGGCCCCGGGCTGGTTCCTGTACAGCAGACATGCAGCCCAAGGCCTTCCCAGGAAGGCACCCCAGCTGAGCTCCCTGTATTCAGCCGTACCCAGAGCTCAGCAGAGGTGACAGCGTGCCTCATGTACTGCAGGGAGGTGCCAGGACGTCTGCCCCTACCAGGGAGAGAGGCGGATTGTGTTAGAAACCTGAGCACTTCCCCAAGCCCAGTGCAGTGCCCCCACTTTCACCTCTCGTTTCCCTTCCTCAGAAAGGTTCTGGAGGCTTCTGGTTTGCAACAGCCACAGCAGCTGTTGCAGCTGCTCAGATGCTTTCAAATTCCCGCCTCACTTCTCTTTAGTGACTTGTATTGCTTAAAGACAATTTAAAAAAAAAAAAAAAAGTCAGACCACCTAAACACAACCCAGCGCCGACCATCCGATCCTCGGGCTTCAACCTGATGAACAAGTTTCTGCCCAGGCTTCCCTCAGTGCAGCACACACCTTCATGCTTGCGAGCACCCAGTGGAAGGGAACATCCTCGGCCACAGAGGCTGCCCAGGGCTGTGGGGCGGCCTGAGCTGCAGCTTTTGAAGTTACATTCCTTGCAGTTTTAACATCATTTTTGGATGACCACATTACTTCTCCATTCTAAGAAAAGAATCTGCCAGTGCAAGCAGCTGTGACACAGCACCCATCCACTAGCAACGTAAGAACCCGTATTCATTCTCAAAACCTGATTAATCCAGGTGTTTCCAACAAAACTGGGCTCCTAGAAGGAGCAAGGAACCCCCTTCAACAAGAGTTTACACATCAGAGCTTTCTACTATTGTCAGCTACCTTATAACCTAGCATCATTTTGCTGATTGCCTCCCTGCTGCCACTCAAACAGCCACAAATAAGACGTCAGCAGTAATTACATCTGCCACTACCCAGCATCCATTAGTTTTTAGAGAGTAGTCTAATTAAACCAGTGTAAGTGCTCTCTAGAGAGCACTAGAAGATCATGATGCTTTCTGGAAGTTTATACAGACCTTTCAGTTCCAGAGTGCCTCGTTTCAACGCCCAGAAGCTAACCAGCAGCCTTTCAGAGTATCTGGACAGCACATTTCAGAGGCATTAGCTGCTAGAATTATGTTTCAGTCATATTCAGCACAAGAAACTTAAGTTTTCCCTTAATCAAGATAGTAAAACCATGTCTGAAAGTACCCTGCATGCCTGCAGCAGCGAGGAGCTAGTACAGTAGATGAAAAGCTTTGATTTTGGAGCCTTCATGATAGACCTGCTGTTAGCTCTCCAGTATTTAGTTGAAACAGTCCTGAAGTAGAACAAATTACACATCACCGGGAAAATTGAGCCAGCCATCTCACGTGCACTCTTCTGATTGCTACTTACATTATAGCACGCCCTCAGTTCGGTCATTTTGGACGGCAGAGCTCCAGGGATGCAGTGGTTTGATTACACCCTCTCAGTCTTTGTTCCAAGACAAATAGCAGCTTAGTTTAGCTGCATCGAGATGCTGTTCCTCACCAAGCGTGGTGCCTGCCAAGTAGGCAGGGTCTACAGCCATAGCACCTGTTGCTACCGGCTGTGCAACAAGCAGGCCCGACCACTCCGCTCTCCTGCCACAGGGATGTCAGCTTCACTCTGCAGAAAGCAAGCGGTCACACACCTACAGAGGGACGGGGCTGGCAGCGTTCAAGGATCCCATATTCCAAGCGAAAGCCTCTAGCTCACCTTGCTCCAGCTGCAGCACCCAGGACACCCCCACCCCTCCCTGCACTCCCACAGCTCTCGAGGAGTCAAGCATCAGCTTTGGCCGAGCAGGCCAAATCCACTCTGCCGCTGCAATCTGCCTGCACAGCACAGCACTTCCAGCCCATATTTCATCTGTAACACGACGTATGCCCAGCTAAGATGGAAACTGCAAGAGAAGCAAGCCCCTAAGCCGCGTTCAGCACTTACAGGAATGTTTTAGTGGCCTCCTGCAGCAAGGCCAGAGCTGGCAGAAGGGACTGTGCAACACAGCCCCACCATACATTCTTCAGCTCCCATGGATCTGAAATTTTACCATTAGTCCAGGCTGCTAGGCCAGCTTTACAGAAGTTTATGCCCTGGGTAGTACATTATCCAGGCCAGCAGCTTTCACCTTGCTAGCAGTTCATCTCCCGACGTGCTTTTGCTCCCATGCAGCAGTTCTCTTGTGGAGCATAAGCAAGACCTGAGAGGTCTCATTCTTCCCAGAGCACCCAGAAGTTGTCTGGCACTGAGAGCTGCTGTTTGGAAGTGATAACAGCAGGACCCCCGACACAGCACAACATTTCATTTTCCCCTGACTTTTTTTTTTTTTTTAGGAAGAGCTGCTACAATATCCACTGTCACCATTTTGATCTAGACCAGTAGCCAGAAAGCTCAAGTCTGCACTTAAGCTATCAAGACAGTGACACTAGAAAACACAGGTGCATTCACACGAGCTTAGCTTGGCAAGCCCACTGCTTCGCTTTCTGAAGAGCCTTTTCCTCCCCACTACACCGCCTTTCCCACCGCGCTTCCAATCCCCCTTATCCTACCCTCCCTTCCTCTTCCCACGTATCCTGACCCTCTCCTGCTTCGCCAGCTCAGGGTCAGCTTTTAGTTTATACTTCCCAACGATTCCTACTCAAGGTTAATACCTCGTGAAGTTGCCTTCATAGACGGCGAGGTTTTTATCTACGGGCCACATACCAGCGTCGTGTTGCTGTTTCCTTCGGTAAACAGGAACAGACAAGACAGCAGCACTTCCATCCTCCCCCCAGCTGCTGGGATCCCAAGGCAGCCCCCCTACCTGACAAACCTGGTTAATCTTTGGCCAGTTTCTGCTGGGGTTAAAGCTCCTGGACCCTCGGCAGGCACCTTGCCCCCTTCCCCCCATACCCCTGCCTACCAAGGAAGGAAGGCACAGGACCAAAGGCACCAGGTGCTGCAAGACAGCTGCTATTTCACCTCCCCACCCGTAGATCCAAGCCCACAGAGGCTTTTCCACTTGCTATTCTGAAGTGAGAGATATTTTACTCGTTGCTAAGTTTAATGCAGAGCAGAAAAAGGTGGGAGCACGAATATTTTACCCATTGCTAAGTTCCATGCGGATCAGGAGGGGAGAACCATTGACTAATTCGCAACCCAAAGCAAATATCCACAAGACAAGACGCTCAGCTCCGCTCTGCTCCTTCCGAGGCATCCCCCAGGCGCTGGGGGAAGCACGGACGAGAAGACAGCCCTCACGCCCCCAGCACCGTACGGCACAAGCCGCCCTCGGCGGGCGCAGCGCCATGCCAGGCGGCTCCCCGCTGCCACACCTCGCCTGCCGAGCCTCGGCACCCCCGGGGCAGGAGCCGGGCAGCCCTCACCTTGCTCTGCGCGTCCTCCCGGAGCAGGGCCATGTCGCCGGCAGCCGCCCGCCCCCCGCCCCGCCGCGCCTCATATAGCCCGGGGCGGAGCCGCCTCACGCCGCCATCACCGCTACCGCCCCCTCCCTCCCGGCGGCCCGCGCGAGGCGGCGGCCATCTTGGGTAAGGGCAGGGCGCCGCTTCGCCTTCATCCAAGATGGCGGCGCTTTTCTTATTTTTTTTTTTTCCCTTCGCTTTTAAACATTTTGGGAGCCTTTTAAATTTTTTAAAAATAAAACCTAGAGAAGGAGGGAAGGGTTCAAGGGTTCTTAGGAGCTTTAGCGCCCCCACATGCACGGGGGGGGCAGAACTACAAATCCCGAGAGGCAGCGGGGCTCTAGCGCATGCGCGATGTGCGCGGTGTCGCTGCCGCACGTGTGCGGTCGGGCGGGCAGCGCGGCCCTGAGGTACCGGCGCCCCCTGAGGGGGCGCCCCGGTGGGAGGGGGGGGGTTGTGTTGGGGGTCGGCTCTGTGGGGGCGTTTTGGGCCCATGCAGGGGGGCTGCTGCCGGCTGGGGGGCTCCTTTTTCTCCGGTATGGGCTTGTGCTGGGAGCTGGGCTGCTGAGCTGAGCCTTTTTCCCCTCGTTTTTTAAATTGGGAATCGCCTTTTTCTCCCTATGCTCTTCGCTTCCCGGCTGAGGGCTGGGTGTTTGTAACCTGCAGCTGCAAGGTAGACAGGTGGAGGCGGGGGATGAGCAACCGTGCGAGGTCCTAAAGTTTACGGAGCTCTCGGAGCCTCACGTTATTAAGATGTAATGGAAACTAAAGGGGAAGGGGTTATTCTGATGAAAAACGTAGCTTGCTGTTGTTCTTCTGATGGAAAAATAAATAAAAAAAGTTGTTACTGCCTCTCTACATCAACTAGTAACGCTACTTCTTATCAGGCAGAAGCCTGTGATACTAACGTAAAGTTATTCCTTCGGAAGTGTGTTCGATGTACTCAAATCACGTACGCAGGGTAGCAGGTCTGCAAGCATGTTTAGTAGCGTTCTTTCGTAGTGTCTCTGAAGTGAGCTAGTGCTTTTGTTTGCTTGATCTGTGAGCGAAGAAAAAGCTGTACTGGGTGCTGCCTGAGACCATGGCCGCAGCAGTGGTTTTTGGCTGTGAGCGCTTAAGAGACCGTTTCTGTTTCTCACGTGTGGGCTGCTCGTTCGTATCCTGGCAAAAACTTCATCAGTTATGTTGGTGCCGTTGATGTTGGAGCTGCAAAGGCAACTAGCTTGGGGAAGTTAAAAAAAAAAAGAAAAAGTTCTCCTTTTTGTGTTTTTTCAGGTTATTTTATTTTGGTTCGAGTCCGCCGTCTGGCTCAACGTGCAGTACTTGAAACTATTCTACTGTCACCAATGGTTTGAGAGAGAAGGGAGACACTTCATCAAATTCCAGCCTGTCTGCAGGAGTAAATCCAGGCCGCCCCAGACCCGTTGCTTTCTTGTAAATGTAAGTTCTTTGTACAGAAATGTCACTGTGATTAACTGAACAACGCATGTGATTCTGTAGTATGTTAAGTACAAGTGCTCTTTATTTCTGAATGGTCCTAGAACATCTTTGTAGAACAGCACAGCAGCAGACAAACTTTTCCTTTCTCCGTTGTTCACTTCATAGTGTGCACAAATGTTTCCAGACATGTTACTCCAGAACAAAATAGGCTGTAAATTTAAAATTAATCCTATACATTACCGAAACCCTGCATGAGTGTTACAGTAAATCAGCTCTAGTGCTTGTAATATTGAGCATTCTCATGGCCCTCTGATTTAACGCACTGGGCTAGTATAAAGTTACTCCTTAAACATTATTGAGGGGGCAGCTTACTACAAGCGAGCTTTATGCTTGATCAGGTATCATCTTGCCTACTGACACAAAGCCAGCATAAACTATTTCTTTTGTGCTTTGGCTAGCTTAACAAATACCCAGTCATTGACCCAGTGTTTATTCTGTTCTGATTAATGCACTTGGGTAAGATTGTAATGGCCGTTAAACAATGGCCTGAGAAACTGCAAGCTCGGATACTATTGCATTTGACTAAGGGTTGGTTTTTGCTTCCTATTTAGTTCACACTACAGCTTCACTAACTCGATTTAGGTGCAAACCCCAGGAAGAGAAGAGATTAATTTTTGTGCCCTGCTTTTTTATGATGGAAAAAAAATACAGTGAAAAATTTTGCTTATGGTATTAGGGTCTGGCCTTTAGGTATTCTTCTGCAGCTCTTACTATTTCTTGTTACCACCTGCAGCAAAGTGAAACCTGATGTAACGTGCTAGCATAGTTCATTACTTCTTTTTCAGCAAGTGGCAGATTCTGTCAGGTATCCAATTCCAAGATCAAAAATCTATTAAAAATGTGATCTTCTTAGAAGAATGAGTTGTTGCAAATTTTGGCATAGCAGCTTTGCAGAAGTGAGCTCCTTTCTGATAGTTAAAAAGCAAAACAGAGAGCTTCTTAAAAAGAAATGCATTAGAATGATTAGTAGTAAAAATGAGGCCATATAAAATTCACTGGCTGAAAACCCAAGAAGGACTGAAAAATTGAAACAGATGGATACTTCATAAAAAGTACCTTCTTAAGCTCTTACAAATTTCTAGCAAATTGTAGAAACAATTCCTTTACATTGAATGAAAATGAGAGGTAATAGAGAATTTGGTTATATTTCACTCAACATTGTAAAGCTTCCTCAGACACCCAAGAAATAAAGCAGGGCAGAAGTTACAGAATGTGGACAATCCGATTTCTCACTGTGTAACCTGTCTAAAACAGGTTGCTCTATTTTTTGGCAAAACTTGCACGCTTTCATGGCAGTAAAATGGGTGAAATCATCTGCTTTTGACAGGTTAATTTTGCAGAGGTTGCATGCTATCTGTTTGCACCGTTGATGTTTTATGTACACTTTTTGTTAGATCAATTATTATTATCCCAGACTTGACAAAGTCAGTGTGAGAAGCGTAAAGCTGGTAAAGAAAAAATGCGGTGGATCTGCCTACTGCTGATTAAACTTCTACAGCTGGCAGGTTTTGTCCTTCACGAGTGAAGAACAATATTTATGGAACCAGAATCCAAGGTCTCGCCCTTTTGTTACAAGGTTCCTTGATCTAAACAGCTGCAGCTGCTGTCGCCCCACTTTGCAAGTTGTTCTGTGTGACAGATGCCTGCACCCACACTCTGGTGTCCCTGCAGTTGATCTGTCCATGCAAAATAATTCCTTCTATCACGTATTTGTCTTCTGTGCTGCCTACATTTTGGGCAGTGTATGAAGTGCTGTGTAAGAAGTGTGGGGGAAAAAGAAAAAAAGAGTACTGTTGGAAGTATCGTCCAAAGCAAAATGCTGATGTTGGTTGGCGATGTGCATTGTCTGTATTCTTTTGCAGAGGGTGGATGGAAGGGAGCTTTGTGGTGGTAAGCAGATTACTTTCAGTAAGGGCAAAGGCCTCAATTCTGCAGTTATTTAGTGTTTATTTAAATGCCACAGTTCACGTGTTTGTTTTAGCCAGGTTCACAGACTTCCAGGGGACTTGGCATTGGAGTTATAAAATAGTTTTGAAAGCTATGCCATGAACAATAATTACGGTATACTAGAATGTAACTACGGTTGAAACTTCTTTTGGAAAAATAATAAGTTTTACTCTGGTCTTTAAAAGATTTATTTACGTCTGAAGGTACTTGCAACGTGTCTGATTTCTCTCTGGCTTTCCCAGTCTCAAGACTCCCAGTTTCAGCATGCACTGTGAACTTACTCACATTTACTATCTCACATCAGTGGGTTTGCTCCATTCTCCTTTACATAGGGTTTTTTGTTTGTTTGTTTCTTATTTCCCCCTGCCACTTTTGGGGGTTGTTTGTTGGTTGGTTGGTTGTGTGTTTCCTTTCATGAGAGTTCTGACACTGTTGCTGTAAGAGCATCTTCTGCAGTTTTTGCTACTTGAGACATCTTTGTGTTTGCTGTTACAGATTTTGCCAGCCAGCGCTGGTTCTTTTCAGGATCGTTTCCTCTTTCATTACTTACAGGTTTTTTGTTATTGTATTGTTTATCTAAATTTTGGTGGCATAAAGTGTATGAAGGCGCTTTATGACCATAGTAGTTCTTTATTTGGCAAAGGACAAAATGGTTGATGGTGTTTTATGACTCTGAAAATAACTGATTTATTTTTCTACAGGGGCAGACGTTGGTATCCTGCAGACTGCTCCTAACAAGAGGAAGAAAACTGTAACTACTCGCAAATGTTTCTTGTCAGAATGAATTTCCTACAGCTACTGTCCAGGAAACCCGAGAGACTGGAAATGGTTTTTCAACTACGGCATCACAAAAAGCAGTTCCCATACATGTGTCTGGCTACCTCTGCTTGTCTTTATAGCAAGAAGAAAAAAGTGAACGGTTATGAGCAAGTTGATCAAGAAAAATACAAAAGCTTGGTCTATTCTGTTACATCTTACAAAGCCAGTGCCCAAACACCAGAGACAATACTTGAAGAAGACGGAATGTTATACGGACAACCACTTAAATACACACCTCCAAATGAAGCTGAAACAAAAACTCCCAAGAACTGGATTCCTCTCATAAACCCCAACAAGAGAACTCCACTTCTTGACAGCGATTCCAATCTTCCCATGAAAATTGCTTTACAGAAAACAAAAATACCCAGCGTTACCCGTATCCTTCAACAGACCATCCCTCCGCAGCAAGCTGTTTACCTAGAAAGATGGAAGCAGAAAATGATACTGGAACTTGGGAAGGATGGTTTTGCAGAGTATACTAAAAGTAAGTCTTAGCACAGTGTGATGATGAAGCAGGAGCAATGGTCTGAATAGTTGTCTGGGACACATTACCTGAGTTGCGTTATCCAGCTCTAGAAGTGGAGTGTTTTGAAAATGCCTTGTTTCCATTTCAGGGGACAAGAGCATATTATGAGGGCACCTGTTCTTGATAAATATAAGCTCTGAACTTTGTTCTAGGACTACCAAAACTGATTCAGAAATGAATGGGGAGACGAGAATTAGACTGTAGACACCCTTTGTTCTGTCCTACCTGCCTCGCCACTATTTCTCTATGTGCTAGTATCTGTTTACAAATAGATATTTTCCAGCTGATTTTACTGAGCCTGCCCACAGATCCAAGGGCACGTTGTAGCAGGTGGGAATGAGCATTCCGAAATTGTATCATCTTGAGCGTTTAAAAAACAGGTTGTGCCAAATATGCTGAAATTCTTCAGTAACCGTGCAGTATATAGAGTACAGCCAGCCCCTTCTGTGAAGTTCAGAGGTTTTAGAGGTTTTTGTTTCATTTCATAAGGTACCTTCCCCAAGCTGTAGGACGGAAGAGGATTTGGGGAGACCTGGGCAGCAATAGGTAGACTCTCGTAGCAAGATTGATAAATACCCTAGTGCTCCTTACATGAACAATTATGCTTTGGAAAACTGAATATCCTTTGTTTATGCTCTTTTTGAGTTACTAAGTGCTTGCCTGAATAAGCTTGGTACGAAGAACTGACACAACCTTATACAGCTGTTTAAAATTATCTTTGAATTGTTTCTGAGATAAGCCCTTGCTCCTAAGAGCTATGCCCACCCATTTCAGATTTGTTCAATTCAAATGAATCAGTACAGCAGAAGAAGCAAATGTAGCCAGAAGCCTGGAACAGTATTTTTTTTAATTCACATTTTTAATACACAGAAAAATAATGCCTTTTAATAAACAGTAAACTAAAGCTCATATTTTGTTTCTGCAGAATTAGAAAAAAAAATGTAAGCACTAATATAAGAGAGAGAATTTCACTGTTGACACAAGTTATTTGTCATTCCCTTCTCCTCCCCGTATCCTTAAGTTTTCAGTACAAAAACCGTCTGATTTGAGGGTTTGTAGTGTAATGTCTAACATACAAGTCCATCACGTATCATGAGTAGTGTCTAAAATGTCGCATCTTTTTTAGATCTTTTCCTCCAAGGAGAGCTCTTCCATGCAGCTTTGGAATCTATGTTTCTGCCTAAAGAGGCAACTAAGGAGCAGGGAGAAGACACAGCTATTTCTGGCTACTTATCAAGCGTGCAACATGTCTTAAAAGATATCAGTGAAGTCAAAGTTCTGGAAAGTGCAGTTCAGCATGAAACTCTTCAGTATCTGGGCCTGGTAGACTGCGTGGCTAAGTATCGGTGAGGTCCTGGTTCTCTGAGAGACCTGATAATTGGTGCTCTGTGGCACGTGGGAGGCTGGAGCAGCTGCCTCGGTGAGCTGTTGAGGGGAAGCTGGAAAGATCTCTGAGAGGGGTGAAGTGGATGAACTCAGAGGTGAGCCCACTAACCAAAGTGCTGCTGTTCCTTGTGGAGGACACCTGACTGAGCAGGGCAGGGTTAGGTGATCCTCAGCAGCTGCCAGGAGGTGCAGCAGGTATTACTATGCCTTGAATTTTGGGATCTAAGCTACCAGTATGGGGGAGACTTCCTTAGACTGGAAGTAATGACGAGCAACAGGACTTCTGGTTGAAATGGGCTGAGTGATACACCTGTCTTTGCTGTGCCATGTCTAATTTCCTGCTGTGACTGAATTTAAGCTAAAACGTTGTCCTTTCTTGTTGTCTTATGCAGAGGCCAGTTGTGTGTGATTGACTGGAAGACATCGGAGAAACTGAAGCCGTCTCTGAAGAATACTTTTGACAACCCACTGCAGGTTGCAGCATATGTTGGAGCCATAAATCACGACGCCAATTACGACTTCCAGGTCAGCAGGCCTGCTACCTGCCATGACAAGCAGCAGCGCCCATGTTACTTTCATTTCTCCCCACTTACTGCTTTCAGCACCTGCTGGCCATGATGGAACTGGTGGTAGGATTTGTAACAAAGCATCCCAGGTTTAGCTGACATAAAACTATACTGTAAAATAATTTAATTACTCTTGCTTATCCTGTTGCCGTTGCTTGTCGATAGTATCTTGTCTCTGGTTTTAAGGGAATCCCTGTTCAGGGGGAGTGACGGATGCTCAGTGTCCCAGGAGGTCAGGTGAAATCCCAGTTACTTGACATCTGGCCAGCCCCCAGTGCTTTGTTCTGTACGTTTTTGGTTTGTGTCAGGAGTAGGAAGCGGGAGGAGAGGAAGTAAAGCAAAAGACCATGCAAACAGGGAAATGGGATGGGAGCGCATTGTCTCATAATGTGTTGCTTCAAAGACTCCACAGGCAATCTAGCCAGGCCTGCTTGGCCTGAAGGTTTGTTATTTCAATGCAAAGCCTCGAAGGGGGGAAAATGTAAAGCAGAAGAGAGCAGGGTAATTCATGGGTTCTGCAAAGGACTTTCTAGGATATTACAGAGATCGTTTTACTGATCTGAAGTGCTTAATAAACATGATCCTTAGAATGCAATACAGGCAGTAATTCAAGGATGCTGCCATCAGCCTTCTGACTCCACCACGTTCTCTTCACCCCTGTTGGCTGCTCGGGGTTTGGATGAGAGCTGTTTGTCAAGTACTAAATATTTCAGAACAGGCCTGAGTAAGCGTTCCCACTCAGACTGATGCTGGAGAATGGCCCCAGGCAAAACTCGTCAGTCACTGGGAATTTTACCAGCATCTGGAAGGTGTAAGTGGACCCTAAAAATTGATATTCAGAGTTTGAGTCCTCCAGTTCTCACCCAGGTCAGTCAGAGCCCTAGATTGTCACCATTTGAATGTTAGTCTCCAAGCATTTTATGGTGAATTATTGCTGGGCTTTGTTCCTAATTTCTCACTTAAGATACTTCTTATAAACTATAAAATATTTCTTATTTAAGAAATGAAGGAGCACTTTGTTACCGTGCAGGTGATGGAGCACTGATGCACGTTGCCCAGAGGTTTTGGAATCTCCCTCCTTGGAGATCTTCAAAACCACCTGGACGTGGTCCTGGGCACCCTGCTCTGGGTGTCCCTGCTCGAGCAGAGGGTTGGACCAGCTGGCCCATGGAGGTCTTTTCCCACCTCAGCTATTCTTTGATTCTGTGATGTGTATGTGTAAGCTGACATTTTGCAGTGAGGCTTAGTTTTCTGCTGATTGAAGCTGCACGTTAATGTTCCATTTCTAACAGCCTCCTGTTTTTAATTGTAGGTCAGTTGCGGACTCATAGTGGTTGCCTATAAGAACGGTTGCCCCGCACATCCGCATTTCATGGATCCAGACCTCTGCTCACAGTACTGGAACAAGTGGCTTCTGCGCCTCGAGGAATACATGGACAGAAACTGACCCAAACTAAGCTATAGAAGTGGTCAAGGCAAGTGGTCTGAGCACAGATTCAAGGCACAAATCCTTTTTTTTTATATAATATTTTCTTTTTTAAATACTGTAAGAAAGTCTTTTTTCAGTAACTTAAGCTAATTTCTTATTATAATTTTTCCCCTTAGGAAAAAAGAAAAAAGGAAAGAAAAATCAGAATGGGGAATGCATATTTGCCTAAGCTGTAGGAGACTTCAGTCAATTGAATTATCCTTTTCTCATTTTTGAGAAAAAGCTGTTGCAGAGCTGAGACTCTGAAAATGGAATGGGTAAACTAAAGCAAAGCAACATCTGCGTTGTCTGAGCTGAGATTAATGTAAGCAGCAGATGAATATAGTAGACTGGGTTTCAGTCAGCTTAGTTCTTGCCCATTTCAAAGATGTCTATTGATAGGTCTGTTACTATTTGTATTTTTTATTACAGCAACAATTGGAAAAACTGCACTATGAATTACAACCAAACTCTAAGTTCATGTTTAAAATACTAAGTAAAGTTGATGGTGTAACAGAAGTGGCTTAGGAATAGAGGGGCAGAATTGTAACTGGTACACGTTTTAAAATTTCCAGCAACTGTTCTGAAAGGTGGGAAGTTTGACTGCTTCTGGTAAATCCTCTTGCAGGTTTCTTAATGGGCTGTGTAGCCCACGTAAAATAAATATGAAAGTAAATGGGCTTTGTGCCCTAGGTTGTGACCTTACAGTGGGCTGTACAGGCCAGGTCTGCGACTGTCTAGGGCTCTTCTGACTTTGCTGTGGGTCTGTGGGGACAAGGAGCCTTCCCATAGGGAACTATCTCCAGTGTCAGGTTGTAGCGTTTGCCAGTGCAAGTAAATTTCCTTATAATAGTCACAGACTTGTGACTTTGAAGCTGGGCCTTCTGAGGGACAAAGAGCTGCTTTTTTTTTTTTTTTGAATTGTTCTTGTTTATTTGTTTTCAAGTAAGTTTGTGAATAAATGTTCTAAAACAGAAGTATTACTTTAGAGTACTGCTCTGTGGAAACCTGCGCAGTAAACCTTTCGGTTGTACTGGTACTTGCTTATTCAAACACTGTTCTGGTGACAGTGTAGTTAATTAGATTTCTAACTAAAGAGACAAACACAGAGACTGAGAAGCTAGGTTCAGAGATGGCTGATTACTACAAAGCTGTGTGCGTGCTCAGAAGTTGTACCTGTTTGGCAAGTACAGCCCCACATCACAGAACTTTAGCAAGTGGGTAGGTCAACGTCACTGAACACAGTCGGTTTTCTGTGAAAGGTGGCTCTGTAGGTATCAAAGTGGGCATAAACAAGAGAGAAGTTGCCTTGGGCAGAAGCAGGAGGTGATAAAATGTTCTGAACTCCATGTGTCAATTGGGATGGAGTAAATCAAGTATGGAACAGCTGGGCAGCGTTGGGATGGGACTGCATCCTCCGTCAGTGCATCATACGTACAGCCATTGGGTGTCTCTGGGCCGCGTAAGTTTTCATCCTCATCCTGCCTCCTGAATGAGGACAAGTCTGGAGCCTGGGCAGCACAGGCACCTGTTGGCTTCACCTGTGATCATTTGTATAACAAAAGCCTTCTGCTAGTGAAGTTGGCAGCCTTCCTCAGAGACAATGGCAGATCGTAAAACTATCCTTAAGTCTGGGACAAGTCTGGGACGAGTCTGTAACATCACAGCCAGGAGAAGGTAGGCAGTCTTCAAAGAGCGTATCGGTAGAAGTTACTTGTGTCTCGCACTTCTGGAAGCCTGGCTGCCTCAGGCATCCCTGCGTGAGCTCTCAAACAGTTCTGAAGAAGCACAGGCTGTTGCCAGTTTTGTCCTGTAACAAGCCATTGCCAGTCTCATGCAAACTGAAACCCACTTTGTCACCAGTTTAAACTAACTTGCCTGACTGTCGGATTGATGTGCCCAAGGCATCTGCTCCAGGGAGTATCTGTCTTCTGCAGAAAACAGTCAGGTGATAGGGGCAGTCATTGCAGCTGTAGTGTCAGCCTCGTTGGAGCTTTGCTCTCCATCTGGAGCAGTTTCGATTCTGCTATTTTCTGCTATGTACTACTTTTTTCTGCTGGCCTGAGTGCTTTCTTTGGAGCCACCTAGAGGACCCACCTCGGCGTGTCTGGTTCTTTCAGCAGAGACATAGTTTGGCATATTGGAGGGTAATCAAAAGCACCGTGTCCTACAACCTTCCACCAACACTACTCAGTTACAGGGGCACTGTCTCAGAAGAACTGAGGATCAGCGCGTAAGCTTTAGATGTTTTTGCAAAGTATCTTCTAATTTACCTCATGCTTTTTCCTCCGTGGACTTACTATTTATTGAAGTATCTTGCAAACTTCCCTGTTACATAGATTACAAGTTTGTTCTTCACACAGTAGCATCACTTTATTATCATCGTTTTCAAGGTCCCAAGCACCCACAGTTGTGCTGAATAAAATACTTTTATCTTTAGAAACCCTAAAAGCTCTTCCCTGCAGGAAGTCAAGCAGATGTCTGTACAAGACCAGGGCATCTTGAGAGGCCTTTTGTTCTGTTTTGTTTGATTCTCAGAATCTTACCATTTTAATAGTAATGATTATTCTGGTCCTGGCCATGACTCTGTTTCAGATCTGTTATGGTTCAGCTTTTGTTTCAACGTATACAGAATGTGGCATTGTCTTCCCCAAAAGTACAGCTTTATTTTGAAACACAAATGACTTTGGGGGTATTTAAAACTGAACACCATTAATTATGATGCATTTAAGTTAACTAAAACCTGTTTAGCAGCTGTGTCCATTAAGACATGAGACAGATGAATAACATGTGCTTGGACCAGCATAACCTGTGAGTGCCGAGGAAGTTGCTACCCCACCCTGACTTTCCTAACTTAGACAACCAAGTGCCCAGGAAGGGCTGCAGCAACTTCTGAAGAGGTTTAAAGTGTCACGCAGTTTCAGCAACAACAGTTGTGGCACCTCTAGGTTTTTTGTTTATTTTTTTTTTTACTTTTTTTAGTCCCTGAATTTGCACTCGCTGGTCCCTATAGCGCTACCATCGCGGTTGTCCTGGCTCATCAGGAGCTGGAGCAGGAATATAAGGGGAGTCTGAAAACAACAGACATCGTACCAGTCCCCCATCATCATCACCACCTTCTTTCCTGGTAGCATCAGTCTCACCAGGAGCCTTCTAAACTGATGGCCCCTAACTTGTAATCACCAGATACAAGCGTATAGTTTTGCATTGATCTCGTGAGGCAGCCAGCCTAAGTTGTGCGCTTAACAGCATTGCACAGCTCTGTTGTACTACCTAAAGGCACCTGATTTTTTTTTAAAAAAAAAAAAACACACACACATGCACACCATAAAATACACACAAAAATGCATTTCAATGTTGACAGAAAATAGAAATCTTCAAGTCATTAAAGTGTTTTCCTTGAGTTTCTGGCTTGATATTGATGTATGTTAAGAGGATGTGGTAATAATCCCCAAAGCATGCGTAACAAGTCCAGGAAAGTCAGAGTTAAGGTTACACTCTTAAATCTAAGTATGATAAAATGAGTTCACAGCTTAAAGTACCTAGAACGTGACCATAAGGCTGCCCTGGAATGTTCCGTACAAGAAGAGAAAGTTTAGGAGGGGAAAATGTTCTGCGACCTTTTTAAATAAAGTTTCAGCTCACCTTGGGTCACGGTTCTGGAAATCATTAGTTTACTGCACAGGGTGTCAGAGTTAAGGTTATTTGCACGTTTAAACTTAGGTACCGATACAATGTATTCCTGTGTTTAAGCCCATTTTAATTATTTCTGCACATGAGGACAATGTACGTGTAGCTGCTCTTACATGGCCCCTCTCCCCCAAACCTCTCAAAGGCAATTTTTACAGGAGGTAACTTGTCGTCTGTAAGAAATGCTCTGGGGAACGGTGAACTTAGTGGTCAGCAGCCATCTGGATGGGTAGCAGAGCTGAAACAGAAAGCAGGTCACCTGAATGCCAGTTCAGTAAAGGCTCCGTCGAATAGGTGAGGTGACCGCCCCTTCCAGTCTCTCCATTTTCTGACCAGACAGAAGTTTGATGTCTGCATCACGTATGGGAATATTTCTTTCAAGTTGAGGTTCTGCCAGTATCGATAGAGTCCCGTTAACAAAAGCATCCCTTTTCTTTCAGGGATTTCTTCCAAAATTGTTTTTTTTAAAAAAAATAATAATAATATAAATGTAGTCCTACGTGTAAACTTCATTCCTGCAGCCCACTGTAATCCACTGCACTATTCATCCTTGTCGTTGTCTTTGGAGTTCCTCTGCAGGACAGGGCTCAGTTTGTTTTGTAAAACTGCCGCGAGTTTTTTTGAGGTTTTTTTCAGGAAAGCACTGCCAGGGTGAATGTTACTGACGTGCAGGTACAGGTCCTCCTGCGTGGGGCCGGTGTAGCCGCAATCCTCACACACGTAAAGTTTATCTCGCCTCTGTTTGTAGGCGTACTGCTGCTGCACCCCGTGAATCTTCTTAAGGTGGGATTCCAGGGAACACCGCTGGGTGAATGCTTTGTTGCAAACCTCACATTTGTAAGGACGAATTCCTACAACATCAAAAGACAGCGATTACTCTTCTGGTTTACATTTATTACAGCCGAGTGAGGAATCATCTAAGAGAAAGGCTCAGTCTTACTAGATACTGAGCAAATTCCTAGCAATAGGTAGCTGCTCTAAGGAAACTCTAAATAAGACATGTTACTTTTAGGGTAAAATTTTCAGGAACTGTTTGATATATTTGGGAATACAGAAATGTTCTGATAAGGCTCAGGCAGATGCTGAAGCCAACAGGTGCCCATCAGCGCTTTGGTCCCAAAGAAGAAACCGTTATCCACTCTGGTATAACTTACTCCTTAAAATACCTGACTGAGAATTTTGGTCCTGTGATTAGGTAAAACTGCTGGTTCCAGCTAACCCTTCATCTTGGCATTGGTAATGAATGAAATCTTGTATCTTGGTAAGTTGTTCATTTTTCTCTTTTAGTGAGCAAAGCTTAATAACACTTTGGTGGATGGCTGCCAGACACGAGCACTCAGCGATCACAGCACTTCAAACAAGCAAGACTGTTTTCACAGGATAGAGTGTTAATTATTGGGCTTACAGGCCCGGCTTCTAGAAAATAAGTGCTTTAAGATGAAAGAAATACGTATGCGTGCTCTGGGGAAGGAAGAAGGGGCTGGCTTGTGATTTGAATGCCTGAACAGTTTCATTATAAAAGAGACCAAGCAGCAGAGCATCCATTTTATCACCAGTCAGCACTGATTTAGCAACAACCCCCCAGCACTTGAAGGGGAAATACTTTAGGGTTTACCAACACTAGAAAAACCCAAACTATGTTGTGATTTTACTTATTCCGGAGTAGCTCAGCAAATTTTCAAGCAAAGACCAGCCTTAAAGCTGATACAATGTTACTCCAAACCCTCTTTTTCTTCAGTGGAAGGAGTGTGGAAGATCAGACCTCGGGTGAGTAGTAGGCAGGCAAAAAAGGGTGAAGTATAAAGCAGCGGTGTTCACACGGATGGTTTTAACTTCGTAAGGAAATTGTGTTAAGTTCACAAATCAATTGCTGTAATCTTTACCAGAAATCCAAGCTAATTAGGAGTTCCAATAAGAAGCATCTTGATGCTGAGTCGGGTCGCCCCTTTCAGCATCTGCATGGGTCTAGACCTATATCAGCTGATCAGGAACTGTACCTCTTCGTTTTAAATTTCCTTTAACTGCGTATATTAGTTACTTTTTAACATTTAACTCTGCTTATGCTGTGAACCTCGGCTGGCAGGCTCAGCTTTCCCACTCCCTGACACTGCCCTGCTGTTGCAAAGTCCAGTTACAAACAATTCCCACCAGGACGCTGAAATCCAATAAAGCAGGTGTAGACCAGCACCTGCTGCGATGGAATAAAGCCCACGTTACCACTCCCAGCCCCAGTATTCAAACATCGCCCAGCTTCCTTCAACAGCAATCGGCTTCGACAGGAAAAAAAAAAATCACAACTGTGGCTCTTGCTGCGCCGCTAGCAGTGCACCTGCTTAATTCTGCCTCATCCCATAAGCAAAGGAAAAGGGCACTGCAGAGCAACCCCAAGCAACCAGCAGGTCCTGCAGGCAACAGCAAATGCGGAAAGGTGGAGCGCGCCCGGGAGATGTGGCTGCATCTTCTGGGTGCCCTGCAGTGCAAATTAAAAGCCTCCTGAGCGCAGCCAGCCTGGCTTGCCAGAAAGCGTCCTGTTTGGTGAGGATGGACTTGAAGGGCGTTTAAACCACCACTTCCACTTGAAGGGAAAAAAAAAAAAAGGGAAAAAAACGGGGAAGTTAAAAAAAAAGGCAGCCTTCCCCCTGCTCCAGGTCAGCACGAGCACTTCCGTGCATGAAGCACGGGATGAGCACCCTTCTTTCAGTGTCTGAAACGCTTTGCTTTGACCCAAGTTCATTCAGAATGAGGACAGACCCTCACGGATCTGATTTTTTAATCGTCACAGGGTAAAAAACAGCCTCATAAACGCCTGCCTAAGTTAAGACAATTTCAGCACGCAGGCACGGGACTGTGCAGTGCTCCTTGTGGGCTGCCCACGGATGTGCCACCTGGCTTCCCAAAAGCCAGAGGCGCAGTGTGAGCCACGCTCTGCTTTCTCCAGACAGCGCCGAGATCGCACCACAGCCCCTTTCCACAGCACAGCCTGCAGGGACGGTTTGCTCCACGGCAGGAGAAACTGCTGCTCGTTTCCTCTAGAGGGCAAAGCGTTTTCACCCAGCGCCGTGCGTGCTCGGCTGGGGCTAGCGGGACCCGGGTGTGCTGGGAGATGGGCTCACATCGTTCCCTTTCCTCCACCACATCACTGCTATTTTTTTTTTTTTTCTAATTTTGGCTTATCTGGGTGTTGCATTTTCCCCTCGGATGCTTACCCTCCCCTCCTGCCCCTGTCCCACCTCACCCCTTTCTCCCACCCCCCTCCGAGCAGCCCAGAGCCCCCGGGTACAGCATGCTCACCAGTGTGGGTCCGGACGTGCCTTTTCAGATCAAAGGTGTCGTTGAAGCCTTTCCCGCAGAAGGTGCACAAGTGTCTCTTCACCTGGCTGTGGCACTTGATGTGGCGGTTGAGCATGCGCTGCAGGCGAAAGCCCTTGCCGCACAGCTCGCAGGAGTGCACCGTAGCATCGGTACAGGTGCCCGTGGTGAACTGGGGAACGGAACAGGACCTGGTGAGTTGTATCGACATGGCAAAGACCAAAAAAAAAGCAGCCCCTCTGCACTCCCTGCTCACCCCCTCCCGGGCTGTGCCACAAGCCCCGCAGCGGCAGGGACCCTCATCCAGCCGCATCCAGCACGCCGGCTTCGGCCACGAGCCCCTCGCCACCGGGCAGTGAGCGTTCCCTGCCAGCAGCACCTCCGCTACTCACGCTTCTCCCCCTGCCTGCCTCGACGAGCAGCGGTGACCGCTCGTGCTCAGGCTGCCCGTGCCCGGCTCAGCGAGGTTAAAAAAAAAAAGCAGCTGTGTCTGCACAGGGGCATTGCAGGGGATGGCGAAGTTCAGCTCGGTGCCGGCGTGGTCGTGTACGGCAAGCTCAGCTTGAATCCTTCCCCAGCTGAATGAGAGCGAGCAGCGGACACAAAAAAAGCCCCCCAGACTGCAGGAGGAGCGTCCTGAGAGGAAGCTGATGTTAATTCACAACTCAAGGCTGTGGGAGACGCTAGGATACCCTGCAGCTTCCCCTTCAGAGATGCTCCCGCACCCAGCCACGTCTTCCCTGGGGATGCCCTGCCACAGCCCTCCCTGCAAACATCGCTGGTTTCTGCTGGAGATTTTTCACCCCCCCCCCCCAAAAAAAAAAAAAAGTTAATGGTGTTCCTGGCTGCGCAGGTAAATTTGGAGAGTTACACTGAAGCAAGGTTGTGCTGACTCAGTGGAGACTAAAACAATGGCACTAATCTCCCATCGGTCCGTTGCTGGTTAATTAGTTTGAGAGTGTCATTATGGGTTAATCTCCTCAGTCCCATTTCTAATACCAAAAATATTGCGCCAACTCCATGACCTAACTTGACTAAGGGAGACATTGATGATTCAGCTCTTGGGAAGAGCATTCCTCACAACGAAAATTTGATGTCTGGGATACGCAAATACTTCACTATTATTTTAATTATTCTCAGGGCAGCCGGTGTGCTCACTGCTGGCCATTGGAGCCAGGTGAAAGCAAGCAAAGCAGTGGCACCACACACACGGCATCAGCACTCGGGGTGCTTTTGGCAAGTTCCTGTGGCATTCGTGGAAAACCTAACTCTCTGCAGAAATGAGGTTGACTACACAGGTCTTCTACGTGAATTTTGATGTAATTTTATGCTAACAGCACAAACTAAATTATAAGCAGCGGGCTCAACTCAAACAGCAATGAAGCATGAAAAGAGGAATAGGTTTGGGGTTTCTTCTTCCTGAAGAGACAGTTATTTTTCCTGCTCCTCCTCCTTCACTTACTCATGAAGTAACGTTACCTGAAATGGTTTGTAGAAGCCAAAAAACAAAAAACAAAAAAACAAGCTAGCTGTGAGACATCGGGATGTGAAACTAGAGGGGCAGCAGAGGGAGAAGTATGTTGGGCAACAGGTAGGGCTCCACCTCAGCACGTCTGGATAGAAGGAGAGGAAAAACGTAGTGTTCATTGCAAGACTGATAATGCCATGGCTGAAACTCTGTAATCCCCGCATGGACAGCGGGAACATTCACAGCTCCGTCCAGCAGAGCAGCAGCCAGGGTTTAACGAGGTGCTAACTAGCCATGGCTGATCGCATCTCCTCCTTCCCAGCACATGGTTGGCCTGGGGGCCTGACTCCACCTCGAGGGGCAGCCGGCATGCTCGCAGACCGACATGGTCCTGTGCATCGCATCACGACACGCATCCCACCACACCGTGCAGGAGTTTGGGGGCTGAGCGCCATGAGGAGCCCGCTCCCCATTTCCCCTCACCGCCTTTGGGGTGAAAGCACCGCCCCGCCTAGGGGACCTGGCCTGTCACAGCTCCTGCCACGTTGAGGTGAGCCGAGACCCCTGCGGGCCCACCTCGAGGTGCCAACAGGACCTCTCCCAGGCTCTGCCCTGATAAGCCAGGAGGGCACGGGGCTGCCGGGAAGCCTCACCCAAGGGGTGGCCGCTCGGCCACCACCTGGGAGAAGGGCTCTGGAGGAGGCCCCATGCTGAGGGCCGAGATCCACCCCCGTCCCATGGGGCACGGCTCCTCACGCTGGTGCTTCCTCCTGGGTTCAGAGCCAAGCAGGTCAGGGGCGGCACAGCCCGGGCAGGGCTAAGGGAAGGCAAAGGGCGCTGGAAGATTACGGTACGTCGCTTGCAAGGCTCGTCCCAACGCCGCCATCCTGCTCCTGGGGGGCGACCGCCTCAGTTTGCGGGTTGGGTGCCGGCACCTCGGACTAACGGTGCCGGGTTTCCCCCGCCAGCCGCCCTCAACATGGGGTCACCACACGGGGCCACCTGTGCCAGTTACCTTGATTTTCGACCTGACCACGGGGCGCTTCACGGCCAGGTCCAGCAGCATCCCCCCGGCCGTGCCCAGGTCTGTGGGGGCCGGCTGGGGCGTGGGGGGGTCGCTGGGCTCGGCGTCCCTCGTCCCGCTGCTGCCGCTGCTCTCCAGGCTGCAGCTGTCTTCGTAGCCGAGAAGGACGCAGCCGATGCCGCCTGCAGCGGGGCCGAGGGTGGGGATGCAGAGAAGAGGGAGAGCAAGAGCGGGGCTGGATGAGCCATGGAAAGAGGAGCGGAGGCGGCGTGAGGGGAGCAGGGGGCAGCGGGACGGGGCCCCCCGAGGCCGTGCCGTGGGCAGGGGCTGTTTAACCTGCGGGCGGGCCCCGGGGCAGGTTCCCCGGCTCGCTCCGCAATCGGAAACTCAAACACGGACGGTCCCAAAGTTCAAACAAGCCAGCTCCGCTCCGCCGCCTGCCCGTTATACCCCGGGCAAGGGCAGGCGAGGAGGAGGAGGAGGAAGAGGAGGAGGAGGCAGCGGGAAGGGGGGAAGCCGGGAGGACCCCTAACCATTTCACCCCCCACACACCACCCCATGCCTCCCACCCCAATACGGGGGGCTCCCAAACCACCGCCGGGGGAAGGGGGTGCGAGGCTCGGGGCCCCCCTCCCCACCGGGCCGCCTCTCGGCTCCCCACCGCCCCCTATCCCCGGGGGGCAGCGGGCTCGGGGGTCGCCCCCCGGGGCCAAAATGGGGTCCGGCGGTGCCTCACCTGGGATGTAGGTGTCGGCTCGCTCCTCGTCGGGCAGCCCAGCCCAGCTCCGCACGGCCGGCTGCGGGCTCCGCCGCTTCACCAGGAAGGCTCTGGGCATGGCGAGGGCAGGGGGCACGGCTGGGCACGGCTCGGCACGGCTCGGCACGGAGCTCTTCCCCCCCGCCGGTGGCCGCAACCCCCCGGCGGGGAGCGGGCACTGAGCTGCCGCCCGCACCGGGGCCGAGGAGCGGGGAGGGGAAGGGGAGGGTGCGAAAAAAAAAAGTAGGGGGGGGGAGAGAGAGAGAGAGAGAGAGAGAGAG
>CM021699.1:13275133-13361773 GCA_011074415.1 Stictonetta naevosa
AAAGTTTCATAAGGTGGAATAGAAAAATGCACCAGGAAACTTGGGAAGGAGCATGCGTGCTGCCAACATAACGGTGTCAACAAGTCTGCTTACCTGTCCGACCGGTTGGAGCGGCTGAGCTTTGTTCCAGCCCTTCCTAAGGCACGAATGTTTGCGAAAGAATTTCACGTCTGAAAATTAAGACCAAAAAAAAAAAAAAAAAAGGAAAAAAAAAAAAAAGAAGAAGAAAAAAAAAAAAAACGGGAATGGGGAACCCCGCTGCTGCTGCCTCCGTCTCCCCCCGAGACCCCTCGCTGGGGGCGGCCGCGGTGCCCCCCACCCATGGGTGCCGGGCCCGGGTCCCGCCGGCGCTGCCCACCCCGCGGTGCCGGGGAAGCGGCTGAGCCTGTCCTCGGGGCAGCAGCGGGCAGGGAAAGTTGTTGGTGTTATTATTTTTTCTTAATGACAAGCTTTTCTTCTGGGAAGGAGGAAAGAACAAAATAAAATAAAAAAAAAAAGAAAAAGAAAAGGCTTCATTTCTTTATTTTATTGTAGTTCATTTCAAATAAAAAACGTGTCAAGGCCTCGATCTTTTCTCTCTATCCCCCCCCCCCCCCTTTTATTTTTTTTTTTTATTATTTGCCTCTTGTCCTCTCCCCCCTCTTCCCGAAGTGGAAATGAAACAAAAGAAAAGAGGACGGGTGGGGGGAAGGAAGCAAGAGAAACAGCAGAAAACCCACAGAACTGCGCTGAAAAGTCTCCGAGCGCCGCAGAGCCCGCGCATGGAGTGTCCTTGAATCTTTAACAACATTCAGGGGTGCTTTCTCCTGCCCTGTGCCTGTTATTTCCAAGCCTTCCTCCCCGGGCACATCCTCGCGGGCTGCCGGGGCTGCACGCGGAGAGCTGCTTCCCCGCACGGGGAGGCCTTGCGAGCGGCATCGCTCTCCCCAGAAATTGCCATTTTCCTCCCAGAGAGCATGGGGAGACAACAGGGGTCTCGCTGTTTGGTGGCAGGGGACAGAGCTGGGGCCTTCTGGAAGGGACGTGCCCTCAAATGCAGCAGGTCCCCGTGTGTCCATCCAGACCCTGGGGTGAGGACCTCCAGCATTCGGTGGGCGCCTGGCCCCAGCCTCCAAGCACGGCTGCTATCAGGTGCCGCATGGCCCGGGAAGCTCCCAGGTCTCAGCATCCCAACCCCTGGCGTTCCCAGCCGGGAGCTGTGATTTGGTAGGGACCTCCCTCCCGCTCCCGGGGGCACTGCGGCACTGGGGGAGAAGCGACCTGAGCGTGCCTTCGGGGGGATACCGCGCATAAACCTCCTCCTTCTGTCTTTCTCTTTAAGGCTATGTAATTTCTCTGTTATGTCTGCGATTTTGCTCCAGGTCAAGATACAGCTACACGGGTTTTAATTGATTTTTTTTTTTTTTTTTTTTTGGCGAACCCTTTAAAATTAAGGTTCTTTTATTTTAACCACTCCTTGTCTTTTAAGCCAACAGAGGCAGCAAACGTCATTAATCACAACACTCCTGAATGAAGAGCTTGCTGTGACTACTTCAGCGTGTTCCTGGCTTTTTCAAACCCTGCTTCGAGGTTCCCACTCAGCGAGGTACCGGAGCACGCTCTCCACTTTAACTGGGTGCTCCAAGTTGGACGTGCACTTACATGCATGGCTGAATCAGGAACTCGATTATTATTAGTAGTAGTAGTATTATTAGTAGTAGTATTATTGGCTCTGAAGCCCTAATGAGCGGTCAGGGCTGCCGTGTGCCCGGCATTGATGGCACAGGGAGGAGAGGAGGTCCTGCAGCTTCTGGCAAGGTGAGAGGAGCGGGATGGAGAGGCGGCACGGGGAGACACTGCCTGGATCAGATGGAGCACCTTGCTGGTGGGGGGCTCCCTCCCCTTGAGCAAGAGGGGGAAATACAGACCGACCATACCTTGGTGTCGTTTGGGCTTAGCCCACTCTGCTCTGCTTGCAGCATTTCTGCCCCAAACTGGCAGCAGAGCTTTGGGGACACAAGGGGAAAGGGGATGGGAGCGTCCCCCATCTGGCTCCTGGACGCTCAGGGAAGGAGCAAGAGGTTGAGCATTGCTCTGGCAGCACCCAGAAGCAGAAGGCAAACGGTGCCTTGCCTAGAAACACCATTCCTAGCTGTTATTTAATCACACGTCACCCGGTGTCCTTCCCCACTGAAGCGCTGCAGAAACGTTACGCGTACAGCCCCAGCGCCCTGATTACTTAATAAATAACAACGCTAACGAGATAATGGCACACAAACCTTTCTGTAGGATCTTGTTTAATTTTCAGCCTCGCTTGGGTGTGGAAGAAAATCCAGTATGTTAAATTAACATTTTGGGTGTAAATCAAATTAAATGTACAAAACGCCCTGTAGGGTCAAAGCACAATGGGACCCACCCTTACATATTTGACTACTAAAATGTGTTTCATTTGACTCAAATCATTTGGGAGTGAGAAGGGAGAGAGATTGGATCAAACAATGCACCAGCCACGCGATGCTGTCGCAATCGCAACCCCCTCCATCCCGGGCAAGGCCCTGACGTGGGGACAGGCCGATGCGGGGCACCGGTCCTGTCTGGGGGGCTCCCTTTCACTGCCAGCATCGTCCTGGTTGATACAATAATGAAACAAAGAGTGCACAAGAGTAGGGACCCCGTTTATACAGTGTGGGAAGGAACAGGGCTGGATGGAGTTGAGACCCTGACTGGCCTGAGAGCCTGGAAATGCAGCAGTGGCAGGTTTGGTTGCTGCCTCCCAGCTTGGATGGGGGTTTAGTAACATAAATGGCGGTTTAACCCTCATAAATTATGTGGGTTTATGGGCACAACTTCATGTCCTTCACCCCCTGGGTGCTGCAGCGTGACCTGGGCTACCCCATGTCACCCAAACACCCGGCTGCCCACACGGCTGGCTCCCCCCCCCCCGCTTCTCCCAGAGGCATTTCAGGAGACGGGGAGGAGGCCGTGTGTCAAAATGCCACCCGGCATTTTGTGAGAGCACCCCAGCTTGGCACCTTGAGGGAGGGCTCCATGTGCATGCCAGGGCAGCAGGACAGGGAGCTGAATGGGAAAAGCTGTGCTCCCTCCTGGGACGAAAAGCTTGAGATCCTACAGCATCCCCCTGGGGACAGCCCAGCCGGACGGGGCCTCTCTCCCGTGCCACGGAGAGGAGGGAGCCCAGGGAGTGAGGGCTGCGGGCAGGGCGATGGGGCTGTGAGCAGTGTCTGGGGCTCCCAGTCATGGCTTTGCAGCACCCCCGGCAGCTCCAGGTACCTCTGGCTGTGGGACCAAGCCTGGCCACCGAGGAGCCTGGCTCCCAGCCCAGATGCCGGCGGCCGCCCCGGTTAGTGGAGGAGCCGCATCTCCACAGCTGGGTGGCCGGGTGCCAGCACGCCTCGGAAGGAGGGCGCAGCAGCTCCCCGAAACCTCCCCGATGTGGTGGGCGATCTGCTGAGCAGCCGGGGCAAGCGGGACGCAGCAGGCGCCGGCACTGGGGGTGAAAATGTCTCCCCGGGCTGGGGCTGCGTGTGCTTCCCTGCCCGCTTTCAAAGCACCCCACCGCGCTGACTCACCGGCTCCCGGCCTCCCACATCCCCTGCCACTCCCAGCGTCTCCCTGTCTTTCTCCACCGATACCTCCGCTTCCTTCCCACTCCCCTCCCGGCTTGGCGCTGTCTCCCTGGCCGCCCACTCGCCGCGGCTCCGCTCCCTCGGGCGCCCAGCGGCGCCCCGGCCTCTCCCGGCGCCCCCCTGGAAAGCGGCACGGCCGCCCCGGCGAGGTGCGGTGCTGCTGCTGCCGAGCTGGGTACGGCGGGCACGGCTACCGAAATCCCACATGCAAATCGGGGGCTAAGTAGCGGAGGGAAAGCTGCTCCTCGTTAACGTCCCCAGCACGCTCAGAAAGCCACCACGAGCTTTATTAGGCACCAGCGCTAGCCCTCCCAGAGCAACATCCGCACGAGGCAGAGCCCCCCTGGCTCCTGAGGCGACCCGGTGCTGCTGGGGGTGCCCTGCGACGTTTCCTCAGGGGATATCTCAGCAGCATCCATCCAGCCGGGGCATCAGCAGCGACTGGGCAGCACCTGCTCGATCTCTCCTGCTGCTTTCATCCCCGATGGGTTCTGCTGACTCCCTTCTGGAGGGAGATGCTTGCTCACCACGCCCTGCTCAGCTCCCTGTACCACCACCATTTCTGCATCCCCATGTCACGGCTTGGCTGCTGCATGATCCCATGGGGTGACCCATGCACAAGGCAGGTGACACCCCCAAAAAAAGCCGAAGTCCAGCTTGGGAAAGCTTTCCCTGAGAAGCGTGGCGTTGGCCGGGGCCGGTGGGAGAAGGCTGGGGTCTGACCCAGTCAGCCCTCTGCTGGGTTCCTAAAAATACTGAGCGTGCTTTCAGGACGGGCTTCAAATCCCCGCTTCCTGCAGCTGGCACGCGCCGATAAGGCGCTGCTCGGGGGCTAACGGGCGCCTCTTAACCTCTGCGGCAAGCTCGGGCATCCCCCCCCCCCCCCTCAACCCAGACCTCCCCTGGGAGAAAATCCCCTGTGGCATCTCTGGGGCTTGGGGGAGACTTCCTCATTCCTGCAGGATGACCGGCGGCCATAAAACCCATTGTATGCATATGGGGCACTTCTTTACCCTTTCAGACGGGTGGGAGGGCACCTCGGGGAGCAGCAGGGGTGCTCTCCCTGCCATCCCTGCAGGTTTCCAGGGCGAGCGAGCGCTTGTAGGGGCACCAAGAGGTGGGGACGAGCTGGAGGAAGAAATAACTGTCTTGGGCTGGGCTCAGGTGCTCGGGGAGCTTCCCACAGCACAGCACCATCGCCGTGCGTCTCCCCGGGGAATTTTGTGGCGTGGAAAGAGGAGAGGTTCATCTGGAGGGGGATCATCATCACCAGTGGGACCGCCGCTGCCAGCACGAGTCTGCCCCGAGCTGGGCCAGATGATGCTCGGGACGCCCCGATCCCGGTTGCAGACGGAGCTTTCCCGGTGCTCCCCGCGGGGACCCAGCGCGCTGCCGGAGCGTCCCTGCCCGAGGCGGCCGTGCCGCAGCAGAGCATCTGTTCAAACATGCCCAGAGCCAGTCACCCATCAGCGCAGGCACCCGCTGCCTGGAAAATCGCCCCGGGAGCTCCCGGCTGCCGCTCCCAGCCAGGCGGAGGCCAAATCCTGACTTTTGCTCCCTCTGCTCCTGCATGGCTGTGACCTCTCCATCTCCGGCTGGGTTTGAGGGGGCACGAGTGATTTGCAGCTCCATCTTCTTCCCACCCCGGCGGGGAGCTCCCTTCCTGCTGCTCCGACACCCCCTCAGAGGCACCCTCACCCTGCACTGACCCCAGTGAGACCCCAGAATTGCCCCGTGCAGCCCCATTGCCTCTGGGGGGCGAGGGGAAGCCAAGCCAGGCCACCGCCCCAGCCAGAGGCTTGGGTTTAACCTCACTGGGGCAGAGGATGACCCCAAATCCTCTTTATCCACAGATAAATCCTCCCCGTCCTTGGGGAGCCCCCAGAGCTGGGGGTTTCTGGGGTTGGGGACAGGGACTGGGACGGGGGACGGGACCTTCTCCGGGAGCAGCAGCTCGCCTTTTTCCAGCAGAGCCACCTTTGTCATGCAAGCTGTGGGGTGATTGCTTTCAGGATTACTCTGCCAACGGTTTTTTTTTTTTTTTTTTTTTGCACAACGGTTTTTATCACCAATGCCTTTTACAATGTTTACCAGAGGGGGAAAAAAAAAAAAAATCCACGCCTTTGGAGCGTCCCTGCCCGCACCGCGCTCCCAGCAGCGCTGCCGTGCTGCCTGCCCCGCTCCGTCTGCGGACAAGGGTCTGTGAAATTGCCACCAATATAATTATCAAGTGTTGTTTTTACATCCTCCTCTCGCCACCGCGCTGCTAGACTTTGGCCTCGACCTGCATTTCACCCGCCTGTCCCCGTGCTGGGGGGGGTCCGGGGGAAGTTCCTCAGCCCGGCACCCGCTCTGGCACCCCAAAGCGCCCCAAAACCACGGGAGGTGGAAAGGGAAGGGGCAAGGTGTGCCGTGGGGAAAGTGGGGTGGGGTGGAGGGGCAGCAGAGGTAGCTGAGCCCACAGCTCGGTTTTCCTGGAGCACGGGCGCAGCGGGGCTCGGTAGCTAACCTGTAACCAAACGTCGCCGGCTGTAAAACCGTCGGCACGCTCGCACCAGCTTCCCCGGGCGTCCGCCCTCCTCCCCTGGGAAGGAGGAAGAGCAAAGGCGAATAGAAATGAGAAGTAACTGTTTGACAGAGCGCCCTGCCAAGGGACGGGGAGGTTGGGATGCCCTCGCTTTCTGCCACCTTCGTGAGTGCAGAGGGCTCTTTGCCTGGGTTTTCTTTTTTCATTCATTCAAATTTCTTTGTGAGGCTGCACGCACAGAAGCCCTCGGCTGCTCTACCTCTTAATTATGGAGCAGGGACGCAAAACCTTTAACACATTTACCCATTTACCTTTTTATTCCCCCTCTGTTTTTCTAGACTTCGCATACTAACAATGCAACACTCCCTACCCAGCAGATTCCGCAGAAAACCGTCCTGCCTGCCCAGGTAGGCTGCACCTGAACAATGTCCACGTTGCTGCAATCACATCTGTTGGCGTTGGGGGGGACGATAATTACATTTCTCCGAACGGAAACGCTATCACGGTGAGAAAAAAAGTGCCTATGACACGGTCATGATAATTTCACCGCTGTTATCAACGCTGCTATAATAGGAAAAGCAACGCTAACGGCAGCAGGACAGCATGCTCCCCTTTTCTGCTGCCTCTTCTGCTTGTTCAGCTCCGTACCCGAGGCTCCCCGCCGGCAGCACGCAAGCAGGGGAAGGGGCACGGGGGCCAATTCCCACCGGCAGTGCTGGGAACCCTCCCGGAGCAGAGGGGAAGGTGTTTTGGGTTGGGTTTGGGCTTTTTGTTTCCTTTCCGGCTGTGTCGGCGGGGTGCTGCGGGCGCGTGCAAACGCTCGCCTGCACGTGCATGCCCACCGTGTCGGGAGGGAGGGAGGCTCTGCAAAGAGGGGAGGGTGGCTGGGGACTCACAGCCTCGCCAAAACCCCTGGAAAGCTTTGTGAAAACCCACCTTTGGGGTTGCCACTTACGTTTTTTTTGTTGTTGTTGTTTGATTTATTCCTCGACGGGAGAGAGGGAACCGGGGGGGCTGTGAATCAAACCTAGTTTCGGTTCAGACTCTACATCCGCCCCTGCCGTATTTCACAGGGCTTTCCTTGCGATTTACGGTGACTGCTGACCTGCTCGGGCAAGCCACAAGCGAGCGCCCCGTTGCGTGGTGGCGAGGCGAGGGTTGAGCTGACGCTGACGCTGCCGCCCCTTCCCTCGGCGCTCTCGCGGCGGTGCCACCACGCCTTCACGCACAGCTCCTGCTCCACGCCTGTCGGAATGGGGCTGCAAATTAGCAGGGAAGCCTTCCTGACACAGAAACTGCCTCATTAGGGAGACTGGCAGACGCCTATGTAAGAGGGGAAGGGAGGGGGCGAATGAGGCACGGGGATTGCACAAGCATCGTTTTCTTAGGAAACCAGGATAAAAATGCCCCCTAAGCATTGGCTTCAGACACGTTATCCAAGATAACTGTTGAGATCTGAGCTGTTTGCCCAGGGGGAAAATGGCCTTTAGCTTTTCACAGTCTCCTCTGCATGTGAGTAAACCCTTCACTGACTGATCCGCAATCCCTTCCCCGCGAGATGACGCGTGCCGCTATGCCCAGGCTAGCAAAGGAGCGGAGACACAGGAAACACAGCATCAAAGACGGGCACGGACACAACACACCGGGAACCTTCTGCCATTAGCAACCACGGTGTTTATTTGAGGAAACCTCATATGGAGAGAAGCCAGCAGAGCCAGCAAAAATAAATAAATAATTAAATAGGCCCTCCTAAACCATGTTTCCCTCAGCACTGGCTCAACCTCTGTCTCACTCCCCGCTCAAGCGTGTCAGTGACGTGGCCTGACTCCTCGCAAGAAGCCACCAGCAGCTTGCCAGTCACACACGCTCCATCGGCCGCACACGTCCTGTGAGACATCTCTGCGATGGGCTGAGTTGTTAAGATTGCATTTGTTGTGAGGAACTCTGAAATCTCCCTCGGCCCCCCCCCCCCCCCTTTGCTAATTGCTAGATGAAAAGGCTTTCCCCAGCGGTATCACCATCGTGCACCCCTGGCTCTTCCTCCTGCACCACCCCCATTCTGTCTCTGCAGCACACCCTGGCTGTGTGCATGCTGCCAGGCTGCACGACCCACCTGGAAAACACTTCTGCAGGAAAAGGAAAGTGGGCTTTTCCACACAATTGCCAGACCTAGTTGTCAGCCTGGTCCACAGCTGGGTTTTCCACTAGGTCACCGCCTCAGTGAGCCTTCCTCGAGCACAGCAAGGACAACCACCAGAAGAGGAGAGCAGGACAGAAGACTGAACCCAGGGAAGGTGAGCCCTGTGGCAATCCCTGGTCTTCGGGATGGATGGAAGAAGAACGGGAACACCTTAAGCCAGAACCCCTGTGTGAAACCACAGCCTGAACATTCCTCGTCTGGGGTTTTAGCCCCTCAAGTGATTAATGCCAGGCTTGGGCAGAGGCACTAGGCTCCCAGCTGGGGTGAGCCCTTCCACGGTGCCAAGGGCGCTGCACGCTGGCTCACATCCGCTGTGCAGCTGGCTCGACCCAGTTCTTGGCACGGCAGAGGCACTGGCTGCGCTACAAGCACTTATGCATAAGTCTTAATAACAGTAAACATACTGATGTGAGCAAAGCTATTATACTAAATTGAAATGTTATCATTCCCATTAATTTCACCTTTCATTTTAATCACATTTGTTCAGCAGACAGATGAAGAAGATTGTAACGAGGAAGGATTGGCTTCACACATTTGGTTTGCCTCTTCTGCTCAGGACTGGGCTGGGGATGTGACATGGCTGCCTCCTCGCAGCCAAGGTTCCCATTCACGTTACAGAAGCTGACTGCAGGGCAGCACTGCCAAGCTCTACCTGGAAGTATCTGAGCCTGTTTTACAGCTAGGGACTGTGGTAGCTGCTGAAGTTGAAAATCTTTGTACCCACAATCCTGCCTGATGGAGAGCAGCAGCAAATGCCTGGAAAAAAAAACACAGGAAAGAAGTCAGCGATAAGACTACGCCTTTCACAATAAACCTTCCACCTGACGGTTCACTTGTGGTTTACAGAATTCATGAGCTGAAAGCAACATCTTGACAGCAATGGTGGTCCACAAATTTGCCTGGATCCTTTCTGAATCTGTAGATAAGCTCAGCTTCTGCAGCACGTGGGGCTGACTTCTACAAGTTGCTCATACATCGTGTGGAAAAACGTACTTTTTGGTTAAGCTTGCTATGCCTATCTGCCTACCTGGCTACCATGGTAGTGTGGGGAAGGGTTATTCTCTGACCTCCTTCAGGAGTTTACAGAGCTCATGGGATATCCCACCTCCCCGCTAGACATCCCTTTGCTTCGTAAATTCACACGTGTCACCCACATACCGAAAGGGTTGCTAGGCATCGGAATGGGCTGCCCAGGGAAGTGGTGGAGTCACCATCCCTGGAGGGCTTTAAAAGACGTTTAGATGTAGAGCTTAGGGATATGGTTTAGTGGAGGGCTTGTTAGTGTTAGGTCAGAGGTTGGACTGGGTGATCTTGGAGGTCTCTTCCAACCAAGGTGATTCTGTGATACTGCTGCCCTGTACCTCTATGTGCTTATTTGGGTTGTTGCACAGCAGACAGCGACTGCTCACATGTTCCTCACTCTTTGGGATCGAGCCTCTTGCCAGCTCAACAGCGGCCAGGGAGACTTTTGTGTGTGACTGGGTAAAAGCTCCCTGAAAAACGGCCCCTGAGGCCCTCCACCTGAAGCCCATCTAACCACGCTGCCTCCAAGTCACCCCCGACAGCCATCTGCCGCCTCCCACAGGAGCACCGGGAGCACGGATCTGTGCGTGAGGCGCTGGGACGCTGCGGGGAGGAGGTGCCAGGGCAGAGCCCGCGGGGAGCGGCAGGCTGCTGTCCCCGGAGCACGGCGATGCGCCGGGCCGGGGCCACACACGGAGCCGTGCGGGGAGGCCGAACGGCGGAGCCGCTCTCCCAGCCGCTCGCCCTGTGCAGCTCGGCTTTTCTGGGCAAGGCAAGGAGGTCTGCATGCCATAACGGCAAAAGAAACCCTTCTCGGGCTCAGAAGAAGAAACTCCTTTTGTTTGCTTTTCAGACCAGCGGCCCAGCTGGCCGCGCTCCCTCCCTCAGCGGGGCCATTTCCAGCCGCCCGCGGCGACAACGGGCGGGCGGGGGCGGCCGCCATTTTGTGACCCCCCCCCGTCCATCCCCCCCGCTCGCTCGGCGCTCGATTGCTCACGCCTGGCTCGACGCGCTCGGCGCTCGGCCTGGCCTGGCTGCTGCTCCCCACCCCCCCCCCCCCCCACAACGGCCGCCAACGGCCGCTCGCGCGCCCGGCCCGGTCCGGCCCGGCTGGGTGGTAACGGCGACGGCGATGTCGAGGAGCTCCCGGGCGGTGCTGGCCGTCACCGCGCTCCTCTCTGCCGCCACCGTGGCGGCCGTGCACGTCCAGCAGCGGCGGGAGCAGGAGGTGAGCGGGGCCGCCGGGACACGGCGGGGGGGCGGGGGAGGGAGGAGGGGAGGGGGGAACCAGGCCACGCCCCCGCGGAGCAGGCCACGCCCCACAGAACAGACCACGCCTCCACAGAACAGGCGCCGCCCACATTGCCCCGTAGCCCCGCCCACATAGCCCGGAGCCCCGCCCCTCAGCTGCAGGCAAGAGGGGGCGTGGTCCGTCTCCGCTGGCCCCGCCCCCTCCCGTAGCCCCGTCCCCTGGGTACCCCCCCCAACACCTCAGGCTGTGGCCCTCAGTGTCCCCCCTGTGCTGAGGCGGACTGCTGGGGTGCAGCAGAGCCCCGCAGACAGGGCTCAGGTGTGGTGGTGGGCAGTCTGCGGGCAAATCCGGCCCAGGACAATAAATTCAGAACAGACAAGCTGCACGGGGTGGAAACTGGGGCAATGAGCCGGTTTTAACTCCGCCAGTGAAACCAATGAGTACCAATATGAGGGCATGGATCTGGTTTAAACATATACATTTTAAATCACACCAAACACACACCACAAAATCTTATGTTAAATGTCTTTTGTTAAAGGTCTGAAGTAGTCAGGAGCTACAAACCCCACAGTTCAACTTGCCAATCCACACCACAGCTCAGGTGCCTGCTGTATGGGCGTTGCTGTGCCATCCATAATGACAAGATTACATTTTATCCTAGAGACATTGCCTCTGTCAGCACTTAAGAACGAGGGATCGTGGAGGACAAGACTGATCCGAGAAGGAAAGAGGTGCTTTAGGTTGGATGTTAGGAAGAACTTCTTTACCGAAAGGGTTGTTAGGCATTGCAATGGGCTGCCCAGGGAAGTGGTTCAGTCACCATCCCCAGATGTCTTCAAAAGACGTTTAGATGTAGAGCTTAGGGATATGGTTTAGTGGAGGACTTGTTAGTGTTAGGTCAGAGGTTGGACTGGGTGATCTTGGAGGTCTCTTCCAACCTAGGTGATTCTGTGCTGCAGAAGCTGGAAAATGTGTCCCAGGCTCTACAAGAAGAGGAAGGCTGGTCTCTTTGGCCTGGCAATGGGTGACAGCTCTGCAGCTGCTGGAGCTGGCGTGCATGCTTAGATTTTTGCATGTGGTTGTTGGTTAACTCATCCCACCTGCCTTGAGCCACTGAGGGCCTGGCAGGAAACGTGCTAAATGCTCAGCTGAAAATACAGCCAAAAGAGATGGGAACTGTACATTTAGCATGTGTTGTGCCACAGGACAATCAACTCTCTGGAAAAAATCACTCTTGGCTGTTTCAGCCAGACACCTAAAATTAATGGATGTTTTTGACGTTAGTCTTTCTTTGCGTAATCTCTCTACATCATCTCACAAACTACACTGAATTAACATTTACCAAGCATCACTATTCTAAAGAGGTAACAGGCATAGAAAAGTCCTCAAGGAAATAAGTCACTCTACCATCCAAGCAGGATCTGCTTATCACGAAGCACACAATGCCACGGGCAACAGGCTAAACAAGTAATGTGAAACCAAACGCTGAGTGCCTGGTCAGGATCCGTCCTGAGCGTGGTGCCCCGGTGTGTAGGGACTGCATCCTAACTCAAACCGCGGGTA
This sequence comes from Stictonetta naevosa, assembly GCA_011074415.1. NCBI lineage: Eukaryota > Metazoa > Chordata > Aves > Anseriformes > Anatidae > Stictonetta > Stictonetta naevosa. The sequence continues at coordinate 13,287,325 of CM021699.1, forward strand.
AACGAAGGGCAAAACTCCAAGTCCATAATGTGCATTCCTCCAGCATATAAAATTTCTTTAATAAGAAGAGTGGTGGATCTACAAATGAGCTGATACAGTTGATGCCCTCTGGTTGATTCATATATTTCTAATGATATCAGGAAGTAAATGGGGACTTGCAGCGTGTTCCTCTTGCTCTGTGCTCTATTTGTTGTTTCATTTGAAAAATAATGTTAAATGGCTTTGGTTGTTACACCTGAGGCCACTTCTGCAAGCTTCTGTCTGGGCAAATGCTACCTCTACCAAATGCTGGCTAATTTATCAACAACAATGGGCACCTTTCTCCCCATGGGTCTGTTTTAATACATTTTCCCACACCTAGCAGCAGTCATTACTGTGCATAGGCAATCTTTTGCTGCCTGCAGATAGGCAGTTTTACTGAGTTTCCTGGAGATGAAAGGGCCAAAGGATCCAGTTGGTCAGTTGAAAACCTTTTTGGGCTTTTGGGGGGACAATTTTTTTTTTGAATATGTGACTGAAAATGTCCCTTGCCACAAAAAAAATATTTAACGTATTGTTTTCTATCCATCCTAATACCCAGGTGTGGGCACAGCCTCTGAATGCCAGGAAGGGAAAAATAATTGCATGGCTACAGGCAAGCTCCCTTATCTTGTACCAGGCAGCATGTTTGGGTCTGTCTTCCCTCCCAGGGACCCCCTCTTCTCCCAAAATGTACATCTGACGCATCAGAGGTGCCTGACCTATATTTGGGGATGGGTTAGCACAACCTCTAGAGTTAGCAGTGATCTCCCCAGCAGCTGGATGTGATGCAGATTATGTATGTGCAGGGATGTGAGCATTCCTCGAGATGCTGCTGCTGCAGAAGCAAAGCCAAAATGCTCAGTTTTATGTCACAAGCAATCAGTTTAAACTTGATGTGAAATGCTACTCAGAAAGCCTAAGGCTCAAAGCTTATATTTTTATAAATGAAGTCTGAGATTTTCTTTTTATAATTCAGAATTTTCAAGTCAGGGAATAATGGCTTCCTGTTTAAGGAACCCGGTTCTTTAGGTAATGCAATGGAAATAAGTAACGTGGATATTGTGCCCTCACGCATAATATTTTCTGACAAGCTTACGACTATTGCTTTGACACCTAGTAAATGGCTGAACACGTAAAAGCGTGCTGCCTGCCCCAGGAGCCCAAGCCGAGCTGAGAAGGACGCCTCGCACAGCCTCAGAAGTGCTGCGGGAGCGGGTGGGTGCCTGCACCTGGAGCCCACCGAGGTCGCTTTGTGTTCCTCTGCAGAACCAGGCCCAGCTGCTGTCGCTTGCACAAGGTGCCCAACCAGTTAAACCCTCGTGTGGTCTCCTTTCCTTCCAGAATTACTGTCAGTCTTGGCATCTCCATCCCGTGTCTTAATCTCACCATCCCTCCATTTATATCCCTCTGCTGCCTTGCCTGCTCCCAGACGCATACATCCGCAGTACGAAGAGCTGGTTCCCAGCTAGTCCCTCCCCTCCTTTCCCCCATCCCAGTCCCTGTCACTAGTTTTGGTTTCGCTCATTTTGCGTTCACCTGGTGAGACATGAAGGTTAGCCTCCCAGGTAGCAGAGACAGACAAGTATAAGGAGGAAACAAAGGCCAACTAGGATTTTCTTAGGGTTTTTTACATTCCTTTGGTGGCTTACCCGTCTGTGTGCAAACTGCTGGTCTGTGTTGCACATTTTATTTATAGAGAACATTTTTGGTAAAGGGTATGTATATCTTTTGAATGAAGTGCCATGATTTTTCAAGAGCTTGGTGTAGACAGGCTGTGGGACTTTTACCATCCTTGCAGCAAGAGTTTATCAGCCTTTTTTTGTTTGTTTGTTTTTTAAAGAGTAAGATATAAGCAGAAAGAAGCAGATGAAGACAAATAGTAGCTTTTCTTAAAATTATTTTCAGTTTGCCACCAAATTCTCTCCAAGCAGAGGTACAAGTTTTGGAGGTACAAGGCTGTTATAAGTCATGTGCGGCATGGGAGCTACTGGTGCAAAGCATTTCTTTGCTCAATGTCTCTTCTGCTCAGAAAACACACCCATCTGAAGCGAGTACAAACAACTGAAGTGAGCACTGCCAACACCAGGTGCCAACTCCTGTAGTTTTAGGTTCGGAGGACGTTAAGTGGTGTGGCTGCAGGAGGTGGCAGAGGACTAAGGTTTGCAGAGGCAGCAGGGCACGGTGAGCACTTCTGCAGGAGGGACTGGAGCCGGGGTGGGGTTGGTCACGCTCGCCACCAAACAGGCTTGATGAACCCTGTCCCTTGTGCTTTCAGAGGCTGCACAGAGGCGTTCTCAGAGATCTGGAGCGACAACATCAGAAGAAGGAAAACATTCGCCTGTTAGAAGAGCAGATTGCTTTGACAAAGCAGCTTAAGGAAGAAAGAGACAAGATGCTCATGGAGAAGGGCTCCCAGCAGTCCTAGGCAGGACCTGAGGCATTAGAGGTTTGATTAAAGGCATTCGGAGACGATCGGTGTCTTAACTACTCGCAAGTGTTTCAGTAAACAGACATCCCTGTAAGGCTTTCTTTCGGATACGTTATATTCCTGTTCCAAAAGCCAGAGAGCATACACAAAATATTTCTTCCACCAGTATTACTTGTGGAGACCTGGCTGGTACCTCCAGCGTGGATGGGCTTGTAAATGTGGGGATGGTGGGCTCCTTGTAGTGCAAACACCGTCCTGCTTTATGTGGTGAGGGATGGCTAATAACGTCCACATGAGTGGGCTGCTGAGCCGCCACGATGATGAAGCCACAAGGACATCGACCTCGGAGGGCCTGGAAGAAGGTGAGGTGGAAGGAGAAACCCTCCTGATCGTGGAGTCTGAAGACCAGGCCTCAGTGGATTTATCCCACGACCAGAGCGGAGACTCACTGAACAGTGACGAGGGCGACGCGTCCTGGATGGAGGAGATGTCCTACTACTGTGAAAAGTGCCAGAAGTGGATTCCAGCAAGTAAGGAGGCTGTTTTTGCTGTTTCTTGTTGCCCTCCCTATATGTAATTGGCATCACTAGGGCTGTGATTTATTGGGTGTTCTTGCTGTCCTGTATGCGTTCTGCAGGATGGCTTTTGTTCAGCTCCATCCCAGGGCTGGGGAGGAACCCCAGGCGTTGCGTGGAGCCCAGCAGCCTCGTACTGCTTGCTCTGTGCATTGGGCACCCTGATCCAAGAGCCAGACGGGTGTCTGAGGCTGGTGTTCCCTGCAAGAAATGGGACTGTCTGCTCTAATTGGTAACCAAGGGGATGATTTCAGAAACGTGCACACCTTCCTGTGTGTCTCTCACTGGCTTGCTAAGGGGCTTTGGCCAAGCAAAGCCTTGCTTTGGAGCAAGCTAGATCACTCGATCCTTTTCTCTTGCTGCTTGACATATGATACATTCTGTTAGCTAAGTAATAGACTTGGCTTTACTTTCTGATTCTACATTGTTGGACCTGTTATTAGATGCAAAACCTAGAAATTGCTAAGCACTGTTTTTTATTATCTGCTTTTGTGTGTGTTTATTATTACTTCAGCGTTTAGAAACACCGAGCTCTTCAGTTGGCATCTTGCAGCTGTATTGGAGCTGCCCTTTTTGCCATCCTAGAGCTTGCCAGAAGCCTAGTGTAGAAATCTCCTCTCAAGGCATGGTTAGTGAGCATCTTGCTGTTAATGAGTGGAGCCAGCATAGTACCATTAAGATGCTGAGCAGGTAATGGGGCACATTAACTTGAAATGTATTAATTGTAAAAAAAAAAAAAAAAAAAAAAAAAAAGAGAGATCAGAGTTAAAGGTAGTACAGGTAGCATGAGATATCTCAATCTCACCTGAGAGCACTCGATTTAACATTTCCTTCGTTTAATTTTACAAAGATGTTCCTCTTTCTTGTTGCTGTGGAACAAATCCAAAGAGCAGAAAAAGCCAGTCACAGAGCAACAGTAACTCGATACAAATGTGTAAAGTAAACTAGCTGGAAAAAGAAAACGCTGCTCTCTTTGCTAATTGTTCAGTTATACAGAGATCAGTTGACACTTGTGAAAGTTACCAGTGAGCTCAGGCAAGTAATTGCTTTCCACATTGAGTTGCCATCTAGACGTTCTGTTGAACTACCAAATCGGTTGGCTTGGTTTTCTCCAACAAACATAGGTGCAACTTTTATAGTTGGATTCTGCAATTGACTACAAAAGCAGAGCAGCCATATATTGCAAGTGCTTGATCTGGAGTAGTGATATAATAAAAGAGATGGAATGTGTTTGGAGAAAGACCTTTCATGTGTAAATTTCAGAAATATTATAGGCTTAACCGTTTCCCTGTCTTGTGATTTCACTTTTTATTTTTTCATACTTCTTTAATGCTTGTTGAGTTTAGAAGTTGTGATTCATTTGATATTTTTCCCCATGCTCTGCTGCAGAAACAGCATTTGAGCCTTTAACTTTGGATGTGTGGGGTTTTATAGTTGTCTCTATCCCAGCAGATCACTTTTGTTCAAACTTGTATTTAGGGTTAGCAAGTCAGCTGTTTTTTAAAGTAGAGTGGGGAAACAGTTATTTCTTGCAGTATATAGATGATTCTGGGGAAGCAAGAAGGAGTGAAAAATGCAGAGGAAGTGAGGAAATGCTTTGGCTTTGTACGTGTGTTCAGATGCCCCTTTTTAATGCCTGTGGTTTTCAGCTGGTCACTGCTGACTGCTGCAGCTGTAAAACTGATCCAAACTTTACATCACAGTGAGTTCCAGACAGTTCCCAAGGAGCGTTGGTCTCTGGACTCCAGGAAAAAATATTTTTCTGCCTGATGTTGTAGGGAATTATTTTTCCTATGAAAGGACTGAAAATCTCATTTTTTGCTTACTCATTTTAGGTCAACTGAGAGAACAGCTCAGCTACCTCAAAGGAGATAACTTTTTCAGATTTACTTGCTCGGACTGCTCAGAAGATGGGAAGGAGCAATTTGAACGGCTGAGATTAACGTGGCAACAAGTAAGTATAATGTTTGTGCCAGCAGAATAACCACAGGACTTTCTAAAATTGTTGTTTGTTGTGTATGTACTACCTAGAAAAGGAGGACTGGGTATAGATGACAAAGAAACATACACATGAACTTCAGAAATTAATTAGCTAAGGATTGCCTGCAGATTAGAACTTGAGCATTTGGCAAGTAAATTGAAATATAATCACACAAACCACATTCCTCATTTTTCTTTTTTTTCTTTTTCCTCATTCATGTTGCTCATGAATTTCATAGCTTCAGGCAAGTTTGGGGGAAGCAAATTGCAATTTGGCTGCAAGGCATGAACAGTTTTTTTTTTTTTTATATATATATATATATACGAACAAATGTAAAACTTGTGAGGTGGCAACACAAACAGAGAGCTTGCCAGCTCCCTGAACGCAGAGCTCTGACTTGGCTGCCTGCTTGCTAGCAGTAGTCCTTGCGGAATTCTGCTGTTTCAGTCACTTGCACGCCTGAGAAATCAAAATACTCTGCATTATGCAGTAACCACTGTATGGGCAGACTGATGCACAACATCTTGCCCTGAACAGGGGGCTGGTTTAACCTGAGGAGGGGCAGGCAGCGCTGAGTACTTCTGCTTAAAGTGGATTTGATCAAGCAGGAACTGCTGCGTGAAGTGCTTCCACATGCCAAACATTGGGCAGTATGTGCAAGACATCTTTTTGTCCTTTGGGACACTGGTAGTGCACTGACTCATAATAGTTCATTTAAAACATTAGTTGTAACTTCTGCAGTGCTTTCTGGTGGTGCCCAGGGCAGGGCTGGGAAAGGTTAGAGGAGCTGTCTGTGGCTGGCGGAACACCAGGGTTTCAGCAGATTACAAACCTGCGAAGCAAAGGCTGCTAGCATTACATTCAGCTCTGTGCAGCAGAGTGGAAGGAGAGTGGCACGGGGAAGGGACAGACAGGATCAAAACTGGTGAAGAGGAAGGTCTCCCTAGGCCTCCAGCAGCCAGAGCTGCTGCTTCTGAGTACGTTGAATTGAGAGAAGCGTTAAAATTGATCTGTCTGAAGCAGGAAAAATGTGGCCAGTGATTTCTGAATTTTTTTCAGACTATGGGACCTCAACAGATCCTTATGGCCAATTGTAAAGATGAATATATATATACACACATATATATACACATATATATATGTTTAAAGTTCTGAAGTACTGTCCCACCTGAATTTATCAATACAAAATTCTAGAGAAATAGTTAGCACAGTAAGAGGGCTTGTGAGGCAGAAATAGAGTATAGGGGACATTAAGGCTGTCTATATTTCTTCATTTTGGCGTCTTCAGTGATGTGTTTTCAAAAGTAACTGCCCACTGCTAGGAGACCATTTCTGTTTTAAAACAACAACAAACAAAACAAAACAACCCGCAACAACAAAAACGAGACTTTGAACCTGTGTGGCAGTGAACAATATGTCCCCATTAGAAGTGGTGTCCAGTCAAGGCTGTGTGATTGTTAAATATGATCCCAGCCTAGCTTTATGATTCTAGTTGTATTCAAATGCATTCATTAAATATATTTAACTGTTGGTCACCTGGGGTTTACTTAGAAAGAGGTGTGTTATTTTTCAAACCTGTCCTGTAGTAGGTCAGACTGAATTTGGTTATGAAGTGTGTAGAAGATCTGTAAAAGTGTCGTTTAATGAAAATGGTATGGTGACAAACTTAATTCCTGCATACAAAGACCAAGTAGTAAAAATCATGTAGCTTTACCTAGTTTAACCTCTGTTCAATTTGAAATGCAGCAGCAAGTATCTAGAAAGACTGTGGTCACAATGTTTCTGATGGATAAGGTGGTGGGATTACTTGTCACAAGTTTCTTTTCTCTTTGAAAGACTTTTTTTCATACTTCCACCCTACATTCAGATCCCAGCTGTGATATAATTCATTTATACTACCCAGTGCAAAAGTTTGCCTCGTCATAAACCTGCATAGTTAGGCGGCTTTTATTCCCCTGGGATGGAGAAATCTCAGAAAAACAGCAGAACGTGCAGCTAACAATAGGAAAATTAGAAAGGGCACCATGAAAGCAGGACAAAGATGGATTGCAGAAATTGCTTGAGATGTTGCAAAAATAAGAAATTTATGAGGCAGCGGAGATTTGTGTGCGTATGACATCACATGGCCGGGTGGCAGCTCACCAGCTGAGGCAGAAAAGATGCACTGGTATCCACCTCTTTCTGTTCCAGGTTGTTATGCTGGCAATGTACAATTTGTCTCTGGAAGGAACCGGCCGGCAAGGGTACTTCAGATGGAAAGAAGACATTTGTGCTTTCATTGAGAAACACTGGACTTTCTTGTTAGGAAACAGGTAAAGGCATGATGTTTCCCCAAAGCTCTTTTTGCTGAGCGAAATGAATTAAAACTGGACAAGAATCTTATTTAATTCAGTGATGTCTGCTGAGCCTAGCTAGCCAGAAAACTGGAGGATTTAATAATAAGGTGAACTTAGGCATGAGGGGTAATGTTGAGAAGGAATAAGCATTTCTCAACGAGAGGTGAAAAAAGTCACAGAAACAATGGAGATGCATATATCTTGGGGTATTTCTTGTCTTCCTTTAGGTAGTGAACCCACAAAACCTTTCAGTCTAAGTTGTCACTGTGGATGGGCCAATCTTGGTATCTTCTGCCTGGGCTTTAAAGTAAAAAAGAGCTCCAGCAAAGTACCATGTTCCTTGGCTATAAAGCTTATATGAACCAAGTTCCCAAAAAAGGGGAAATGGGCTTTGTCTTTTAGCTTGTTTTGGGTCTTAACAATAGCTCTTACTTAGCAGGTATTGCAGACCATGGGAATGTCTTTTCACAGTCATTGTGCATTAAGAAAGAAGCTGTAAGAATAAGAGCACTTCTTATGAATGACTTGTGCCTTGTATAGGTGAATGTCACGTTTTTTTCTGAGTATGCTGAAACTGCCAAAAAATAAATGTCACTGTTAATGCACGTGCTATTGAGGCAGGAAAGGAAATGAGCAAGCCTCTGAAGTTGTAAATTTACTGATTTCACAGTCTTCCCCCTCCCTGCAGGGATTTTTCTCTCTTAAGAGCTGGTTTCTCCCTAACCAGATTCGCTGTTTGGCTTTGCTTCCATTGCACGTTTGTGCCTCCTTGCTCTGTTCTCAGCTATGTTGGTCCCCTCTGGAAACAACCAGGAACCAAACAGGAAGGCAGCTGACGGGCCGTACGTAGTCCCTTGCTCAGGGAGCCATCGCCTCCCAGTGTTTGCTGCTGTCTTTTGAGACCGGCCTTGTGAACTGGGTGCTCCTGGTTCTGATTGAATTCAGATGAAGTGATCGCAGACTTCAGACATGTGCTCCCTGACTTGCCTGGACTAGCTGCTGGTCTTCAGTGATTTCTCAGGCCCCTAGCTCTCCTTCTCTGCAGTGCCTGGCACAGCTGCAGCTATGGAGAGCAGAGTCATTGAATCCCAATGCCCCCTGTGAATTCAGCCTTCAGGATTCTGTCCTACAGCTTTGGGAGCAGGCTTCTGTAAATGTGTTGAAATCTCAAAGTCGCCAAAGCCGATGTCTAAATTAAGTTTCTATTTCCTTTCAAGTGAAGTGAAACCTTTATGACTATCGTTCCCTTAACTCTCCCATCCTGTGTACCCAGAGTCCTGTTTGCTGTCTCTAATTAGGGAATATGTCCCTGTAATGTCAGGTCAACACAGCTATCACTAGGATCCTGTTCACGTTTTGCTGTTGATGAGCAGTTGATCTAAGAGGACTATGGCTAGCTAAGGTAGGAACATGAGTGTCGGAATGATTGGGGTGCTAGTGGCAGTGTCCTTTGTAGGCTGAGTGTATTGTGACCTCCTTGAGGCTTCAGGATGAAGGCACAGCTGGTGAGTGGGAACCTAACACTTTTTTTCATATCTTCCACTGTAGGAAAAAGACCTCGACATGGTGGAGCACAGTTGCTGGCTGTCTCTCTGTGGGGAGCCCCTTGTTTTTCCGCTCAGGGGCTCAGGAATTTGGAGAACCAGGCTGGTGGAAACTGGTTCATAATAAACCCCCAACAATGAAGCCTGAAGGAGAGAAGCTGTCTGCATCTGCACTAAAGGCAAAAGGTAACGGGTGCCCAAATGGTGTTTAGGTTCCTAGCTGGGCCAGAGCTGGAAGGCATGACAAAAGTTTACTTAAAACGACGTGTTCATGTGCATGGACAGTTACAGGGAATGATTTTTTGTCTTAGTTTTGCTCTGCTGGAATGGCTGATTTAAGAGGACTATGTTGCGTGTACTGTAGTATGAGAAGCCTTTTATATTTCATTTCAGTGCCCTTTTGCATTGTGCTAACTGATTGTAAGGCTTTAGAGATTTGTGCATTTTTTTTGCAACTGAAATATGTTGTTCTTCTGTTCCTCTTTACCCTGGGGAATGTTTTCTTTTTTTTTTTCTTTTGTCCACACTGGATGCAAATTCCCTTCTGTGCAGAGGAGCAGAACTGGGTTTTAAGTGAGGCTCTAGCGGTGCATTAACTTTATGCTACATGCCTTGGAATTAATTTCTTGTATATTTTGAAAATACATCTTCTAAAATTTCCAGCCAATCTGTCCTTATGACCATAAGCACGTATACAGTGATTGCGGGAGCTTAGTGTCTGTTAGAATAAGCAAGCTACTTCTTTAGCAGCTTCAAAGCCACCTCTGGATCCCATCATTACTGTGGAAGGCCTCAGGAAACGAGTGAGCCGTAATCCGGTTGAATCAGCCATGGAGCTGAAGGAGAAGAGATCTCGCACTCAGGAAGCCAAGGATATTCGGCGAGCCCAGAAGGAGGCAGCTGGCTTCCTGGACCGCAGTACTTCCTCCACTCCTGTTAAATTCAGCAGTCGAGGCCGTCGTCCCGATATCGTCCTTGAGAAAGGCGAGGTGATTGACTTTTCCTCCTTGAGCTCTTCAGATCGCACGCCTCTGACAAGCCCTTCTCCTTCCCCGTCTCTGGACTTCTCTGCTCCCGGCACTCCAGCCTCGCATTCAGCTACTCCTAGCCTTCTCTCAGAAGCAGATCTCATCCCAGACGTCATGCCGCCACAGGCTCTGTTTCACGGTAAGAGATTCTATGTTTTTGGTTTAATAATAAGCCACACGTAGTTATCAAGGAAAACATTTAAATAAGAAACTTCCAATGAGCTGCAGGATATTTTCAAGGAAAGTTGTAGTCACAGTTTCTGAGACCAGAAGGAACCACCATTGTCTTCTGAGGCATCCTTAATACCCAATGGGTAGAAGATTTTACCTAGCAGCAACATCCTAATTAACAGATCGTAAATTTTGGTCAGGTTGCAAAGCAGAAATGCAGGCTAAATGCTGGTAGTTCTTTAAGGAGTCAGATCTCGTTCTAATTAAGAAAAGAGAGAGTTAAGCACTTCTTGTTGGAAGGTAGACATGCTCTGCAGAGGGTCAAATGCCATCCTTTCGTACCTCTTTGTTGTTTCCTGATTTTAAACTGAACTCCTCCAGGGTATGCTAGCTAAAGACAGAGCTTGATCATTTGATCCCCAGTCTTCAGGATTTTTCAACAATTTAATGTTTGTCAAAGAGCATGAGCTTACAGCTCAGGATGCAATGTTTTTGGATGCCAAGGGCAGGAGACCTTAGGAGAAGGATTGATTCTGTGTCTTGAAATTGGACCCCTTAATGCATCCCCTGTCCAAAATCTGGAGGCCCAAAAGTAAATAGAAAATTGAGTGTGTTGGGTAAACCCATGTTATTTCTCCTTAGCAGAAATGTCCTGCAAAGAACCATCTTTGAAATGGGACTTGATTTTTTTTTCTTTTTTTTTTTTCCTGGATTTTTTTGATCTGTTGAACAGATGATGAGGAGATGGAAGGGGATGGAGTCATAGACCCGGGAATAGAGTACGTTCCCCCTCCCAGTGGGGCTGCTGGTGCTGGCACTGTGATAGCAGGCAGAAAAAAAGTGAAAACAGCTGAGCAGATCAAGCAAGAGGTGGAGAGTGAAGAAGAAAAAACAGAAAGGATGGAAGGTGACAGTGAGGATCCTGAAGAGTCAAACACATCGCCGCAGGTGAGGGGGCGAGACAAGAGGAAACCACAGATGGAGAAGGATGCTAAACCCCGAGCTCCCAAGCACACCTCTGTTAGTATTTATGAGGAAAAGCTGCTGCTGAAGAGATTGGAAGCCTGTCCCAATGCCATGAGCATGACCCCAGAGGCCCGGAGACTGAGGCGCAAGCTGATAGTCAGGCAGGCCAAGAGGGAAAGAGGGCTGCCACTTTTTGACTTGGACCAGGTTGTGAACGCCGCGCTGCTCTTGGTTGATGGGATTTATGGAGCCAAAGAAGGAGGTGTTTCCAGGTCCCCGGTAGGGCAAGCGACATACAGAACTACTAGTCAGGACTTCAGGATCTTGGACAGATACCAGGTGAGTGTCATGAAGTTTAAGAGGGTTTTTGACACTGGTTATTGTAGAGCTCTTGCCTGCAGTGCTTTGCTGAGCAGTATGTGCAGCTCATAGCACTGGGTGCTGAACCTGAGAGTGCACTGCAGAGTCCTCTGAAGTAGGACTGTCATCCTGTGGGTTCAGATCACCCTGTTACAGTGAAGGGTCCCTTATTCTTTCACTGTTGATGTGATTCCCTTGTGTTAAGCCATTGACTAATTTTCCTGATGTGTTTTGGATTTTTTTTTGTACGCACAGACGATGCTGCCTGCCATGAAGGGATATCGACAGCAGACGACGAAGTTTCTGTATCGACTGGTAGGCTCAGAAGACCTACTGACAGACCACAGCATTGTCAGCCCTTACACATCCCGTGTCCTGAAACCTTATATCAGGTACGGATGGTCAGAGGTTGAACTTGCTCTTGGCCTGGGAACCAACAGCCCACATTTCTTGGGCAGTGATGAAGAGGTGTCTTTGTGGGAGGGGACACTTCTTTTGGGCAGTGATCCTCACTCATCCCTGCAGTAGGAAGGAGAATCCTGAAGAGAGAACAAGGCAGGGAAGGAGTCACCCTAGTCATTGAATGCAAGTTGCACCTGCTTTTAGGGGAGGCCCATAACACCCTTGGTCCTGCTGTTAAGACAGGCTGGCTCGATGTGCTGTGGATCCAGGAAGAGTCCCAGCCTCTGGCACAAGGGTGTTTTTGCTGAGCTGGGTGCTGTTCTCCCACATGAATGGAAGACTGTTCTTTGTTCCAAGTTGAGCATGTCAGAAAATATTTCATGGGCTGTACCCATTCAGCTGCAGTAGCATTTATTGTTGCTCACTCACCTTCTGTGTTTGCTTTCTGTGTTAACTGGCAGGCGTGACTATGAGACAAAGCCCCCAAAACTCAGGCTGCTGGCAGAAATCCGGGCGTATCCACACAGGAATAATCTTCACTGGAAGGCTGAGCCAGAAGCACCTGTTGATTACTGCTACGTTCGCCCTAATCACATCCCCACTATAAACTCCATGTGCCACGAATTCTTCTGGCCTGGTAAGATTCCTTCTGTGCTTGGTTTTCTAAGAAGGAAGTGGTTTTGTTCAGAAAAAAAAAAAAATCTTTGGCCAAATGTGTCTTCAGTTGGTGTCTGGCTCAGTTCTTAGAAAACCATTATCTGATGTCGGAGGAATGTAGTTGAGATGGAGACATGAGTTTGGTGTCTTTTGTCTTTTGAGATCATATAGAACTGGGCAATTAGGCCCTAATTAGCACAGCACTTAAAGAAACAGGTCGTTTTAGGTAACACCATGGATGCCAATAGAAATAGGCAGTTACTAAAATCAAACATTCAGTTGAACCTTTTTCAGAATCCAGCTTGGGGTGGGGGCTTAATGTAAACAAACAGCTGTATGCCAGAGATCTCATGCTCATTGGAGTGAAATCTGGGAATTGCTAACTACTGTAAACTTCGCTATGGTGTTCTTTATTTCAAGCGTCGGTATTTGTAGTGTATGGGAGAAGTTGGGTATTGATTTTTATGAATCATCTCTTTAATTGTAAGATTCCAGGTGCAGTGGCTGCCCTTTACAGGGTGGGATTGGGGCCGCAGTTATGTGACTGTTGTCTCAAATTCTTATGAAATAATAATTGTAATGTTCGTCTAATGTCTGGATCAGCTTCTGATCAGCAGTCAACACTGCAGACTAATTTAGAAAGCCCAGTGTAAACAGTCCACACCTTTATTCCAAGTAACTGATTACTTTACATTTTGATTTGCAGATAGTGATTCAACATCGTTTGTAGTTCAGCAGTGCTCATAAGCTGCAGTCAGGATCAGAGCTATTTGTGCTACTTACTGTCCAAATTGTACAATCCAGGGGGGTAGATAGCTTGGCATGTCTTCCCTTTCACAAGCTGTTTTGGAGCTCATGAGACACTCCACAATCCTGACAGAGGCTGAATCCCTTTGTCATAGACTCTCCTCTTCTGATAAAGCATTTGAAGTTCTGGCCAGGTTGGTTTGCACCTTCATTAAGTTCTTCGGGACTCACCCTGTTTTATTTAACATAAGGAGCGTGGGTGTGTTCCACCCTCCTATGGGCTGTGCATCATTAAATCAGAAAGCTGACACTCCCATTCAGCCTCCAAACAGGAATCAAAATTTCTTCCATGGTGTAAATTTTCTGGGGCTGGGATAATAGGATTATTGCACCTTGGTCTGTTTTAGTAGGAGAGAGAAATGAGGATGTGATACTGCAGGAGATAAAACACAGTGTCTGTGTGGACACAAAGGGTTTAGCTTCACAAAGGGCTGGTGTAATTGCTGAAGTGGTGTTGGGGTGGGATACACAGCTGGGAGGGTATGTTAAACTAAAATAAAATCAGTTAGGTTGGAAAAGAACTTCCAAGATCATGAATTCCAAACATCAGCCTGACCTACCAGGCACACCATCACTAAGCCACGTTTAATGCACGTAGGTGCACCCGGTCGCGTTCTAGTAGCACTGCTGTTTTGTTGACTGAGTTCTTGGGCTCTTCACAAGGTGCTGTGAGTCCAGACCTTTGTTATTACACCTCCCCAAATCCTTCCTGTCAGAGCTTTTCTTGTTCCTCTCACGGCAGAAATGAGCTCGCAGGTAGTTCCTGCAAATGAGCTGACACGAAGCAAGATTCCTCTCACGGTATCTGGTGCCTTCGTGTCCTAACGGGAAACATCTCCTGAGCAAACAACTGGTAAACCCTAGTGAGCTAAGCACCTTCCTGCAGGAATAACTGCGTGCTGAGGGGACGGCACCGTTTCATCGACGCCAGAGCGCTCAGGGCAAGGTAGTGCTCCTGTGCAGACACGCTGTAAGGCACTTCACAGTCAATTGCAGCCTTGAGATAATTAACGCTGCTCCCTATTGCCAATCAATTCCTCCCACGTCTTACTCCACCCAGCTTGCTCTCAAGCAAGAAAATAATTCACCCGCTTTTTTTATGCCTAGCGCTTTATGAAGTCTTGCATCTCATCAAGAGTGATAAACGTTGCTGGAAAACATACCCTGCTATTTTGTTACCCCACATTCAAAATATATCTGTGATCGCTAGTTTGAGGCTGAAACTAGCATTTATGGCGTGACTGCCATGTGTTGCACTTCGTTTAGGGCCTGTCTACACAGCCAAATTACCAAGCAAGCTTCAGTGCTGTGAGCTAAACTGCTTGGCCCCAACATGCTGCGTAGATGTTCTGAGGCTGCAACAGCAGCGTGATTAGGCAGGGTAACAAACTCCACGCAGAAGTCACTGACTTCAGGTGTTTCTCTCCATTCTCTGACTCATAGAAGCACCGTTGCCAGAGAGGCTGTTTCAGACCCCAGATTAGAGAATTTGCATGCTAAAAGCAAACAGTTTGATAGTGGTGAAAGCTATGGTCAGGTTCACAGTGTAGCTCACAAAACAGCTCAGTACAGGCAACAGAGGAAGCAGGAGGAGGTCAAGGCCAGGGAGAGAAAAAGACAGGAACAGTCGGCAGGTAACGTTACCAAAGCTGAAACCCCATTTCAGGTCTGCTGCATCCAGAAAGAGTTTGCAGGAGGAAGAGGATGGAGTAGCTGATACACTCTGCATTGCCCCCTGTGCTTGTGTGTGGGCAGGTCCTTTGGCATTTGCAGGGTGGAACAGTGATGGTGTGTGTCAGCCTGCTGCTGGCCTGGCTCTTTTCCTGTAGTGGTACCATAGCCCTTAGAGCCCCAGGCAAGGGGCACAAACTTACTGGGACCCAATCCAGCAAACATTTGCACATGCAAGTAACTTAACCCATATGCATGTCTAGAACTGGATTCTTAACAGTCTGCTGATATGACTCAGAATACAAACTAAGGAGAGATTAGCTGGGTGCTGACATAGTGACATATGCATATATATATATATAAACCATTTTTTTTGTTTGGGTTTTATCCTTAGGTCACTTGGAAGGAAATTGGCTTTAATGTCTCTGTTCCAGAATCGCCACTAGTAAAGGAGTCTTCTCCCTTGTGCGTGCTATGCTAACTTGTGCACCTATTGACATCAGTGCCAGAAGTCTCATTTTTGTCTAAGGGCTTGGTTGAAGCATCTGTCAATCACAGAGCTTTGAAATAAGGCAAAAGGAAGAAATCAAGTGTTTAGAAAAGGGCTTAATAATCTGAATTTCCATGGAAGTATGACACATTATAGTCTGCTTTCTGCTTGGCTTGCAGTGCTTTCAACTGCTGTTTATCTCTTTCTTTGTAGGAATTGATTTGTCAGAATGCCTACAGTATCCAGACTTCAGTGTCGTTGTCCTTTACAAAAAAGTTATTATTGCCTTTGGCTTTATGGTGCCAGATGTGAAATACAATGAAGCTTACATCTCTTTTCTGTTTGTTCACCCTGAGTGGAGGAGAGCTGGAATTGCAACCTTCATGATTTACCATCTTATTCAGGTAATGAAAAAATCCCATGGCTCTGCTAAAGCACTACCTCTCCCTCCTTCCTTGTGTGCACACGTGTGTGTTAGAGAGGAGGTAGTGTTGTGTTCCTCCTTTCTGTCTCTTTCTCCTTACCCTTTCTTTACTCACACAGCAGCACAGATTGTCCACTCTCAGCAGCCCATCTGAATGTTTTTTGGGGGGATTGCTTCAAAAGCAGAAACTGAAATGTTTAGGAGAGAAACGGCACTGGTCAGGGCCTCAGAATTAGTGAGATGTTAGGGACTTTGTCTTGGGATTAACTTCGCATTTTCCGGTGGTCAATAGTTCACATAACAGTAATACTGTAAATTCGGGGTTTGAAGGGAAAAAATTGGTAACAGTGGTAATAGTTTGGTTAGAATATATGGTAGCTTTTCTTATCTACACCTGGAAGCTTATTGTGGGACCAGTGCAGTTGCATGAAGTCACTTACTGATCTTAATCATTCTCGTTCACTTCTAATGCACTGGTTCAAATGCAGCAGAGTTGAAGATAGTGTTTGCAACCTCATTCGGATTTGCTCAGACTGGCTTGTACTGGGCTTTGTTGCACAGGGACACTTGGGAAAATTAATCTGAGCTAACTAAAGGGGTAGTGTTAAAGTAGTTAAACTTTACTAAACCACTGAATGAATGCTGTTTTTCAGGTGGCCTTAATTCCATTTACTTCCTTGGATTAAATTGCACAAATCTGAGTAAGGATGCAGACAGATGTCCTTTTTCAGAGCCCAGCTGTGCCTCCTCAGGACCCACGGCGTTAGCACTCCCTGAGCTCTCATGGCAGAGCTGCTGATGTGAAAGATTTCCCAACTTGTTTTAGTTGAGATGAGCTGCACTAGCAAAAACTCTCAATTGAAACTGTTTTTACTTGTACTCATTTGGCTAAAGAGACATAGGAAGTGCTGGCAGATCCTTGGGAACAGTGGTCTCTACCTTAGAAAAGCAGTTTCCACCAAGAGCAGCTCTTCTTGGCCACCTGAGGGTAATTCTGTACCAACAAAGCTTTCTGCAGTGCCCACCTCTCGCTGGTTACTAGCCTGTGTCAACATGCAGAGCAATCTGTTTTAAATTCACCTCTTGCATTTCCCGAGCCTCTCTGTGTGAAGTGTTTAAGTAAATTGCCCTCAACTGCAATCAGTTGATGTGAGATGTCAACACGTACTAACAACAGGCACAGAGATGAGCCAGGGTTTGCAGGGATCCAGCAGCCGGACTCCTGTCTCTCCAGCCGGACTGGGATGTGTTTGCACATCAGCTGTGGGGAATCACCACTGCTTTTTGTAGGACCTATGACACCAATTGACCTATTTCTGCTTTCAGGTAGGCTAGCGTTTAATTATCACATGGAGAACAGCCAGGCAGGTCTGAGACTCATTAGACTTGCTAGCAGTGAGAGATCACCGTTGTACGTTTGGCTCGTGTTAGATTTATTTTTCCACTGCTGCATATGTCAGTGGTAGATGGCATTCACTCATGCAGAAGTGGTTACAGTGACCTTCTCTCCCTCTACTGCCAGGCTGTGTGTGCTGCTTCACAGCCCACTTGGGCTGATGCCGGGGTCTGCTCTCTGTAGCTAAGGCCACGTTAATGTCCTTTGGATGAAGGTCTCTCTACTGAAGATAAAGATCTGTGTGCTTAAGTTAGGGGTGAATTCTTGGGAACAGCACAATCTAACAAAAAATGTTTTGATGGAAGTGGTGAGGACCAAACTGCATCTTCTTAACGATCTCATTCCAACCTCCTTCTCCTCAAAATGGCTCCTGATTATTTCACTTTTTTTTTTTTCTTAAATCCCTGTGAGACCTTTTCCCTTCGAGTGATCTGCCATGGAGATTTCCTAAAGGGTGTTGCTGTTGCCACTTAGAGTTACCATACATGCAATATACAGAGAATGCTACTAAAGCACTGGATGAAAGCAAGAAAAAAATACGATATTATTATATTATGTTTTTATCAAAGATAAAGCTGCCCATATAATCTCGGATCTTTACGGTAACTTCAGCGATGCCATTTGCTGTCTGAACTCCCTTGACTTCTCGGGAGGCGAGTGCTGTGCCCTGAAGGATGGGAGAGGAGCTGGGTGGGATCTAGAGGAATTCCAGGGTGACAGCCCAGAGGTGTTGTGGTGGTGCAGCACGGTCCCAGAGAGTTCAGCTCTGTTTGCTGATGGGGAGGAGCACAGCGCTTGATCCTTTGGCATGTTTTGTCTTTTCTTCAGGCCGTTGTTATTAAGTGTTTGAGATTAGCGCTGTATGGCAGGATTATTTTTAATGAATAATTGCTTAGAATTTGACAATGGAAAGCTGAGAAATTATAATCCAAAGCCTTGCTTTTATTGTCAGAGGGTTCCCGTTTCTCAGAAACAAAGGCTCTGAGGAACAGTAGCTGGCCTCCCTTCACGTTTCAGCTAGTGCTATGTGTGGTAACTTCTGTGTCGAGACCTGTGATTTTCTCACATTTCCTCAGTAACTTAAATACCAGAACTGATGAATCTCTTCACCTCCGCATTCCCCCAGAGGCTTTCTCATTCTCTTGCTGTGATACCTTTTTTTTTTTTCCTTTTCCTCCCTTGGCAGACCTGCATGGGCAAAGACGTAACCCTTCACGTCTCTGCAAGCAACCCTGCTATGCTGCTCTACCAAAAATTTGGATTTAAGACTGAAGAATACATTTTGGATTTTTATGACAAATATTATCCCTTGGACAGCAAGGAGTGCAAGCATGCGTTCTTTCTCAGACTGCGGCGCTGATCTGTCCGGGCTGTTGGGGAGGATGTGTGAGAAGCCCAGCCTGTCGAGCACGGCTTTCAGAAGATGTTGGCTGTCACGTGAGAGCTGGAACACACCTATACCTTTTTCCCTAGGACTTCTAACATCAGCAGCACTGTATTGTGTGCTGAAAGTGCAATCCAAGGGGACTGATTGATGCTCTCCAAGGGAGAGGCCTGGTAATGCCAACTGGGACATGCTGAAGCCACTGGAAGACTGACATTCTTATGGGGAGCTTTTCTGACACTGTTACTTTGGAGAGAGAGCCCCACTGATTTAAAACAAAAAACAAAACAAAACAAAAGACACAACTGTTCATTTCAGAGGGGCCCCATGGATTTCAAGTTTTGAAACCTATCCAAAGTTGCAGGCTTTTTTGTTTCTGTTTTTGTTTATGGAAAATGAACATCTAAGCTTAAATCATCCGCAGTGTTTCTGTGATTTGATTGCTCTGTTAGGAACGGTGTCTTGAATTCGTGAAGGGAAATGCGTATTGGTGCATATAGCCAGATGCTGACTTTAGGAAAGCTCTACACAGGCCAGAACAGCAATACCAGAACCGTGTTTTAGGAATAATGAAGTGTGTGTGAACTCACGTGATCCCGAGTGAAAGGCTCAGAGGAGATACCTTTGTTCTGTCCCTTCCCTGCGGCCTTCCTTCCCCCTGTGCTCAATGTGAAGTTCTTGTAGTGCGCAGTGCTTTGTGTTCAGGAACAAGATGTCAAGTAGGCTCGTAGCTAGGTGAGGGAGGACACAGCAGCTGCCAAATCAGCTCTTTGAAATTGTGCAGCCTATCTGCCAGTTGTTGACGCTGCAGATCAGCCCTTTGGGCACATCTCTAACCACAGAGTCAGCCTCGCAGGCTCCAGCCAGCACCCACCTCCTCCTGCTATAGACAACAAAAGTCAGAGGCAAGGTTTGAAACAGAGGCTCTAGTTTGTAGAAGCAACCTGTGTGCAGCTGGGAGGGGGCTGAGGGCAGAGGTGAGCTAGTCCCAGTTCTTGGAAGCATCTAGGTGGTGATTTCACAGTAATGTGAGAGCAAAAAAGTAAAGAGGAGAGAAAAAAAATAGCCAAGAATTTAAGAAAAAAAAGTTTGTTTGCACAGTTTAGCAGCTTTTCTCTCTCCCTGGTTTTTACTGCAGAAGAGCAGTGAGTTGGCAGTTGGCTCTGCTGCCTGACTGAAGGCCAGTCAGCGCTTTTAAAACATGAAGCACACCCACTGTCCTGTTCCTTTCGCATCAACTCTTCATTTCGGTAACAGCAGGAAGGTGGACATGTATGTTTTTGTGTAGCTAAGAGTTAGTGGGAGGAAAACAGAGCCCACCCAAGAGCTGTGTGCCCTAACATCCATGCACATTTCAGCCTGCTTTATGACTACGTGAAAATTTTTGATGTTAACTGATGTTACGAGTTAGCTGTACTCGGAAAGGAGAAAAATTGTCTTTTTGAATGGAATTAAAGCCCTTCCCTTGAAAAACCCTACCCGTAGTTATACTGTTTGTTAAGCTGTCATTCCATCATCTTTTTTCATTGAAATTTAGAAGACTCATGTATGGCCAAGAGAGGATGCTTCCTGCTTCTCTGAAATGAAATCCTGAGGGATCGCTGACAGCATTCTTCAGGGAGATGAGTAAGAATGGACTCAGTAGAGGTTACAAGGGTTGGGGAGCAACCTGGCTGATCTGCAGAAACAAGAAATGGCTCTGTGACCTTGCAGGTCCACTAGGATTTATGTGGAGAGGGCTTGTCTTGGGCTAATTTGCCCTGTATCTTGGAAAATCAGCCAGTTAACTGCTGTATCTATTATATTTCACATTCCTGGGACTGACTATATAGGCTTAAGTTTTGATTCTTTCGTGTTATGTGCTCTGGGATACTGATCCTTGGTGCTGCCTGTGAAAATCCGACATGGCTTTGACTTGTTCACCATGAAGTCCATTCCCATTGATCCTAACGGCTTTGGTGAGAAAAGGGGGCAAGTGCAGCTGTCTGGAGGATCATTTTGCTGATGATCTGGGCAAAGACAAAGGGCTGTGACCCTAGAAGACCTTCCTGATTTGTGTGAATGAACCAAACTGCGCACTTCCCTCCTCCTCGCGTCTCGGAGACCAGCATGATGAGTTCCTTTAGCTGGGATTAGAAAGCCAGCATCCCCCCTGCTTAACGACACAATTACTCCGCACTTCCTTGAGCCGCGCAGTGACTGTAGCAATGACTGCAGTTGCCAAGCGTGGGCCAATTTAGCAGAATAAATTAGAGAATAAAGGTGGAACGTCAAAGTTTCCTAAAAGGGTAGCAAAGCCCACACCTTTCAAGGTGCTTGTGCGTGCTTTGATGCTTCACAACCAGGAAGGTGTTGACTGTGGTCAGCTTTTTATTGCTTGTTGACCTACAGTGGCTGAGCTGGGTGGATAGTGGAATTGTTCTGCGTAGCGCTCAGTAATCTGGTCAAAGTAATGCTCTGCAGTTTCCTTTGAAAGGGAATTATCCTTCCCGAGGTAGCGAGGTGTGGTCTGAGGGGTTACTGCCGAGCCGAAACCAGCCCAGAGCCACCCCCCCGCCCCTCCACCAACATGGCGCCGCCCGGCACCTCACGGGTCGGGACTACAACTCCCGGCAGGCCCCGCGGCCCGCGGCCTCCCGCCCTGCCCCGCTCGCCAACCGCCGCCATTTGAACCATGGCGGCGACGGCGCCGATGGCGGCGGAGGCGCTGCCCGCGGCCTGGCGGCTCTACCTCGTCCCTACCCGTGTCGCCACCTTCCGCAATTGGCCCTTCACCGAGGGCTGCGCCTGCACGCCCGACAGGGTGAGCCCGGGGGGAACGGGGGGGCGAGGGGCGGCGGCTGGGAGCGGGAGCGGGAGCGGGTCCCGCTGACGCCCCTTCCCCCGCCCGCAGATGGCGGCGGCGGGCTTCGTGCACTGCCCCAGCGAGAACGGCCCCGACGTGGCGCAGTGCTTCTTCTGCCTCAAGGAGCTGGAGGGCTGGGAGCCCGACGACGACCCGCTGTGAGTAGCGGGGCCGCTGCCCCGGCGGGGAAGGAAGGGAGCGGGGAGGTGCGAGCGGTGCTGTCAGCCCCGCGGGGTGCGTTTCTTCCTTTCTTTTTTACAGGGAGGAGCACAAGAAGCACTCCGCAGGCTGCGCGTTTGTCGCCCTTCAGAAGGATCCCGCTAGCCTGACGCTGCAGGAGTTCCTGAAGCTGGACAAGGAGCGGATGAAGAATGCAATTGTATGTACCTGCAAGTGCTGAGAGGTTTCCTATGCCCCCTGAGGCTGGGAGTGGTTCAGTGTCATGTCTCAGGGCAGTTTACCTGGCCTCTTGCTTCCTTATTGCACTGCTGCCAAACTAGCTTGATGCTTCCAGGCTCCCTTTGGCTTAGGTGGCTTGTCCTCTGCTGGTTCTCAGCCTTTGCCTTACCAAAGACACAGCCTGCTACCTCCCTGAAACGTAACTGATGCTCAAATCAGTGGTAGGCAGTGACTTTTATTTTTATTTGCAGAAAAAAGAAATTTCTCAGAAGGTGACCGAGGTTGAAGACGCAGCCAAGTCTGTGCGTCGTGAAATAGAGAACCTGGCCTCCTAGGCTGTACCAGCCTCTGCCGTCTGTCTTGTGTATGTACTGTGACACTGCCACATTTGCTGAACGACTGTTTCCTGGGACCACTTTCATAACAGCCACATCTGTGAGAAGCATAACAACGCTGGATTATCCTTCTCTCATTTGAGTCTGTCCAGGAAGTACCTGGGATTTGATGCACTGCATAGATAATATCCTTCTGCAGGGATTCCCCTATTCTTCCTGTTGGTTTAATTTAGGAGTGTTTAAAAACTTGTGTTTTTACTTGTTCTTAATTTCTTTTGTAAACTTAGTTTTTCCTATTTTGGAGGGTACTGGTAGCCTTCCTGCAAAAACTTGTTTCTTGCAAGAGTTGGGAGACATTGCTATTTCTTTTACTGAATATACCAATGAATATGGGTAACTTTTAAAATAAAAAGGGGAAGGACTTTAAAAAAATCTCCTTCAGGGATTTAGGATTGTGTTAGCTAATAATGTCTAGTAATACCAAATCTTAGTATCCTTATAAACTTCTGTTTTTATCTGTCTGCTGCCTCATGGTGATGCATTTATAGTTAAAAGTGGAAGGCAAAACAGCAAAGTAACTTTATTTAATTCTCTGGAGGAAAAAAAAATGACCTTTAATGCAATGAGCTACACTGAATGCAGTTTTAACTTCAAGATGGAAAATAACCACATCAAAGCACAGCTTGTAGTGCTATTGTTCAAGTGTCAAACTGTCAGTCAGTATTCACTGTGTTGCCTTAAAATGTTTTAATGCCTTGGAAGGTAAGGTTGATCCTTCTTCTTGTGCAAGCTTGGAAAGTAAATCTCACTGAACAGAGTACAGGTAGTGAAGAATTGTGCTCTGAACTGCTGGGAAAGAGTGGGAGAACATGGTACAAGGTAAGCAGCTGTTACAGTGTCAGAGTTGACTGCATGGTTCAGAAAAGTCTGCAGACAGAACTGGACATGTGAGATTAAGTTCTCCCAAACTCAAAGAACAACGTCAAGCTCCATTCTGGAGAAAAGGCAGTCACGATCAAACACTGATGAGACCAATGTTCCTGGGTTTCGTAAGTTTGTCCAACGTTCCCTCTCCAAGCTTACTTGCAAACAATGAAATAACTTCATTATTTCCATCTGTAACAGCCAAATCATATGCTGATTGCCCTTTTGTATTCTTCTTTTTAATGCTTGCATTGCAGCTGTAAATAAAGAACAGATTGTTTTAAGCTACTTAAATTCATTCCAAGTTACTGGAATTAGCAAAGCTGCTTCTAGGTAAACGTTGATGTGGAGTCGCTTCAGACTTTCTGGGTGCCTGTTCCTACAAGGACAGAGCTGTGCGGTGAGAGCTCTGAGGCTTGGGCAGGCTCTGGTTCTTCAGAGCTGATTCCTGCAGGTGGGCTGTGGGTGGGTGCCCAGCTGCAGGACACTTACCGTAGCAGGACTCGGATGCACTCCTCTCCCTCTAATCCAAGCAGAACTGCCTCGTGGAGGGCGGTGTTGTTGTACCTGCACGGGAGGAATCAGCAGTGTTCTTACTACCTAAGGAAACTGTCATGGTACATAAAGAAATGGTATAGCAAATTAAGGAAAATTAGTAGGAAGATAGAGAAGTGGTCAGTGATCTCTTTCGTGGGTTTGGTGTGCATGTTAAGTTAATGGGAAAAGGAATCGAATAGAACAGCTTTTCTAACTGAAGTAACACCTTTTTGGTAAAACTTCAAAAGACCCGAGGCAGGGAGTCATTGCTCACTTACAGTCCTGACTGCTGGTCAATGTTAGCACCTTTCTGCACAAGAAGAGAGATTGCTTCTGCGTGCCTGTTAAGGACAGCCACTGTCAGAGCAGGTCGGTCGTCGTCGCCGGTGCAGTTTGGGTCAGCTCCCTGGGATGCACAGGAGAGGGAAGGTAAGCTGTTACAAGCCATAAAGATTCTTCATCTCCCACCTGGCTTTAACATTAACGCCAATTTACATTGGCAAATGGTCTTTGTTTTCAAGAGAAAAATATTCAAACTGTCGTATTGATTCTTCATGTTTTTTTCTGAAAATGGTTGTCTGCTAGGTCAGAACCAGAATATGTGTGTGTAGCAAGGGCAGTCAAACTCGATTCCTGCAGTCAAGGTGCTCTTACTACACAGCCAAAACATAGAGGTTGTGCTTTGTTTTGCTATACAAAGGACTTTACCCAAAACTACAGCATTCGTATATTTTTTTTCTATGTGGCCTTGTCAAACCCTGAAGTGAATGCCCTACATACCTGCAAGACAGAAATTGTGACAATAATATGATTGTGAAGCAGTTTTTTCTCATTTAAAACGCTCTTTCAACCTGAAGATTACTTGCATGTTGACCCCTAAGCATGAAGTTGAAGTCAGGTGCCAGGCTGATGTTAATTGCAGTAAATGGTCAAAGAGTTGTAAGGTGAAGCAGTAACTTACTTCTCTGAGCAACTGTTCTATCAAAGTGACTCTTCCTTTCCCGTGGGGACCCAGTTCATCCAGCAGTTGTCTGGACTCTGGCTGTGGAAACACGGAAAACAGCCACTAAGATCCCATGCAGGGAAAATACAAGTGGGTTCTTTGCATTTGAGTAAAGGTTGGAAATGCACACAACGGCACGAATGCAGCTGAGGGAACAATGCCATACAGCTGAGCTTCAGTATTACCCATGACCCTAGTGTGGGAATTTCAGAATCTGAGCAAATGTTGGATAACCCAGGCTAATATCTCAAGTCTTGAATCTGCAAATTATTAGCTTTACATCGATACACCAATGTCTGAGGCTTCCAGAACCAGTGGAAGTATGTTATTTAGAAAATGAACATACTTGCCTTGCAGAAGTTAACCAAATCTTAAAACCAAAAATCTTACCTTTATTTTTTTTCCCATCCTTCTACCTCCTTCCTTTCCCCTTTCAAAAGCTCAATGGCTTGGCAATGCATTTTTATCTTTGGACTCCTATCCCAAAGCTCTACATCTTCCACCCACTGAGTTAGCGAAGTGATCCAAACCTAGGTAACTGCACATTTCACTTTTTAAATATTTTCTGCCATTACTGGCAATATGTTTATTCGGCAATACTTCCAGGATATTTGGTCTCTAGTGGAAATAAAGCTTGTTTCTTGCATTAAGGTATCCTTTAGTTGTGCTGACATCTCAGCTTGATGAAAAAACAGAGCTGACCTAAATAAAAGCTTGCTGTATAGGTTTCATTCAGTCAGACTGCGTGAGCAGCAGCTGTGATGCAGCCAAGGTTATGTCCTGTGGAGTCAGAGCCAGGTGTCAGGGGAAGATGGCAATGCCTCCTTCTGGTGTTGCTTCTTAGAAAAACTCATAACAAAATCAGTCTGCAACAGCTTAGACCATGTGCTGTGTCATTAAAACAGAATGGATCAAAAAATGAGCGGAGCAGTCTAATTAAGCTTTTGGTAGGAACAAAGCTTGTCTATTTCCAGTTTTGTAATAAATGTCAGCCATCAGTTTTTCACGTTTTATATTAAGTTGGACTTTTGTCTGTCCCCGTTCCCCCCCCTTCCCTTGTTAGTGTTAAAAGCTTTCTATTTTTATCCTTGAATGCCCTCCTTCATATTAGTGCTGCTCTATATCTATTTTTTTTCTGTACCAGCAGAAGATATGTACAGGGAGCTTATCTTCTTTTTCTGTAAGCGTTCTTGACTTTGTTCTCTTTATTTTGCCTCTTGAATGTGAGAAATCATGATCTTCTTTGCCTACCAGAAAGGGAAACAAGCAAACAATTCAAAGCAAAGTCAGTATCCTAACAAGAACTTGGGGGGGAAAAATCTGGAAGTGATTTATCCAAAAAAATTTATTTTGTGCTGAAATGAAGGCAATATTTATCAGTTTTCTACAAGAGAAAGTGATGAAACATTTGTTGCAGATCAGACTGGTTTTAACAAAAGGTTTGCACTCAAGCAGACTTCAAAACTTGCTATTTTGAAGTGAAGATTCAATGAAATGTAGAGTTCTGGGGGTCTGAGTCTTTTAACTAGCTGCAGCTATTCAACAGGCTTAACAGGCTTGACTTGGATTCATGAATTGTTTTGACCAAAAACCTTACAATTTTTTCAGTGCTGTTTAGTTCCCAGATATTTAAGAACAAGACTAGAAGACCTTGAATAGACACGCATGTCCATTTTATTTAAGACACAACCTACCGCTGTGCAAAAGGGCTGATGCATTATGAAACATGTGGGGACCCTTTGAGTTGGTGCTACTGGAGCCTGGAATCACAGCCACATCGTTGGCAGTCTGGAAAACCAGCTCCGACTGCCATTTGCAAAGTCTCACACTGGAAGCACGAAGTGGCCTTAACAAGTACATGAACTGAAATATGTCAACTGATACTCGAGGCATTTCTGCTTTCTAATGCTGAATTTACAAATAATTTATTTAATGAAAACCAAAGTCCTGTATGAGTTGCCTTAAAAGCTGAGCAGCTACTGACGTCAATGGGAAATGCATGTTAAGCATCTCTGAAAACTAGAATTGATGTATTTCAGCATTTCTTATCTTTACAAAAAGTACCAAAGCTGAAGTCCCTGGCATAGCTCAAATGTAGAGATGATATTGGTGCTTATGGCTTCTATTGGAAAAGAATATGCAAAGCACACTTATCGCTAGTCTATCACTAGACTAAAAACACTGCTGTGAGCAGTGGGTGCAGTTTTTTGACCTCTCCAGCTGTCCTCTGGAGATGAATCATACCCACAAGTGTTTGACAGTCTGTACATTGCTGAAATCACAACTCAACCACATTTTGAGACTTAAAGATCAACTTAGGAAGGTGCAGAAATGTGCCAACTTATTAATGTGCCTGTCCCAGTCTGTAAGCACTAGTTCCCAGTTCTTGACTACTGTATTTCTTATATCATAAAGACAGAAAAAGAGTCTCACCAAAACTAGTCTGACTGCCACCCAGATCATTTCCGTCTTCTGTTACGCTATTTAGGGAATGATTATTGAACTTCCCTGCTTTACTGGTATGAATATCCTGTAGAATCATCAAAATGCAGGAAGTTGATCAGATTATCATGCAATACTGTTACAAACTCAGTAGCACAAAACAATAAAAAATTATATAGGCTTTTAATCAGGCTCAAATTAGCATAAAACATGATTATCTGTAATTGAACTCTGTTTTGACACAACATAATGTACTGTTTTCTCCTAAACTACGTGTTAGTTTGTTTTGATTTTTTTAGAAGCTGATACAACCTCACTTACTGAAAAAAGATTCTTATCCAAGTCACAATGTCTCTGCCAGCTGAGAAACCTGATCATTTCCTCACTTGTGAAATGATGTGATAAGCCTTTTCAGGCACCATTTGGCAAGGTAAGCTTTTTAAGATTATACCCAAGAGATAAAGTCTGAATTTTGGATCCTTGAAATGGCAGATTTTCATCTTTGAAAAGCTGGAAATGAATGCATGGGTGTTTTTTGGAAGGTGGTGATTCTGGAGGTAGGGATTTTAAGTGTTTGAATACTGTTAACAGGAGATTTGATAAATGTCATCTCCAAACTATTAAAAATTACTATGCTTGTTTCTTATGAGCACAATATGCGGACTGAAGAAAAGGAGGTTCTAAGATCAGGAGCTAAGGGGTGCAGAATGACTAAACAACATCAATAGAAAGAAGAATGTCAATATCACTAGAAAACTAATGAAATGCAAGATGATAGCAATATAACCATGAAGTCTGGCTTAATCAGATAAAGATACCTGTTCAACCAGCTCCAAAAGAAAACAAAAGATTCCTTTCTCTGAAGTGATGAGTTAACACCTTCTGAACAAAAGGATTTCTTGATTAGACCTGAATTTAAAATGTATCAGTGTTACCCTGCCTGCTCTAGCAACAGCTTTAGACCAGGTGCCTAAGAACCGGCCTCA
This sequence comes from Stictonetta naevosa, assembly GCA_011074415.1. Classification (NCBI taxonomy): domain Eukaryota; kingdom Metazoa; phylum Chordata; class Aves; order Anseriformes; family Anatidae; genus Stictonetta; species Stictonetta naevosa. The sequence goes on from CM021699.1 coordinate 13,315,437, forward strand.
TCCCCCAAACTCACCTTGTTACTAGCAAGAGCGTAATTTAACGTAACGGTGACCTGATAGTCGTTCTCACAGATGGCAGCAGAAGTAATCTGTAGGGAAAGAGCAACCAAGCAACTGATAGTGTCTCTTACAGAAAGGAGACAGAAATAGTTTTAGGAATAAGTTCACGCTGATGGGCTGATGATGTTTATTATGGAGCCAATGCACAAAATCACACACGACCAGTGACCTTTGCCTGTTTCTGAAATGGCACCTGTACTTTAACGGAGGAAGGGACAGGTGGTGTTTTGAATGCCATCAGAATGGCAGAATTGCCAAATGAATATAAAAGATGTGGTAATGCTATGTTTCATGAAAGTGCGGTCACTTTTCCGCCCAAATTTTGCAGTTGCATGAAAGGCTGTGTAGTCCTTAAGATTCCCCATGCCAGAAGAAGTGGCTGCTGCTTTAGTTGTACCAGCCTGCAGAGGTACAAGCTGTAGTAAAACAGAGGCAGCTTTCTATATTGTTAAAAGTGTAGTGCTGACGAGAGCTATTGAAGTTATATATAAATAAATGCACAGGGGATTATAAAGAATTGAAATGAAGCAGACAATATTGCAGCAGGTTGGGAATTTTGAGATAAGGCTGATTACATTTCTAATCTGTATGATAACTGATAACAAGGCATTGAACCCAGATAGTTGGCATCTACTTTGAATCACTTCTGTTACTTTTGTGGGCAGAAATTTCAAGACAATAGAGTGACAAAATGCCAGAAAAGCAGCAGGAGTAGCCTGTTCTAGGCAATTCAGGCATATTCCTCTGAATCCTCTAGCAAAGCAAATGAGTTGCAGAGGACCTATACCTCATGTCTTATACCAAGCAGGTATCTTTTATGTTCATACTTGCATGTGTGTTTGGTATACCAATGTGTTCAGTTTCTGAACACACTGATGTACCAAATAGGTCTCAGATGTAATTCAGATGCAAAATAGCTGCAGTTAAGCCTCACCAAAAAGTAATCTGGCCAAATACCAATTACATTTGTCATCCTTAGTATTCATTAGCTTTTCCATAGTTGTTTCTATGTGCTACAACACAACAACTTTTTTTGATTGATGTGCCATATCTCTCAGGTCAGGATAAGATGTAGTGAGTTTAAACTGTAACGGGAGATTCAGGTCAGTCACCAGGAAAGAGCTTCTCAGTATCTTTGCTAGTTTAAGGAATTGCCAACACTACTTCTGCCTGCATCCTACTTTCAGCTTTCTTTTTTTTTTTTCTTTTTTCTTTCTTTCTTTCTTTCCTTTTTTCCAGCTATTTTAAGCCTGGGTCAGTTCACTGATCCCAGTAGACAGGCCGTTGGCACAAGCAGTTGTGCTGGCATCACCTAGGAAGCAGCGAGGTGAGGAAGCAACTCCTTAATCCAGCAGGGCTGCCAAAGAAAGCAATACAGTACTGCAGCTGAACTGCAAAGGATAATTGAGCACAGAAATGGACTGCCTGGGGCAATTGTGAAATCTCCATTGTTGGTGAATTTTAAAAGCTTCAAGACAAACATCTGTCAGGAACAGTTTAGGCAGAGTTGATCCTCCCTCAGGACAGGGACCAAATGATCCCTGAGTCATTCCAGCCTTGTCTTCTAGGACTCTTTAGGCAGGGTCTCCAATTGCCACGTTTGGTTGCTATCACCCTTTAATCATTTTAATGCAGGTTGGTGCACTGAAGACCACATCTCCAGTATGGAAAGAATACCCTCTTCAATTACTGGTATAGTTTACACTAGAAGTAGACTATATAATGAAAGAGAATTGCTGCTATCTGCTGGTGTAATCTAGCTCTAAGTTGGGGCAAGCATATCATCTAATTTCTAGCAGTGTTTATTTAACTGACCAACTACACAGATGTCAGTTGGCTCTTCTTTTTCTTGATTGCCTGCTGCAGGATTCTGTAAAAGCAGCTGAGCAAGAGCTTTCTGGCTTCTATCACTTCTCTTATAGCTGTGAGGTGAGAGAAGAAAAGAAACTGCCATATTAAAAAGAAAGCAGAAAAAAATCTTCAGTGAAAGACTAAGCAAAAGATGGAACGACAAAAACAAACATCCCCACATACAAACAAGTCTAGGTCTAAAGAAAACAGGTATGTGCTTTTCCACTGTTTATCTAGTAGCCAGAATATTCTTTTCATGACACTCCATAGGAAGATATTACTCAGGAGGCCCTTCCTACCTTTCCCATTCGAGGTTCTCCAATCAGTGCTCTGAATTCAAGGTTGTTCTGGGTGTAGCTTCTAAGGTGAGCACAGACATGATCCAGCTGCTTTCTCCAGTAACCTGATCAGAGACAGTTAAGCAGGAGAAAAAAATCCCTGAGATTGTGGTTAACGTTTCTTCTACTCATCTGATTAACGATTTAAAAAATAGCAGATTTTCACTCAGACAAAAAAAAAAAGTTCTTTTTCCAGAAAATTTAACTGATCAGGAAATGAGAACCAAATTACACTCTAAAAATGTGGAATACTGTCTCATACATAGGTTATAATTCATTTCTAGAGCAGCTCTATTCACAACAAAATCATGTCTCAGAGTTGTCTTTTGGAATCAAAACTGGCCATATGTAAACGAGAAACTATTCCATGTTAAAAAAAATAATAGTGCAACAGTACAACTATGTGATTGAACTGATTTTTAGTTGATTTAAGATCCTTGTCAGGTAACAAACTAAATCTGAGAACTGCAAACGTAGTAATTGAACCTAAATGGCATTCTAGTCTGTGTTACTTATTTTCCAAATGTATGCATCAGTTATATATGGGAGAGCGTGTCAAAAGCTTCAGCATTGCTGCTCTTTTGCCTGTCAGAATCTCTGGGAAAGTATTAATATGCTGTTATGCTGGTACAGGGCATGAAACACTTGTGGCTGAATGCTCCTGGACTCAAAACTCAGCTTAAGCCATTCAGAGTTTTTGCATCTATCATCCAGGTACTTCCACAGCAACTTTCTGTTGTCATTAGAGAAAGAAAGAAAAGGTCTTGGTCTCACTCTTAAGTGATTGTTATCAGGATCATTTTATTTTTGAGCACACTTAGGGAAAGTACGGCGTATGATTTATTTTATTGTAAATAAGTTGTGTAGGCAGGGTAACCTCATTTAGCTTACACAGTGAAGTTGCTCTGACCTTATCTGTCCCTTCACAGTAAGTGAAGCTCATAACAGTGAAAAGAAGCCAAGTCAGAAGGGCTGCTCTCTGACATTTATTAGAGCAAACACAAGTGCACAGGGACTTTTGTGCTTGGAGGACTCTTTCCAAGACAGAGCTGGTAGAAATTATGACAAACTAAACCCACAAGTCTTATTTGTTAGGCAGCTTAAAGGAATATAAAAAAGAAGCATGTTTGACCCACAGAGCAACGTAAATTGTAAAAACAAGTTGAATACAAGTTGAAAATATTAATTAAAAATCCCTTCAGGGATGTCAGTATTATTTACAATAAACTGGTTGATAACTAGCCTTGGACCTCAGCTTTCATTTTTTTTTTTTTTTAAATCCGTATGGCCAGGAACATATTCTTGCATTTTTGACTTTTTATTACATCTAAAAGGCTTTTGGGCAGCATTGACAGAATACTTGAAGTCACGCTGTTGTTTACACCTAGATCATAGTGGTTTACAGATTGTTAGAGTGGAAAAGGGGAGGTTTCTTTGTAAAATTTACCTGGTAAATGACTTGGCTCCTGTTCAAAACAGAATGAAAGTACAGCAAAAAGAAAGAAATATAGTACACATCGGAGAATTAGTATTTTGGTACTGCTGTTATTTCACCCTGTCCTAACAGTTTATTTTTAATCCTCACAAAAGAGAAGAAGGTTAGTTAATGGCTGATATGGTCAAGGAGAACAACAACAAATCACTTACTAAATCACTTGCATTTAAGAACTTTAATATCAAATGTCTGATACTATTTGAATTCAAGAAAAATGGACATGTCTGGCCTATATAAACAAGATTTCTTGGTGTGATAGCATATGGTCTTGTTGATATATGTAGTGTCAAGCCCTTTAGCCAGCATAGCATCAAGGAAATAGAGCAGCAGGAAAGACTTGACTGTAACAGACATTTGTTGATTTATAGAATGAAATATATTCCCCAGGCCTTGGCAGTGTCTGAAGGAGAATGCATTACAGAGTGCACCTTCAACAAAGTTGACGTTTCTAACTGGATAAAAATTAACAAGTCTGGAGTACTACAAAAGCAGTTCAGAATTTCTTCCCAACCTTTCCTAGTAAAAGGAGTTCTCCCACAAGTCAAGAGCTGTACTTCTGACAGAGACAGGTGAATGTTTAGTGTTACTATTTTTTCTCAGTACTATTATAGGCCAGTCCTTTATTCTCTCTGAATAGATTAAGCTCCCTCACACGTTAAGTCAAATGTTTCATTTCCTACAGTCATGTCTCCAAGAAAACATGCCACATTTCAGAGTAAGGGAGTAGGAAAAAAGATTTCCCTAGTAATAATTTAAAAACCAAAAGTGCATCACGTTCATATTTATATACAGAGTCAAAACAGGAAATTCTAACATTCATTAGCACCCAAGAGATAAATAACTCCGATAACGGCCTGAGGGGTTGACAACAGTCAAGTGATTCCACAAAGAACTCCTGCTGACCAAACCAGCAACCACAAAACAAAGGAGTGTTGAGTAGTGATACAGTAGTCCCCATGTGGACAGTCTCTGCAGCGAGACAGATACCTTAGTGGGCTGGAAAAAGGGGACTACAAGAGCTCTCAAAATTTCTACCAACCCTTATTTCTTGTAATGCCGTTAAGAATCCTTTCCCTGTTTTAGTTTGTGTTGCTTCCAAGACTTATATCATTTATTTCACAACAGCATTCCAAACAGGTTTTTCACATAGACATGCCTCATCGTATTTTTCAAGTGCTACAACCCCCAGCACAACAGTTTTGTTTAATAATAGTTTTTATTATTTTTTTATTTTTATTAAACAGTTTTGTTTAATAATAAATACTCCCTCCCAGCAGGCTCTATCGCAGTACTAACTGAACTTAACTTTTGGCATGGAATAGGGGTTGTTTAGTGGTTTCCAATTCAAATATAGGACACACATGCCCCTGATCTTGTAGGATCTGAAAAAAATCAAACTACTAGCAAACTAGTACGACTGTACAGGACTCATTAGCCACAATTTTGATGATTGTTGACAGGCTTTCTTGTAGCTATTATTGGAGATGGGTGATCTAATTTCTAAGGCACTTAATTTCCAGTTGGAAAGACAGATTTGTAAAGCAGTAAGTCAGTGACCTGCTGATGGCACGTTCCATAGACTATAATCTTACGAAGAAAAACAAAGTCATATTTCACAGCTTTGTTTCAAGTAAGAATTTCCCTTTATGATTACATAAAATCAAACTCTCCTAACCTTTTCCAGGACTGATAGCTGTCAGGAGAGGCTTACGATCACTCATTTTTTCCAGTTTTTCTTTGTGTAAAATCAGCTCAAGTTCCTTCTTTTCCAACAGTTTGCTAGATGGGTAAAAAAGTCCAATGGTTTGGGTTCCTTTATCTTCTGTTTCTTTTAGATCTACTCTTGATTTGGACAAGGAAATAGGAAGAGACTGCCAGGCAACTTGAGCTTGAAGTGGTTTAGTCTGTGGGAGAGTGAGGAGGGGAAGAAAAAGTGTAAGTAAAATAATTAGATATAATTAAATGGCTTACAAGCAAAAATAAACCGAAACAGTATAAAAACTGTAAAGAATGACAAAGCTAGAAGGGAGAAACATTAACAATTATTGATGATAATTACCAGTCAGTAACAATGATGTGATTTATAACAATTATTCAAGAAAGTAAAACTCTTCATGACTGTCAGAAGAATCAGGCCACTTAGCTGTCCATGCTAAGTGTTATGGTCTCTTCTTAAAACACAGGTTTCAGTCCATTACCTTGTATGAGTAGGACACAGTAATTCATGAGTAGTAAGACAAAAATACTTAAAGAATGAAAGCTTTTGAAAGCTGCTAGTTTCTCACTTTGATATTTAGAATAAGGCCTTTAAAGCCTTTGGCTAAGGCTATGTTTTTGCAGAAAATGGCTCTCAGAATAAACATATGCTTGGTTTTGCCCTCAGAATTCTCACGGAAACATCTTAAAAAAGAAGTTAAGCTGTGTTGATCTATACCACTAGTGGACTGGTCTATCTTTTAGCTGTCTTTGAGCCTGGCTTTGTAATACCATGTGTCTTACCTCAGAAAACCGCAGTGAATCCCCAGCATCCATGAGAACTCCATTCTGAGAGCTCACCCTTGATGGGGGCTCTATATAAACACCGCAGAACGCACAGAACCGAGCATAGGGACGGTTGTCTGTACCACACTTGAAACAAGTAAAATAGCGTGGAGGAGGGTCAGGCTGGAAAGTTGATAAAACACTTGTCACTACAGAAACATACAACACACAGTTTAGGAGAGATAAAAGCAACGACACAAATTAAAAGGAAGCAGAATAACACTACCTAAAGCTATTAGAATAGTAACTAGGGTACCAGACTGTTAACACACTGCCAGATGCAAGACAGTGAATCTTTAGCGATCTCAGCACCACGTTAAGGAGGCAAACGTTTTTTTCAAACAGATCTGTTATTTTGGTATATTATTTTTTAACATATACTTTCAAAAATAATTATGTTATTTGTCAAAACCCTGTCATTAATAGTGTGGTGCTCTAATACCAAATATTGACTAAAACCCTTCCAGTTTACCCTTTTGGGCTTTCCTGGAACAGTATAGGTAGCAATGGTTATGTATGCATATAGGGGAGTGCTTTAAAAATTTATGTAGCCTCAGCTCACATTAAAAAAAATGTTATTCTCCACTAGAGTGATTTTTACCTTGAAACACCGTACAAACAAAATACATGCCCAAAGAAAATGTTCCCATTAGTTCAAAACTCTACAGAGAATCAGTTGACAAAGTACTTGTCTTTACTGAAAGATGAGTTAATGAGGCCTTCAGCCAAAAGAATCACATGCATCATCTCATCTCTGGTAATTCGCTGTACAGATGATCATGGCCTAGGGTAGTTGTGGGAAAACTTGAATTAGGTTAGCCTATGCTTTAGCCTTTGATGGATAAGCTACTCTGGCAGAGTACACAGCTATTGCATCTCAACTGATGCAATGAGGAAATGCTCATTGGCCCCACAGCAATTTATTTACATCTCTAAACCCCTAAGTCATTGACTGAAGTAGGGTCAGGATGTTTTTAATTAACCTAAGCATTTAATGTTTCTCTATATTATCCTATGTGCTTTAAGCTAGTATTTTGATAATAATAAGCTATGTACTAACTGTCAAGAGTTTTGCAAAGAGAAGATTGAAATTGTTGCAGCTCATAGATGGGTAAAACCAGATGTGTTAACACAAACACTGACAGCATGTACCTTGGCTCCACACCAGTCACAGAAACGGGCATCACATTGGTTAACACGATTGCATTTTGAGCAGGAAACTGTCTTCCCTTGCTGGCCGCTATAAGGTGGGGGGGTATCTCCTCGAAGCACATGCTAATAAAACAAAACAAACATTAGGCAGAGAACACTTCTTATAAAGAAAAGTTCAGTAGCTAAATAAGGTAAAATAGGAAATCAAACAACTTTGATAAAATCATGTGCAGTCTAAAATAATTATTTCAATGTAGAATAAGCAACAGACTGATTTTGATCTAACTGGCAACATTTTGAAAGCACAGTAAAATGTGGTATTAATTTGTTCGTTTGTTTTAGTAGGAATAAGTGCAAAAAAACTATTTCCTTATCAGTTGTGTCCTTTTATATTGAGTACTTTATTAATATGGCCCCATGTGTAAGTACACTTGAAATAAACAGGGCGGTTGCTGTGCTGATAAACATATTTTCAAATCCAAAACTTATATTTTTCTTATTACCTTTTAAAGTCTTTGTTGTAGTATGGTGGAGCGTGTTCAGAAAACAAGTTTTTTTCCCAGTTTAATATTTACTACATAAATATCTTTGTACCCTTTTACCTCATACAAGTTATATATTACCTAGTTTTCCCACTACAATTAACTTATATGGGTATACAAAAGAAAACAGAAGCTGAAACTTCCAGAGGTTGAATATAGATCCTAGCTAGGACAAACAAGTCTTAAAATGTTTTGTTAGGTTTTGCCTCAGGAGTCTAACAGGGATCTAACAAGTCTAAACATGTTATTAATCTAAACTATTTTATAACCATTAATACTACTTAATGGCTATTAATAATAATAGTAATCAGTTTCATTACTAGTGATCAATTATTCAGAATTTATTATTGGTCATCACTAATTACTATTTAATCACTGTAACTAGTAACATTTGTGATTGCTATTAATAGTAATTCAGTGAGCAGTTAACTTTCAGCTTCTACAGAGCTCGCCATTAAAGTGGTATATCTAAATTTATGTGGTTACATGTTAATATCTGCATTCAGTGAAGCAGTTAAATCCATGATTATCTGAGTTAAATAAGTACAGATTTCAGCTAAAATTCACTTTGAAATGACACTTCAATGGCTGAAATGTGTCCTAAGTGAAATATATCTCAAGCTTTTTATGTAAGACTTCTCTCTTCAGCAAGGAGCCCAATAAGTAGGCTGAACTGGGAGTTGAAACGGACAGCGATTTTAGGGGGAACGTTTATTGTGTTTCTCCCCTCAGTGCAGAATCACTGACAAATACAAGCACAGTAGCTGTATGTGCATAGGGGCAGCAGCAAAATGAGTTAACAAAAATAAGGTAAAAGATTATTTTGTTTTCATAAAGTAATTGAGATGAATGAGAATGATCTTCTGCATGTATCTACTCAAGTTCTCTATTGCAATGAACGATTTGGATACCAGCAAGGCTCCCAAGGAGTAAAGACTACCTGTTTTTTAAGTGCGTTCTGAGCTTTGACAATGGTATTTGCAATGCTGACTTCCACAGGAGAAATTCGGAAGTATAGGGTGTATTTATAATGTTTAGCTTGATACTTGTGATGGCACATCGGTGAGAGTACTGGTCTGGAATATGGTGTGTGGGAGGGATTCTCTGCTTTTGTAATACAGGTACAAAGGGATATTAATTCAGTTTTCAAAAGAAAATAATTTTATGTTTTGTCTTGAGTAACCCAACTGCAATTGATGCAAGAAGCCTTACCATCTGTGCTTCAGGCAGTTTGCTTTCACAGGTCACACAATATTTATGGTGAAGAGGATTTCCTGTGCCGCATGCCTGACAAATTACTTTGCCCTTTCAAACAGAAAAAGAATACATTTCACATGGTATTTGAAAACTGTTAGCAACAATAATAAGAAGAGGACTTGATCACAGAAAGTGCTGTGGTTATTCAGCTCTGCAGATAGAAGAGATCCTTCAAGTCTGTGCTGTGGAGTTAGGTTTTAGTTAAGCCGTATTGCCTAGTCATCACAAATTTTCATATCTTGGTGCCAGTTTTGTTTAAGCTATGGTACAGTTCACTTGGGAGATCCATTATCAATAACTCCAGACCTTTTTATACATTAGTGTCAGATCGCTTAGTCAATTACCTTCAAGCAGATGTTGGTTTGGGGCTGCAGCTGTGGAGCTATTGGTGACTCACATACAATGCAGGTGGGTGTATTCATTGGCACGAGATGTCTGCATTCAAGACATGGTGCCATCTGAAAGAAAAGACACATTATGCCGTATTAAGGACCATGATGAGGTCATTAAGGTTATCGTGAGATCATTATGGTTATCATGAGATTTTCAGTATTTTGCTTATTAGAGTCTACATCAGCAGCAGTCACTGTCAAAACAAATTGACAGCAAAATAATGTTGATATAGAGGTCAAAGGCTATTGAGAAATCACAAAGACAACCAGAATGAGAATGCTTTAGTGATGACTATTATGTGTGCCAGAAAGGTGTTAAATTACTTTTCAGTAGATTTAAATGCTACCATAATGTGTGTAGGTATTTCAAATCCTTCTAATTATGAACCTCATCTAAAGAGGTGCTGAATATTTTCAGTCGTAACTTGAGACTACAGCATTGTCCCAGACAAGACATCTTTTTTGAGGATACAGAAAAAAAATCACCTTTGACTTGCTAGATAGGGCTATTATTTCATGAGAAGAGATTATGGAAGACAGTTATAGCATCACTGTAAAAACTCAGGGTGCTCTTGCGTATGCACACATACCAGTGTTAAAATCTTCAGGCAAACTAGATGAATCTTCTACAGCTATGACAGAAGCACTAGTTACTAACTAATTTCACTAGTCGGCACTGGAATTAGATGCACATGCGGATCCTGAAGATGTAGTGGTTGTTGTTGCAGGATGAAGAGGAAGCTGAATTTGGTGATGTTTTTTAACACAAGTGAGTAAAACACAATTTACCTTTTTAATGTTATCCTTATTAAAATATATGGCACTTGAAGCAATTACTTTGGACCCATGGCTGAAGTTACGAAGCAAATCAAAACAAAACAATCAGAACTCCCTAAATGAAAATGTGACTAAATAATGAGTATGTAATTTGCTGAGGAAGGTTGGTCCTATAAAGAGCATTTGTTGTGTTATGATTTTTTGCTGACCTGTGCTCCTTCAGGGGGTGGGAAGTGACGTACTGGCACAGGTGGGATGGGAGATCCACATTCCTGGCAGAAGTGAGCCAAGGGATCAGAAAGGCGAGGTGCAGAACAGTGTCCACATCTGACAATAAGAGCAAACTAGCTGAGCTTGTTTTGGTATTTTCTCTTAATTTGAAAAGACAGCTTTTCCTCTGATCATAAAAGTGTTAGGAATTTTTAAGAGGATGGCGAGAAAGTTGATAACATTAAACACTGATATGTAAATAAAATTATATATAAGAGAAAGAATTTTCAAAACCTAAACTAGATCACATTCTGCTGCTATAAGCCAGTATCTGCTTTGTCTTTCCTAATTTTTAATAGAGCCTCATAGTCTTATCAGCTTAGTTGCTAGTAGCAATTACTCTATTACTTTCCAATGACAAAGATGTTAAAATCAGAAGTCACTTACCTGAGGAAATTTGTCTCCCTCTGGATCCTTGCCACCTGTGTGCTTGCTAAGCTTTTTCGGCTAGTCACCACAGAAGAACTAGCAAACTGAAAAAAAGGTAATTCTTTCATTCTTTAGCATTAACTAGCTAATGTTTGCAAAATGCATGTAAGTGCTTCTAGCAGATTCAGCTAAAGACATATTGAGATAAAGTGCACTGAAATGCAGTGCATTAAAAAGTATCTACCACATCTTGATTCCCCCATTATCTGTTTAAAGGACACACATCTTTTTCCAAAAAAACAATAATAAAAAAAATCAAATCCACGTCTTGCTATTTGCTTCCAAGAGAGCATTACTATATCATAAGTTTTAGATACTGCTAATTGCAGATTCAGTAACATATTAGAGGAGGATTAGTAGGAATGCAAGCACCGCTAATTTGCCTTGCCTGGTTTTGTCTTTATTGAAAACTCTGTACTGCTTTGGGTGTCCCTATTCCAGTGTGTCATTACCTATAAATTTAAACTAGTACCATATAGTACAGCCAAAAGTATTAGCTTATGAGAGATTATATGAAAACGATCACAAATTTTCAAATCTTTACATTTTTTAGAGCTCAGTTCTTTTGACAGACTTTTATGTTCTTCTTCAAATCCCTCTGCTTGCCTGTAATGACTCTGTTGGTAGCGCTGAGATGGATTCCTCTCTGTATCCTGCTGTTTCCAAATGGCAGGTCAGGAGCTGTGGTCCTTGCAGGGACTTGTGATACGTCTTTTTTTCTGTTTCCAAGTCTAAAATTACAAACCAGTTATTCCACTGTCATTCACTTCATGCAGTTAAGATATATGTTAACATGAATGTTATATACTCTCAAGTTTTATATCCCAATAGGCAAGCATATTTCTAGCCATTCAAAAATTATTTTCAAATCCATATTTTGGGTTAAAACAAACTCCATGGAATTGCAGGAAGTTAAAATAGAAGAAACCTCATTCCTCTCTAAAAGAGTTTACTTTTATATTTTTCTCAGTTTAGGTTATTCTTCCTTCCTGCACTCTCAAAAAATCCATCTTATAAGAGTAAATTAATGTGTAAACATTAATGAGATCCTCTAGTCTTAAACAGTCCCATTCTCGTTACCGTAGGATAAAAGCCTTTATCTATACAGACAATCTGGGTCAAGCTTTCATTTCTGCTTTGTGTATTTATTTTGGAATCTTACTGCAAGCAACACTCAAATATCAGTAAAAAAACGCTGAAGGATTTGCAATCCCTTCAATTTAACAGCATTTTCTGGCACAAATGGGGGCCTTGTTATGTTGCTCAAACTGAAAAAATTAAGAGGCAATTTGATATGTGGAAAGGCAATTTTTGTTCTCTATTTGCAGTGCTGAGAACTGAAAATTGGAATTCCCAAAAGATGTTCAGTCTTCTGAGACGGTTTTGGAATTACCCATATTTTAATAATGACATAAGATGAAAACCTTACTCTGTCTACTTTCAGCTAAGAGAGAAGTATATTTCAGCTTTACGAAGTAATACCACACCTTGAAAATCTTGGGGTGCTTCACTCCAGGCAGGTTTGATTTCCACATTCATTCCATTTTTCTTTGACTTTGTAGTAACCAATCCATCTTCTCCCTCCTAAAAAGTAATTCCAAATGAATTCCAAACAATATATACATATATGTTTGCTCTAATCCTTTCTTTCTATAGGTATTTGTTAGGATTTTAAAGGTATAGGTACCTTTTTAAAGGTTAAGGTTCTTATTTTCAGTGCAAGACTGAAAAGCTTAAATTATAAATTATAAACTATAAATTATAAATTAAAAATATTTGGCCTGAAGTGGTCAAGAAAGACCAGTGAAAAAAGAAAAAAAAAATGTTGCCTTGAACTTTTAGTATTATAAAAAGGACTGAGGCAGCAAAGATGGACAAACAGGGAAAATAAAATATATAAAAGGTACAGGTAATCAAGATTTAATCGTCAAGTAATCCCATACATACAACTCTTTATATTCAGACAAGGGGTTACAATTGTTAAAACTTGCCTGTGTGGTGACATCTTTTAGGAAATTCTTGTCATTGTCTTCAATAGAAAAGATGTTTGGTTGCTTGTACTCTACCAGAAACACCTTTGTTACAACAGTACTCTCCCTGCAGTCCCTGAAAATCAATGTTCACAAAGCGATATACATGTCATGGAACCACGTGCAGCAAAAAGTAAATCATTGGTGAACATGGTTCATTTTTTTAAAGTTAAAAGTGAGCACACCAAGTTATCAATAAAATGTACGAATATTTTAATCCCTCAACATTTTTACCTGTAAAACTCCCGATACTGCTGTGTCTGCTTTCTGAGGTAACTACTGTTTGCCAGAATTGCAGAAAACAGAGGACAGCAAGACTTTTCTTACATTCACAATACCATATTCATTTTCCCAGCCAAGCACCAGGGAGCACACTATTCATTTGATATAACAACTGTATTTCTCAAGTATTTCTTAAATTACAGCAGGAACGTTAAAAGGCCTGTAAATGTCAAAACCATTCATTTAGGATTTATTGTCATTCTAGAGCATCTATTTCACCCACCTGAAAGCGTCTTAATTAAAACATACTGAAAAATGTTTTAATCCAGATAGTGATACAGGAAAATACATACAGGCCTAGATTTTGCATGTCCCTGCACAAGGACTATAACGTTGTAATATTCCAGTGCAGATACAAGCAAAGGCTACCTGCAGGTGCTAATAGAGGAGAACAGCAAGCCCAGATCCCCAACTGGACTGGGTGTTTCTGCTCCCTTTGAAAAAGAGGATAAAAATACAACAGCGAATGCATGTATTCCCTGTCTCCAAGCATGAAGTTAGGAGAAAGTCAATATCTGTGTAGCAAAATCAATTTCTCTGGAATGTTACATTTTTACTTTACTCTTGTGCATGCAACATTTTTCTTGAGCTGTGGGGTCTGCCATTCTGTGCTCCTTCCAGAGCAACTATGCAAATTCCTGGGAAGACCAGCTTTTATAAATCTGTTGAATTGCTGGATGACTTCTCACGCCAGAAAATACCATTCTAGTCCCTCTGGCATTTTTGATCACATTGACAGATGAACTCTGAGTACAGTGTATTTTATTAGTCTCTCACCCACAGCCTCTACGGATCATTGGCCTACATCCATGTCACAGAATATAAACATCCTAGAGATAATCCATCCCCATAAACACTTAAAGAATAAAAAGTGTTATGAGAAAGTGAAGACAATGCACCCATAAAGATCACTTAGATTGTAAACTGGTTGGGGAAAGAGCTGTCTCTCGTTTTCCAAATACAGGGTACTATAAACAACATGGCTTTAAGCCACTGCTGGCATATCAGTCCCCTGACAAAATACAACTAAAAGAAACCAGGATACTTACTTCGTAACTGCTAGTGCCTTGACCATTATTTTCCCAACTGGTAATATGATTGGACTTCTATACTTAAAAGTGTTGTGCTCTCCATAGCCAGGTTTCTTACTGGGTTCTGGTTTACTTCCATCTAACGTGTAATAAATGGAGACCTCAGGTGTATCTGAAAGACATAGAGAAAGTAATTAGCCAAACTGTGTTAGAGCTGTAATAAAAACAAACTCTACACCTCTGGAAATTCTCTCTACTGTGCTTGATTTTTCTCCCATAAACAGAATAAAGAAGTTGCATAAATTACTGAAAGTTCATGACCAAAATTGTTTCTCCAATGAAAAACTGGTTACTAAATGAATACAATTTCATTGTAAGCAATATTTCTCTTCTTAAAGTAGCTGTACAATGGTTTTGTAGGGAAACATTGCAAAAACTCATCCATTCTAGAAGCAAAAAAAAATATATTTTCTCCTATGATGAAATGTGGAATTGTAAGGAAGTTCTCTAGGGTGAGCCTAGCACAGGATACTTTCAAGTGCTGTTTTTGCAGTCACAGCAAAATGCAAGAACTTAAAGAGCTTGATCTTGAAAGCAATTAAGACTACTAACATAGAAGAGTAACCCCCATGTCAATAACATTGTTTGAATGAATAAAAGCAAGTGCAAGTATATTTGGTGTATCCAAACATAGTTAATTGTATAAGTTACTCAAGGAAGTGGATGTTCATAAATATATGATAAAGTTTCAAATGGTCACATAAGAAAAATTTTTACATAGAGTTAAAACTATTATTCATTATTCATACCTGATTTTATTTCTACGAGAGTATTTGTATCTATTTCATGTTTAGCCTTCCCTGGAAGAGGGATTCGAAGTGGTATGACCTGAGGAACTGAGACAGAGCCTGCTGTCATTTTTCTCACCAGTGATCTTTAAAACAGAAAAACAAAAGGGCAGACAATATTTTTTCTTGACAGAAGAATGCATTAAGAAATATGGTCTTTTAATGTAATTCCTCATCTTCATTTATTTTAGGAGAGAGAACACTGGATACTTTAAACTACTCACTCATTAATATTTATATGTTTTTCACATTGAAAAAGAGTAAGATCTTAACAATCATCACACTTTTGACATTTTCTCCTTGAACAAAGCTTGAGACAAGTTCTGCTGCCTTTATTTCACTTCAGCTTTCCTTGCTCAAGTCTGACATCCAAGTATAAAAGTGAAACAGCTTTAGCATCATACGTCAGTGATACATGCTAAGAGGGAACAGTGAAGTATCTTGACTCTAATCATTAAAGATATGGTGTCATTATCTCTGCAGGAAGAACAAGCTACTTGTTGCACTGTGGCCACCTGAATGGATGTCAGGGCAATGTAAGAAGATGTCCTGAAGAGGGCTAGAGAGGGACAGCTATTTCTTGAAAATATAAAGCACGTGCCAAATTTTATTTATTGTAATTTACATATTATGTCATTATCATGTCACAAAATTCAAGAGTGAATTTGGATACAGTAACATTACAATGCAAAACGATGTTCAGCAGATCTTAGGAACTTATATTCAGTGCCAGAAAACGTGTCTACACTAGAAGGATTTGTTTTTTTAACTAACCTTTCAATCCTCCGGAAACATCTCTCACCCTACCCATTAATGCAGTCAGGATTCTGCACAAAGGGTGTCAGCCCACGCTCTCGCTGGGGCAAGGCATTGTGCTGCCTGCAGCTGCCCATCTCCGGGCTGGGTAGCACATAAGGAACAGCTCTTAGCCAAAGCTCTCTTGTGCTGCATGCACACTGTGGCAAAGTCACGTAAGGGCGTGCAGATCAGACCTTTACCTGACACCGGGGGCTGTGACCAGTTCTCCTCAAGGCTCTGACAGCTCTTGGCACACCTAGGGCAGAAGCACAGGGTCCCCAGTCACAGGGTCCCCAGTCAGCCTGGTGGGAGCCCACCAGAGGGACAGTACAGATCCTGCTGGCAGCCCTACTGTGACAGGAGACAGCATCAGCCCTGCCAGGCCCCGTGCCCCTTCCTCACACCGCACAACCCCGCTCCATCCTGCTGATGCAGGATGGAGTCTCACTTGATCCCCTCACACAATCCTGCTGCCCCACTCAGTCCTGGAGCAGAGGCCTGCCCACCCCACAGCACCCTGACAGCCCCTGCTCACCGCGACCAACTTCTGCTGCAAAGCCCTTGCCTGCCCCCCTGATCCCTGCCCATCCCAGTCGATCCCTGCTATGGATCCCCTGCCCCCCCCTCTTGATCCCTACCCACCCCACTCGATCCCAGCCCTCCCCCATCAATCCCAGTCACGGAGCCCCTGCCCATGTCCACTCGATCCCTTCTGCGGAGCACCTACACGCCCTGTTTGATCCCTGCCCACCCCACTCGATCCCTGCCCACCCCACTTGATCCCTGCCCTCCCCACTCGATCCCCCCCCCCATGTTACCACAGACGCCACGATCCCGGCCTAGCAACCGCCCCGTCCCGCCCCCCGCTCCCCGCCCGGCTCCGACGCCATCGGTGCGCGCCGCGGCGGCGCCATGGCGGAGGTGCGGGTGAAGCCGGAGGCGCCCGACCCGGTGGACATCGAGAGCCGGTGAGCGGGGCCGCAGGGCCGGGAAGAGCGACCCGAGGGCTGCAGCTCTTCTGCCTCCCGTCGTTCGGTTCCTAAAGCTGCCTGGTCGCTGCTTGCGCTCTGTCACTTTCCGCCCAGGGCTTAGAGCAATGCAAGAACAACATGGAGCAAAGTTTGGTTTCTCCGGGACTTGCTGAAGCGCATTGGCATGACCAAGAAGCACTTCATCGCTATTTTATCCATGAGCTCCTCTCTTCTTGCCCTTCCATCCCGACCCTGACCTTTTGGATGCAGCAGGATACGGTTTGTAACCTCTCTCTTCTCCCTCACGCAGGATAATCGAGCTGTGCCACCAGTTCCCTCACGGCATCACCGACCAGGTCATCCAGAATGACATGCCGCACATGGAAGCCCAGCAGCGAGCCATGGCCATCAACAGGCTGCTCTCCATGGTAGGTCCCACGGAGCTCCCCCTGTTACTTCAGGCACCCTGTGCCACTCGTACGGACGGGCGTCGTGGTGGCAGCCGGCTGGGCAGGGCTTGGTTAGAATTAGTGGTGTTTGATGTCATTTATGGTTACCGCAGCCTCTTTTTAGTTGCTGTAACCACTTAGGGTCTCCATAACCAATTAAACATACCTCAAAATTTACAGTTTCCGCTCTGTAATAGAAGGTTAACGTGAGTGTGTATGTTTACTTGTCTGCATAAGTTAGGAAGCTGAGAAGTAACACGTTAGTCTTTTGATGCGTGCAGAATCCTTTGCTCTTCCTCCCCATGTGTTACTTTCTGTATTTAGTATGTAAAACAGCATGTGATACAGTGCTCTTGTGTGTAACAGTCAAGTAGTTACCGTGGTTCAGCAGGGGGTTAGCCACAGCGATAACAAGGCCTGGTAGGGAATGGACTAGCTAAAGAAGAAGAGATGAAAGAATGGATGTTAGCCCACGGTCTTACACGTGAAGCCCTTCACCAACCCCCTCACAAAATCCCAAGATTGTAGATTACTCTGATAATAAGCAGGTGAAACATCCAAGGATTTTTTTTTTGCATCTTCTAGAAATTTCCTACATCTTGCTTGGCATTTCCCTTTATGTTATCAGGACTCAGCCTAAGATAAGAGCGAGGATCGCAGTCAACTCCTTCTGCCACATGTTAGGGAGTAGATAGGAGCTGTTGAGTTATGGTTTAGGGTGGTATGAGCTTCAGTATCAGCTAAATGTGTGTGGTCTTTAAAGATCAGGACTCCTTTCAGCTCCTTAGCTGCTGCTCCATAAGCATGTGCTGTCAGGAAATAGAGCAGACTGAGTGATGCAGTGGAGAGAGCACTGTTGAAAAGAGGGACAGTTCTTTTTCTGAAGAAGGGGTGTTGGAAATTACCCAAACTGAGTAAGGACTTGTTTTTTCCCCCTTTTAATAATCAAAACTTATGAGCTTGGACCATACTAGATGGTGCTGGAAGTAATCTAATCTACCTCATTTTGTTTTTTCTACTTATCAATATGTTTATCATGACATTGGCTGTGAGCTTTTTTGTTCAAATAACTTTTTAATTGGTTGTCCAGATTTCAGAATGAGGCTTCAAAGACAGCTAAGTCTCTAAAACTTGTCTAAAATTGATGTCTTGGGGAGTGGGATGGGGGCGGGAGGGGAGATCTATTAAGTGTCTTATGGGTAGGGGGAAAAGCTGCAGTGAGAGCCAGGCCTTAGTAAGCATCTGGGAGGTAAGCTGCAAGTATTCCTTCTGTAGAAGAGCATTGAGAGGGATCATCCTGAAGTGGGAGCTCCATTCAATCATATAATGCAAATCTGTAAGAAACAAGACTGACTGCAACTGTGGGGGAGGGATCAGATAGGAATGGAAAAGCGAATGTTAACTAATGCTGTTATATGCATGTTCTTGAAATTGTCTAACTGCTTGCCTCTTTCTCCAGAAGAGGAAATAGGAATCTGCCTGGCAGGACAAATCTTTTGTGTGTGAGAGATGCCAGTAATTCTCCGTCCTGGCTGTCAATTTTCCAGTGATCTCTACTTAAGCAAAAAAAAACATAACTAAAACAAAAAACCCTAACCAACCAAAAAAACCCAACCTTTGCTACTAGAAATTAGAACTGTATTCAGTACAATACAGTTAGATAATAACTGTAAATAATTTAGAACTGAATTCAGTAGAGCTCTAACTTGATTTCCGGATGGCCATGCGATTGTTTTGTTGGGAAGCAAGAGAAATGTATACAAGAACTTGGTGCACCTTGTACAATAGTGAGAGTTAGGAGAAACAACAGAAAGTGCATAGATGTTGTGGGAAGAGGCTGGAGGTGTCTCTCTTCTTTTTTTCTTTTTTTCTTTTTTTTCTCTTTTTTTTTGACAGCTAATGATAAATGGATACTCATAGGGAAGAAATAGCCTCAACAGTATTGTTGTCTCCGTCAGATAGAAATGTTAAATTTCCTTTTTTTTTTTTTATATAGAAGTCTTTTTTTCATTTATAAGTTAAGGAGAATTTTTGCCACATTCTAAAACAAGCTGTTTGAAGGAGATTAAATGTGCTGTGTCAATTTCTCACAGGGGCAACTGGACCTTCTCAGGAGCAATGCAGGTCTCCTGTACAGAATCAAAGAGTCTCAAAACGCAAGGTAAGCCTCACACTCGTTGAATAAATGTTTGAACGCAATTCTGATGCTTGTGCCTCATTGCTGAGAAGCCACCAAGCAATTTAACATGGATTCTGTAACAGGAATATTACAAAACTTAAGTGTACCCTCTTAAAACAAGTATTTAACTCCCCTGAGCCAAACCTGGAAACTTTTAGTGGTTTGTACTGAACAGAGGCTATTACGGAACTCCCCCTGTAATTTGCTAGTAGAGTTCCTGAGCTGTCAAAGTGATCTGTGTGAACGGATGTTTATGCTCGGGTGAAATCCAGCTAAAGTTTGACCATACCATCTGCAACTGTGGTTGTGTGCTCTTCCTCATTGCTCGTGTTGCATGATCAGCGCTCACATTTATAGAGGTTCCAGGAGACCCCTTGATCTGCTGTTCATGCTCTTTAGTTGATTTATTAAAATGCACCTTCAAGCCATGTTTTGTGATGACTATTTAAATATGAGAAAGAGGCACCAGACAATTCCAGAAAGAAATATCCTTCAAAATTATCCTCAACACAGGCATCTCAACCTCTCTTTACAATGCGTTAGAAGAAGATTTATGAATTAAGGTTTTCTCAGCCCAGTGAAAAGTTGTGTTTTAGAGGTGGGAGCACTCTACTATCCCTTTGTAGACATTCCTTCCAGTGACAGATTATTCAAATTATGTTCTGTGAGCGTTTGACCTTCCACAGTTGTGTTAGTATGTGGCTTTGAATTCCCCATTGTTACGACAAGTTTGAGTGACTCCTGCTTACTCATGTTTCTTTTCAAACTGGGTACTTTTCTCTTTACTGTGGCAAACTTGCATTGATTGTGTAGATTTTTTCCTTGCGCATTGCGTTTTTTTTTTATAGTATTTGTTTTCAGTTTAAAACTTTCAAACTTCGGGCCTTTTAAAAATCCTGATGTCTGTTCTACTTTACAGTAAAATGAAAGGCTCTGACAATCAAGAGAAGCTGGTTTACCAAATTATAGAAGATGCAGGCAACAAAGGTAGTTCTAATAAATTATAACTGTAAATGGTACTAACTCTGTTTATGGAACTGTTCCTGTCGAAACTTTTTAAAAGTTTGTCCAGACAATACAAATATAAAATCTAGAGTGCCCTTAACAAGTCTGTAGCTAATATTCCCCTTTAAAAGCAAAGAAAGACACATTTTTCTATTAAAATAACAACCTCTCCTGTTTTTTTGGGGCCTCTTTCAGAATATGAATTATGACTTATTTATGGGACTCAAACTGAGGAATCTGTGCAGAACACTTACTAATTAAAAGAAAACATGCTATCTATATTGGGTTTAACAGCTGTACTGCCAGCAGAAACTACTACTAGTAACTATGCTTTCTTAGCAGTCTTTGCACGCTCTGTTTTAGAGATGGCAGGTAGAACTGGCTGTAGTTTTTGTTGTTGTTGAAGGAAATACTAGTTACCTAAAAAATGCAAGAATGTTTATTTGATGTATTCATGTTAGCAGTCAAATGGGATCTGTGTATAAGAGCTCGCAGAGGAGTAAAGGGCAGAAGGGCAGTTTGGTGGCTGTGGCATGTGTGTTCTGTTTTGTCAGTTGATTTTTGTTCCATCCTCTTCTAACTGTTCCTTTTTGCTGGGAGTCATAGGATCAGGAATGCATCCTGTGGTTGGCAAGCAAGGCAAGCAATGCTGTGTTGTGATTTTTGGTTTGTGAGTACTTGCAGAAACAAGTGGCTGCTTCTTGTAATTAATTTCTGTTCATTTCTCTGTTTTTAAACAGGTATTTGGAGCAGGGACATTAGATACAAAAGTAATCTGCCTTTAACGGAGATAAACAAGATACTGAAAAACTTGGAAAGCAAGAAACTAATTAAAGCAGTTAAATCTGTGGCAGTGAGTAGTTTGTGACTTTTTTTTAACCATTTCAAATGTTAGCTACGTGTTTGAACAGGGGACTGGGAGCAGAGAAGCTTTGTTCTGCCACTCACTTGGTCACTGACTATGCACTGATGTTGGACTCTCCACCTTTAGAATGAATGTTTGAGGTGTGCCAGATATGAGAGGCCATAATGTTTGCTAAATATTCAGCATTTTTTGGCAGATATTTTCTTAAATCTTCCTTTCTTGCGTTAAGAGCTGTGCTCTTTTCTCTAACAGGCATCCAAAAAGAAGGTGTATATGCTATATAACCTGCAGCCTGACCGGTCAGTGACTGGTGGGGCTTGGTACAGTGACCAAGACTTCGAGTCTGAATTTGTGGAGGTGTTAAATCAACAATGCTTTAAATTTCTACAGAGTAAGGTGAGTGCCACTGCTAAACCAATCTTCCATTTGTATTGTGCAAGTAATTCTTTTATTTCTGAAACCAGTGATAGACAAGGCTTAAATTTTCCATTGTGTTTTCTGTTACCCATTGTTATAACTGGATCAGCAAATCTGTACTGGATTTTTGTTTGTCATGGCAAGTGTGAAGATATTGCATTTTAATAATGCATATTGTTGCACCTTTTACAGGAAGTGAAACCTTCTAACTCCAAACTCCAATGACAAGCTAGGCAACAAAGGACACAGGAGCAAACAAAACAGCAAAAATTATTATCCCCACCCCCCACTCAGGGCTCCTCATTTCTCAGAGGCCAAAGGTTCTAGACAGGCAGCTGTGCCTGGAAGACAATTTTCTCTAGTCTTAACAGCAGAATCCTGTTCTCCACCAGAAAAGTCCTAGGCAGATTGCAGCATTTATCTGTTAAATAAATAAATAAATGAGGTGATAGGTAGAACAGAAACTTTTCATTGTGTCAACAAAACACCAAATGCTGATATTCCTTCATATCAATCTAAATAACCCTGCAATTTTACACTAAATGACCTAAAATTTACCTTTGGATGTGCAATGCATTATCTCACCTACATCAATCTTGAGGACATAACTTTAAGGACTAAATAAAAAACATGTCCCAGAAAAGGTTTGCAAACTTTTATTTTTCAGTCTGCCTGAAACTGAACTGTGAAGGAAGCTGTTGTCGATGAGTACTGATTAGAACTCATCTTTGTTTTTTTTCCCTCAGGCAGAAGCAGCTCGAGAGAGCAAACAGAACCCTATGATACAGAGGAACAGCTCATTTGCATCATCCCATGAGGTGTGGAAATACATCTGTGAACTGGGTATCAGTAAGGTCAGAACAGATTTGTATTACTTCTCTCAAAATTGTTAATACATGGCTAGGTACAGGAGTTAGGTCCTGCAAGTCTGGTAAGGGGCTGGTAAGTGCTTTAGTACCATGCAGTTACTGAAGTGGGGGTGGGTTTTGCTGCTCTGTTGCTTTTTGAGGAGTGTCAGTGGTGCTGTATGGGATAACAGGATAGTTTGTACATATGGGTTTTCAATGATGTATAAACATTAGTGTTCACATCCTTGCAGACGGAAACTGGAATCAGTTTTCATTTAATAAACTCTCCTGGGATACATTTTATAATTTCTTTCCAGTTTGCCTATGCACTTCAAACAGTTTTAGAAGGACAAAACAACAATGCCATTACTGGTCACCATCAACAGACCTATCTTCAGTACTTTTTGACATTTTCTTCTTCCAGAATTGTTTTGCTGTAAAAGTGGAAATGTACCATGCTAGGGTGATGTAGATACTTGAGGTGTGTAGGAAAATCCTTTTTGGCCAATCAAGACTAGTGTAATCCAAAGGTGCCTGGGAGGAAGGACGTGTTTGTTTTACTTTTTGTATCTGCACAACCCCATAAAGTGCCCAGTAAGAACTGTGTCTTCATCTGGGCTAGGTTAGAACTCCAAGGATTTGGAGTTCTTATAGAGTTTACTCTCGTTTTCTCCTTGCAGGACATACTGGCACATCTTTTCTATATTTATTTTACAAATTGTTTCTTAGGTAGAGTTGTCAATGGAAGACATTGAAACCATTTTAAATACGCTAATATATGATGGAAAAGTGGAAATGACAATTATTGCTGCAAAGGAAGGGACGGTAGGCAGCGTGGATGGACAGATGAAGTTGTACAGAGCTGTCAGTCCTCTCATACAACCTACCGGATTAGTCAGGACACCGTGCGGACTCTGCCCAGTAAGTAACAAATTCTGTATGTGAATGTGTGGGTGCATGCAAATTTTGGATACAACCTTTTAAATGGCCAGCCAGCATAAATCAGGGTTATGCCTGTGAATGATTCTTGTGGATTTCTAAGCCAACTGTGCTCATGAGTATCATTTAGCATCTTAATGTAAGAAGCAGAGTCTTTAGTTTAGACCAGGATGCCTACTTACAAGCTGTCTCTTTCCTTTACTGTATGCAACAGGGTGCTTTCAAGTCCAGCCTGTTTCAAATAAAACTTCTTTTCTGATCCCAAGTTTTTCACCTATTTATATCTTAACAAGCTAACTTCTGTTTAGCTTTTGGTCTTTTCTGCATGGATCCTGAACTGATACGTGAGTGAAACTTGCCAGGTATGTTTGTTTGCATCATTTACTACCGTGGGGTCTGTTCTGTTTTGCTACACTCACATTATTCTTCCTCAGAGCTGGTATTGGACTTCCTATACTTTGTCCTGTGGTAGACTACTGTTTTTCTACTGGGAAAGGAGCAGAAAACACAAGACCATGCTACTTCCAGTTCAGTCGTGCTTGCTGTACATAACTACTCTGACACAGGGCTTTCTTTCCCAGGTTTTTGATGATTGCCATGAAGGTGGTGAGATTTCTCCATCAAACTGTATTTATATGACAGAGTGGCTGGAGTTTTAAGGTGAAAGAAAAACTGTAAGCTGGATTCATTCCATATAGCCAAGGTGACAAAGCAGCTTGCTTTTTTAGAAGCGGACTTCCAGATTTGTGAACAACATCAAGACAACTTCAAGTTCCTTTGTTTTTCAAGTAAACATAAGGCAGCAACACATCAATTCTGTGTCCTGTGACTGGGCTGAACCTCAAACCAGGACTGAAGATCACGGCTGAAGTGAAAACAGATCCATTCTTGTACAAAAATCTGTGTGACCTGAAAAATGTCATAGAACTGGGTGGTGATGTGTCACTTTCAAGGATTGTGTGGAGTACTCTGCCAACATTTGCTTTAAATGAGAGAAAATAAGTCATCAGCCGATCAGAAAAACTTGCTGGTGAGTGTTGCCAAGAATGAGATCCCAAACTTTGCGTTCAGATTAATGCTGTTGGTGGGAGCTTAAGTCCTAAAGCTGACACTTTTTTTTTCCCCGTGATAGCTACCATCTAATTGGAGGCTAAAAATCTCATGTGGGAAAGATCCTAAATATGTTAAATAGAACTCACTGATTCTTTACCATCTTCCTTACCTGCTAATTTATCATTAAAACGCCATTGGATTTTTCTTACATATTTTTGTGCTTCATTTTCTCTGCTGCTGTCAGTATCTGGTGATGTATCTGTATTTATTCCTTCATCTGACGGCTAGAGGATCATCTAATCTGTATTGCTGTGTTCTGGCAGCTGCATTATGTACACACACGCCAGCTGAAATTTTGATTGTAAGTATTCTGTAAAGATGTGTTTTCCAGAAGAGAAACAGTTCCTCTGGTCTGATACTACAGGTACAGGGAAAACTTTTATAGACTGTCTGAATGCCCTCAGGGTTGCAAAAGATTCCAGTGACAGCTGTTTCTACATAAATATGGCCCCTGGCCTTGGTTTGTGATCTGAGAAAGGCATGATACTGGCATATCATCAAAAAGCATGAGCTTCTCTTCCTGTGATGTGGAGCCAATTTGTGTTTCTTGTAAGCACAGCCTCTCTGGCTCCTCTGTGCATCTCTGGACTGATGAATTGGCAATAACTTATAATTGTGTTGTAATAAGCCTACTGCCCTTGATGGTGGCCCAAGGCATGCTGGAACGTGGATGTGTTCTTTGAGGAAACTAGACACAGCTCTCTACGGATATCTGGCAACATTAGAGATGGGATACTCTTTGGAAATGTGGCTTCAAATCCTGCTTTGGAAGTAAACAGACTTTTTGTGCCAACTGTTAAGCTAATTAGTTACATCACCTCTTCGTTAATCTGTAATCAAGCAACATCTTGAGAAGTCATCTCCTTTTTTGTAAGTTAAAGTATTGTGCATATGTGGTACAGCCAGCTCTCTGCCATCCAGAATAACCAGAGGGCTGGGATGAAGTACTCGTGGGCAGGGCACTGTAGAAAAGTGAACGTTGTGGGGAGAGCCTGGTCCCAGTACAACTTGTTTCCTATGGCTTAGCCTTGCTGGATGTCTACACAACCACTCAGTATCTTTGTGTTAGCCTCATGGTGCTGGGAAATGATTAGTGGGGCTGAGCACAACAGTGGACCTGTTGCATCTAGCTATTTTCAGAACTCTGTCTGAAGATAAGTCCTCCTGGACACTTTGTTGGGAGGGCAGCGGTCAAGCACCTTTGCTTGTAATGTGGACTGTGGACAGAAAGCTAATGCTGGTAGGTACAGTGCAAGGAATAAATATATATATATTTCCTGTCCCATAAAGGGAAGGTGTATATACAGAGGCAGCCAGGCATGTTGTCTTAGACAGGAGCAGACAACTAGGATGACAAGCTGGCACATCTGGGGAATGACTGATGTTAGCTAGTGTGAATGCCCACGGCTGTCTCTTTTTGTCTCTTGCTTGATGTGACAGGGATGCACCCCTTTATCTACAGAGGCAGAAGTGTTGTCAAAAAAGAGATGTGGGGGTGAAATTATGATGTTTGTTTTTTCTCTGCTGCCTTTAACCCCTCAGCACACGAAGTCTGAGAAAAATGCTGCTAACTTCACTGAAAGGAGTCTTCACATAAAAGACTTAGCATAAAGGATGCTTCAGACATCCTTTATATGGCCAAAGATAGTTTGGCTGAGGTGTGGGGCTGGGATTGCCTTTGTCCTCCTGCTTTCAAAGATGACCTAACACAACAGGGTGTGCATCCTGCTGCTGCAGAGATAACACAAATTGTTTGTGCTCTGCTTCAGCTAGAAGATAGCTTTCAGGGAAACAACACATCCTTATCATGCAAGTGTGTCACTTTGTGGTGTGACCATATTCACTGGCAGTAAGAAAAAGGACAGAGAGCTTGTTGTCAGTGAACAGATTTAGGAAGTGGAGAGCTGGTCTATTAAGCCCTTCAAATTCTGGCTCATTTATACTGGGTTTATCTGGTTTAGATGACCTTATCTTTGTGGTCCCTGAACCTTCTTAGCATTGCAGTTTTTAGAAGACTTGTCAATTTTGGAAAAAATATGCCTATAGGAAAAAAAAAAAGCAATTTCACTTTCCTACCTGTAAAATAGGAATCTCTGATCTGTCTAAATAAGAAGAATGATCTTTGTCACTCTGAATCCTCGTGAACCTGTCTGACCTACCAGTCTGCTTAAAAAGAATAAATACCAAAAGGTAACATTAATAGCCTTTTTTCCTCCCAGGCTTCCTTCATTTTTTCCCCCTACCTTTCCCCCACTCAAACGTGGTATGAAATGTAATGTTTTAAGGAAGTTACACTAGCTGCAGTACATCAGAACACATCACCACCAAAACATCTTACACCTGGAAGCACAAGCTGCTCCTTTCTTTATGTTAGCCTCATAATGAGAGAGCACACTTCATTCAGCAGGCATACTCGGCTGATATCTCTCACGGCTGCTGGAGGTGTTACGCGTGATGGTTGTTCATCTGATGATGCTCGACCTCTTGTGTTGGAGAGCTCAGTCCCATTCCCGTGAGCTCTGTGTTGTGCAGCTCGCCAGTGGTAAGCAGCAGTCCCGAGGCAAGTTGGAGGTCACACCCAAAAGCCATTTTAACGTGAAATGAAGTGCAGGATTGCTTTTGTTTCCAAGAGAAACATTAACTACAGCGCCAGGCTGTACTGTGAACTGAGAGAAAGTACAGCTGCCAGGTACTGTTTAACGCGCCTAGCCTTTACAGTCCAAAGTTTAAAATAATGACAAACTTAAAGCTTTGATAATGAAAATTGTGGCTGATTGGCTGTTTGGATTTTTTTTTTTTTTTAATTAATTTGCTTACACATCTCACCTTTGCTGGAGGTGGAGTGGTGGTTGTTCGTCTGGTGCTGTTCGAGTGCCATCTGCTGTCTCATCCTGGTATGGCTGCCCTGAGACGAGAAAGAAAAGAAGTTTTAAAGGCGTTAAATTTAAAGGCTTGCTGTTTTGCCTCCACAGGCAGAGCAGGTACGGGGGAGAAAACCACACTGTGTGGGTACAGCAGGGTCTCCTGCTGCTGCCAAACATTTCATGCTTTGAAACAGGGTGTAGACACCTTAACGCACAGGACCACCTTCCACACCACGCAGACCCTTTCCTTTTTGCTTCGTGTAGCTGGAAACATCTGTCAGGGCGATGGGTGGCGAGGCGTGCGGCTGGGCCGAGCCTGGGGACAAACACGTCCCACAAGGCGTGCCACGGATGGTCTCGGTTTCTGCTGAAAACGTTCACTGGCTTCCTCAGGAAGTTGATTAGAATCATTTAGGTTGGAAAAGACCCCTAAGGTCGTCAAGTGCAGCTGTTAATTATTGTACTTTGTGCTGCTCTGGAGGTCTGGGGGGTGGGGATGGGAGGAAGCTGAGTTCAAAGCGTTCTCCTTGGGGTTGTTAAACATCGAACGGATGGAGGCTTATACCCCCCTATCCCTCTATTTTTGAGCTAGCTGATTGCTCCAGGTAAACAGAATGGGATAATTGTTGCTTGGATTTTTGGTGGCAGCCTGTGTATAAACACGGGGCTCCTGATTCTGGTCCGTGTGCCAGCTCGCGGTACTCGCTAAGTTCTTTAATGAACCTAACGCTGGCAGAGTCGCCAGAAAACAGGAAAAAAAAAAAAAAACAAAACACCAGCATAAAACCACACGTAGCAGTACCCTGCAATCGGGAATTTTCGTCATCCCTTCAGCCAGCCCCTTCCTCCTCCGCCCCCAGCCAGCCCACCAGTGCCCGTGAGGGAGTCGACGCCTCCTCCCCCATATTTACTAAGGGCACCCGTTTCCCTCTATTCACCCGCTACTCTTAGCCAAGATGGCCTCCTGACGCCGCAGCTGCCACATTTGGTGTGGTCACCCCTTTCGGAACGCTGCGCGGGGAGGGCGGGTGCCCTTAACCAAGATGCCGGCGGGGCGTGCCGGCGCCGCCATCTTGTCTGCGGGCAAGCGGCGTACCGCTGAGGTGGCTTTGCCGGCGGAGCGGGGCCTGCCGGGACCGAGCGGCGGCGGCGGCGGCCGGGAGCGGTGAGGTGCGGGCAGGGCAGGTGGGCGCCGGCCGGGCCCCGGGGGTGGCGGGTGGGCTCCACAGCTTCCGCACGGCTCCATAGCCTCACAGCGACCTCCTCGGCCTCGCAACTAAACCCACCTCCCAATCGGGCTTCGCTTGTCAGGTTTTCGTGTTTCTTTGCTGGGTTTGGTGGGGTTTCAGACAACCTGCCTGAACGCGTGTTGCTTCGTGCCTTTCAGAGCTGCTGCAGCCCCATGGCGACGTACCTGGAGTTCATCCAGCAAAATGAGGAGCGTGACGGCGTGCGCTTCAGCTGGAACGTGTGGCCCTCCAGCCGGCTGGAGGCCACGCGCATGGTCGTCCCCCTCGCCTGCCTCCTGACCCCGCTGAAGGAGCGGCCGGACCTGCCGCCTGTGCAGTACGAGCCGGTGCTCTGCAGCAGGCTGACTTGCAAAGCGGTGCTCAACCCACTCTGGTACGTATTTCTTAGCTGGGGACGTTGAGGGAGAGACGTGATCCTAATCTCCCTTATTCCCCCTTTTCTCGGCCTGGTGCTTGTCAGCTTTCTTCATTTAGTTGTACTGAATGTGTTAAAAGCCATTCATGCCTAGCTGCATTTGTTAAATGCCAGCTTGTATTGCTGGAGCTGCCAGAACCTGAGGAGAGAGAATTATCTTCAGGAAGCTCTAGGTAATATGGAAACAGCCAATCCTGTTACCATCCCAGAGAATTTTGTGGTGGATGATGAAACACAGAACAAAGATGCAAGTTATACTGTTAATGTCCTGTGGGCCGTGGTGTTCATTTGGTTTCTTGCTTTATACACATCCTATTGGTCGTAGGTCATCTCCAATATGAGCATCGAGGTTTTCTTTGCAGTTTTGCTAAGAATTTAGGATGAAATCTTTGTCCCAAAATCACGTGGTGATCATGATTACTTGGAGCGTAGCATTGGGCTGAGGAAAAAGGGAAACTAGCTAGAGGAAGTAGGAAGAGATCGAGCCCATGAAATAAGAATATGGCCAGGCTTTACTGCACTAGCAATTACTGTATGTACTGGGCTGAGAAGAATAAACTCCTTGGTGCAGTTTGTTCTATGTTTATACAGGATGTGGGTGGGTGGCTCCTGCTGCTCTGTGGCGGGAGCACTTGTGTACTGCAGCTATACAAACAGTAGGATCAATGAGATAGGCCCAAGCATAGTGAACAAATAATAAGATGTAAACTTTTGTCTACCAAAGCCAAGGCTTCAGAGGGCTGTTGGTGGTCCCTCATGCTAACAAGCCTGGAAGCAGCTAGGCAGGCTAAGCTAAGAGTCTTTCTAGCATTAGAACAAGAGTCTGAATCCCTCCAACCCTGTCATTTGAGCTGTAGTGTCTGGTATTTTGTTTCTTCCTCAGTGCCATGAAGCAGTGTAGATAACTGTGAAGCTGGGCTGTAAGGTTGTTCCTACAGTTATACTAATACCTCACCTTTTCCCTGCAGCCAAGTTGACTATCGGGCCAAGCTCTGGGCGTGTAATTTCTGTTTTCAGAGAAATCAGGTATGTTGAAAAAAGTCTCAGCCTTTTTATGTTTTCGGTGAGTGCTTTATTGATGGCGTCCCTTGTCAAAGGATGTTAAAAAAAGGCAGAAATTCCACCTCTCTATATTTCATCTCTTGGCCTTTTTCCCTTAATGAACCCAGGCCAGAGTACTTGTTAATGAGCCTGTTTTATGTGACATTTTGCCTATTTTGAACAGTTCTGTCAATGATTTTACCAGCATGGAGGGCATACAAAAGAGAGAGAGAGATGTTTTTTCACGTCTTTCCAGTGTGTTTTTTTTTTTTTTGGACTTTATAGTACTTGCCAAGTATGAAACTTACTAGGTTTGGGAGGACTTTTGCCATCAGAGACTGTTGCATGGCTAAACAAGTTTTCGCTAACATGTGGTTACTCCTTTAGTCCTGTCTTTCACTTACAGTGGGATGAGTGAGTAGCTGTCTGTACTGCTGGCTACTGATGTCTATGTTTAGGAAAGTAGCAATACAGGGCTCTTGTCATGAATTAATCAGATTGGTGTGGTGGTAGTAAATAAAGAATTGAATAACCACATTATGAGCAGGGCAGCCTCTGTACTGCAGAGGAGGGCCCTACATTTCTGCCCTGCAAACTCCTTGTCCTAATTTTTGGTTCTGTTCTTCAGTTCCCTCCAGCGTATGCAGGCATATCTGAAGTCAATCAACCAGCAGAGCTTATGCCTCAGTTTTCAACAATTGAATATATCGTGCAGGTAAGTGAGTCACAGGCAAGTTTGCAGCCCCCAGAACTGTCTTGTTTGTGATATCTTTTGTACGTATTTGTTTTAATTAAGATAATGGAAATAAGTAGCACTTAGTAAGATGCTTAAGATAGGGCTCATTCTTTGACTGGAGTCATGATCATAAGTGTCACCTAGTATGTGTGCATGCCTAGTAAACCCATCTCTTTCCACACCAGCGAGGTCCACAGACGCCGTTGATCTTCCTGTATGTTGTTGACACGTGCTTGGAAGAGGAGGACTTGCAGGCGCTGAAGGAGTCCCTCCAGATGTCCTTGAGTCTTCTGCCTGCTGATGCTCTGGTGGGGCTTATCACTTTTGGCAGAATGGTCCAGGTTCACGAACTGAGCTGTGAAGGGATTTCCAAGAGCTATGTGTTTAGGGGCACAAAAGACCTGACGGCTAAGCAAATACAGGTATGTCTGTTAGGCCAGTGGCTTGTTCCTGTTAGCTCTTTTGACACCACTGCTGGTTTTTCAAGCTCTGAGGGAAGAAGGAAGGTTCAGTGCTCTTTATTATTTGTTACGCCATTACTTTCCCAATGCCTCTCTTGTCTTTTTGTCACTGTGGAGTTTTTGAAGCTTGTCCAAGATATAGGATTTCTGTGTCTTGCATGATGGATCTATCGATGATTTCCTAATGGGGGTGTAAAGATTAGTTATTTCACAGTTTTTAATTTACTTAATGCTACAGCACTGCAAGGCCTTGGTCTGTATTGCTTGATAACAAATAATATCTAGTGTTTGAGTATTACACCTCCTCTACCTCTTTTTTTCTGTTCCGTAGGATATGCTTGGGCTTTCAAGGCCAGCTGTCCCCATTCAACAAGGAAGACCTCTGCAAACTCAGGAGCAACCTGCTATTTCAAGCAGGTAGGTGTTACATCAACACAGCAGAAGAGCAGGGAAAATGTTTTATGACCCTTTGGGATCACACTTCTAAACCTAGGTTTCTTGAGAGGAATTTTTATAAGACTTAAATGGCATTGTCTTGTCACAGTTGTTTCCCTCCGTCATGGGATATGTATGGGTGGGATTTACTAGAGCAATGCTTCAGGCTTCTGTAGTATCTTGGTTTTGCAGTTGCAAGAATGTAATTGTTATTTGGGCTGGATTTCTACTTGAAAAATGTAAGGTAGCTATCTTTGGAATGCATATTGCTCAGGGGTTGTATGTGTTTAGAGCAAGGGTCTTTTGGTTCACCAGCCAATGGGGACCTTGTCTGAGTAACATTTCTACGTGTCACCTTCTATTCCTTGCCCAACCAAGCCCAAAAAATGTTTGGCAGGCAGGCAGTGACTGTGAACAATGAAGCTCTATTTGCCTTTGTTGAATACAGTGTTTACTTCCTCAGCTCCTCTTTCTTAATATGTTTTGGTATACAAAATCACCAGTTAAGTCCCTTTCATATGCTTTGTGTGATTTTTGCTTTCTCATTGGTTCCTGATGACTTGCTTTGGTCAGTTCTGTTATTTTGCACAGGCCTGTTATCTAGGGAAGTTTGTACATGAAGGAGTGTGCCACATGACTTCTTGCTTCTGATATCTCTGTCTCAGTGCGATTTAAGCATCCAAGGAACAGAGGCGCTTTTCTTCTCTTAAACTGAAAGGATTTGTAAGCAGGAAAACATTTCATTTGATTTTTTTTTCAGGTTTCTGCAGCCAGTTCATAAGATTGACATGAATTTAACAGATCTCCTGGGAGAGCTGCAAAGGGACCCGTGGCCAGTGACCCAGGGAAAGAGGCCTTTACGTTCCACTGGAGTAGCTCTTTCGATTGCTGTTGGCTTGTTAGAGGTACTCTTACTGCTGCTGTTTCTTTGAGATGAGCTGTCTTTGCTGAGACACGTGCAGGTCTCAGGCCAGCTTGGTTTGTGGCCCCTTTATGTTGGGATGCAGTGGTGCATTTTGTCTCTACTGGCATCTGACAAGAGTTAGCACCAGCTGGTGAAGAGTGGGCTGGGAATTTACATGTAAGTGTAAATGACCTTACAAAAGATGCAGGTGTTTAAAGGTCTCTGATCCTTGTGCATATGGCCATGTGGAGTTGATTGCACATACTGGGTTTATCCGAGGGTCATCTGAGATATATGTAGAAAGAACAGAAACTGCCTACTTCCTGTCGTGAAGCTTGATGTAGCTTGAGCCTAAACCAGAGGGTGCCTGACAGGAAATGCATTGCTGCTTGTCAAGGCTGCCTCTAACAGCGATGGGTTCCTAATGATATTTCAGAAGAGCAAGCAGATGCTTCTCTAAAGAAAGTGTCATTTTTAAACACCCTTTTCCTCTTTCCCACTCTCTAATATATGGCCTTATTTTTATTTTAGGGCACGTTTCCAAACACTGGGGCCAGAATAATGCTATTTACAGGTGGGCCACCAACGCAAGGACCGGGCATGGTGGTGGGAGATGAACTGAAGACACCCATTCGTTCGTGGCATGACATAGAGAAGGACAACGCAAGGTTCATGAAGAAGGCCACCAAAGTAGGTGTTGGTGTCAGCTGGGGGCAAAGGCACGTGCAGCAGCTTAGGCTTGTTGCCTGGCATGGTGTGTTTAAAGAAGAAAACAGTGTTGTGAGTGTTGGAATACTGAATGGGTCATGATACAAACCCATGTAGACAGGTGTCCAATATCCTTCAGGGAACATCTTATTTTCTTGATATGGGAACAGTATGTCCCGATGTTGGTACGTGTCCATGAGATGGACGAGTCATTCTGTGTGTTAAGGTCAAGGGAGTGGTGAAAGAGACTTGCTGTTAATTCTCCAGCCTGGTCTTGTGCCTTCTCAGAGAAGTATTTCAGCGTTATTTCCTAGCTGATGGTGGGTGGAGAGATTTGTATCTCCTTCAGGGAAGAGGTGAAAATAAAGCCTATTCTCCCAAGAGCTGGTAGCTTCCACAAAGGGTCCTTTGTCTCTTGGCATATGGAGGAAGAGTCAAAATTTCAGGCATGGGATGTGCATGGCAGCTTAGAGGAAGCAGTATCATACATGTCCTCTTTACTATCAGCTAGAAACCTTTGTATTTCTAGTATGTTATCATTGATAAAGAGTCTGTGCTTGGATGAGGTTAGCAGTTCATGTCTTCTCTGTACCTGTGACTTGCAATCCAAGGGCAGACATTCTAGGAGGGAGAAGTGTGCTCAGGCAGACAGCTGTTTACCTTTACACTCCTGGTATTGGTTTCATTTGTGCTTTGTTGTGCCTCAACGTGTTGGCCTTGGCTGGAGAGCAGAAGAAACACTGCCTGATGCAGCATCCTAAACACTGTGTGTGTTGTCTGTTCTCCCCAGCACTACGAGACTCTGGCCAACCGCACTGCAGCCAATGGGCACTGCATCGACATCTACGCCTGCGCCCTGGATCAGACCGGACTGCTGGAGATGAAATGTTGCGCAAACCTCACCGGGTATGTTCACAGCAGGAAACACAAAGGTGGCACCTGCAGTTTTTTTGGAGGGGGAAAATGGTTCAGAAAGCAGTTAGTTTGCTGTCAAGACAAAAGGGAGAGATTTTTGTAATTTTATTCTAAACTGTGGTTTGAATTTGCCAGGAGTTATATGGCAAACCTCCCCTGATCCCAGTCCACATTTCTGAAGTCTCACAGTAGCACATGAATTAACGCTGCTGGTAGAAAACTTGATGTCCTGCTTTTGAGAAAGGTATTCTAAAGCATGGTGCAACATGTCTTTTGCAAATGCCTTTTGCCTCCTTCAGATGCCCTGGGAGGTAACAAACGTCCTTCACAGAACTGATGGGATGTAGATCCCATGCATTGTGGTGCGTGCATGACTGAAGCACCATCAGAAGAGCAGAGCTTCAGGCACGGAGGGCAGATGCTTTCTTTGTGTGGGCAAGATTTTCTCTGCTTAACAGTTCATTTTGCTTTCTGAGGGGAAGTAGGCTGAGCAGAGCTCTCTTTGGGTTGAGATGTTTGTAACCTGTGGAACATGAGCATTTTTAAGGCAGCTGAAGGCAAGAAATAGAGTTGAGAAAGCAAGCTGGCAAAGACGGAGCGTTAGCTTGTCTGGCTTTGGAGGCATTCATTAATCTGTGTTCTCTAATGTGAATTCTACCTATGCAACCGCATGCTTTTAAAAACAGTTTCTGCCCGTGTTTGCATGCATGGGAGTCAGAGGGGTGTATCCTTTGTTATTTACTTCCAGTTTCCAATTGTTTCAATTTCCTTTTATCTTTTTATTTCCTCTTAGAGGACACATGGTGATGGGAGACTCCTTCAACACCTCTCTCTTCAAGCAGACCTTCCAGCGGGTGTTTAACAAAGGGTTCAATGGGGACTTTCGGATGGCTTTTGGTGCAAGTTTGGAAGTGAAGGTGAGAGTCCAGTTAAATTGGCTGATGTTAATTTGGAAATGCAAGTGCTGTTGATTGGAAAAGCTGATTAAATATCTGTGTTGTAGAATATTCTACGTGTTTGAAGTCAGCTGTAGTGCATGCTTTGGAAGAAGTACCATAATGGATTGAGTGGAGGGATTTTTGTTTAAAAGATTATTATTATTTTCTTTCTTAAAAGTAAAATTCTGAACTTTGCTTTTCCTCACTCAGCAAGTAACATTTCATACTCTCTCATGGTGACTATGGATATGTCTCCGCTGTTAAAATGTGGCCACATAGATTCTCTTATGTTCACCAGCTGTAGCAGGAGGTGACCTGGGAAGGTACTCAAAGGTGCTTTCCCTTTAGCCATGTATGTTCAATTTCTGATCAAAGCTGAGCAGCTGATTCAGTCTGTGTGTGTTCTGTTCTACTAACTTGACTTTTTTTGAAAACTTTTTTGACCTTGTTCTAGACCTCTAGGGAGCTGAAAATTGCAGGAGCTATTGGACCATGTGTATCCTTGAATGCTAAAGGACCGTGTGTTTCTGAAAATGTAAGTTTCCAATATGGGAAAAAAACAAAACAACCACTTATACTAAAGTAGGAAATAGAATGCAAAATTTCTGGCTAGTCCTACAGCTCAGCTAGAATGTGAGAGTTGTCAAGAAGAGTGATTTGGAAACATCCATAGGAAAAGGCATTCTTTCCTAGATTAAGTTCTTGCCCTATAAAATCTTCTTGTAACTGTAACCCTTCTGAAACTTAATCCATACCCAGAAGATAAGAAATGCAGTAGGACTGCCACGACTTGTATCTCTGATCAGAATTTAACGGCTTTGCCTTACCCACTGCCAGAGACAAAAAGGCTCTTTTCAATTCTGTGCAGGAACTTGGAATTGGAGGAACATCTCAATGGAAAATTTGTAGTCTGGATCCCAGCACAACTCTGGCCATTTACTTTGAAGTGGTTAATCAGGTCAGCCCTTGCTTTTTCTCTTTTTGGTCTTCATTTTTACAAGCTGAGTAGTTGTAACAGGGCCAGGAAATGAAATGGCATTGCTTGTGTTGCCGATGGACGGTTGTGAAGTGCCAAAGTAATTTTCTTAGAGGTTGTTTTCGTATGCATAAATTGCACGATGTTTTTACTTTGTACAAGAGCTGCATTCTTTGTTCTTATCTTCTTCTGATGGCATTCATTCACAAAGAAGAAACAGTCTTTTTGCTTTTAGGTGCTCTGGAGAACAAAAGGACAATTGCTTTCAAATTCTTGGATAATTGATCTTCCGAGTTGTAATATGAGATAGCTCACAAGCAGATGTTTTTCTCTTCTCTTGTTCATCTCAAGCTTGAATTTATTCTATGATTATTCAGTTGATGCCCTGGAGTTGTCCCTGTAGTGTACAGAGCTATGGCAAAGCCAGCCTGTGTTGAAGGCTTACCTTATTTTATTTGCAGCACAATGCACCAATTCCTCAGGGAGGCCGAGGGGCAGTGCAGTTTGTCACTCAGTATCAACACTCCAGTACACAGAAACGCATTCGTGTCACCACCATTGCCAGAAAGTGAGTATCTTGTGCCAGTTCTTTGGCAGAATGGCAGAAACTTAGCACAGTCTGTGCTGGAATTGTTTTAGCCTTTTATTGCATGCATCGGCCACAGAGTATTTGGCACAGGGGGAATAAATCTGGTTTGGGTTTTGCTGAAGATGAATGCACTAACCCTTTACTAATCCTTTAGCTGGGCAGATGCACAGAGTCAACTCCAGCACATAGAAGCTGCGTTTGACCAGGAAGCAGCTGCTGTGCTGATGGCACGACTAGGAGTGTACAGAGCTGAATCTGAGGAGGGACCTGATGTTCTGCGGTGGCTGGACAGGCAGCTGATCAGACTGGTAAGACCAGTAGGCTGCAGTTGGGTGCAGTCTTAATTCAAATAAGAATGGTCTATTGGAATGAAAACACTATTCTTTTTCCAGATTGACTTGTTTCATTGTGCTCTGATCATGGTCCCATAGTTGTAGTATGTGAAATTTGAATAACATAATAGGTAAATTTGTGGTGGGGTAGGTAAGCATCCCATGGTGGCGAAAGGGCCAAACCTGAGATTAAAGAAGTGATAGTGGAACCACGATAATGCAGGTGGGAAGGGACCTCAGGGGGTTTCAGCACCCTGTTTAAGCAGGGCTAGCTTCGTACTACAGCAGGTTGCTCTGGGTCTTGTTCAGGTGAGTTTTGAAGATCTCCAAGGATAGAAGTTGTCTTGCTTCTCGACAGCCTGTTCCAATGTTTGATCACAGTTACTGTGACTTACTACTTTTTTATTACATGCAGTCAAAATTCCCATTTCTCCAGCTACCCATTAGGTAGTTGCAGACGGCACAGTATGACCCCAGATCACACTCTTCACTAGGCTGAACAAACTCAGCTTCTTCAGCCTCTGTTCCTGCATTGGGTGCCCCAGCCCCTGACCAGCTTGGTGGCATCTGCTAGGCTCACTTCAGTACGTCCTCTTACGGCTTGCACTGGGAAGCCTCAAACTGGACACAGCATTCAGATGGGCTCTCACAAGTACAAACTTGAGAGGATTTGTCACTTCCCAGCTAATGGTGTTGTTCTGTGTCTTCATACTGTCTCTTTCTTCAGATTTCACAGGCTTGAACTGCCTAAACCAGACCATTTCCAGCTTTATCTGAACACCTGTGCAGATTTCATACTAACAGTTAGGGCACATCAAAAATATAAAAAAACAGCGTCATATAGGAATTTGAGTACTGAAACACACCTGGGCATGCCACATGCTGAAATGATTGTGGAGTCATTTATAGTTGATAAAGAAGTTTTAAACTGATAAAGAAATTTGATGAAAATGCTTCTTATTTTCAGTGAAGCAGTTAGTGAAATTCCAGTCTGCTGCTGCTCTAGAGGGAAGCAGAGTTGAGGCAGAAGCATTTCATAGTGTACAAAGCATCTTAAGTATGATGTAGTATCCCTGATCCAATGGAAAAATGGATGGTACTGGAAGCACTATTTCTATTCTTAGATAACTTTGAATCTAAATTCAAAATTCTTGATTTTTTTTTTAGTGAGTCGTCATTCTTGTTCCTACTGGAAGATACAGAAGCCACTGACATATCATATTTAAAGGCTGTTCTTATTTAATTCTTTTTGTCACATTCATGACTTGGTTGCTGTGTTTAAAAACATACAAAAACCCTTTCAAAAAAAACCATGTTGTTACTAAGCGGTGTGTGTGGAGGAGAGAGATAACCAAATATGCATTTTGCTTCTTACAGTGTCAGAAATTTGGACAATACAACAAAGATGATCCCAACTCCTTCAGATTGTCGGAATCATTTTCTTTGTATCCCCAGGTAAGAATTTATCTTGGAGCTGTGGGAAAAGTGTGCAGGGGTGAGTGAGAGTGATGATAAAGCATCTAGTACCATCCCTCGGATTCACGAGGGAAGGAACAGATGCTTTTTGAATTTGGTGGGCTGGTCCTGTAGTTGAGTGCTGCAAGTGACTGGTAATGAGGAGTTCACTGCAAGATTTTTTCCGAAGAATTTGTTGTTCACATATACAAATTTCTGAGTACAGAGCTTTCAGCATAACCTTACTGACACTTCTCTTCTTCCTCATCTTTCTGGTGCAGTTCATGTTCCATTTGCGACGCTCCCCATTCCTGCAGGTCTTCAATAACAGTCCAGATGAATCTTCTTATTACCGTCACCACTTTGCTAGGCAAGATTTGACCCAGTCTCTCATTATGATCCAGCCCATTCTTTATGCTTATTCTTTCCATGGACCTCCTGAGGTAAGCCTGTGTTTAGCAGAAAGAGGTAGATCAAACCAAAATAATGGGCATTCAGTCAGAATAACAATAGTTTGTCAAAAAGGCCCCTATGTGCATTTTTTAATCGAGGTAATTACTAGAGGATGACTTGGGGTGATGTAAAATAAACATTATATTTTCAGTAGGCTTTCTTTCAGTATGTAAATCATACTTTCAGTAGGCTTTTAAAATGCACACACATACACAGCAAAGAACCACCAAAATCCAAACACCTGGTGAATCTTGAAGCTCTCAGTAGCACTTCTGTTTCTCTGCCAGTGGCTGCCTCCTCCACTGTGTAAGTCAGCAAGCCTCAGCCCTGGCAGGTCATAATCTCTCACCAGCTGCTTGTTTTCAGCTGTTTATGCAGCTTTGTTAAACTGCTGGCCAAACTCTGACAGCTACCTTGAGTGGAGTGTGTCTGGCAGGAAATGTAGAAGCTGCTGGAGTAACATTTTAAAACATTCTTGGCAGCGTTTGCCAGAGCCCATGTATTACATCTTTTTTTTTTTTTTTAAAAAAAAAACTTTTGCTAAAGATCACTTCAAACTAAATTTGATAGCTGTAACAATTGGTTTCACACACATTTCATAGAGTAGCTGAGGACCTGCTGCTCCATTCAGTGATGCCCCAGGAGGCTGATGGTGCTCTGCAAGGCATTCTCATGGGCTGAGCAGCCCTTGACAGTCTCCTCTGTACACGTGTGGCTGAGCAAACTGTTCTCCCCAGCTGTGAAGGTTAATACAGTTCTGAGGGTGTGGTAGTGACTGACCTTCTTTGTTTTCTGCAGCCAGTGCTTTTGGACAGCAGCAGTATTCTTCCTGACAGAATCCTACTGATGGATACTTTCTTCCAGATAGTTATTTACCTTGGTGAGGTATGGTGAAATGCATTCGCGCTCTCTGTTTGCATTCTTCCTCCTGTCACGCAGGCAAACAATGTCACTGTTAGTACAACATGAACTGCTTGCAAAGCCTATGCTAGCATAACGACATCATGTAAATGTTGCCAGTTGTAATGCATAAAACCCTACTGGAGTAGCTAAGGATGTGTTCTGCAGTGAGCAATAGCTGCCATGTTAGCTTGGTAACGCAGATGAACTCTTCTTGCTGGGCCTGGAAAAGGCCAGAGAAGGATGAAACTCAGCAGGGCAGGGGGAGCTGCAGTTTATTTCATCAGATACATGACATAGTTGGTTGCTGGGTTTTGACACTTAAATACTGTTACTTTGAAAGAAATCAGTTGTGAATTTTGCCAGTTTCTGCTTGTAAATACTGGATGTTCTTGAGGTCTGCTCCTGCGTTCTTTCCATCATTACTGACATGAGCACTTAGGTGCAGGCTCCTTCTGAACCTTCAGATTTAGATCAATATCCAAAGCCTTGAAGCTGGCTTGCTTTCCTCTTCTTTCTCTGGAAATGTCACCTTTTATTTGATGTCTTTTTAACCCCCCTCATATCCTTTCAGTCCTGCTTGGGGATTAGTCCACATGCAATTTCTTCTACCTAAACACAAAATTGAATTGGAATTTAAATGAACTCAACTTGGTTTATGGCCAAACGTTAGTGATTTTTTTGGAAGAGGTATCTTGACTCTTCCCTTCATTTTTGAACTGAACTATTGATATTGACTGTTAGAAGAATGCTTTAAGTTTGGCATGATAGCTTGCAGCAGCTCCATTATTGGCTCCCAACATTCCTCCACGTAGTGTTTGTTCTCTCTGAGAAGAGAGCAGGGATACCTGATCGACATGAGCAGGAGTTGAATGGTGGAGTCAGTGACAATAAATCTTCCAAAGTTACCTTCAGTGTCTCCGCATCTCAACTGTTGTGAAGTAACACACTCAGCAGCTGGGTAAAATTAGACAAAGGAAGAGTGAGGTGTGTGATCTGCCTATGTGTGGAGCAATTGTCAGTTAACAGTGTCACTTAAATAAACCATTGTACTACCCTATTTTCAAGACCGAGTCAAATTCAAAATGTCACTGATTTCATAACTGCTTGGTACTTTTATGTCAATGCAGGCTGAAACATAATGGCTTGAAGTTTTCTTTGAACAAATTGTTCTTGTATTGCACAGATTTGTGTTGAGTGCCTTTTCTTAAATTAAGGAACAGACAGAAATGAAACAATATTATTGACAGAACAGTGAAAGCATGTTTGTTTTGTGTTCCATAAGCAGAAGTATGTGTAATGTTCTACTGCCTGAAGAAGTGCCAGTTAAAAAGGGGAGGCTTGTAGACATCTCTACCACTTTTTAATTTCCTCCCTGTCAATAGACTATTGCACAGTGGCAGAAAGCTGGTTACCAAGATATGCCTGAATACGAAAACTTCAAGCACCTACTGCAAGCCCCATTGGATGATGCCCAGGAAATCTTGCAGACTAGATTCCCAATGCCACGTTACATCCACACTGAGCATGGGGGCAGTCAGGTAAGGAGGTTTATTCAGGAACTCTTTCTGTTGAACAAAGCAAATACCTGTCTTTTACTGCTTTACAAAAGGGGTGGTTTTGTAAGTTAAATACAGTGGTAATTTAGCTTTTAAAAGTATAGAGCTTGTATATTTTCTTATGAGCTCTTACTGCCACTTTTATCCTTTAATAAGCCAGTCACTCTCTGGATAGGCTTTTGAAACCTGAGGATGGAAGGTGGGGGGATTATTCCCAAAGAAGAGGTGGGAAGTAAATGACTTGGCTACGTATCCAAACTTAATCAAGGCAGGAGGTGCAGTTAGTTTGCCAGGACCATAAGTCACACTGAATGATTGAACATCTGTTCTTTTATTCTTGGATGCCAGATAAGGATATCAAATAGTTCCTATTTTTGTTCTTTCTAGAATTGCAGTAGTTCAGTGCTTGTCTGTGGCCAGGTTGTTGTTTGTAGGAGTGAAGAGGCAGGAATCCATACTCCAAAACAAACTTCTGGTGTTAATTTCTCATCTGAGTAGTACCCTGGTTCTCCATTGACCTCTCTTCTGCAGTGCAGATGGGGACTTGCAAGGGACGCTGCTGGTGACGTGGCCATGTCACGTGGAACCAGAGCTGCCCTGCCAAGCAGGCACCGCTTGCTGTAGCAGAGCTATGTCCCTTGGACAGACCTTCAAGGTGACGTCCTCCCTTTTGAAATGGAGGTGCCTATAGGGAACTGCCACCACCTGGTGGTAAACTCCCTTCCCTGCTGTTACTTTGTAGATAATGCAATCAGCAGAACTTGCTGCTCTCTTTCTGAGACAACAGGAAGATGCCCCAAGTTTTAAGTGCAGTAAAATTGTCTGTGGAGCAGGGCTATTTCTGAACTTCAAACCTGTTTAAGTTAAACTAGCACATTGCTTGTAAAAACAGAGGAAAATCACTATTCATCTAAGGTGGTAAGTCTTATGAGAGCTGCCAAGGCTGCCATTTTGTAAAAATAGGTTTTCCGTGTTTTGTTTTAATAGGCCCGGTTCCTCTTGTCTAAAGTGAACCCTTCTCAGACCCACAATAACCTCTATGCATGGGGCCAGGTAAGCAATGGAAGAGCTGCTTATGTTTGGGAATGCTGTAAAACGTACATGTGCATGTTTGTCTGCATAGTGGTAGTCCTGCTTCATTGCATGCTGTTTGGCCACAAACTGGTTATGTTTGTCCTGCTCTTACCTACCAACTTTTTTCAAGACATCTGTGGTTGGATCTGAACATTTTGTGCAGTACAAAGAAGCCAGGTTACTTCTATGCACCAAAAGATTTACGATGGAA
This sequence comes from Stictonetta naevosa, assembly GCA_011074415.1. Classification (NCBI taxonomy): domain Eukaryota; kingdom Metazoa; phylum Chordata; class Aves; order Anseriformes; family Anatidae; genus Stictonetta; species Stictonetta naevosa. The sequence goes on from CM021699.1 coordinate 13,358,532, forward strand.
TTACTGGCTGAGATTGTAATAGGTGTAGCATTTAAAATACACAACTGACGTAATAGATTTGTCTGGTAAGGTTAAATTTTTATTCAATGTGATTATTTAAGTCCGTAGTTTTTGATAAGATAATCAGTACTGGTGGGACTGCTAGATGACAAGATGTTCAGAATAGAATTTTCAAGTGTAGATGGCAAAACTCCTGCTTCTGTTCTTGAATGGACCCCCCTGCCCCCCCGGTTTTCAGCATTTTGAGACTATTTGGCTTTCTCTTTATGGAATGTCCAAATAGAGGTGCTGCCAGAATAGCCTAGTACCTCCCCAGTTAAATGATGGCAGGAGGAGTGGTCTCCAGGTCTCCAGCAGCAGTACTTTTGCCTTTTCTGCAAATAACAGGCATTTATATTCTTGTTTGTGTAGAGCTTTAGGCAGAAAACTTCCTATTGCTTCAGAATTTTTTTTTTTTGCTGTAGGTGCAGATGGCACTGAAGGATGTTGTCAGTGCTGTTGTCAAAGAGTAGTGTCTTTTGAGTAGGTCTGCCCTTTAGAAAAGGTGGTTGATCTAATAGGCAATTAGCCTTAGTAGACTGCTGACCTCTGATTTGGTTTCAGTTAGACCCTGGTGTTAATGATGCTATTTTAGACTCATTATTTTTTTTTAATTTGTCTGCAGGAATCAGGAGCTCCAATCCTGACAGATGATGTTAGTCTCCAGGTATTCATGGACCATCTGAAGAAGCTGGCAGTTTCAAGCGCATCATGACTTGGATCTAACAGAGAAGCAAGAACAAAAGAGTTACGTGGATCATGTTGATAACGAAAGTGGAATGATCTATTTACACTTCCTTCTCTTTTATAATATGGTTTTTAAATAATGAAATAAATACAGGGGGAGAGTTTTGCACTATGCCCTTTTAGATATTAATTTATTTGTATTCCTTTTTGTCTCTATTGTTTACTCTACATCTTTCATACTGTAATCAGAGTTAAAGTAGCCCTTAGCAGTCTTTACCTTATTTCGTAACACTCTTTGCTTTTAAACGGTGTATTTTAGCAACCTGTATTAACAAAAAAATAAAACCAGGTAAAGAAAGCATTAATAGCTGGTGCACTCCCCAGGCTGGCTGTACGCATGATTGACTTAGCCTACCTCCTTTCCACCTGTGAAAAATACAACACGGGGCTGCGTAGAAACTATTAAAATTAATTTCAGTCGCTGTTGCCTGAGCGTTTTCTTCGGGAGGCTGTGAGGGAGGGTTTGAGGGCGGGGCAGGCCCGGCCGCGTAATGGCGCCGCGCCGCCGCCATGTCCCGCCCCTGGCGGCGCAGGCGGATGATGGCGGCGCGGGCGGCCGTGTGGAACGCCCGCTGGGCCCTGCTCTACTCCCTGGGCGGCTGGACCGCGCTGGGCGGCATGGTGTATTACAGCTACCAAAGCGCCGGGGCTGTGGACGGTACGGCTCGCCCGAGGGGCCGGGGGTGCTGGACGTAGACCCCAGCCTCGGGGAATGAGGCAGGGGGTGTCCTGAGGTGCTGCTGGCTCGCTGTGCCCCTCCCGAGCTAGGCGCTTGGTGCTCCTGTAGCTCCTCCTCAGCAGGCTACTGGTAGGAAATAATAGAACTGAAATGTTCACAGCAGTGAAACATTTTAGTCCTAAACCTTTTTTTTTTTTTTCTTCTATTCCTTAGAGAATGAAAATCATCCTCCAGTAGATGACTCAGTCTGTCGAGAAGTAGCCGTTACAGATACACCTATGGGAATAAAAATCACAACGGTAACAACGTATAATAAGGACTTTGTGTCTCCTGCTACTCGCCTGCTCAGGCGAGTGAAATCTTTCTTTGACCCTACTGACAGCCCTCCTTCTGAAAAGTGAGTAATCTGGAAAACTGAACTCCGTGCTGCTGGGGGAGAAAGTCGTCCTGGAGTGTGGCGCCACACTGTTGGTCGAAAACTTGTCTTGCTGAAACAGCAGCTCCATCACTGAAATCACTTTGCAAAACTTGTAACCTTCTCGTCTGCTGAGATCAATGCTGTATTTGCACTTGTATTCAAGTTATTAAACATGAATAATCCATCTAAGAGCGTTGTGAGATGTTAATGAGCCTGTGTCCTGCCTGGTGACCTGTGCCCGATAGTCTGTCCGTGTACCCTTTGCAACTTTTTGTGAACATTTCCCAGCTCAGTGGTGGTGCTTGTTCTGTTACAAGCATGAAGAATTTTCTGAAAGACCAAGCTAGCTTTGTATTGTGTAACATGGGTCCAGGGATACTGCCTCCTATAGCAAACAGCACCCCTATACAAGAGACCTGCTGTCCCCTCGCAGGTCCTTGTGGGCAGTGTGTTCAGGTATGGGGACCACATCCCTGCGTGCTGCTGCCTTCAGTCCCTATACTCATTACCTCTTTCCCTGAGTTCACTAACCTTCATTTCTATAGGGGTTTCCCCTCCTCTTAGAGCTTCTGGGTCCCTTTAAAGGAGGTTGCCTCTGCCAGGCTCTTGTTTCTATAGGGGTTTCCCTGATCCTTACACATACTACTTCCCCTTGTAGGGTACTGTCTCCCGCTGCTGACTGTAACCATTGTTTCTATAATGTTGCCTCGTGTCCTTGTGGACATTGCCTGCTTTCTACGGGGGCTTCTCCTGTACCCTATAGGCACTGCCTCCCATCCGAAGGAAACTGACTGCATCCCCTGCACATGCAGACCTTCCTTTCTGTAGGGACATGCTTTTATACACATAGCTGCCCCACCCCAAATTCCATAGGGGCTTTTATACTGCATTGCCCCCAACATACTTACAGACACACCTTATCTACTGGCTGCCTTATCCCTACACCTACCACCTCCTCAAGAAGCCTTCAAGAAGTTTCATGGGCACCTACAGACACCTAATTCCTACAGAGGGAATTCCTACAGAAGGCTGCTCTGGTACCTCCCTGCAGCTCCCCCGCCAAACAACCCCCTCCTCTCCTACAACCCGTGAGGGGGCCTTCCCTTAGGGGCTTCCCTATCGGCACCACCCTCGGCGACCCTCCAGGGCTGCCGCAGCACCTCCGACCCGCCAGGGGACGCTGCCAGCCCCCCACCCCCACCGGGCCTCCCCTGCCCAGCTCCGCCGCCGCCGCCGCCGCCTCCCCACGCCGGGCCACCGCTGCGCCACCATGAAGGCCATCGTCCAGCGGGTGGCACAGGCCAGTGTCACAGGTCAGTGGGCGACAATGGGACCGACAACGGGACACGGTTGGGGGGG
>CM021699.1:13362173-13590018 GCA_011074415.1 Stictonetta naevosa
CGGTGGGGAAATGGGGTAAATTCGCTGATATAACTCACTTGGGTAATTTTTGTAAGGGTGGAGGGGAGTTGTGCCTCTCATTAGCACTGCTGATCTGTTTGTAGTCTGTGTGCAGTGTTCCTAAATGCTGAAGTAAGTGTGGTGGGCTGTTCCCTCGCAGGTGAGACCCTGTATTCAGAAGGCTTTTGAAAGAGGGCTTCTGTGATATCTTAGAGTCACAGAATGGCTCGGGATGGCAGGGACCTTAAAGATCATGTTCCAGACCCACTGCCACAGACAGGGATGCCACCCACCATGCCAGGTTGCCCAAAGCCCCATCCAACCTGGCCTTGAACACCTCCAGGGATGGGGCATCCACAACCTCTCTTGGCAACTTGTTCCAGTGCCTCACCACCCTCACAGTGAAGAATTATCCTAATATATCATAGAAGCATTAAGGTTGGAAAAGACCTCCAGGATCATCTGGTCCAACCACCCCCCTACCACCACTGTCACCTACTAAACCATGTCCCTAAGCACCACGTCCAGCCTTTCCTTGAACACTCTCAGGGGCGGTGATGCCACCACTTCCCTGGGCAACCCGTTCCAATGCTTTACTCTCTAGCAAAATTAGGATGGGTAAGAAAGGTTTAGAATCATGTTTTCTGTGGTGCTTGTACAGCTGAAATTAATACTTACCTGTGTCACAAAATGAGACAATGCATTTAATCTTTTTTCTCTTTTTTTCCTTCTTCCCTAGTGGGTGGTGAGCAAATAAGTTCAATAGGACGAGGCCTCTGTGTGCTGCTGGGCATTTCCTTGGAAGATACACAAAGAGAGCTGGAGCACATGTAAGTCATGTATTTCCTTTTGCCTTGTACTCTTTTATTTGTACATTTGGGACTCTGAATCAGTAATGCCTATGCTGTACTAAAGGAAATGAGGCACTCCTGTTGGGAAACACAGATTTGCTAGCGTTAGTTCCTCTTGAGATTTTACCTAGAATGCATTTTATTTTAGTTGGACTTTTCTTTTTATGTCCCATTGAGAAAATAAGTTTTCTAATTCCTGTCTGTGTGTTTTTTGTGAAGAAGAGACTCTAAGAAGAAGAATCAACATTTTATTTTTTTCTTATCGCCCTTATTAGAATATCTGATCTTTTTACTCTAAGAGTTTACCCTAAAGGACTCTATCCTTCAAGTACAGTGTATATCAGAAACCTCAAACTCTTAGTTTGTGCATGACGAATTCTCTTCTTCCTAAAGACTGGAAAATCTCATCAGTTACTTTTCGGTAAAGATGAATCAGTTTTGGCAGCATGGAGGCCTTGCTCTGCTATCCCTTCCATGGCCACAAAATATTTCAATTCAGCCACCAAACATATGAGAGAGAGTTCTCCAGGTGATTCTTCTGTCTCCTTCAGGCTTTTTGTTGTTCTGGGGCTGATCTCAGTTCTTAGAAAGACAAAGAAGAAACAGATAATTCAAGAAGAGGGAAGACAGTGAAGAGAGGAGAATGTAAGTGAGGGTGAAAACAATCCTAAGCAGATGTGGAAGAGAAAGTAGAAAGTGAGGATGCAAACTGAAGGTTGGTAGGGATCTTGCTTATGAAATTCATGGAAAATGGCAGCAAAGCTGAAGACACTTTAATCAAGACATGCTCTAATGTCTTGTCTACTGTTTGTCTCTTTGGTGTGTGGCATTTGCTGTATTGTTTTTTCTCATTCCTGCCTTGGTGAATGAAAGATGCTTTTGAATATTGCAAGTGGGTGATCACCAACGACCATGCTGTCAACACCAGGATGTTTGGATGGCTGACGCAGAAAAGGCAGGAAGCCGGCATCTGAAAAGAACAAATAACAAGAAATCAGCTTAACCAGGCTCTTCAAGTGCTGTGAAAGGAAACTTTAGTAATCCTGTAGATGAAACAGCAAATACCTTTTTCAGTAAAACACAGCTATAATGATAGTTTAAACCTATGTGCCAGGCCTTTCAAAGCTTCTAACTATGCTTCATTCAGAAGCCATTTCTGTTTGTCTTTGACATGCACTAATTGGCAAGGATATTTTCTGTGACTGTGCCTTAGTGGTGGCAAAGCCTGAAGCTAGTCCATAATAAAGTTTCAGCTTTATTTTATGCTATCTGCCTCACCTCTTGTGCAGGTAAAATGCCTGGCTGATGGCTGCAATTGAAATACTTTGCACTGGATGCGTTTCACTGTTGGCAGATGCTGCAGGTGTGGAGAAGCTAAGAGAAGAAAATAAAGACGGGAGAGTAGCTTGCGTGCACTCTTGTAATCAAAGTCCAACAACTGATTGGGTTGCAAGTCTGCCTGCTGCTTTTTAGGATTCATTTGTGAAAGTCCCCTTGTCCTTGTCCTCTTTGAGTATTCAAGCCAGTCTTTTCTGGCGCCCACATCCAAACATCAGCCCTAATGCAAATCTAAATGACAAATCCCAGTCGCTACTTTGATGCCCCCTCTGTTACTGCAGTGTTCCCTGCTTTCCTTTTGGTCTTGATGGAAAAGTGCTTTCCTCGCAGGGCTTGCAGCATCTGGTGTGGGACGCATGCTAGTGGGAGACAAAGCTGGAGGAGTACATGTGAATCATGTTTGGTAACAACCATAGTTTAGGTGATCTCATTTCGTAATGAGTATGATTTCCCAGTGCAGTAGGAGGAATAAATTGCCAAAGCTATACATGTTAAATAACATTGTGACTCGTAAAATCAGATAGTAAAGAATAAGCTTTCTGACTTCTTATATCATCTTCATGTCACCCTGTGATGTGCAGTTGTTCTCTCCTGATCTTGTTCTCTACAAAAAGATGGAAGATGTTAATTAATGGTCAGATAATATCATGTATGTAAGGACTTCCTTGGTTATGGCTCTACCTAATGTGAGGATATTTCTGTGGTTTCGGAAGGAAAGGACAATGGGATCTGTTATGTGGAGGCAGAATGAATGTGCATCTGCCATCCCTTTCATCTCTTCCTATGTGGTACGTATTACTTGTGCTCGTTGATCCTGCATGGGACAATTTAGAAATTTTAAAAATCTTTTTCTTCTTCTAGGGTTCGAAAGATCTTAAACTTGCGAGTGTTTGAAGACGAAAGTGGGAAGCACTGGTCCAAAAGTGTGATGGATAAACAGTACGAAGTTTTGTGTGTGAGCCAATTTACTCTCCAGTGCATCCTGAAAGGAAACAAACCCGACTACCACATGGCAATGCCCTCAGAGCAGGCGGAGAGTTTTTATAACAACTTCCTAGAGCAGCTAAGAAAAGCCTACAAACCAGAGCTTATTAAAGGTAAGGGTGAAGGTTGGTAAGGCCCTTGATGTGTCCAGTGGACCTTGTTTGTGTGTTCTTCCGTGATCATTACCTTATTCTGTGAGTGTCTGTGTTGCAAAGGTGCTGTCTTTACCCAGCGATAGGTGAGCATATGTTACAATATTTTCACAAGCAGCCTGATGGGGTGATCAGTCCAACTTTCCACTAGCCACGCCATTTCCTGGTGTTCCTCTGGAATAGTTTGATGTTTAGATGTTCCTGTGTTGTCATCAGATGTACAATGTGAGCAGTGACTGACCACATAACCCAGAGAGGCTGCAGCCATGAGAACGAGCTCTGGGGTCAGGCTTGCTCAAAGGCTGGATGTCCTTGTGCGAGACTCACCCAGGGCAAGCATTTCTTCTGAGGGGTAGGTGGTTGGCCAGGCTGGAAGGCATTGCCGGTGTGTGATGGACAGTGTATCTCAATCCATCACTTTATTTTTGCGTTCTGGTAAGTGATAATGATGACAGTGGGAGGTGTAATGTGCTACTTGAAAACAGCATTTGATGTAGGCTGTCTTTTCTCATCTATATGCCATGTATGAAACAGTTTTCTCTTTATGAGAAAATGCCTGGCTTCCCTTTTCATTTGTGCTTTATCCACCTTTAATCTTTTCGGTTTGCTTTCCATCCATTTGCAGAGTTAGACTTGAATTTTTGATATAGTTGTCCAGAAGATAAGAGTCTACAAGGACGTTTTTTTTTTAATGGAGGTTATTAATAGACAGAAGTGGAAAAATTGAGATCATGATAGTGGTCAGCCTTACTTTCCTTATGAGGAAAAAGGGGGAAAAAGGCAGAAAACTAGCCGGGGGAAGGTTTAGAGGTTAATCTCAGTGTTGACTGTAGATGAAAGATAAGGTACCATCACTGTGAAGTGTTTTCCAAGGAGGTCCAGTGAAACACGTGCATAAAATGTTTGTCTTATGTCAACTTTCCAATAGCTTGATATATTCTTCCAGTCAACCTTTGCTGGTGATAAAGAATGCACTTCTCATACCCCTTTCATGCATTCCTTTTGGTCCATAACATAAAACTTCATTTGGTCTAATGAATTCGGAGCATGTGCTTTTTGATGTTTTATCTTTTGTTGAATTACGATTAAGTTAGGACCTATTCCTGTGCCTTTGAAACTGATTACAGAACTTCCTGGGAAGTCAATGAGAATAAAATTTGCTCTGGGGAGATTTGATACCCTTTGTCCAGGTAAAATAAAAGCAGGTTTGGGCTTGCTTCTTTCACTTAAATGAGGTCCATAACAATTGATATATCTCTATGTATCTACAACTTTATGCTTGGGATTTGGAAAATGCTATGTTTCTGAGATGCTCTCAAGCATTTTGTATTTGACAGCAACTTTTTAACCATCTCTTTTCAGTGAGTAAGTCGTACACATGAAAAGAATAGCCACTGCTGTTGACTGCCCGTATTTTGGTACTTGATTGCCAATGTTTATTTCAAAGCCAGCCTTTGCTTCCGTTCTTTTTTTTTCATGCTGAAAACAGATTTTGAAACACCAGAGTGGTTGCCTGTGCTATTGTGTCAGATAACACATGCATTTGAAACTACTTTCAGCACTGGAACCACCTGTTAATTTATCATTCTGCTTTATTTCTGGGTTGTTCCAGCCTGCACTGGGCTGCATTCAAGCCTCTTAGTCTCTTACGAATGAAGTTTTCTGCTGTGCCAATTGCTTTGCCAGTGTTTTTTGTTTGCTGTTCATTTATTTATCTATTTGTGGGTGCAAGGTTTCTGTAGCTTGGCAGTTTCAGGGGATAGCAGGCTAAGCCATGGGATTGCACCAGCAGAGTTTACAATTTCCCTGAGCTGAGGTGGGTTAAAAGAGGGAGCCTTTGCACGCTGCCTGGCCATATGTGAGCAGGACTGCTTGGGTGTAAATATACTTTTTTGAAATTCTGGTGCCTGGGCTGTGATTTAGTGTGATGTTGCACTGAAGAAGTCATAACAAAACCTGAGCCTGCCTTATGGGGTCTGTCCTGTGTGCCCCTAGGTTACAAAGGGTAATGGGGGCGCCCTGGGAAGGAGCGCTGATGAATGAGCTGGCGGGCTACTAAAATAGGCTTAGTTTATCAGGGTGAGGCTCTGCCTGCTATCTTCAAAATGTGACCTCACATAATTCCCCTACACATACACTTCCACACACATGCAGTTGCAGTCACCGGGAGATTAGAGTTTGATTCTCTGAGTTGGTGTAGGTGGCTTTCCCTTTGATCTTGCAAATACGCTTAATGCATTTTAGAAGAATAATTTCGTTATTTAAAAGGGTATTTGTGTACCTGAATCAAAGGCTCATAATTGTATTGCCGTTTCACTTAAGAGCCTTGTGTTTTCTACTCCTGGTGTTGTTGTTTCAGTAGACTGATCTGGCTGTCAGAAGTTCAGGTACTACATGTGCTGGGGCACTGTGCTGGGGCAGGTGACTCCTCCATCTGGCCTGTGGTTTATCTGGAACTTGCCAACTGGGAGCTCAGAATGACCAATGGTCCCCAAAGAGAAGTGCAGACTATTCTCTCGCACCCCGAGCAGGGGGATGTTTGACAAACAGTATCTTGGAGAAGGCTTGGAGCCATGGTTCTTGTTTCACACAGATGCTTTAAAACTGCAGGTGGACACCCATGTCTGCGAAGGAGAGAAGGGTGCATCAGAAATCAGTGCTACTCTTCCTTTGGCACTTCTTGTGAAATTCATTCTTAATTAATCCCTAAATACCTCACTTCACTCTGAGGAACGGAGCTGGTGAATGCAGGTCTGAGGACTCTGCACAAGCTAGTATCCAAAAACTAGGCCTACACGAGGCTTCTCCTTGTGGGTCAGGCCTTTGCTCTCTGTCCTGAACGTGGATTAATCTTCTGAGGCAGTGAGGATTAGCATGGCAAAGAGAGTGAAACATCTCACTGCCTTAATAGCAATATCTGTGTCAATGTGGGAGGACTTTTCCACAACAGGGAGTTTAGTTCAGATTAAAGTTTGGTGCAGGATGAAAGCAGAATTATTCTGTCAGATTAATTGCCTTTGTGAGCGTTGTCACTTTGGAATAAAGTGTTCTTCTCTGGAGCAAGGTTACTCACATGGGGTTAATTAGGAAAAACTTTCCAAATAGACAAGCATAGAAGTAACTTCTGAATTAAACCAGTGTGAAATTTCTAGGTCATGAGGCTTGAGATATGTCCAAAAAATATTCTGAAAGTGCGTTATATTTCATTTTCAAGTCTTTACATCGTAGATTTGTCTTGTCTTTCTCAGCTCAGATGATAAAAATCGTCTTTGCCTCTGAAGAAGGCATGTGTGCCAGATTCTAAGGGCAAAGGAATTTGAAGAGATGGGTGGCCAGCAGAATAAACTTGTCACTTACAAGATCCTATTTTATTGCAGAGGAGGTTGCAAGGAGGTGACTTGATCAGTTAAGAAATCTTAAAATTGCTTACTACTTTGAAGAGCATTGTGGTATAAAAAGCAGGAAAAGAAATACTGTTCAGGGGTAAGTTGCTAGTGTTTCCCATGGACATTACAGGACCACATGCGTGATAAATTTACCCAAAGTTGCCAGGTTAACAAGTGACGTGGTAGGAGGGTGTGTTCTTTCAGCTCCTTTCCTTCTGATTGAAATACGAAATCAGTCCAGAGGGGCTTCATTTTTCCTTGGGACAGAGAGATGGAAGAGATCAAATCCTCAGTTTCTTTGCAGTCCTGTGCAGAAGAGGGATTTGTCTCCCTCAGCCTTTCAGAAGTTGCATTAAAGGGCAGAACAATGAGCTCAGCTCCTTTGCAGTCCTCCTGCCCAAGTACCACAGAGGTGCTGTGTTCCTCTGGTGGGCTCTGAGGTGAATGCAAAATGGAGCATTACCACACCTGTTGGCCTGTTTTAAAGAGGAATAAGGCTTGTGTCTCAGCTTGCAGGAAACCAAAACACAAAAATAAAAAATGCTCTCTCAGAAAGCCTGTGTGAAGTGCCTTATACTGAAACTTCTGCTGACATTGGTATGAGGGAAGGAAGGCAGGAGCAAGATTTTGATGCTGGCAGCCAGCACCGGGGGAGATAATGCTGTAGAAGCATCTCTTTTTAATGAAGAATTGGGTATTGATGGAAGAAGTGAAATTGGTTTTTAGCTTTCTCTTGTTCTTTCAGGCAAGACCAGACCCCCAAGCTTCAGACAATAAGAACTGTATTACAGTGAGGCCACTTCTTGAAAAGAGCGATGATAACTGGTGCACCCCTAGAACCCTTTAGTTTTGTTGTATAAAGAAGCTGCCAGCACAAAAACCCAGAAGCATCCTGCAAGGAAAGCACACGCTGCACAGGGTCTGTAGTTGCTGCAACTACAGGACACATCAATTTGTGGTAAGGAGGGAAGGCAGCTGCTCCTAGGAACAAGATCAGCTTTGCAATATGCTCAATAGTTTGAAGATGGGGGTGAGTGGTGGCCCATAAGACATTTTGGAATAAGTGCAATAAAGGGATTTGGGGGTATGTGAAGATATTCCCCCTTGGTTGGCTTTTTGAATTAAGAGAATGAGATTGCCACGACTGAAGCCTGCTCTGCCTTTCATACTGTGGTGGTTGCAAGACACCGAGAGGAAGATCTGGAAGAGAGAGAGGCCACAGAAGAGGGCAGCATTTTCTGTGTTTAAGTACTGTTTCCATTAGCTCTTAATCTTAAACTCTCTGAGCAGTGATTCACCTTGACCTGAGGTGAATTCTCCTTGGGTCAAAAGACTGGAAGTTATGTATGAGGAAAACGGGAGAGAGCTGTTATAAAGATATCCCTCAAATGCAGTTCTGATGCAGATGATGAAGGTAGAAAGTGCCTGTGACCTGGGAGTGCTGTGAGGGTACTGGTAGACTTGTTGGCTTATCTACCACTTTCTCAGCCTTGAAGAAAGGTGCCGGGGAAGGATTCGTTTGCTTGTTTTAGGTCCAAACATGCATGGAAAGTGTGAAAGGCTGTCCTTTTTCATGAGTAAAGTACAGGAGAGGGAGGATATGGTTACAGAGAGTTATTTGAAAAGTATTCTTTCAAAAAAAATAAAAAAATATTCAAAAGCTATAAAGCTATTTACCATACTCCTACAAAGAATGCCCTAGGTTGCAGACAGGAACATAGGAATTACTGTATCAGATCAGGATTGCCCTGCAAACCAACATCCCAAAGTAATGCTTCAGAATAGGCTTTTTTTTTTTTTTTTAACCCTTTGCCTGTATATAAGATTTCTTCAGAACTTCAGCTTATTAGCTGGACTGGAGGATCCCTAGACTTACCTGTTACATGCTTTACAATTTTGTCTCCTGCCTATGAGAAGTGTCCTGCCTCACCTGAAGTGTGAGTACTGTGATTATCTGTAGACTTGTTCTGTTTTGTGGACATCTCTGTACTTTGCTGTGTATTTGTTGTCTCTGATATCAGAGCACAAAGCTGAGTGCATGTAGACTTTTTTCGTAGTAACTGTCTGCAGTTCATTAATTAGCTGTCATTTATTTATCATTTATTTAAGTAGCACATTTGGGAAAGATTTTGGTACGTGTTACCCTTTCAGCACTTCTGTCTCTTCCTTTTTCAGACGGCAAGTTTGGCGCCTACATGCAGGTACACATCCAGAACGATGGTCCTGTAACAATAGAGCTGGAGTCCCCGGCTGCCACTGTTGACCCTAAACAGGTAAACAAGCCAGGGGGTCTGCCTGGAAAGGGCGGACGTACGGGGCTGTGCCTCCTCTGTGAATTCATACATCTGCATTTATGTGTACTTCGGAATACCACCATGCAGGGCACTCTGTGGCAGCAGAGCTCTTCAGAATTCGCATGTTTATGCACACCGTTCTGTTTTTCCCTCTTTTGTTCTAACAGAGGTTGGAAAATAAAGGGAATTATGCATCTCCTGGGAATTCTGCACAGCTCAAAAAAACCTACCATACTTAAGGCCTTTGGAGACTAATGGGAAAAGAACATGGGACAGTCTAAAGCATCGTCTCTTATACTATAGTTTCTCCTTAAAATTATGAATTCCTATTGAAGGAGGTTATCAGCTGAAAAAAATGCCTACATCAAGAAAATAAACAACAAAACCAAACCAACTCACAGGCACCAGAGGAGAGAGGGTACACAAGAACTATCAACATGGTGATGTAAAGCACTTTCCTTGCTCACTGTGTCTTTGAGCATCATGTTGCACAGACAGGCTAGCTAAATGCTGAAGTATTATCTTCTAGATAAACTCCCTTTGCATATCTCAAACCTATTAATGATTTTTGTAATTAAAGGTATTCATAACAGTAACTGACGAAAGCAGTGGTATACTGACAAATACTTTACCTTGAGCTATCTCAAAGACGAAAGTAGGCATTGAGTGGAGAACATGAGTTAAAATAGAAGCAAACTTATCCTTATGCTAATGTAACAGCTTATTTAGTATTTCTGATTATTTAGCTTTTCATATACAATCTCCCTAATTACAGAATTACAGAACGGTTGAGGTTGGAAGGGACCTCTGTAGGTCACGTGCTCCAACTCCTTCAGCGTTTGGGCAAGGAAGTAGTTTTATCAGTATGTGTATGCTATTGTTAGTTAGAGGTAAGCAGTTCTGTCACCCTGCACAACAGCCAGGCCAGACAGAGCAAGTGCATTTCTGTCAGGGGTTTACCTACTGGATTCTGAAAAACCTCCAGGGATGGAGATGCCAGTGCTTCATGGGGCAATCTTTTTCAGGGCTTTACAGCTTGAATCTTAGGCTAAATCGTTGTAACACTTGTGCGGTTTAAATCCATGCCCAATTATCTTGTTTCCTGTGGTCACAGATGTTTTTCATCCTGTTTGCTGTTGTTTATTTGTGTGTATGAAGAGAGGAATGCTGTCTATACCAAGACACCAAATGTACCAAGACAGCAAAACCCATCTGATTCTGCTCTGGAATTATTCCACATTTTCCTACTTTTAATCTGAACTTCCGAGATTCAGTTCAGTCTTTCTATTTAAGTGATTGAAGGTCCCTATCAGTGATCTGTACTGCAATGCTGAGCAAAGGATCAGTTGCAGTGAAATCGTTCAATTCTTCAGGCTGGTGATGAGACCATGCATCATTAGCAGCAGGCGGACCAATCCTACTGATGTGGCATGTATGGCTAAAACATTTGAGAAGAGAAAGTATTGGAATTAAAATTGTATAAGCTAACAAGCTGTAAACAGCATGCAGCTGCTTATTTTTGTTGCCTTAAATAGCTAGGGTATATTGGTTTAGAGTTGCTTTTGTTTTACCTTCAAATACTGTTCTGCATCCTTTTGTGATGTTTGAACTGAAAGAACTACACACACCTGTTCTCTCTCTGCCTGTCTGTACTCTCACAGCTGTAGCACAGAGTTCACAGCCCAGACCATACATAATTAGCAGCAGCAGCAGCTCTGTCTTTGGATTAAGGGCTAGTAGATGTAAGTACTCACATCCCCATGTGGAGGCATGAAACTGCTGCTGATTTGCTGGAGAAATGTAATTTGTAGAAATATGGATGGCAGAGAAATGGTGTACTTTGATCTCCCATTCAAACTGTTCTACATTTCCTACATCGTCTCTGAGAGTGAGGCTAGATCAAGTATTTTTTTTCAGTCTTGCAGTGAGGTTAGATCGGGTATTTCTTGCAGTTACAATGCAGGAAGCAAAAGGATTTTTCATAATGATCTAGTACAAATCACAGGCACTGCAGTTTCCATCCTTAACCTGTGAAACAATTTTTGGGTAATCCCTTTTTGAGTTTACATGCATCCATTTGGATAATTGCAGAGGTGGGCACAAAGACAGAAAATTCCTTGTGCTGTCTCAGTTAAGTTTGTTGTGATCATTGCTGAGTTTAGGTTAGCAGTGCCCAGAGTGCTTTGTATGTTTATATCCTATTTTGGGGAAAGCTAAAAACGTAATTTGTCTTGTTTCAAGGGGTTTTGTAGCTAGTAGAAGCAGCCAGATGTAAAAAAAGTGGGAAGAAATTTTAGGGAAAGTGAAAATTTTATGGATGCAAGTGAAAAAAACAAGCAAACCACAAAGTGTGAAAGTGTTTTGGTTCCCCAAAGAGGGTATTGCTTCAGCTTGTATTTTCTTTTTGGGGAAGGATGGAGATTGTTTTAGAATTGTGTGATCAGTACCATTGTACTTATGCAGCTGGTGTCAAATATTTTGTGATACTAAACTATGGTAAATGGCTGTATGGTGAGGGCTTCCATCTGCAGGAGGAATGGATTTTCCCTGAAATTTGTTGTTTCTTTGTAATCTAGTTTTTCTTCCTTCCCACTCTGACATATGCACCGTATGAGATATAAAGTGCAGTCCTCTCCTTGGCTCTATTAGCTGATGTTTTTTCTAGATGTGTTGCCTGTTTGAAGTTTGCGTTCTTCCAGTTATGCTGAGCTTACTTTTAAGAAACAAACCCGAAACCTGAGAGTTCATTTTCTTATACTGAAAGTTTTGGTGAGAAAAATGAACCAAAGAAAGCTCAGCTTGTCATCTGTATCACTGGTGATAAAGAATGGGGAGGAGAACAAGTAGGGATATCCCCATGCAGGGATAAACTGCTCTGCTAGGGAATTTGTCCAAGACCCTTGGAGGACAGTTAGACCAGGCTAACTGATGAATGGCAGGTACCACTTTTCTTGCCTCAGGCTGAAGTTACAGACATTGTAACTTGATTGTATGCTGCTTACATTTCTTTTAGGAACAAAATGAAGTATGCAATTCCGTGCGTGAGCTGCTCATTGGCCTAAAGGATCCTGTCCTCTTCTTAAGAAAAAAAGCTAATACTTTGATCGTAAGACTAAAAGTACAGTTATGTGGAAAGGAAAAGGAAAATGTTAGATGATCTGCTGCCTTCTTAGCAGGCTGTGAGACAGTCCTTGTGCTACAGCCTTTCTGTGGCTTTATTTTTGCAGTAGGCTTCTGATAATCATTTTACCTCAGTGCTATCATCACTCAGTGACATTAGGACTAAACTGCTTTATTTGTAATGACCCTATGATAGTTTGAATGATTTGTCTCTTTTGGAAATGTAGCCTGTCCTTAAAGTTGTTGTGATCCCTCCCCTCCCCTCTCCTTCCTTCCCCACTTCTCCTCTTCATTTTTTGATTTGAGATTTGAAATCATAGCAGCTTGGCCACAACTGCTGAAATTTAAAATGTACATCTGCAGATCTTGTTGTGGTTCCAGAAACATGAGTACTGCCACTGATTTTCTGGCAGACTGCTAACAAAACAATTCTGCCAATGGTGTCATTCACTTTTTCCTGATGGTTATATCAAAAGGAAAAGCTGTCACGAGAGGAGAAATCAATCTCTGTGTACACGCTGATCACAGAAAATCAGGAACACTGATTGTATTTGTTTGTTCAAGGAAGACTGACAGAGCAGAGTTTTAGGATGCTGGAAATTAACTTGAGCAAAACAAACAACCCAGAGAATTATTAGCATTTTCAAGCAGGGGACTTCTTGTGCTAGTTTGCATGTTCATACTACAGCAAATTAGTTTCAAAAGTAATGTAAAGTATTACGGCTGATGGAATGGCAGACATTTCTAATAGTGAAACGTTTCAAAGAGCAGCCTAGCTTTCCCCTATAATTACTCAATTTTCATTTTTTTTTCCCATGTGTGTGATGTACTATTAAATTGCATCAAGCTAGAATTTGCCAAAGAAGCTGTCAAACCAAATGTAAATTTTGACCTTTTTCAAAAACTGTTACTCTGTATTTCAGACAATCTGTTGGGAACGAAGCAATGTCCACATGGTTCAAAATGTCTTGTTTATCAGCAGTGTCCCAGCAGTGTAGAATATCTGTATTGCAATGGCAGATAAGAAAAGTTAGTTTCTGTGGACTGAGGACTCTTGTATTTTTGTGTATTGTCACAGGGAAGATGGTCTTAGACACTTGAGATATCTCAAGATCTTTCTGACTTCTTCCATGCTTCAGAAACTCAGCAGTTGGGGCAGACCAGATATTGATTCCCCAAGGAGGCGAAGCATAGATTTTGACTGCTGGCAAGGGACTAGCAGTTTCTGAACAACTAATCTGTTTGTGCGTTGTGATTCTTGCCAAAGTCATAGTATGGAGCCATGCCAGGGTACTGTGGCTTTAGATAAAATGATCAGCATTTGCAGGTTTACATCTGAAATTATTTTGTGTGTGATTTTTCAGGCTTTGTTATTCCTGTTTTGCCTGTACTTAAGACTGTCTTAAGGATTTGAGGGGTCCTGATTCTAATCCTGTGCACATATTTTTGTCTGTGGTATGTTTGCATGTCATAGCTCAACACAGAGGACGTCTGGTCTTGTGTTATAAATGTGAACATTTCAGTGCTTGTGCAGATGTAACTGCGCTATGCACAGGATAATAGAATTACTTAGGTTAGAAGAGGCCCTTCTGATCATAAAGTCCAACCATTAACCAAACACTACCCAGTCCAATGCTAAACCATGTCCCTAAGTGCCACATCCACATGTCTCTTAAGCATCCCCAGGGACAGTGACTCCACTACCGCCCTACGCAGCCTATTCCAATGCCTCCCCAATTTCCCTGAAGAAATTATTCCCGATAAGCAATCTAAACCTTCCCTGATGCAACTGAAGGAGCTGGCAGAAGTGCTCACCAAGTGACTTTCAATAATTTATCATTAAATTACTGTAGAATTAAATTATTATATAATATTTTGTCTGCTTCTTCATCCTGATGCGGTGGTCTATAACATGCTCCTACCACATTATCTCCCTTGTTAGCCTTACCGAAAGACACTCAACCCTTTCCTCACCATAACTAAGCTCATTGCAGCAAAGACCCTTCCTGATGCAGAGGCCAACCTCCCCTCCTCTCCTTCCCTGCCTGTCTCTCCTGAATAGCCTGTAGCCACCCATCTCAGCACTCCAGGCCCCATCTCACTGAGGCCTGTGGTATCATAGCCCTGAGACAGGGCTAAAATTCCAGCTCCCCTTTTTTATTTGTGAAAAGGCATTTAAGTTGGGCCCTAAAGAAGCTGATTGCTGCCTGTCATTCCTTTGTGCTGCTCTTCAGGTGCTCTCCCGCTGATTTCTGCTCCTCTTCCTATCTCCAGGCAGCCGCTGCTGGTGCTGACCAGCTTTTCCTGTGCCCAGCAGCTGTAGTTTAAAACCCTCTTTGCCTGTAACTAAAGATGCTTTTTCCCTCTTCAGACAGACGGACCCCATCTGACCCCAGAAGATCAGGCTTCTCCCCGTACCTCTCAGAAGCGCGTCACCCACTACTATCACCCGTCACACTGGTAGTTATACAGGGAGCAGATTGGGCTGGCTTAGTCGTCCCCAGCATCTCCTCTGGTGTGACCTGTCCTTCATCTTCAGCGTGCAGAGCAGCGAAGCAGTTCTGCCAGGGCACCTCAGGCTTGGGGGAGTTAGGTGCTTCCCATAGAGGTGCACCTTTTCCACAGCTAGTTAGCAAGCATCACGGTGCAGTAGACACAAACAGCTCATGATAGGTCTGCAGATGAGATGATGACTGTCAACACACTCTGTACTTACGTGAAAAGCATTAATGATATGTTCCATTGAGCTGGAATTGTGTGTCTGAAGTGTTATTTACTGTAACACTAAAAAATGAGCCGTCATGAATTTTTTTCAGCTTGCAGGCAGGTCTTTTGTGGCAGAGCATGCTTCTGTAATGTCCTTTTCAATCAAGCAAGCGCTTTATAAGCAAGGACATGAAAAACTTAAGAGATGAGTAATTCTTTTATTGCGTGCTTAATGAAGATGAGTCTGTTCTTTGTGAGTACAAAGAAATACGTATTTCATCTCTGTGCCCAAACTTTGGCTCATAGACTGGTCATGGTACATGCACAGACTGGAGAGCATGCGTGTGAGTGTGTATGGCCATAGGCACACACAAATCTTTATTTATTTCAGCATTACTTGAGTTTTAGATGGATGAAACAGTTCGTTTACAAACTTAGATTTGTTATAATTTAAAATAAATTACTAAATTTTGTTTATAATAAGACATGGATTAAAATTATCCTCTCCCCTCATATAAATGAACTTGTCATTTTTCTTTGAGCTGGGTGAGTACTACTGTCAGATCATGCCAATGTGGGCGTTGTTCTAAATATTCAAGGTTATTCCTGCTGTTGTTTTTTCTTCATCTATTAAAGATGTGAGGAGAAGCTTTAGTTGGGTTGTCATGCGTACAGTCTTGGGTGTGCTACAGAGCAAGGTGTGAAGATGGATCTGGATTTATCTCTGGTTGTTGGCTATTCTGTTTGCCATCAGTGCTTCTCCACTACACCGTTCTCAAACTAGGTACAGAACCGGTGGTAATTTTATGAGGTCCTTCATTATAAATGTATGTCATAACTTTAGAAATTGTTGCTTACTTTTTACTCTCGAATATGAATACTACAGAGATTTCAAAAGAGAATATGATCCCTTTGTACTTAAGACTAAATGTACATAAATATATTTATAAGCCCACGATAGATAACTATGTATACTTCAGAAGTCTTAGCATGCTATTTGCCCTCAAGACCATCTTGGAAACTGGCCAGTATAAGCATGTTTGAAATGCTAATATGGCATGCTAGGATATATCGAGCCATTTCTGCCTCTGTGTAAATCATATATGAACAAATATATATTATGTACATGGATCCTGTATTCCATAACGCAAGTTTCACAGTGTGAACACACCACTATTTCCCATGTTTGGAAAATCTGGGGTTGGCTTTATTGGGTTAGCTCACAGCCTCCTCAGAGGAAAAGGTAATTCAATTTAAACTATTTTCTCTATGTGATTGAGGCTTTTTTTTCTTTTTTCTTTCAAGTATTAAGAAAGAGAACACTAGTTAGAGAGGAGTGGGTTTCCTGTCATTTAGTAATCACATAATTCACAGGAACTGTGAAGTTTCATGGAGTTACGTTACAGAACTACGTGCTACCCAGACACTTTTTCTGCACCATTATTGCTGCAGTAGGGTCACCACTGAGAGCCAAGATGCCCCAGTAAAAGAAAGGGGTACCAACTGCAGCAGCTGTTTAGGTTACAGGTTTGTTGCAACAGGTTTGCCTGGTTTGGCTTTGTGTTGGGGGTACTTTGTAGTTACTGGTTGAAGGCCAGGGAGGAATGATGTATACACATCAATGATGTGTGATGAATGATGGAGGTATTTAAAGGTGTACAAATCAATATTTTGAAACCTAGGAACTGTGCTTTCTGCAGCCTGCAGCTATTATAACATGCCTTCCCACTTCAATACATTTTTGTTCTGTGAAGATCTCTGAAACCCCAAACCTGGTTTCAGCAGCAGAATGAGCCCAGTGCCATTTGTATAAATAAAAAACAACTGCATAGACATCATGCAAGTACTGTTAATCAATGCTTAGCACCTTTAATAGTAAGGGCTCTCAAACATTTGTTTCCCTTCTTGCAGATGCACTCACTTTCTCAGTCGCTTTTAACATTCACGTGCTGTTTGTGTAGGCTAGTTGGCAGAATAGTAATGTGCATTTATCAGACACGTGAGCTAGAATATTGCCTGTATCATGCCCTGGGTGCTTGTTACGTATCTGCATGTGACAAGGACTGGATCATGCTAAACAGATGCATTGTACTCTGGCACTTCACACAGTGAAAGTAAACTAGTTTTAGTTGCGAAAAAAAAATCAAAGGATGTTGTATGTCAGCCTAGAAGCCCATGTGTGCAGGGTATGTAAGGATGGTGTGCACGTGCCATGAGGTACAAGGGGATGCTGTGCATCCTCCCAGGACTCTACATTCTGCCCTCAAAGCTCATTGTAGCTTGCAGATCTACATCTTCACGTGCATCTTCCACAAGCCTGTCTAATTCATAATCAACACACTTAGTGTCACTTACTTGGTTCTATGAAGATTTCACCTCAGAAAAGATCTCATGGCCTTGAAATGATTACTTGTGACTAGCATGCTTTTTCCTGGGGGAATCATCATGGAAGCACTTGAGAAAATCAGAAAATTACAGAAATTAACCAAGCTGATGGACTGCACACAGTGTCCATAGCGATTTAAGTAACTATCAGTTTGTAGAGTCCCCAAAACTTACTGCAACCTGCTTCTCTGAAAAATGGGAAAGAGACGTAAAAGTGACAGCTAAGTGCAGCTTAGTTTGACTTTTCTAGGAGCATTGAAAATACTTCTGTGGAGAGGTGGCAAGGTGGTATTAGCTGAAGGTTTTGTCCGAGCTGATTTGAAATGGTTATTCTATATCCTGTGTCATGCTAAAGTTCATCTCTTTTTTTTTTTTCCCTGACAGAAATAAATGTATTGTATGAATGGATGCCTGAACTTGTTAGAAACCTGCAGACTATGATACTGCTACTTAAGACCCAAAGCAGAACAGGAGGTTGGTGGAATCCAGCCACCTTCTGGTCCTCGTGTTTTATTCTTTTCTATGTTGGTAGATTGTGTTGAGCGGGAAAGGAACTCAAAGGAAAAGCAGAGGATAATCCTTTGAATATACGCAGTTCTCATTTACACTCAGGGTTACGATCGTGTTAGTGTATGAGAACTCACTGTCTTCTCCAAATACCTGAAAATCTAAACCTTTTTTTTTTTTTTCCTTTTGTTTCTTAATGATATATGTATAGCTATTATGAATCTGAGTTACCAGTTTTTTAGACATACTGTCTTCTGAAATTACTTTATTCCGTAATGTGTTTTCGCACTCTCCTTGCTTTGTAAATAGCTGACAAAACTTGAAAAGCAACAGCAAAGAAAAGAGAAGACCAGAACCAAGGTACCCTCTGAATCAAGTAGAGAAAGAAATGCCCCTCGTAACAAGGATGACCCCAGTGCAAGCAGTGGAGCAGAAGGGGATGTGTCTTCGGAAAGAGAGCCTTAGCTCCTCCAAAGCAGGCCTCAGGTATGGCTTTTCACTCCTGTAAAGTTGTGTCCTCCTGCTTGGCAGTCTCTAACCCTGGGTACTTCACTGAAGCAGTACCTGGAGTCTGCGTAGACTTGTATTTGAAGTGTTGAAAAGTGAAGTTCTGTTAGTCTTGCTGGTGGGGAACCTCCTTTTTGATCTGCAGTTGGCACACTGGAATGCCAGGATATAGAAGTGGGTGAAAACCTCTCCCTAGCTGTGTGTTTGGCTGGAGGTGTGTGTCTTGAATCTGGCCCAGCCAGGACAGTTTTCAGGCTGAGACTGGAGTTCTAAAATGTCGGTCTTAGAGCACAGCAGTGACTTAACTGAGAATCCTGCTTTGTGCTCTTCAGAGCTGAGATACACGGTCATGTTTTTCTGCCTGTCTTTACCTAACAGGCAGGTCACTCTGGAACAGCCCCCACCATTTGTAATACCCAAATAACTCAAAATCCCTAGCAGTGGAAGTGAAAAAGATTTTGGAAGTTGGAGACAGACCAGAACTGGAAGCTACAGCTCCCCTCCCCTCCTCTCAGTGTATCCTCTTGTTTTAATATTAGTGATGAGTAGACACATTGGGAAGGAGAATGTTTTCTTAGAAACAAAAGTGAGAACGTACCATTTTTCAACAACTGTTGGCCTTACTGCCATGCTACAGGAACACAAGCTTTCCCCCACTGCTTCTGGATTATGTTTTGATACAAGAACATTTTAGAGGGCAGGAGTTTGCACGCCTTATGAGTGCTTTAATTAGCCTGATCTTTCTAATAGCGTTTGAAAATCTAGGTTGCTGAACATTTCTAAAATCTTGCAACCTAGCATTGAATTTCATGCTGTGACAGTAAGTCAAGATACTTCTGTCTATGTGAGTTGAAGGAATCCTGTACTTTTCTACTCTACCTACAGTAATGTTTGTTTGTTTGCCTTCCAGAGTTTCTCATACAAAAGCTACACTGGATTCTTGAGGAGAGACCTAACAGATATTCACCTCAGCACCATTCTTCGAGGACTTTGGATAGGAAGGGAAAATGGAAAAACAGAACCAAGACAATAGAAACCTATATCATTCTGTATCGAAACAACCAAAGCAATGCTATCAGATTCAGTTGTTAATGTGTAGTATCAGTAGTAAAAAGGACTTGTAACATTTTTGTGTATGTGTTCTCACGACTGCTGAATAAAGGATGACTGTAGGCAGATTGTAGCAGAACATTCACTATCAGTACATAAGCTCCATTTCAAAAATAAATCAGGGTTTTTCCTTAAACTTACACTTGAATTCTGAAAGTTATCCAAGCAAGCTTGTACTTTGATTCTCACTCTCTGATGTCATGTGCTACCTGTTTCCATGGCAGCCCGTAGGTCTGTGTGTATTTTGGTATATTGTTCAACTGCTATGTAACACCAAGTTAGGCAGTCTAGTCTTTCTGCATGGATTAAGTTATTAAAAGGAAAGATCAGCCACTAGTTGTTTATCATGTGAAAAACATCTGTCTTGTAAACTTTTTTAAAAACAGAAAAGACTTTATTAAACAAATGATGCTAGCTGAGTGCCTGTTGGTGTTTGCTGCATTTGCTAATCCATAGCCAAGTGTGTAACAGTGAGGGTGACACAGAGCAAAAGTAACAGCCAAAAATCACCTCCCAATGGAACTCATCCACGTCGCCTTTGGAAACTCAGAAGTCAGGTTTCTACCCTGAAATATCTACTCTTTCCAACACAGTAATTCATTTAGATACTTTATAGTGGTCATCAAAGTGCATCGGCAGCTGCTCCGCATACTGCATCGTGCATGCGTTGACATTTATGTCAAACAGTGTTAGGAAGCTGACAGCAAACGAGTCAGGAAGCAGCAGGCTGCAGAACTGCTGTCCTCTGGTTGTTTTAAGGGAGTTTCAGGCAGGTTGAGGCAGGGGAGATGAAAGAGTGCAAATAGTTGCATCTTTGACTTCTTTCAGAGGTTGCAGTATCTTTTATGAAGTGTATTCTCCCGGCCTGCCTTAGTCCTATGATCTTCACTAGCCACCTGCCATGGCCACCATCAGAGCTTTAGATGATTTTAAGGGCAATTCACTGGTGATAGTTGTTCTTAATCCAGACACGTATCATACTGATATTGCTGCACAGTGTGCAACCACTCTGACACGGCTTTTTAAAATGCACAAACTTCAAGGTTCTGCAAGCCACGCAAAGGAGTGGTGAGTAGCCTGGGTAGATTAAAATGTTAAGCTTACTGTTGCCTTTGAGAATTTACATAATTTTTTATCTGGCCATTAGATGAAACTTGGCTTGCCTGAAGCCACAGCCTTGCCACAAGCAGGACTTTTTCATCTCTGGGTACAAGTGCTGTGTCTTGTCCCTTCAAGGTGCACTCCTGGGACTGGAGCCCGCTAGGCTGTTGGCACGTTAGTGCTTACTTGGCTGCAAGGAGCACGTTCAGCTGGGAAGATAGAATTCTGAGTGCTCACCTCGCAGGTGTTGAGGGCTGGTTCATCAGCAGCTGTGTCAGACCTATGTCCTCTAACGTAAGTTTCCTGCTTGCTCCAGCATCTTTGAAATCTTGCCTTCTGCTTTGCAATCTGTTCTTAAGAAGACAAAGGCATGAAGAAAGTCCTACAGTCTCCTTGCATCCTGAAAGGTAAGCCGGTAGAAGCCAAGCTAAAAAAAGAATGATAAATATTGAAAAGAAAAAAACATTACAAATAATTCCCAGGGGAGGCAAGCTCCGGCTGTATTTGAGCAGAGGTAAAGCGACGGCTCTTAGCCAAAGATGTGTGCACGTGCTGCTTGGCTCCCAGCCCAACCACTTTCCCTGGGTGACCAGATTATGTGGTCTTTCTGTGCCTCTCCAATCAATAGTTGTCCTGCTTCATGTGGGAGATGAGAGGATAAACTTGGGATGTGGTCGTGGTCTGTGGGGATGGAGGCTGGAAATACCCAGGGAAAGCTGTGTGTTGCAGACGCATGCTTCCTGTCATCCTGTGCCCGATGTGTTTTCACGTACTGTGACTTGTTTCAGGATTCAGTGAAAACCCAACAGGCCAAGCCCACTCTGTTAAAAGTGCTGTTTACCAAAAATTTATGCCTTATTCTGCTCACACCAAAACTTGGAAAAGGCTGGTTTGAAAGTGGAGTTAAACAGCTTAGAAACTCAGCATCTTAACCATGGCTTTTCTTGCTTGTAGCGAGCTATAGAAGCAAAACCCAAAGACTCTAACTCCTGTATCTGTTCCTCTGCCTGGTGTTTTTAGGCTTGGTTGGCTGCTTGTGCCCTGGTGAGCTTTTGTTGTCTGTGAAACAGGTGAAGATCTTAGAAGGAAAGGTAGTTTTATTTCATTTTTTTTTCTCTTTAATTGCTGAAAATGACCTTGTTTAACATAAAAGCACATTTATTTCATATACATTCTAAAGGACAAAATTTGTGAATAAATTGCAGATTTAGCCTTACAGTCTTTTCTCCATTTTCCTGTCCTGATTCACAGAGTAGGTTTTTTTTTCCAGAGCTCACTTTGTGATTTATGGGCTAGAGCCAGAAGATGATCATCAAAGAGGGCTGTGGACAATTTTTATGGCTATAATTAAGTGGCTTCTCCTTCAGAGACCTTTCAGTGTCTGATCTCCAGCTGCACACTGGCCACCCTCATGTTAAAGTTGTGCAGCAGAACCTGTGGGGTGGCTGTTTTGGGGAGTACCCTCCAAACCAAATGACCTGTGGCTGTTTGCCTTGCTGGTAACACTTCATGGGTGCCGACCGAATCTTACAGCTGCCTTCCTGCTTCTGCCTGTGCTGGCACTGCTCCCTGCCTTGCTCTGCCTTGTGAGCTCAGGCAAAAATCATCCTCGTCGATGAAGTGCCTGGGGAACATTAGAGTGCTGTGAAAATCATACACATGACAAGTGAGGGGCAGTGGTGTTGTCCTCAGGCACAGGAACCTCATTAGGCTCTTGTTTGGTTGTGGCTTTGGTTATTTACGGTTGAATGTATTTGTACGGTCTCTGTACAGCTGCCACGTGGTCATACTTTGACAAGCAGTCCTGCCCGTACAACAAGCACACTAATAAAATTACAGAAGATATTCTTAGCAGGATTTCTGCAAACACTTGGTAGCATTTGTGTTTAAGACGGGCAAGAAAGTTGCATTGGATGTATGAATTGAAACTGAAAAATTGAAATTCCCAGCAGGTATCTGGGACATGATATAAATCTGAATACAAATATTTTCTCCAACTTCTCTTTTAAAATACCAGCTAACAAGGGAGGGCCTGCAAATCATTCTGTACTGAAACACTGGCTTGTATTGTCTACTATAGGTCTAGTATTTCTTTCATCCTTACATTCTCAGCAGAAGATCCCCATTGAAATCTCCTTGGTAACCAGAAATTCTGCTAGGAGTCCTTTGAAAATCTTCTGCTAATTTCCATTGATTGCTGTGTCCAGAAAAGATAATCATTACTGCAGTAAAAACCAGTTTCAAAAGGCATTTTGCAAATGCCTCAGTTCAGATACCGATTCTATGGGTTACATTGCTTTAAAAAGTAAGATTTTAAGGATGGGGCAATGCGACTAAGTGATGCTCCTGTGATGGGCCGAAGTTATTTGAAAATATGTCTGGATTATTTTGATTTGGTGTATCAATACAATTGAATTAAAGGCAAAATAACTTACAACTATTGATGTAAATGCTCAAAAATCTCCTAACTGTGGAAATAAAGGCTAGTTGATCAAGCTCACAGTTTCCAGTTTTAGAATTAAAATGGTTTGATTTGCAGAGACGCTGGTTCTTGGAGAATCCTCATTTGAAAACATTGCCTCTAACTCCCTCTCTCCGTTCCATTTTGGTGGTTCTGTGATGACAGGTTTCAGTCTCAGCATCATTTATTGCACTTCTCTGAAATGCACCTTCGTATTGACCCGCCACGGAGCTGCGGGAGTGTGAGTCCCCTGTAAACCACGCTTCAACAGCGTGCTGAAAATGGGGTCTAGCAAGTCTGGGTAGTGGTGCAGAGAAAAGTGCTCTGATGAGTTCAGGGGCTGGCAATTAAAACAGATCTGTAACACTTTTAGCAATCCCAGGGCTAGAGATGGAGCAGAGACAGAGCTTCCTTGTGTGCACCACGGGCCTCCCATGCAGGCTGGTGCGTTCCCTGCAGCCCCTTGGGAGCAGGACGTGCCCCCGTCCTGCATCCTGGGGGTGGCCACGAGAACCCCCCACCTCCTCCAGCCACTTCTCTGCCCTGGCGTGCTGGTTGGCTGTGCCCAGGCAGCTACAGGATATTCCTATAAGCTAGTGCTTCCAAAAATGTTTATTTTATTTTATTTTATTTTATTTTATTTTATTTTATTTTATTTTATTTTTTGTTATATTTTTGTTATATTTTAATTTTAATTTCTATTTTCTACTTTATTTTTATTTTATGCTTTTTTCTTTTTATTTTTTATTTTATTCTCATGGTCTGTTGCTAGGGCTTTCTCTCAAACTTCCACTTCTAAACATTTGAAGGCTTTTGATCTCTCATTTCTGTATGCTCTGCATGTATTCCCATTGACCTGCTAATGGAAAAAAATAATTGAGTATTCTGAGGTTTTTTAATGTAATAAAAAAAGAAAAAAAAAAAGAGCAGCCAGCAGCTAGGAGAAGCGTTTGCCTTGCTTGCGTTCTGGCAGCACTGTGCTGATTGGCAAGGAACTGGACATCCAGTTTTATGCTGGTATGCTCCAGACAGCCTGCGGAGGATATTAACCTATAACAGTGTTTGTTATGGTGGCTGTGGCGTGTTATGGGGGTAACCAGAGCAAGACTTGTAGAGAATGGAAGCAACTTTTCCAACCGCACCACTTGTTTTCTTTAACAAACAGCGTTTCAGGCTGTTCATTTTTATATGCTGTTGCAACAGGAGATCCAAATTTACCACAATGACTTCTCTAGTTTTGCATCAGCTGTGTTTTTAGCAATTACAGTTGCTTGTTTTAACTATTTTTTTCTGGCTTTTGGTTGCATAATTAGAATGCTTAAAACCTGCTGCATGGAGCCTTCAGCATACAAACGATCTGATTATATGGGCTTAGTGTTTTACTCCCATCCATACTCAGTCAACGCCATGGCTGCTGTCTTAACTTTATTTGCAAGTCCATTCACATTTTATTTTTTTTTAATCTTCATAAACCCTTATACAGCTGGAGTCTCAATGAGACTGCTGAACTGCAAGTGCCTGATACGTGGTTGTAGTGTTGAGACTCATACAAAAAAAAGCCTGAAAATATTATTGTAAAATATTTATCGAGTACAAGTACTTTAGTTTTACCAAAAGCACTTGTGTACCAAGAAAATCTTTTTAAAAAAACTACTCATATATGTATATTTTCTCCCAAGCTTGTTAGGAGCAACTCTGCTTTAATAAATACTTCAACACTTAGAGTCAACAGTATCTGAATAAGTTTGTGTTTTTTGGGAATTTGGCTTCACACACAATGTTTTGGAGGGCTGTTCCACTGAGCACTTTGACAACAAAGTAATGCTGTTGATACAATGCACATATTGTAGTGCTTGTGTGCGGGGTTGGTGGCTCAGCTGCGGCGTGAGAAGAGATCTACACGTTGGTTAAGAGTCCTTTGCTCCGTGTGCCTAGTTAGCTCTTCCCTCTTGTGTTTAGGTTACCTGGGGGGCACTAACCTCTGCCAGCTGAGGCAGGAAAGCAAACACATGTTTCACATCAAGAACTGGGTGTGCTCATTCATTTCATATGGATGGCCAAAAAGCTTATGGCTATGTGGTGGTAATACAGATCTTCTGAATCATTTTGCATTAATGCAGGTGTACGCCAAAGACTGAAGTATTTGGGGGCAAATAGTTCCCATGGTATACGTGAATGTTTCAAGGTTAAACCCGCAAAAGACTTCCATGGCAATCCTTCTAAAGCTTTGCGCACATTGTCTTACTGGAACAGAAACGCCAAGTCATTGCTCAGAGGTAAGGGATCACATAGCAGCAACGTGGATGTTCATCATTTTAAGGCTATTTTCCTGTTTGCCACCAGGTGTCAGTAAAACCTAAGAAACAGAAAATCACTGCAGTGGATTAAGGTGGTTGCCATTATATCATCCTTCCTTATAGGTAAATAATTATTTAGGCGTTAACTGTTATTTCTTTTAGAATCTGTGTATTTGTCGACATGTGTGATCTGTGTCCTCCTGTAGAGAGCTGCTCTGTTCAAAAACTGTAGGATATACCCATTTTTGCACATTTACAGATACGATCAGTGTTAGGTTTGTGCAAAATCCTCAGGCTGGTAAGGAACACACAGGTGGGATTCAGGAGCTGGCAGGTCTTCTTTTGAGGTAGCAACCCTGCTGGGAACTCTGCTGCTAAACCTCCCTGCTACTTGCACTGCAGCTTTGCTGGCACCAGCATTTTCTCTGCTCTGGTTATGGAAACTGGGAGCTGGAAATGAAGTAGGGCTTCTGAGATGCTGACGTAAAGCTCTGCTCCCTTGACTTGTATTTGGGAAAGAAAGCACGTGAGCATCTTGCACACAGAGGCTACAGCACAGATGATATTCCTGGAAGAGGAATGTCGAGGGCCAGCCTGTGCTTGCACCACTTCTCCCGCAGTGCAGGTATCCATCTCTCACCCCTGAAACGTAAACAGGAAAAAAAAAGTCTTTTTTTTTTTTTTGTACAAAATAATGATAATAAAAACTTAGAACCTTTGCTGTCTTTTGTTTAAAATATTTGCCAATACAGACAGTGGTGATTTTGGCACTGTCAACATATATGGCATTAATTTACAGGCAAGGTTTAAAGGCAGGAGTTTTTTTTTTTTTTTTTTTT
This sequence comes from Stictonetta naevosa, assembly GCA_011074415.1. Taxonomy (NCBI): domain Eukaryota; kingdom Metazoa; phylum Chordata; class Aves; order Anseriformes; family Anatidae; genus Stictonetta; species Stictonetta naevosa. Next base: position 13,388,212 of record CM021699.1, read on the forward strand.
TTTTTCTGGGGTAAATGCAATGCTTACAAATACTGTAACTACTGTTGAGTGAAAAATTATCTGTCTACAAGCATAGGAACTCGTCTTTTGAATAAAAACAGAATAAAACTGTGCTCAAATACATTTATTCAGTAAAGTTTTCTTTAGGGTGGGAGGTTGTCTTTGCTCTAGGTAATCTGCTCTATATATTTTATCTCTGCATGTGCAGATACTTTGTGGTTTAAATTAGGTTGTAGACGTACATTTCATTATTGCTTGAGAGTTTGTTGGCGATGTCTTAGCCAGAACACACTTCATTGTACAATTGATTTGTACTTGTATATGCAGAGAAATAAAAGGCTTGTGATAGCTGTAAATAATTTTTCTTTAAGTGCATGTTCTCTTTTTTTAATGATTTGGGTTAGAGGGATACATGATAAAAACACAAAAACACATGTATTGTTAATTCTAAAATACATTCATTCACATTTTTAAAGTTCTCATTTCAAGATAATATTTCAAAAGGACAGTTAAATGGTATTTTCCCAGCAGCTCTGTGGAGGGTTGATTGCTGTGTTTTCCAGGAGGTTTTTAGAATCCTTGCCATGGTCTTACAACTTTGGGTTTTGTTTTTCTTGGATCAGGCCAAAGGAGCAATCAGTTGGGTGAAATTCTAAATTCTTCAGCGTGTTTTCAGCAGTATTGGGAACAACCTCGAGAAGCGCAGCCAACAAACTCCCAGCCAGTGTGGAAAATTCCAAAAAAGTTGATAAAGGTTCTCAAAAAACCAATCTGGAAAAAAAAAAAAAAACAAATCTGCTGACATATTTTCTGATGTGCTAACTTATACCATTTTTACACTATAAGCATATTTTCCTTTTATTTAGAAGGCTACAAAGGCATAGGGAGAAACTATCCCTTTGGGTAGAAGCTTGGGTGGGAAGGTTGGGAGGGATTCAGACATGGGATTTATATCAAAATCAGGGAAGGAGGTAGAACAGAACAGTGGCTTGGAGAAAGGTTGTTTTATTCTTGCTTGGCCTTTCCCTTCTTAGGCTGGGGGAACGTCAGTGGGACCTGGTAGAGCCATTGTCCTACCCTAGTGTCTGTGCGTGCACATGGTATGTGTGTATATAGGTAGGCTGATCCTCCTTGATTCTGTGTTTGGATAGCCTTGCCTCTGTGCTTTGAACATCACCCACACTACTATTAAGGGTAATAAATGGAAATTGAAATGTGATTTTATTTTTTTTTTCTTTAACACCTCATGAATCTCATTGGGTTAATGTAGGTGGGGTGTGGTAAGAAGCAGGCAAAGAAATGAGGACTCCAAGAAAGGGGAGGGAAGCTGAAACAGTGGGGCTCTTTGTTATTTGTTAAAGAGAATGTCAATAAAATAGTTTAAATTTGGGGGAATTTGTTGGAACGTAGTCCGTGGAGTCCCCTGCAGTTGTCAGGTAGTGACCTGCCTGCTGCAAAACTGCCTCTGTGTCTCAGGGGAAAGAAGGAGGTAAGAAATATGCTTTTACTTCCTGTTTAATGAACATAGATTTTTAACAGGTCTAACTAATGATGTTATGAATAAATTTACATTCCCCACCTGTTTTGGAGAACTTGAAATCAATGCTGATCTACTATTAAAACTGATCAGAGATATTATGGATGGTGTGAGGAATTGCACATTTTTCTATAATGCTTCCTTGTTTATGCTGTATTGTGCTACCCAGAATGTTCCTACAGATAATTGTGGTGAAATATGATGCATTATTGATATAAAATCCATAAAGAAAAATGATCGCAGTATTTATCTCTGGACTCTATGTCCTCTAAGAGGAACTGTCATTGAGAAGTTCGTGGAGATGGAGTGGTATGCTGATAAGAAAACTGTCTTGAAGAGTAGCGCTGCAATAAATACCGGAAGGTGCATTGTTGCGAGAGTAAAAATACTGAGATTAAAATTGCAGCTGATTATGCTGAACATGGTTTAGGAAAAAGGATTCAAAATCAGCCCAGAAATTGTGACTCACCTCTTGACTTCAGCTTCTAAACCTGTTTGCTGTTGTCTGCATTGGCATTTAAACTGTGGTGTTCATGTGGTTTCACATTTATTTATCCATAGATACCCATATATCCATATTTATGCCAGAAAAATTTCAGGGTAAGCAGGACCTCAGGCCAGGGGGAGTGGTGCTGCTAGTGCTGCAAGTACCACTGTGGATTTTCCTCTGACCTATGCTGGAAAACACAGAAAGAGATGAGAACAGAAAACATTTATTTTTCGAGTGTTGTCTATTTGAAATACTTCTATTTGTAAAGAGAAACCCAGAATACATTGGATTCCTTTTTTTTATTTTATGCTTGGAGCCTCTTAGGGAAAAGCCTGGATGCATTTATTGATTTTTGAATGCATTTTATCTTGTCTTCCAGTATCCTTTCCTTCCACACAATCCTTCCCTTCCCTCTGTAGTGCTGCAGCTATCATATTTCCATGCTGAAAGATGGGCCCATCCCATGGGGGCTTCTACATACATGCAATTTCTAGCATAGCTTGTGAAGTGTTTGTTGTGTTTTCTTCAGAAATATTCTAAAGGATATAAGAATAACATAAAAATCACAACAGAGGAAGAAAAGCTGCTTACTTGTGCAGTTGCGAATCATTTTGATGCCCCAGTGGGGTAGTGTGGAGTAAATTGGAAAAGAAAGCAGCTGGAAGCTTGGATGGGATCTGTGAGTTTTTTATTATTATTATTATTATTATTATTATTATTTTTTTTTTTTTTGAGGGAACCAAGTGGAGTAAGTGATGCCTTGTGTATGAATTTAACGTAGAGTTTCTAGACAAATGGCAGAATGCCCAGCGCTGCCTTGTGTAAATGCCATAGGAGATGAATTAAATGCACTGTAATGGTGTTCCCAGAATAGCTGTTGTAAATAAAACATAAAATATATCGACCCATGGTCTGAAGAGCTCTGAAGTGGGGTCTGTAGGGTGACCATCTGTTAATCTCTACGTGGACATGTAACAAGAACTTGGGGCGTCAACACTTTTTGTGACTTGCTAGAACATTCATTTAACCCGATGCAATCATTTTCTTCAGTCAGTCACAAGTAATTGTATGTCTCTGAAGAGCACTGTTTGATTTCTGAAGTTCACCCTCTGTCCCATCTATGCTCTGCTAGTATAATCTATTTTGTATCAAGTCCCAGCCTTACCTTGGACATATATACTTCCTCTGGAGGCCAAAATCTTTTTGTGGACTGGTGACTACTCAAAGATGCCAGAAGAATGAGGAAGAACAGACATAACCTGACCTTTTATCCTCAGTGTCCTGTACATGTTCTGTTACTGTTTCCTGTGTAAAACGGGGTGCTGAGGGAAGATGGAAAGGCCTCTTGGTCCATGGTATTATTCATATGATAGTGATACTCCCAGATCTTCTGGTCGTCTGATTCAGTTAGTCCAGGTTTCTTGCATCACCAGCATCCAGCCAAAGTGGAGATTTACTTCATGAGTGTGGGCTGGCAGAAGATCAGATGAAATAAGCTGTAAATGATGCTACTGATGGAGCAATACAGAGACAATGGTGAGAAGAGCAGCTGCTCTTTGTATTCTGGAAACATGCTGTGCCTTTTCGCATTGGCTTGGGTTACTGAATGCAAGGTATCTCTTAGATCTTTGAGACAACGTGGTTTTACACAACATTTTTCTTTGTGTTTGGTCTGAGAGTTGCCAACCTCTTTCCTTCCAGCAGATCTTGCTGGTCCTATGTATATGCACCTGTCGCTCCCAGGCAGGGATAATCTGGTATGTGCTAGGTTAAAGGTTGGACTAGATAATTGTAGAGGTCTTTTCCAACCGAAATGATTCTATGATTTACCAGGGTGAGTCTGTGATATCCACATGAGGTTATTACAAAGCCCATTGCCTTCTGCTTTCAGGTTTTCTGAAAAGCCGCATGAGGTTTTTGAAGCCTCATTCGCCAACAGATATATCGTAAATTTGTATCATGCAGAGACTTTTAACCTTCACCTTTTGGAGGTGTGATGCACTGTCTGACAGGGTGAATCAGTCATAGGTCTAACAAGAGATGGGTCTCCTCTTCTTCCACTGATGTCTTTTTTTGGGGATTGAAGAGTTAGTAGGTTTTTCATATATTTATTTATATCTCTGCTTTGATAAGCAGAAATAGTTACATTTTACACATCCTCTTTAATATGAGGGTAGATGAGGAATCATTTGCAGTGCTAACAGGACTGATTCTGTGCTCCCCACATACAAATTAAATCAGAAGCAAAATCCCTTGTTATCTTCAGTTTGCATTGGCTAGATCTGGGTCAGGCCTGGCAGACATGAGGAAATTGGCTGTTTGAATTTTTACTTGAGTACACACCCAGAACATTCCAGGCCTGAGCCTCTCAGCTGGATGGAAATATCCAAGAAAGTTCCTACAGTTTCAATGTACTTTTTACAATGGTCTGATGGAATTCCAAATAGTAAGAAAAAAAACTTTTTTTTTTTTTTTCTTTGAACCCATAGAGATAGCATTCTTTCAAATAATTCTGAAATATCATTGAATGTGAAGTTTAGCAGTAATTCTGATTGTTCTGCACAAACGATTGCCTCTTTTTATTTGTGGTAACTTCCATACACGCATGTTGTGTCAGGGTTAATGGGTGTTCTTAAAATAAAGTGTCATGATTCTGAAGGTTAGAAAATAGGTTCTGTTAAGTTTACTTGACTGGGATTTCTATTGCTATGCCTCCTGGAGAAAGGGGAAGGTACTTGTCTGTTGTCTATTCACTGAAAAATTCTATTCCATACCTGAAAATTTTTGTCTGTCTCTAAGTAGTGCTGCAAATAATTTGTTTTTCATGAAACACAATAGAAGGCAGTACGTGTGTGTATTTGATTTATTGAATAGACTACGAACATCATGGTGATCAGTGCTGATTGATCATTTAGGACAAGACAGTTTTAGTTTTAAGAAGGGAAGGTAAAAGCAGAAGAAGTGTGATTATTTTGGCATGAATTTAGTGATGAAACCATGAAGTTGTTCACTGAACCCTTTAGTTATATCTCCTTAAGAAGAACAATTTTTTCTTTTCTGTTTGAAGCTGCTGGAAAAGGACATGCAGGCATTGTGAAGTGCCTGCTCCACTATTAAAGGACACCATCCTTGGTGAGGATGAAATTCGTAAATTACAGGCAGCCTGTGAGTCTATCAGATCTTTCCCATGTACTGCTGCATTCTGAGTGGTGATTTGTATACAGTTTGCATTGTTATCAGGCAATTTTTCCTAACCTGTCCTAAGAACCAAAAGGCAGTCTAAATGCTAATGGGCTTGAAATGCACTACAAGAGTGTATCCAAAACTATGTGAGCTATTAGGAAGCAATAAGTATTATAAATATTGCATGTACTTACGAGTTCATTTATTATATTTGGGAAGTGAATCTGTTATGAGATTTTTTGAGAAAGAGTTCTGTTTGGTATCCGCTTCTAATTGAGATATATGGCCTATTTCCAGAACAGAAAAATGTGAGCTTAATGGTTCTAACAAACTAATTTAATTTCCATTTCTATTTATTGGGTAAAAGAGAAAATGTGAAAAAGTAAATTAAATTTGGCTAATTTGTTCCACTGTTAATTTTTCATCTTATATTTAGAGAATCAAATATATTGCACATTTCTGACTTCAGTTTGGCATAGATTGTGTCTGTTTCCCAGTGTTTTTTAAGAGCAAAAATATTCATTTTAGGGATACAGTGAGAAAATAAAAAGCCTCCTGGAGAAAGGAGTAAACAAGGAGTGTGAGGATGATTTTGAATTACATCTTTGTTTGTTGCTGCACAGCATGGAAAGATGGAGAATTTAAGAAAACTTCTATCCCCTGGTAATGGTCATAAGTAATTTAGCTTATGTTTTTGAAATTGCATTGAATTGTCCAAAAATAGTACTAAAACAGTATCTGATGACATTGCTAATTCCAATATTTTCAATTTAATTTTAGTTGCAAACAGATATGGGAAACCATTAACATGTTTCAGTAATTTTATACATTTTCCCTTAAGTAATAGCACGAATAGGAAATCAAACCTATGAGAAGATCGAAGACCAAATTTCAGGGTATTGTTAATCATCCTTAGTAGCTCTGGCAAAGTAGTTTGGTTTTGATGACATTGCTCATGTAATAGGATATTGTTCAGTGAAGGTAGAGTCCTACAGTGACGGCAATAGTTTCATTCATGTAGAGATATAAAATTTGCTAAATGCAATTATTCTTTTCAACCAAAACTCTGTGTATCACTATTAAACCTGAGGATGCCTTAGCCTAGCGAGAGAAATTGTATTAACTGGTCGGTCGATACCCATGGAGGAATATCTCCAAAATAAGTTATCTGCTTTTGTGCTGATCTTTCAGGGGATTGGACTGATGTTCCCCTGGTCCCATGAGAGCATTATCTTCTTTTACAGTGGGAGTAGAAAACCACATGTAACATTTGAGCAGGATTGGTGATAGTAAGGAGCAGTGAACATGATTTATAGTTCTACTTCTTACACATTTTTATTAGTGTACAGTATATTGCCAGTAATTTTCAGCTATATGAACCTAACAATCTGTCAACCTAGCAAGATTGAATAAAGGTAACGTATTGAATAAAGGCAGTATACTTCATATGGAGGAAGTGATTTTCCTTCTGTAGTATGTTATTTTAGCGCAATATAAGTAGTGCAGTATAAATAACTATCTAAGGACTGTGACTTTTTGCTGCACTGCAATTTTTAGTATTTTTCTGATTAACTTAAAAACAGGGTGACTAATATGATGTGTCCTCATGGGACCATTATGTTAGTATGAAGAAGCTATAGACCCCCAAATCTTCTTTAAAATAGTGTTTTTCTAAAAAGTGAATTATATCCTATTCAGAAAAACAGGAAATCCGTTGCTATAATGCTCACATGTAGAACTTGAGAAGGTCGCTGGCTGTGTTATGTTGAAGCATGGCAGTTTAAACAGCAGAAAGCTAGTAGATGTTTGCTTAATGCTATGGAAAACCCATTAAATGGTGAAGTCACCCTGTGAGGTCCCTAACTACTAATTAACAGTTACTTGTTGTTTATTTTGTGTTGTGTAATGATCCATCATGCAATGTACTGGCTGTTTGTCATGTGCAAACATCATCTGCCAAGCCAAGGAGAAACCTCTGCTGTGGCCTGCTGTGAGGGCTGGCTGTGCCATGCGTGGGTAGCAAAGAGAATACTCTGCTTTTAAATAAAAAAGAGAGTTTTCATGCTGCCTGGCATTCAGATCTTTCAATCCTTTTCATATTTTCAATATCCAGTAGCAGTCCCAGAAAAGTGAATGACTATTCTGAATTCAGCCTCTAATCTGAGTTTGATCCATCTCCTAATGAGTTCAGAGGGATTTCCACAGTGCTGAGTCAGACATCAATTCACTTAACGGGCATATGACTTTTTCATTTTAAAGTATAAATAACAATAATCTATGCTTCATATGAGACTTGAATGGCTCTTAATTGGAATTACAGTCATGACCATGAAGAAGCAGAAGTAATCATATGCAAATAACGATTTAGCTGAGCCAGCTAAAAAGGCAAACCCACAAAGCAGTTCCTTTAATCCTTCCAGAAACGTACTTATAGATTTGCCCAAACCCTGTGAACTAAGTAGTTTTGCAGCAGAAAATCAAGAACAGAAAGTAATTCCTGGAGCAGCAGATCATTGCAGAGAAGTACCTCTGGGGAACACCCTCATTTGCATATGACTGAGAGCACAAACATATTGAAGACCAGCCACTAACTGCAAAATTACAGTTAGATGCTTGATCTTAACTATTACCAAAAGGAGATCATCAGCTGAACTGTCATTGAAGCTGTGCCAAGTGGAGGTCTCTTCCCCAACTGATGAGGAGGTCAGATTGTAACAGATATTGGGAGAGCTGGGTCTTCTTCAGCTGAAAATGAAAGACTGGGTTGCACAGTTGTCAGCACTAGAAACATCTTTAAGTCAAATACTGCCTTGGTAGCTTTTGCAACAAGCTTGCTACCTCTGTGTAGCATCAGTAAATCCTAGTATCAAAGGAACCTGCATTTGTTCACTAATCTCTGCAAACTATGGAAGGTGTGGAGAGGTGTGAGTTATGAAACAGGATGATTATTCTGCTTCTGTATCTCAGCAAGTGCTTTTGAACAGAAGGAAATATTCATTTTGTCTGCAGCTTGCACGCTCAGGTCACCTCCAAACTTCACAGAAGCCTAGACCTAAATACATGCTATGGGCACTCAGTATTGCTGTAAAAGGGATTGCAGGATAATATGACATCTCTGTCTCTGGTTCTAATTAGAATGCATTTAAAATAATGGAATACAACATTTTAGCAGCTCTTGAATCTGTACGTAGCAATGTAATTTACCCAGCTAGTCATCGGTACAAAGCCGTGCCAAAGCACACTGTTCTTTATGATCTTATTACTGAATGATAAATTCTTGTAAGCAAATTCTGTAGTGCAACAAATAGGAAGGATTTTGTTCCTAAGCTGTAAAGGCTGTACAAGAAATGATGAGAAAATTAAAATGTAATTTTTCCATAGTACCAAGTATTTACAGTATATGGGAAAGGATCTGTGACAAAGTAAAAGACAAAGTGCACCCCTCTGCATCCAGCACCTAATGGTGGTGATGAAGAATGTTTGGAAATGTTGCCTAAAGAAGGTTCCAGTCCAGATGCTCAGAAGCGCCTAACCTTTGGCTGCAGGTCATTCACTCTCATGTTTTAGAAAAACATTAAGTATACATCTTACATTTTGAAATTATTCATAACTGTGTTGGCCTTTATTTAACTTTTTTTTTTTTGTTTTCTTGTTTCTTTTTCCTCATGTTCAGAGTTTTCCTGCCCTCCTTCCTCAACTCTTTAGATATCAGAGTTGCACCTTAAACACCTGAAAACCTGTGGGGTTTGGGTCGCATGCAAGAGTGAAACAACCTTGTGGAAATCTCCTTGGAGAAGCTCAGCTCTTTGAAGAGGAATCTTGTAGAACATAATTGCTGGCTAGTTTCTTTTTTTTTTTTTTTTTTTCAAAAACCTTTATCAACCCATCTCTGTCTTCTGGGAACTTGATTTGTTGCTGTAATTGAATCAAACAGACTCTTAATCTGAGCTAGATCCTTTTCAGAAAGGACAACTTATTGCAAAATACAGATTTACTTTCTCCTCATGCCAGTGTTGGGCATGAAAACGAAGCAACAAAAGTCTTGGACATACTTTTATAACTAAAGTTTTCCTCCCACACATTCATCTCTCTCTTGTTTCATTAGTTTTAGAACAAGATCACCATGCCATGGAAGAGAAATATTATTTCAGCACAACAAATCTAGTGAGCACTTGAAATTGAATTATAAATTGTTTTAGATGATGACCCTTGTCATCTTTTGCATGACATGATGTACACAGCCCTAGTATAAAACAGTAAATAGTGGTTGCTTTATCATACAACACCTATAATTACAGAAGAAAAGTAATCAAATATAAAAAACTTCTCAACATACATGTATACATGGTAGGTCAGTGAGCCGCCTTCATGTCGTTAATCACTGACTTTTCCTTTGTTAATACAGATTCTTATTCCTAACTTTTCAGGAATTAATTTAGGTATTTTTTTTTTTTTTTTTAATATTGCTATCTCTGAAGGCTCCTTGCCCTCCTACCAAACCAATTTAATGCAAAAAATATTATTCAAAGGGTTAAATACTGACACAGCTCAGGTCAACATGTAGTATCAAATCTCAGCCCCTTTAGAGCTTCTAGATTTACATACCACCTGCAGTTATAGTGTCAATGTATTTACAGCTTTTCATGGAAATTTGAATCACAGGATCACAGAATGGTTAGGGTGGGAAGGGACCTCTGGAGGCCATCTGGTCCAACTCCCTGCTCAAGCAAGGTTGCCTAGAGCAGGTTGTTCAGGACCACATGCAGGTGGCTTCTGAAGATCTCCAAGGAGGGAGATTCTACAGTCTTTGGGGAACCTGGGCCAGTGCTCAGTTACCGGCACAGTACCCAAGTACTTTCTGGCGTTCAGGGGGAACCTCCTGTGTTCCAGTTTGTGTCCATTGCCTCTTGTCCTGGCACTGGGCACTGCAGTTAAACAGTTGCAACTATCTTAGCTTCTCCTCACAGGAGAGGTGCTCTAGGCCCTTGATCATCTTAGTGGCCTTCTGCTGGACTCTTTCCAGTATGTCTAGGCCTTTCTTGTACTGAGGTGGCCAAAAGTAGACAGAACACCCCAGATGTGGCCTCACCAATGCTGAGAAAAGGGATCACCTCTCTTGATCTGCTGGTAATACTTTGCCTAATGCAGCCAAGAATACCAGTAATCTTCTTAGTAGCAAGGACACGTTGCTGACTCCTATTCACCTTAGGGTGCCCAGGTCCTTTTCTGCAGAGATGCTTTACAGCTGGGTGGCCCCGAGCACACCCTGGTGCCTGGGGTTGTTTCTCCCAGGTGCAGGACTCTGCACTTCTCCTTGTTGGACTTCATGTGATTCCGGTCAGCTCACCTCTCCAGCTTGCCTAGGTCCCTCTGGATAGCAGCACGGCCCTCTGGTGAACCAGCCACTTCCCCCAAGAGTCCATGCACCTGTTGCAAGCCAGAGAATACCAGAGACAGTGAGAATTTTCATGTGGTAGTAAATGCATATATTTTTTTTTTTTTTTACTTTGCCTAGTTGCTATCTTTCATTTTATATTTTGACGGAGTTCAAGTTTGTTCACCCTTTATAGACAGTTCTCAGGATTATGATGTGAAGTAGCACCAGAGGCTGGTGTGCTTCCTTAAGGAAAATAATTTCATAAAGCCTTTAAAATCTTTTTTTTTTTTTTTTTTTTTTAAACTCAAACTCTAACACAATAGATCATGGATGTTTGGTAGCAGTGAACTTAGTTCATCCTCATTAAAAAATAAAAACAAAAACAATCACACAAATTATCCAGTTTATCAAAACAACAACAAAAAAGTAACTGTAGGGTCTGGCTTGTATTTGTAATTCCTGATCTGAGTGTCTCATTTTTTCTTGTCTTCCACTTGTGACCAGCTCTGATTTCTTTTATTTCCTATCAGGAAGAAAAATCAAATTAAGAAACATTTTAGCTGTTATTACATTCCAGAAGATTTTTGTCTGCAGATGACATGACTCCTATAGTCAAGTGAGGCTTGAATATATGAGATGTAGGGAGGTTATTTGAGAAATTGCCTTGTAATTTCTCAATAAAAGCCTATTCTTTTAAAAAATTGTTGTCTGAAGGTGATATACTACTTTTCCCTGATAAAAGCTGTTGAATGTGACTAGGATAATATTTGCTGAAGTTTTTGTTTGCCTTTGAATTTATTTTGCTGATATTGATCTTGAGTATGTATTGAACTCAAATGTTAAATGAGACATAAAGTACTTATAAATAAATATGGCTGCAAAGTGATCACATTTCACTTAAATTTCTTGAGAATTAAATAGCAGTAATTAATAGGATAGCATCTTCTTGCAGTTGGCTTAGGAAGTATTTTTAAAAACACTACTGCATATATACCATTGGTCTGAGGATGGTATCAGACCTAATAAATAACTTGACAGTTTTGCAGTTCTCCTACAGGGAAAGAGACTGCAGTGATATTTTGCTTGATTTTACCCTGCTTCAACTAAAAGTGTTTATTTCAAGGACACAGAAAGGACACCTTTTTTTTTAAAAAAAAAAAAAAAAGAAGTTTTTTTCCCCCTAATGGTACCTATCACAGCCCAGAGTGTCTGTGGTTGGGCTGCAGATCAAGTAGATTGCTTGAGGCAGGAGGTCATCCAGATCCTGCACTGCGCATGTGAAATCACACACCAGGATACTAGCCAGTGTGCTTTCCCCGGTCTTCTATAAATTATATATAAGGTTTGCAGTGAAGTGGTGCCTAGGGTTTATTAGTTCTGATTTTCATTGCAAACACCTAGGAAATGTCTTTAAATATCCTTGGTCATCATATTGTGTCCTACTCTCAGTGTATGATACAATAACTTAGGAAAGAGATGGACGATGATTGTACTAAAAATGTAGTGTAGATCATACAATGAGGCAGGTAGCTTGCACATCACTTCAAAGAAGTGAAGCACAGGGAAATTGTTATCTAAAAGAGAACACCCAAATTGTTGGTCAGAATTTAATCATGTTATAAAAAAATTCAGTGTAATGAACAAAATATTGAAAAAAGATTTACTGCTAGCTTCAACGTGGGCAGGTGAAAGCAAATTATTTTGACAATATCTTTCTATTTTTTCCTGTGCACAAAGGAATGAGTTACTGGGTGAGCTGAAATGGACTTTGCAGATTCAGTGGCCTTGTGAATATGTATGTCCTCACATACAGATTGAAGTCTGTAGGTCTGGTTGAAACATTGAGGGTAGACAGAAATAGGACTTAACATCATGAGCTCCTGCTTGACAGCTCTTGAATGCTTGGATCATGCCACTTTCACTGCATCCTGTAAAATATTTTTCAGTAAATATATATATATATATTATTATTTAAAAGTAGCATTTTAAAATGCTGCCGAAAGCTCAATAAGTTGCAGATCCTCCAACAAATACAGCTGAATGTATGTCCTAAACTGTTCCCAATATGAGGCTAGTCCCTAATTCTGAGGTTCAGTATGTTGATACCTCATATGGCAGTTTCAAGGTGAAACCTAACCAAGTGGGGCATGGCATTTTCTGTAAGGTTTGGAGTCTTCAAAACTAGTTTTACATTTTGACCTGATAGTTCTTAGAAACATCTGCACTCTGGGTGGGCCTCGTGGGTTTTTCTGTTTGGGAAGATCATTGGTAAAATAAATCTGTTTTATTAGAGGTAATCAGCAGAAATAGAATGGCAGATGCTTTCTGTGATACACTAACGATGTGCTGTTCCTTGTATGCTGTTTTTATTTTTTTTATTTTTTATTTTTAAATTTAATTAATACACTTCTGCAATATGTGACCACCCTGCTATGGATTAATATAGGATATTTCCTGTACCCTGAATAGTTTACTGTGTTTTGAGGCTTCTTGAAGCTGGGCCGCTCCCTGCCTACTGCAGACCAGTTGCCAGAGCACACAAGCTATGAGCTGGAGCACATGAACAGCAGGAAGAGCAGCTGCTGTATTTGCAATCAGGTGGCTAATCCAGCACACTTACTGTGTGGGTTCTGGTAAGCAGATAATTCCCTGTTTCTTTTTTTAAAATGTTGTATGCTACTCTCCAAAGCTGGTGCCAGTGTTGTATAATATGTGCACAATCATTACTTACCACGATCAGAAATAGTGAGGGTTATAGAAAATTTGGAATAAAAACTTCATGGGTAAGAGCTAGATTCAGTAAAATAAATTTCTTTCACTTTTTTAGGAAGAAAGCTGAGTTTTTTTTTTTTTTTTTTTTTTTTTTTAACCACTATCCCATAGAAAGGCATCCTTTTGCATTCTTACACTGAACATATATGAGCCCCCAAATTCATCTGAGTGAATGTAAGAAGAAGAATTTCAAATGCCACGAAAGAGGTCAGAGGAGGTAGGAAATGAATGGAGAATGAAACTGTGCCACAGTCAGGAGGGGAGCAAACGGATACAGTTGGAGATTGTGTCAAATGAAAGAATAAGACCAAGATACAACTCTGATTTTGGCATTTTTTTTACATGTAGATATAACTGAGCAGTTATTTCTAATATTTAATTAGATATTATAGAATTAAACCTGTATTTAAAAGTATGAATTGTTATTATTATTAGTATTGGTTACCCTTGAAAAAATGCTTAGATTTTTCTTCCACATTTATGAGCTTTTACCAAAATAATTTGATGTGTATGAGCTCATTACACTTATTACTTAGCTCTAGGAAAGGAGCAGAATTTTTAGATTTAATTAATTTTAAATATTGAGATATATTTCAGATACTGTTAAGTTGTCAAAATGTATTTCAATAAAACTATTTTTTTTAATCTAAAAGTCACATTTAAAAATGTTGAAAAAGTTAAATGTTATGGCTTTTATAGTTTTATTGTTTTTCATTTAGAGAATTGCTGTCATTCATCAGCATTCATGCCTTTCTAAGCAGTAGTTAGAGGAGCATATTTTCAGCTTGGTACATCTGTGATTCTGTAATTGTATTTTCATACAGAAAACTAAAAGTGATTGAACGGGTAGACATGCTACACTATTGCTATCCAGTGACAAACATACATATCTGACTTTCCAACTACATAATATAGAATATATTACATAATATATAATGCTTTTAAAATATTTTTATATGTAATACATAAATGCTTTTATAGAAATTGGTTGCCTCATTTAAAAAAATATATTTTTAGATAGTGCTTATCACATAATCTAGAAAACTGATGTTTCTGCAAGCTCAACTATAAAATTAGCTATACGATCCTGGAAAATGACAGGGGAATAATGGACAGTAAATGACATTTATGCACATGGTTGATTAACTGTCTCTGGCTTGCTGTGCAAAGCAGTTGCATGATCAGGTCAATCTAAGTGCCTGTTACCAGTGGCAAAGCAAAATAACCATTTGCTTAAAGAAAGTTAGGCAATCAGCCCTTTACCCTTTATGGCTTTCAGTAATTGTATAAAAAAATATTTTCTTTTGGTTGCAGTCAAACATGAAGTCCCTTAATGTTCTAAAAGGAAATAATAATAACACTTAGAAAATGCATAAAATAACCTTTGACGTGAGTCTCTTGAAAAGAGCAAGTTATTAAAATTTTTTCATCCAGTATTGTTGTGCACTTAGACATTTAGTTTTCAACTTAGATGGAAAATCAGGAACGTATACAGCTAGCTAGGAATATATTCTGTGAAATTACTTGGCTTTTTATCATAGGTAGTGCCACAATAGTTGCTGGTACCTGCTGTGTTTACCAATTTACCCAGTTAAAATATCATTAAAAGTTCTTTGTACATTGTTAAGATTTGAAATGTTAAGTCACGCTGATTTCTGAATATGCATAAATGCAATCTCTGGTGGAAGGAGAGTTTGAAACACTTAGGAATTCTGTTTTTTTTTTTTTTTTTTAATGAAGCAAATACCTAAATATGCTGGATCTGACTTCTTTTTCACCAAATGTGATGGAAATGCTTATAACAACCTGGTAACAAGAGACCTTGTTAAAGCCTAGATGGAAATGGAATAACATGCTGCTGTAGAGGAGTGTTGCTTGTTACTGAGGTATATACATTTGCTAACAGACACGCTCTCCTCCAGTCTAATTTATTTCTAAAAAGTAACAGAAAGATAGAATTGCATTAGTAGGGGTTATTCTGTCAAAATTACTTTAGAATTGCCTTGGATATCTTTCAGTGCTTAGGGTGTAGATTGTCAGCGATTTGTTAGGAAAGAATTCTAGGTATTGTTCCCTTTAATATTGTAAAGGTATTGTATAAAACAATGACATTTTATGGGAGTGTTTTGTTATGTAGGTTTGATCCCCTGAATGAGGGTGCCCTTGATGTCATTCCGGAGCTCGAGAACTGGGACAGACTGCCTCCAGCCATGAGGTGAAACCTTCTAGGCCATAATGAAGACACCATTGGGGCTTCCAGCAGACCCTTTGGTAAGCATACATCTGGGGAACCCCTCTATGTGCACCACTCTCCAGAACATCAGTGGTGCTAAATGCAATGTGCTAATGCACAATGTCATCAGCAGGTCAAATTATCAATAGCAATTGCATGTGCAGAAACTGGGGAGCAGAAATATCTTTTTTTTTTTTTTTTTTTTTTTAATTGGATTTATGTAGAAAGGCTTTTGCAGCTGTGGGGCTGCAGGGGTGGCCTCTGTGAGAAGATTCCAGCAGCTGCCCCATGTCAGATCAGCGCCAGCTCTGGCTGGCTCCAAAAGGAACCTGCTGCTGGCCAGAGTTGAACCAATGAGTAGCATTGGTTGGACCTCTGTCAGAGCAGATTAAAAAAAGGGATAAAAAAGCCTGCTGGGCAACAGCAGCTGGGGGAGCAAGGAGTGAGAACCAGCCCTGCACACCCAAAGGTCAGTGCAGCAGGAGGGCAGGAGGTGTTCCAGGCACACAGCAGCAGTTCCCCTGCGGCCTGTGGAGAGGCCCCTGGTGGAGCAGGCTCTCCCCCTGCAGCCCATGGGTCCCACATGGAGCAGATCTCCACGCTGCAGCCCGTGGAGGAGCCCCCGGTGGAGCAGGTGGATGTGGCCTGGAGGAGGCTGCGGCCCATGGAGAGCCCCCGCAGGAGCAGGCCCCGGGCTGGAGCTGCAGCCTGTGGAGAGGAGTGGTTGTGGTGGAGTTCAGATGCCCAGTAGGGTAAAACCACCACACCTTTATAGAAAAAAATGCATTTGAATGCATTTCACTCATCACAGTGTTTAATTCATAGCTGGCTTGTTTCAGGGAGGTATTTTTAGTATGGGCTATCATATCCACACGTTCCCATAAACACGTCTATACTGGTGTGTGCACCTATATATTCTCCAAGTGCAATTCCCAGCTCTGTGATGGGGTGAGGACCTGGGATATGGTGACGTGTCCTGCAGGGCTGTACGGGCATGTGGAGGTGGGAGCTGTCAGGGGTGTGCCCCAGGAACTGGATGTACTTCAGCTGGGTTTCTGCTGTGTGTGGAAAACAAAGTGTGGGCAACGAGCATAAATTCGTACTGCACCTTCCTAAAATGACTTGTTCATCCTTCTGGAAGACTGAAGGGAAGATAATTTGATTACATTTTCGAGGCAATATCCCACTGGCTTTGTTTATTAGTTTTTAAATTTGATTTGTATTTCCAATGAAGTGTCTATCCTTCTATGTTAGCAGTTGCCAGTAATTAAACCACAAACCACACAAATTATCATAACAAATATTTACAGCTCATTGTCACTCCTATAGTCAAAATGTGGTCAGCCAAAAAAAAAACCAATAACCTGTATAGAACAGTGCTTGCCATGTTCATCCTCCAAGGAAGCAGCTTCAACATATGGACTTAGAAATATGACTTATACATTGTTATTGAATAACTGGGGGATAAATGGCTGAGTTTCAGACTCATTTCTAAAAAAAAAATCTTCTTTGAAAGGCACTAAATTGTGTTAATGTTATTAAAGATGACTTTCTTTGGGATATTATTTTAAATGCTAATTAGCGTATTTTTTTTGAGTGAAAAAGGGTTTTACTCAGGGAAATTTATTTAGCGTTCTTTCTTTGTTTCCTTGGCTATTTGAAACTCTGCATTTAAAAGCATTGTCACATATATTCATGTTTCTTTGTTTGTGAGTTACTTACCTCGGTAGATAAAAGCCATGAGAAGGAGTCTGCAGTTAACATTTTATTTTTTTTAAGGAACACATTCCACATGAAGCAAGGATGTGGTGGGCAGCTGGTGTTGCCCAGGCTTTTGGGAACTGTCCTTGGCTGTCTAACTGAAATTATAGCAGACAAGAAGCTACATTGCACAGTCTCCAGTAACCAGACCCTAAGAGAGGAGAAAGGAAAAAAGAGTCAGAAGTTTCCACATTTTTATTCTTTCAGCCAAGAGCAATCAGGATAGGCAGGCCAGCTGCTGTGCTGAGATACAGCCTTTCCCACTTGAAAAGTACTAAGCACTTGCATTGAGATAAGCTTGTCACATGGCTGAGCACAGGAAATTAAAAATGAAGGGTTTGTGCTGACAAGTTCAAGAACTGGTGTTCACACCTCCAGCTGATGTGTGTCCCTGGCATACTGAATTTACACTCCTGCCTAATTAGGCTCCCGACACACTGACCCTTCTGCACTAGAAGAGCAGCTGCTGCTCTTTTGCTTCTTGCACCAGCTTGAGACTGAGCTGCTCATGGTCAGCCTGCACACTGCTATAGCAAGGATGTCTGCATCCCTGTGTAATGTCAGGTTGTAGCAGCCTTTTCTGTTCAGACTTCACAGCCAGCCCCTACCATGCAAGAAATTGTTCAAGCACTGGAAGAGGCTGCCCAGGGAAGGGTTGGAGTCTCCATCCCTGGAGGTATTTAAGAGATGTGTGGATGTGGCACTAACAGACGTGGTTTAGTGATAGGACTTGGTAGGTCAGGTTGATGGTTGGGCTTGATGGTCTTGAAGGTGTTTTCCAGCCTAGATCATTCTATGATTCTGTGAAAAGGGACAGACGGGGACTCTTGGGAGATACAGGTACTTTAATGAGGTATAAGGAGCCTTGTGCAGCCAAATGGCTCTGCAAGCAACCAGATCAGATCCTGCATTGTTTGTTAACTGTGGAGGGGCACTGACACGCCAATCCTGGCTCCTCCAGTGCTACCTGGTATGTCTGTTTCAGCAACGGTGTGTGGAGCTACCACAGGTCATCCCAACCAGCCAAATGTGCAGATGCTTACCTTCTGTCAGACAACAGAGGCAAGGTCTTCTGCAATTGCTCATTTGGTAGTCAGTACATGTAAGGTAACCCTTGTAAAAATGGCAACACTACCAAATTTGATGTTTTGTTTTATTTTGGATTTCTGGAATGTGATGTCCATGTCAATAGTAAGGAGGTGTTGCTTGTGGCTTGTAGGCGCTGGAGTACTTCCCCAGAAAAACACAGCACAGATAGGGTTTTAGAGTAAGCCACCATCCCAGGTTAAAATGGAATGTTGATTGCCATTTTGAAAAGGAGAAGATCAAATTCTGAAAGTAAGTAATGGTAAAATACTTCATTTATGTGGTTTCTGAGTTTGCACTAGCTATTTAAGGCATTTGTCAGTGGCATTATGAATTGTCAAGTTTGCCTTTTGTTCTATGAATGTTTTAACATTGTTCATCAGAGATAATAAATAAATCTTTGCATTGTAATTCAAGGAAAGAAGTTACTATATTGCTCACTGTTATCCTTGGAAGAAAGAGTTCATTTCCTTCTTGACTTTTTTTTTTTTTTTTTAAGGAAGAGGGTGATGTATTCCTACAGCAAAAGAAAAAGAGCAGACCCCTTCATATCTGGTGTAACTTCTGAACTGTAGTGTGCTTAAAGGTTGATACATTAAAAGTTTCAGTGCAACCTCCAGATTCTTTTCCACTTTTACATCTAAAAGGTTTGTGTTTTTAGTCACTTGATGTGTATGCAGCAGTCTTCAAAGTAAGCTGTATATTAAATAGCAAGTATGCAGTCGAAGACTTTTCCAAGAAACTGACTTCTTCTGCAATTCATAGCAGGACTTCCATTTTGCAGCATAAAAGGTATTGTACAACACATGAATATTATGATTGAAATAAGGAAATAAGGAAAGCAAACTTTTAAAAATATTACTCATGTTTTTGATTGCATATGTGACTAAATGGAATTACTTTGTGGTGGTACTGACTGATGTTGAATGCAGTTCATTAAGGTGGCAGGTTGGAGCTAAGATTCACATTTGGAAAGCAACTGCCTTTTGATTGAAAACAGCATCAAAAATATCAAAGTGCAATAGACTTCATTGCTTTTTGGATACCACTGTAAGAAGCAGTATTTTTATTGGTGAGAATGTGCTAAAATCCCTAGCTTTGGATTTACAGTGTGATAGCAGTATCATTATCCTGCATTTACTGCTGAGACTTCTGTACTTTATTGATAAGTCGTATGACTTACCCACTGGGACTTGCCACTGGGACTTCCAACATTAATCCCCTTGTTCAACACAGGAAAGTAACCAATACTTATCTGTAGTTATTACATTACATTAAATGTGCAGCATGCGTTGCGTTGTTTCTATATGTTATATTGTATTCAATTACACATTGCAAAAGGTCTTGGTCTATGAAATGCACCATGCCTTAGCTTGTGGGAGCGTGACTGTAAGCTCCTGACCAGCTGCATTAATTGTGCTTGGGCTTCCGTAGCAGTAAAATATGTTCTTACTGAATTCAGACCGGTTTTATTTTAATTCATGTGTTGGGTTTTGTTTGCAATGACAATGCCACCAAGCTTTGTTGAATGTTAAAGTTTTTTCATTAAAAAAACAGATTGTTCTAAAGTCTGTACTATTTGAATGACGACGGCAGATAAGAATAGATCGTTACTGTTCCACAGAGAACAAAGCTGTTACATGCCAATCGCTGTTCTCAGTATGGTGTTGTTTGCAGATAAACACTCTCCACAGTTCCTGTAGCAATTTTAAATCTGGAAAAATTTTGGAAAACAGGACCCACCAACATGTTAGTTCCAGGTCTTTAGAAGCTCTGAATACTAGCTGAAAGCGCCTCTTCCACACTGTTTCTCCCTGTTGGTCAGGAAATTAAATGAAAATTATGAAAACAAAGGATTGAAGAAATTAGTATTTTTGCTTCATGATTTGAATATTTAAAGTTTTTATTTTTATTTCCTCTGATTCTACGAATGGCAAATATTATTCTCATATGATTACATCTCAACAGCGATCATTTAAAAAAATATATACCAAATGTTACGTAACATGTAATAAATACCATGAGATTCATCAACATTGGTGATAAATTCAGTCTGGATACCTGAAGAGCTTCTCTTTTTGTTTTCTTGGGAAGCATTGTAGCCCATATAACCATACTTTCTTTTACATAAAAAGAATTTCAAAGTCCTGGGTGAGGTATGTGGATTTACAGAGTCAAAGTTTGGGAACATCTGATTGATTGGTGAATTGATTGATCGGTCAATTTGATCACAGCAGGTGCCTCTCCTACCAGAACCATGAAAAGTAAGTAAACAGAACTAGGTTTCTTTTTCATAAGTAAGGCAGAAATGGTAGCAGTTAAAATTGCAGATTGCTTTGGGATAATCTAAATGGAGAAGCACTTCTAGAAGTGCTTGGAGGCACTGGAATGGCTGTTGGTGCTAATTGTTTCCCAGGAATATGCAATGTCAGACTTGAGCACGACAAAAAGTTATAGAGGAAACCACAGATGCCATTTTGAATAGAATATATATTAAAGACTGCTAGTTCTTGACTCATACCATCTGCTCTATTTTTTTTTTTTTAATCAGATGTGCAAGTTATTTGTCATGTCTAGAGAGGTATTTTAGGAATCATATATTTCTTAATTTTAGATCAATGTTTTATTCATTATTTTGGGAGAATTGCTAAATTATAATTGATTTGGGTCTTTGATGAGCATTTATGGTGGAAATGGCTTGCATTCTGAGACTACTAGACTCAAGTATGGTCAAAGGGCTGGAGCACCTCTCCTGTGAAGACAGGCTGAAGGAGAGGTTGAACCAGGTTGTAGTTGTTCAGCCTGGAGATGAGACGGCTCTGGGGAGACCTTATAGTGGCCTTCTAGTACCTAAAGGGGGCCTACAGGAAGGCTGGGGAGGGACTCTTTGTCAGGGGGTGTCGTGATAGGACAAGGAGTAATGGCTTTAAACTAAAAGAGGGTAGGTTTAGATTAGATGTAAGGAAGAAATTCTTTACTCAGAGGGCAGTGAGGCATTGGCACAGGTTGCCCAGAAAAGCTGTGGATGTCCCATCCCTGGAAGTGTTCAGGGCCAGGTTGGATGGGGGTTTGGGCAGCCTGGTCTGGTGGGAGGTGTCCCTGCCCATGGCAGTGGATGGGAATAGATTGGGTCTGGTCTGAGGTGGAAAGGACTTCAGGCTGATCCTATCTGGAACTGGGGACATATATACAATTTTTTTTTCCAGTTAAAGCTCTCAAATATATGCTCATTGTATTTTATAAAAGATCTTGTTGCTCTGCTGCACTCCTGTTCCTGAAATAAAGGTCACACAATTACTTATGGAAATCACGTAACCACAGGCCATGCATCTCGGGGAGCGGACAGCAAAGATACAGCGTGTGATCGTCAGTTGCTAAGTAGACAAACAAGAAAATGAAATACCACCTTTTAATAGTGAAAAGGTTATGCTAAACTCTGATCAGAAATTGTTTTTATTTTCCTGTCAGCCAACAGACATGATGTAACGTCTGCACCTGAGTATTTTGTTAATTAAATTAACCTTTTCTTCCATAGCTCACCTCTTTGTCAGTTAGCCAAGAAGACAGAAGCTGTCCTCTGCTACATGAGGCCTTCTCCTCTAGTTGTTTTCCTTCTTACTCAAACTTTTCTCATATCTATGTTCTCTTTTCCAGAAATGTAGCTCCGAAACCATTTGCTGGTTCTTTTGCTCCCCTTCTTCTCTTAGCTGTTGAAAGCTGTTGGCAGAAAGCCCGATGTTGATTCCTTTCATGCTTTTCAGCCCACTTCAACTTGATTTCAATCTATGTTCTTTGTTATTGCATCACACTTATCCCATCCAAAGAAATGGAAATTGCCTTTGTAGGCAGGTTTCAAGCAAGCCTCCCTTTTCAAACTAGCCTTTTTTCTTCCTGCGGTCAAATTCAAATCAACTTTCTAAAAGTTATGAGGCTTGACTTTGACATCACAAGGTATCTCTAGAAAGGACTTGATATAATTTCTTAGATATGTATGCATTTAAATATATTCATGTTTTAACTGGAACAGGGGTTGGGATCACATTTCTGATTTGGCTTGAACCACCAGGTTATGAAAGGCATAACATTACTCTGCTACGCTGGCAGAGGGGTGTGAAGGAGGCTTCTTAATAGGTAGGAATGGAGGCCAGCAGCGTTCATGAGAGGCTTCATAGAAGATAGCAAGAAATGAGACTTTTCTGTAAAGAAGTCAAAAGTGCAGGTGGGAGAAGATAATTACTTCTGGGGGATTCAGAACAGTGAAAGTTTGCTACCTGTGCTGCCAGGCAGTTGATTTTTGTGCTCTCTAGCCATATTTGAGACAAGAATGTCAGTCTTGTA
The DNA here is from genome assembly GCA_011074415.1 of Stictonetta naevosa. Classification (NCBI taxonomy): domain Eukaryota; kingdom Metazoa; phylum Chordata; class Aves; order Anseriformes; family Anatidae; genus Stictonetta; species Stictonetta naevosa. Next base: position 13,410,989 of record CM021699.1, read on the forward strand.
TTAGGATATGCTACTACTCTGTCATCATGAGGTTTGCTTTGGAGCGAACGCACCTCTGCAGATCTGTTAGTGCCTCTTTTATTAGCACGCTGTGTGTCCTTTGTCCAATTGCATAACAACATGGTAGATACTAGGAAAGCATTTGTCATTTTATATCATGATTGGAAGAAAAAATGTTTCCAATGAATGGTTTCTCATTTCACTTTGAAGCATGCAAAGTAATGATTCATATATGCTCTGTACAAAAACATAACTAGGAGTTTTAGCAGTGTATACATGAAGAAAATTCAAATTGAATTAATTTGAACAATAACATATGACTCGGGGTATTATTTAATACTTGTTCTAAAAGCGTCTTCCCCCATGCTACCTTTTTTTCTTGTTGCTTGACTTACTTCTTCCTAGATTTCCTTTTGCTTTCTGGTAATGGTGCATGGGCTTCTCTCTCCCCAGGCAGGTAGTTCTTTTAGGCTGGTTGGATGAAACTTTCTAATTAAGGACAAAATGTTTTGTTTCTTTGGGAGCTGTCACAATCAGGCAAAACAGGTTTTCAGTATTCTGTGTTTCTACTTACTGTTTTTTTTATTTTTTTTTTTCCATTTTTTCAACCTTTCTTCCTTTCTCTGCCTCATGTTTGTTATCTTGTGATGCCATTGGTCCTAGAGAGTGAGCATCTACAAGGTGACCAGTTTGCTTGGGAACAGCCATTCACAGCTTGTCTGCAGGACCCACATCTTCTACCAGCCCCTCCAGCGGGTGCCCGGCAATGACACTGCCACTGGCTTGACTCTGGGGCTCTAGATGTTGTTATGGCAATTAGCAGACCAGAGAAAAGCTACTGTAAATAGATTTTTTGTAGTAACATCTTCTCATGCTGCAGTTTTATACCATAGCTGGAGTTCACAGCAAGTTCTGTCATGTAATGTTGTAGTTTTCTAAGTCTGCAAACATTTTCTATTTTTGAAAGCATTTTTTTTTTTTTTTTAAGGAAATAAGGTGTGAATAAAGTGTATAGATATTTACCATAGATAATGTATGGTGCTCATATCAGTGTCTAAGTTAACAGTTAAACTGTTTTGCACTTGACATACATAGCTATGGTTTGAAATGCAGTCTCTGTGAATTGTATCTGGAGATTGAACTGGAGAAACGGAATTATGCCTTGCACCTCACATTAAATCACAATTTCAAATGTCATTTTCATCCTGAATGATAATTTTGCTAGTTAATTTTAATGTGATTTGCAGTATATTGCAAATACTAGCTTAAAAAGAACATCTGCAGGAATTTTATTATCCTCATGTAAAAAAGCCTGTTTTACCCTCATGATGTCCTCATCATGATTGCTGTGGTTTGTGCATATCTTTGTAAGATGGGGAAGGATGGGATAGCATACCAGGAATTTCAGAAGCGCAGGAAGGAGAATGTTTTATGGACTTTACTCTTCCAGACAGCTCCATGCCTTTCAGCCATGTGCATGCTGCCTGGAGGCAGGACTAGAAACCAAATCTACAGAGAATCATAGAGTGATCTAGGTTGGAAAAGACCTCGAACATCGTCAAGTTCTGATCTACTGAGTCCCATCACTAAACCAATCCTTAGTGCCATGTCCACAAGTCTGTTAAATATGTCTTCCTTTTGTTCAAGAGAAAATACTTGATTTGAATATGGAATATCAAATTATGTGATGGTGTTAGCAAGCAGGATTTGGGAGATGTTTGTGACTAATCACTTACAGAGAGTTCCATAATGACTGTATTATGAAAGTTTTCCAAGGTAAATTTATTTGTTTCAAAGGCTGTCCTAGAACAATAACTAACTATGAATTTTGCTAGGCTTATTAAAGCATTTTATGTTTTACCTGTTACATAGATGAATTTAGGAAGTAGCTTCACAGTTTTTTATAGCTTCACAGTTTTCTACTCCCATTTGCTGTGCAAAGCATTTCTAAGTTTATGCTTTCTTCTCAAAAATAAAATGAATTATGGAAACAATGACATCCTTGTCTCTGTATAAATTGCCGCATAAAATCTGATTAACTTGTGATTTTTTTGTGTTCAAATATTTGCTTATGTACTAAGCTGTACCAAACTGCAGATTTTCTTTACTAGTACATAATACTCATTTTGCAGTCACTGATATCAACAATTTTTCATTGCAACACTTTTCTTGATAAATAAACAATGTCAGGGAAAAAATGTATTGGAGAACTCATATCAGACCAATTATATTTTCATTTCATAGTACTTTTCACTTTATGCTCTCCATATTTTTAACTAAAAATAGAGCTGCTCTGAACCCTGTCCAGCCAACCTGGCTTTAGAAGCTGACCGTTCTGTTCAAGCCAGTTGCTGGTGTCTGTCCCTAGCAGCTGGCAAAAAGAGAGATATCTCAGCTTAGGACGGACCTGTTTGTGGTGCTCCTTTCTAGTTGAAGAGATGCTTGACTACTAGCTGCATAAACTCAGATGAAATATCAGTAGCAGGTTGTTAATGGCTTGTTTTATCCTCTTGACCTGTTGTTTGACCATACCTTTTCTATCTACTTGTGATGTCTGATAAACGAGGGAAATTTCTTTTGGAAATTCCCTCCTAGTTACTCAAAGCTGGAATGAGTTTTGGCTGCATGCATGAGGGATGTATGCCAACTGCATGCCTAGGAGGATTCCTTGTGCTGCTCTGTGGTTCTGATCGGTCATTCCAGGTGTGTTGTGTCTTCTTTATTGATAACCTGTCCAATCCCTTTTTTTGTTGAAAGGAAGATGATAGAAAACCAAGCAAAATAATATGCCTCATCAGTGGACAATCAGTGGGAGGAGAATAGGAAGATATATTGTTTCTAAATCCTGCAAGCTATCTGATGTTCTAAAATGTGGTAGTTATTGTAGTTGGGGTAGTTATCTCAGTAGTACTATTACAAATATTATAAATATATTAAGGACACTGCAAAGAAGGTAACTATGCAGGAAGGGAATTTCAAGACAAGGCAGGACTGCTGTGATGTTGCAAATGGACTCTGCATATACAGCCAGCAAAATGTGTCCCAGAATCTGAATAAAATGCCGATCTGTTGGAGAAACATTTAATCTTGTCATAATATCTATAATGAGTGAGTGTAAAGCTTCTCTTTTTAAGCTTTTCCTGCTCCTAATTACCATTACTCAGTTAATGGCAGGAGTAGTTTTATTTCAAGGTTGAATTGGTCCAGCTTTGTCTGGATTCCAGCCACATGGTTTTGCTAGCTCTTTGTGAGATTAAGAAGTCCCTTGCTATCAGATAGTTTCTGTGTGTAATTACCTATACACGATGATTCAATCACCTCTCAACCTTCTTTTCAACAAGCTGAATAAATTGAACTGCACTTTGTAGGGCTGTATTGAAGGAAATCCCCAGATATCTTTTTTACATGTTTAACAGTGTCAGGGCAGAAGTAAGCCGCTCTCATTTGCTGTTGATATATATTCTTCCATATATTCCTCCTAACTAGCTTGTGTATACTCACATTTGTAGAGACATAACACACATCAACTGCTTGTTCACAGCAATGTCCCTTTCAAGGTATTCAAACACACCTTAAAAAGGGGGATCATTGTGCATTCTTTCACTGCCTTCCTCCCTGGTGCTGGGATGACCTTCTCAGTCCTGGGACTTGAATGCTGGAAAGCAGTTTGTCTCAACAGGGGAAACAGTGAGCCACTTACCTCTGGCTAATTAGTGTCAAAGACAGTATAAAATAAAGGTTAGTGTTTATCTAACCTATTTCTGGCTTTTTGGAGTTTTGCTAAATGGAAATTGCTTAGTTGAGTTTCTGTTTCAGTCATGTTAATCGCTTTGAATAAAGCAAGATTTTGCCATGGTTGAAATTTTGTGTCGTATCCCTGGTGTCAGGGATCCCTTGCTCTGGGGAGGGAGATGATTGATTTTTTTTTTTTTTTCTTTCTGTCAGAGGTGGACAATTTTCTAGTCTGAGCAAGAAGCTCCCCAGGAATGTAAAAAGTGAAATATTTGCCTTTAAAACAGTGCAGTTGATGCATATAAAGTAGAGGCTGTCCAAGTTTTAGGAGCCTAATTTCCTGAAGAGCTACCTGCACAGAGAACGTTCTGTTTGGGAGAGACCTGGATAAGATCCCCTCTCAGCCTTCTCTTCTCCAAGCTAAACAGGCCCAGCTCTCCCAGCCTCTCCTAATACGAGAGATGTTCCAGTCCCCTAATCATCTTCACAGCCCTCCTCTGGATACACTCAGACACAACATGTAAGGCAGGACTGGGTAGTTCTGTGACATGGGTCCAAAGATTTCAACACTGTTGTTTGCCCATATGAATAACGACAGAATTAGTTCTGACTTATGAAAATCCTGAGAGAATGACATCCATACTAATGTGTTAGAAATACTCAGGGGGTGAAGGAAGGGAGAGAGTAAGTTGGCAGGCTCAGGTATTCAAGATACCAGGAAAGGTTAGGCTCTACCAAAGTCATCTGCAGTTTGTCAGCAGAAAGACAGGTTTCTCTCTCCATTCAATTTGGAGATCAGCTCTCCTCCTCCACCTGCCTGTGGTTGGAATCTTGTATATCTCTCTGTGGTTTCTACCCCTAAAGTAGAAAAGCCACAAGGCCCATACAGGTGGAAGGTAAGCAACCTGTACAAGAGATCCTGTTGTAGACAGTTGAAAATATATAAATAATATATGCAGGAATTGGCAGCAGGTGTGAACAAAATGCCAAGCCAAATGTTGCAAGAAATAAAGTCAACTTTAGGGAGCTAACAAAATCAAAATCTGTTTCTATTGATTTCCCTTAGAACAACTCTACCTGAGATTGTTATTAATCCTCCTGAGCACCCCAAGTTTTTGTTCTCTCAGACTTTAGCTGCCTTGCTGCAAAAGATGATTTGCATTTCAAACTTCCAGAAGCCTTGGGACCGCAGAGCAGTTATATTACCAGGTGATTTTACTCTGGGGAGGAACTGCACTGACTACAGCTTTACTTTAACAAGAGCTCGGGCTTCAGGTTTGGGAAGAGGTGGAGAGATTGGAAGAGCGAAGGAAGCCATACGGGAGTAATTTTAACCTTCAAAGTGTATTGTATATAGGTTTTTGATGTTACAGAAGCTCTTGTGTCAGTAGGATTTCTGTGCCTGAAAAAAAAATAATCTTAAAGGTGTTGTCTCATGCTACAACCTGTGAATGTACAAATGTATCAGCAGAAATTTCAGGGTCAGAAAAAGGAATCACCACTTGACACTGACAGTAAGTTCCCGGGCACTTGACTCCTTCCATCTCACTGGTTGAACTTGCCAGGTCATGGAAACACAAAGACCCTGAGTGGGAGTCAGGATTATTTGTAAGCCCTTCCACCAAAGGCAATTGATGCAGGGACTGGCCCTACAATCCCCTGGCCACTTTTGCCTGTATTTCTACGCTTCTCTGTGCTCACGGTGTGATACATCACATCGATGTGGATGTCCAGCTTCACAGGTGAGTGGGGCAAGGTTGTGGGCTCTGCTCTGAAGCTGGCCCAGGGAAGTTGTGGTGGGGCTGTGCCTGCCCCTCTGGCACAGATGGGAAAGAGGTGGTGTGACAGAGACAACTTGAGGATGGACTGAGTTTCTGAATGAGGTACAGCCTTTGCCTTTTTCTTGTTTGCTGTCTCCAGTGTCTTGTTTCAGGCAGTATTGATTGTGTCAAACCTGGGCAGCTTTATCAGCAGAAATGGTAGTCTTTGTGCAGAAGGGAAAGTCCTCTGACAGCCAGCAGAGCATTTAAAACTAACGAAAGTGCTGTTACAAAGCCAGTAATAAACATGATGTGGCCTGTTGGCTGTTAAAGTGGCACGGTACAAAATTTCTATGAGCCCACTTGGTTGGGGTGTCATTAAAAGGCAGGGACTTTTCTGTGTGTGCCCTGGCTACCAGTCTGTCTGGTAGTCAGGGCTTGTTTCAGCTCCGGAGACTCCACCAGATTCTTTCCTCTACCCCCAGATGACCCAAAGAGGAAGCAAGGAAGCATAGACCAGTGTGCAACACTATCAACAGTCCCAACAAGTGACAATAAGATAATCTTCAAAGAGGTCGACAGTGACCTTACCTATGGTGCCCAAACTGCAGTAAGTGAAATGACGTGAATTTTCATAGGAGAAAAATGAATTTTCATAGGCAGCGACTAGGCCAAGAAATCTACTCAACTCTGCTGAGAGTTTGCCATTCAGGAAGGTGCCTTCTGAAGGATATGAGTGAAATCCTGGTACTGTTAGCATCCAGGAAGGTTTTGCCACTCATAATACGATCTCGGAGTTCATTCCAGGTTTCTCCATGATAGGCAATGCCTGTCTACAGGGGAATACAATGAAAGTAAATTCACAGCTTAAATGGCTTTCATACAATTGTGATTATGAAATAGAGCAGAGAGGATTAAAGATCAGCAGCATTAACTCTAGGTAACTTTAATGAGCTCTGTAATTCTAGAAACAGTGAGGAGCTCAGCATTGATACTTACTGACGTAGACAGAATAACAGTGTTTGAAGAAAAAAATTAGCACCTTCTCAGACAGGAGGGCAAAAGGCTAAGGAGAATGGCTGTGCATCGCTTTCTCTGTCCCAGTCTTTATGCCTTGTTCTTATCCATGAAATCTGAAATGGCTTTGAGTTCCTACTAATTTTCTTTTTCTTCTTAAATGTCAGAGTAATATTTTTCTGCCTCTCTTTCTTGACCTTTCTTATTTTCAGCGAAGGAGGAAAGATGCACTTTTTATGAATTGGGGTGAAAACTGTTAACATGCAGCATGCACAACTACACCAAACTTTTGGAAAATAGAGGGCAGCCACACTGTGCCTGTGTAGACACAGAGAGTGTCTTGAAGCTTTTTGCCTTGGAACATTTCTGATGGGGAAATAATTTCTCCCTGCCTGCTCCTTCTCTGGTCTGACAGCTCTGGTGTGAAGGATCACTCCTACATAGCGAGAGGAGTAATTTGTCTTCTAGGGCCTGAGCTAAATATGGACAGGGTCCTATTGATTTCTATGGGAGCTGGATGGGCTCATAAAGGCACCTTTGTAGACATAATTTGCTACTCTGAGCTCAGGTCACTGCTTCCAAATACTTGCAATTTCATTAAATCAAGAGTGCTTTCAGAGAGAAGTCTTTACTAGTTCTTGCCTCATCTCTGACTGCATGATCTTGAACAAATCACCCAGGTCAGAACCTTCTATTTTGTGTTTTTGAGTCCATTTTCAGGTGACATCAATGAATCATTAGACTTTCCAAAGTCCTGCATGCCCACAGGGTAGGGCTGCTATGCTTTAAAGTATCTCTTTGCCAGCAGACATGGAGCATGCAGGACTGTCCTGTGCACTCTGTGCTGTGCAGATCATAAAGATAAGTAAAGAAAGACAAAAAGAGAGGGTCCTTTACAAAAGAATACTCTCTGCTTGGCTAATAAACACTGCAGGAGGAGATGGCATGCATTGCAGACTAGGGGACCTGCGTGTGTGAAGATGTTTGAGGTACTACATTGCAGTGTGATTGGCAGCAAACTGATGATGCTCTGGAGTAAAATCTGGGACTTTGCACTGCTTCAGTCCAAATCTGCAAAGGAAGCAGGCTTGGAATTCCTCTGTGAAAATGCCCCAGAATTTGCTGCTTCTTGGTTTGCCAAGAACAAAAGGGATGAGCTTCAGAGCTCAGTGCTTGAGGCAAGGGCAGGTGCAATCCACATGCACGCCATGTTAGAGCAAGGAGGCTTTGAGGGAATGAGATGGCTGCTGACAGAAGAAATCTTTCCCTTTGAAAACCCCAGAAATGTCTCTATTTTAACTTTTCTTACAGGGTCACCATTGCTAGAAGAAACCAGCTGAGAAACCTCAGTTGCTATTAGTGCTCTGAAGTAAGTAAGCAGACCTCTGGCCCCAGAGCAGTCATTCCACAAGGGGTCCCTGGCTTCTTAAAGCTCACAGCTGTTTTTACACTTCTGTGCCACAGAGAAGTTACTGCAGCTTTCCCATCCCCTGTGAAGATAATGATGCCGTCTCACAGCTTTCCCATATTAACCACAACTAGGTCTCTGCCAGCTTTCTCACATCGGTTGTCAGTGAAAAGGGCATAAATATAGGCCTACAAGCACTAGGCCTGGTAACTGTTTCCACCAGCAGGTAGGGCAAGTCCCCTGGTCCTCCACATGGAGGTTGTGCTGAGGATAGGCTTCCTGAAGAGTGAGTTGTGCTGACTTGCAACAGGTAATCTGTCTGTGAGTATGTCTATGTGGGCTTGTAAACTTTGCTGGGTTCAGGTGTTATCTTTCTTTTATGCAAGGTTACTGAGTCTGGGAGAGAAAGCACCCTGAAAGTGTTTAAAGGTGACTGTACCATGTGTGTGGTTTTGGTTATGTGTGTGGAATTGCTGCAGGCGAGTCTGGTTTTCGTAGCTCAGTGCTGTATCAGGATGAACTGTGGCATGCGGGCTATCACTTGTTAGAAAACAGGGTAAATTTGGTAGGTCTTAAGTTATAATTGTTCTACTTGGAGACTAGAGTTGTAACTTGTAAGGCTGTATCTTATGATACAGAGTCAAAAGAAATCTCCACAAAGACCTGATACAGCAATCTCTACTTTGTGTTGGATAGGAAAGAAGCCATAAGCTCCCAAATACTCCCCCTGTGAGGGTGCTGTTATGTGAAGACAATCATCAATGTAGTCTTTTTGTCTATGGTTAGGCATGGAGTTTATTTCAGAATACCAAGTATTTAGAAAAGCAACAGAAAACCTAAATTTGTGTAGTATAGCAGTTCTGAAATAAGCAGGCATTCTGGAGGCCTACAGCAGTTGTGTAAGAATGCATTAAGGACTCATTAATATTTCACAAAACAGAAATGTCAATATATATTAAAGTATTAAAATGTTAGCCATCTAATTTCCTTGCAACGGAAAACAAACACTGAGAAGGCATTCTGTAGGGAAGAACATAAGGATAGACTTACATTTGCATTGCCTGTGAAGCTTTATTTGTGTAGAAAGGTGTTAGGAGAAAGGAAGCAATTTTCAGGGTCTCTTCTAGTTTTGCAACCACACGTATTTAAAATATGCATCCTACGCTGGAACAAAACCAGGGTAACTTATTTGTGCCTCTTCACAGTAGCTATGACAGTCACATTCAGATGCCCATTGCTGGCCTCCTGAAGGCAGAATTATGCACTCATTTTCAGAGCCATTGGCTCTGAGCACGCATGGTTGCTCAGCAGCTGAAAATGAAGATGCTTTAGTGGGATGCTGGTGCTCCAACTGCTGAATAGTAACTGAAGCCAATGGGGCGACTCATCTGAGTGCCTGCGCTCTGTGTGAAGCTTTGGGCAGTGAAGGCTGAACAGTTTGTCTCTCTCCTTTATAAGATGCCAGCTGCGGTGTAAACCAAGCTTTATCCCAAGTGTAGGCAACGACTCAGGCTGGTGTCACTAAAGCATGCCGTGCTTTGGATGAGATACCTTGCATGTGCTGCTGTGACCTCCTCTTCTCCAAATGGCAAGGAAAGTAATTGTGGAAAATAAAGGGCTGCTTGTTTATTTTTGCTTTCCCAGTGAATCACAAGCAAGATTTGTCAAGGAAGACTAAGTGCTGTGGAAATGAATCAGTATCTCTGGCACTCGGTCCTGAAATGAGGCCTCTGATTTGAATCTAGTGGGGTAGATTTAGGCTTCAGGGTTTGTTAGTAATGTTTCCTTCTGGTCTAGGCATACAAATAAGAAAAGTCTTTGCTATGTATAGTTATTAGATGCAGAATCCCATCCCCACAGACTTCAGGGGTTTCAAAGTCCAGATTTGCATTTTGCAGTATTGACCCTTACCCAGTACCAATTCATGTCACTTGCTTGCTTTCCCCAGTAGCGATGCGGAGGGTGTGTGTAATGAAATATTAATCATTCATTACATGTTGGGCAGCCTAGGGTTTTTAAACTTCTGTTTTTATAAAATATCAGTTCAGCTCAAAACCACCAGAGGATACCAACCATGCTGTGTTTGCAGTGCAAGCACACAAACAGCTGTTGGGCTGTCCCTGCAGCTGCCACCACCTGAAGAGCACAGAGCATCCTTCAGCTGAGACCTACCATTTTTGCTTCATTCAGATGCACTTAACTGTTTTATGCAGAGGTCCGTGAAGATTTATTCTTTTTGTTGTTAAACATAGTGCTTTTTTTTCCCCTCAGTCAAATGAGTTTTATCAAGTGCAGTTGTACTTCTGCAATAAGACAGCTGCAGGCTTTAGAGACGTGATGTTCAGGAGAAGCTGGTGCTTGAGCTCACTCCAAATCCCTTCTGTGTCCCTTCGAAAAGCCAGACATCTAGGGAGAGTTTTGTATATACGAGTGATACTTAACTCCATTAAAAAAAATCAAAACAAAACCTCCCTCTGAGCTGCAAGTAAGAACACCAGCCTCTTAAATAGGCCTTTGCTCAGTGTAACCTGGAATACCATATGTAGAAGTGGAATGTGTTTTTTCAGGTGGGGAAACTGAGGCAGTGCAACTTCACCTGCAGGTTTCATGCACTACTGGCTGCAGAGGTGAGGGACACAGTGGCTATGGCTATGGGTTGCTTGGCTGTGGCTGGGGAAATGCTGCCTCTGGGCTGCCCAGGGGCCAGCTCTTGGACTGCTGGAAGCTGTTAAGCTGAAATGCTCTCTTCAACCTGGCTTCTCCTAAGCTGTTGTCCTGTGCTGATGCACATGCTGGCTCTCCATCATGCAGCAGGAGCAGTTGTGGACCAGCCATTCCTGCTCTTCGAACTGAGCTCCTCAGTGCCCAGGCAGTGCTCTGGAGGGCTGGACATGAGGCAGTTGCTGTGGCGCAGCTGGTGATGGGCTGCTTTCAAAACCAAGCTTGGAAGTCCCTGGCTCTCTCTTCAGTTTAACCAGTAGTCCCCTCTGAACTAGTAGTCTGTATGCCAGAGTACTCACTGCTGGTAAATTATTTTGGTTTATATCAGCAGCTTCAAGTGAAAATTAATAATGAATTAATGAATTAATGAATAAAATTAATAATTAATTAATTAATAAAATTAATAATGAAAAGTAAAAAAAAACTCAATGCAGAGAAATAATGGGATTGCTTAGCTGTGATAGGCTTATAGCTTCATTTGAGAACATCTACACTGAAATCAAAATTACACATGTGAAATGAGAATCTGAGAATCACTTAGGAATCATTGGAAAAGACCCTTAAGATCATCAAGTTCAACCATTAACCTAACACTACCAAGTCCACCAGTAAACATGACTAGTACAGGCGTGAGTCAGCCCATAAAATAAATAATCTTGATGAGGGGTGAACAGGCAGGGTGCATCTTAAATCTTGGCAATGAGTTCCTTTTGAAATGGTGGAAGCGTCTGTATTATTATTATAGCTCTTGTAAGGCACTCTTAATCTGTTTCAGAGTAAAAGTGTTCTGTAAAGTGCTTACACAGATGACTAACATTGATTACAATTGAAGTCTCACCTTTGCTGTTAATTTAAGGCATGCCAAACATGATGACAGGCTGTTACTTTGTGGTTGCATGCTTTTCAATAGCTAACATTGTCCTGTAGCTGCTTAAGAAATCGATCGTATAGAGTATAAAAATGTTTCATATGACCCATGGCCATATTTGAGATAACTTGGTATTATTAATTTATTGTTGCTTTTGCTTTAAAATCATGGAGATAAGGTTTCTCTGAATTTAAGATAAGAGCAGCTTGTGAGTAGATAGTCTTTTGTACGTATGGAGGTATTTGTATAGTTTTGGTTTCCCTTTGCACGTATTTTGAAATAATGTCGTGCATGCATATGTGTATTTAAAGCCCAGCATAAGTTTTGCTTAAAACTGCTCGGTAGACAAATGAGGGTTTCAGTGCTTAATTCTACACAAGAAACCCCTCAAACATAATTAAATCCGAACCATTTTACTTGCAGACAAATGAATAATTCATGGAATTTAGGCATAATCAGGTTATGTGTTTTCTGAAATTCTCAGATGATGTGTGAAGGTTAATTTTTTTTTATATAGGAAAAAAAGCTTGGGTGGTTCCATCTCTAACACGAAAATGCAGGTTGCCTAGGATACCGTGTTAAAGGGGCAGAAGGGCTCAGGATGTGTGTGAGGAGGATGTATACAGAGTCAAACACATCCTAGTATTTATTTAATCCAATAGACGTATAGATTTTCATGTCTGGATGGCTCATTCTTTTCTCTTGGGGAAGACAAATGCAAGGAGGATAAAGGGTGAAGGGGGAGGGAGTGGCAGGGAACTGGAGCTGAAAAACTGAACAGGCAAGTGCCAAAAAGGCAGAAAGAGAAAGAAAATGAGGCTGGGAGGAACAGCAGGCGCCTGGCAGGTTTAAAGCAACCTGATGTAGGTAAAGAGGAATTAAATCCCTGAGCCTTCTCAATACGCGTACCAAAGGGGAGCTACAAGGGCCGGTAGCAATTCCTGCCCTGCTGCGCTGCCAGATGTACTGGCCGTGCTGCGGGGAGGGCTGGCAGCCTGGGGGAGCTCTTCTCACGCTGGAAAACCCCAAACCGAGAGCTGCAGGGAGGAGGCAGGGTGCTGGGCGATGCCCACATCGGGACCACGGTGCTTGCCTGCGCTGCTGCCGTCCACAGGCAGCTGGTCCCTGCTCCCCAGAGCATCTTGACTCGGCTCTCAGCGTCTCTGCTCCCTTTTGCTCTCCTGCTTGCTGCTCGTGAAACCCAGAGGCTTCAGGAACCCCTTTCCCCTCTGAACTGGATTTTGGAAAATATTTAACTGACCTCCCAGTGGAAAAGGGATCAGCGAGTTTGTGCAGCTAAATAACAAGTAGGGAAGCTTTCCTTTTATTAGTGCTGCATAATAAACATGAAAGAAGTGATTCCGTGGTTTTGGTCCCATAAGTATTATCTCTAGAACACGTGCTTGAAATAACAGCATGCTTAGTATGTGAACAGAGGGGAAAATAGGCTTAGCAATAAGTCTCAGTGCATATCTCGGACAGCTGTTGCCATGTGTACTGTGAAAATTCTGGTTTTTAATGTGCCAAACTAATCTGCAGTTGTCCTGCAGCTGTGCCATGAGAACCCCTAATGCAGCTGAGACGGGGATCTCCAAGATAATAGCAAATAGGAATTGATCTGAAATTAATCTGGCCTTGTTTGTGAGCAGGAACACACAGGCATGTAATCCCTGGAGACACCAGGCTTTCCCACCAGCTAGCTGAAGCTGGCATCCTCCAGTCACCCACAGCATTTCTCACAGCTCTCAGAGCTGTATTTGTGCTTGGTGTAGGGCTGCCCCAGTCCCCTGAGCTCCAGTGAGGAGCACTGTAATCCAGGATCTTTCTGAATTGTCGTGAAATATGCCTTTATGATGGCTTATTGAAAACTGGTGATTCAAGTATTTGGCTATCAAGGTCTTGAGAAAGGGCAAAAGCCTGTTTGTAGTTTGGAGACTTAACTATTGTAATAGGACTTTTCATTTCTTATATCTCTTGTACTACTTTTGGGTCACCTAAAACATTTTTTCCCATCATCCAGATAAGTATCTTTATAACAAAAACAATTTCTTGGGTGTATATTGCTATTTGGAGTAAAACTTGCAGTTTTCACACTGACCGAGTGGAGCAGTGTGTGTTCAGTGTAATGCTGCTATCTGGAGAACAGTATTAAAAACATTTATCATATGCTTTGTTCTTCTGCTCACTGCATGGGTGTTTCACGTTGAACAGATAAAATGCTGCATGCATTTGATGTGCAGCACAGTGCTCCTCCCTGAGATGTTCATCCTTACTAGCATTGCCATTGCGTCCTTCTGATGCCATACCACCGTATCTACCAAATAGTCTCTGGACTTTTATCTCTTGCATGCTTTAGTTTTCAATAAATGTGTCATGTGGTAGTTTAGAATAGCTGCTGGTAAAATAGCTGCCCAGCTGTTCTCTGAGACCACAGGCCTGAGGTTTGAGGCTGAGACTGGGAAAGGCTGGGTATTAGCAAATCGGACTGAATGCAGCTCCCGTTCCTGTAACTCTTATTTGGGTGACTTGTCATATGATGACCACAGGAAACATGGCCTGTGCATGGTCTCCCCTGCTTTGTCTTGTCCCATGTGACACTGAAACATTAAAAGTTTCTTGTTTCACGGTGTTATCTTTTCACTTGCCATAGGTCTAACAGCAGCTGGTCCGAAACTCGTTTGATTGCCGATGGCTTTGCAGCAGAGGGGCTTTGTGCACAGCCTCTCATCCCATGGGAGAGCTTCCAGAGCATCTGCTCCTGCTGTGAGGGAGAGGCTGTGAGCCTGCCCAGTCCCTCAGACCAGCTGCCAGCTGCTTATCAGGGGGCTGTGGGTGTTCTGGAGCCTTTGTGTTAGGTGCTACATTGGAAGTGTTTGCTGTTCTTTGCAGTCTGATTTAATTAGGAAAAGAACAGTAGGGGTTCAGTTAGAAAAAAACAAAACAACAAAATAAACCCACACAGAACAGACAGATACTAAACACGCATTAAACTGCTTTTTAAAATTCATTTTAAAACATTATTTAGAACCAAAACCATTCTAAAGAGGTGAGCCAGCATAATTCAGTGAATTGCCTGGAATTGCTGATAAGGTAGATGTCGGTAATGGATGCAGAAGTTGTTGTGTTGGATTATCCATATGGGCAATGTCAGTGTATCATCTGACTTGCTTTTATTTTGTACATCTGCTTGTTTGTGTCTAGACCTTCCCAGTCGCTTCTTCCTGAAGGGTCTCGTGTGGTCTTTTTGAAAGCACGTTTATTAATGGTTATTTTCCTACCCAAATGGAAATTCTATTTTAATGGCTTAATGCTCTACTGTCACTTACTGCTTATTTTTGTGACTAACTGAATCCTTCTCCTGAAACAGCTCAGTATCTGAAATGAATAAAGAATATAAGAAGTTAGCTTGCTGGTATCCCATCCTATTGTAAGAAATCACTCGCTGCCTTGTATCTGTGGTGTTATTGCTTTCTTACGGCATAGATGAAATCATAGAGAAGGCTGGAGATCAAAACTATTTCCCATTATGTGTACATTGAAAAACATTAGCCTAATATCTTTCACAAACAGGAGAAATGACCTCAAATGAAAATAAGTAATCTGTTCGTATAGGCTTAAAATATGTTTACAGCAGTAGAAAGAACTGAATCTTGTAGCTGTGCCTCCCTGCTGTATCTTATCTCTCAGGTCAGTAGATAGGTACTAAAATGAGCACAAGGCTGGGGACCATCTTTTCAGTTTCTTTCTGAAGAGTGGTGTTAACTTTCTTTTGTATCAAATTTTTCTGACTGGGAGGAGAAGAAATGTTTCTCTGCTTAGAAAACAAATGCACCTCCAGTGTGGATTATGAGAGTCCAAGATGAAAATGCGTTTGAAGGCTGAATTGACCTAATCTTCCCAGTTGGATTTTCCCATTTCAATCCATTTTTGGTGTATTTTTTTGAAGACCTATTTGAGGTTAGGTGCCTTATGCATACAATATGACTATATATGAAACCATACTCAGTTTCTCAGTGTTTAATTGAAGAAGGAAAGAGTATGGTTCACAGGGAGCATAAGGCTGTGGAAATGTAAGAAATTCTGATAACACCACAGTGAGCACGTGTGATGTGTGCTTATACAAAGCATAAGCACCTAAAATGGCTCATTTAAGTTAGTTCATTTGATGTGAACTTAGCATTTCCAGAGCTCTCCTGCAATAGCTGTTTTAAGTTCAAATGCTTATTTTTCCATGCAAAACGTTATTCTGCACATTTGCTCTTAAATTTTTATTAGAAAATTTTCTAATGTAGCAGAAAGGGCTTTAGATTTTTGTCTTGCTTAAAATTTGATTTTCAGTTACATGATAGGACTATAAGGCTGTTAAAAAAGATTATTTGGTCAATCCAAACACAATTGCTGTAGTCTATTTCAAGACCTATAATCCTTTTCACTAACTTAAACATTCTTCTAGTTGGTAAAGTAGCTAGGCTATGAAGCATTTTTTCCCCACTAACTGATTTTTTTTTTTTTTGGCCATGACAATGAAATATGTGGGCAGCAACATGCAACAAGGATAGAGATATTGATGAGAGACTTCAAGACACCTGTGATCCAAAGAGAGCATGCAGGGTGGATGCCTGATGCTACTAAGTCCCAGAGCTAGGCAGGACAAGAGGAACAAAAGACCAGTAACATGCCCAGGAAAACACTAATTTTGTCTGATTCCACCTGGATGCCAACGCTTGTGAGGGAGAATCATTGAATCAAAAGCAGATCTTACATCTCACATCACTTTCTTCCAGTGATCATGTTTTTCCTTCCTGCCTTTCCTTTCCAATTGCCTCAGCTTCAGAGGATGACTTGTCGTAGTCTTTATTTAAGCAGATGGGCTATCGTTCTTCAAAAGGGAAAACAGAAAAGCTATATTGGTAGCTGCTTAGTGGGAGAGGAGACCTTGTGTGTGGGAGCTTTGGCTTTCACTGTGACCAAAAGAAAGTGGACCTGTGCCTGTAGAGAAGCTGGCTATTAAAATAGCCTATTGCTACTGTGTGAAGGTGATAGATGATGTGGGGAAAAAGAGTAAGAAATAGTAAGGCTAAAAGGATAAAAGATGATTGTTCACTGTTGCCTATTGGCTAGGGAGACAGCAGAGATGTATTTGGGTGATGCTGCAGATGAAGGCTGTGCAACCTCTTTGAAGCTGGGCCCAGCTGTTAGTTTTAGGATAATTCCAGGTAAGTTGCATGGATCACAGATGCCCTCCTGTGCTGGATTCTCCTGATCACTTCTCTGTGTGCAGAGTACGAGATGCTTAAAGAAAGAATTGGTTTTAAGCTGTTGTAGGAAGTGCCCTGCTGCATGTAAAATGCTTACTTAAAACCTACAAATTAAAACTTAGTGGTGAAATGTAGTTGTTGCCTCTTATGAGGCAGTGAGTTGACATTGAATAATAGAAACAATAAAAACACTTATTACAGGAGGAAGGTGATATCCCAGGTTCTGCTATGTGTTGGCAACTAATGACATGGTAGTGCTGATCCATGCGCTGCAGTTAAGGCTGTAAGAAACCAGTATGCTTTGAATGTGATATGGATATGCCCACAATAGAAGATCAGGAAAGCAGTTTAACTGGGTCATATATTAAAGATCCCCCCCCTTCAGTTGTGCTTTTGGAAGTAGATAAGTAAGCCAGTGACAAAAATACATTCTCCGTATGATTTGAGAGGAGATGACTGAGCAAGAGCATGCAGCAGAATTTTAGTCCAAGACTTGAAGGCAATTTGAATTCAGTATACAATAAATATCGTTCTTAGTCTCCATATACAGCAGCCACCCCACCATAAAGCAGGATTGATTTTGTAGATTTTATGGGGATAAAACACTTTCTCCACTTGCAAAGGATTCACAAAGTAGATTAATGAAAAATATTCATGAATTAACCAGGTTAATTTCTTGAGGTATTAAATCCATACCATACAAAATTCAAGAACATTTATAATAACAAAACCAAACCCCAAACAGACTGAGAAATTTGAAGACCTAATGGGAAAAGGTGGAGACACTAAAACCTACTTGCATGAAAGTTGTGTAGCCTCTGTGCTTGTGGTATATTTTGTTTTATGGGTGGTTTTTGTCAGTGTGCTGGTTTAGAGAGCTCGTGTTGTGAATCTTTACCTACAGGAAGCATAGTTCTACCTGGCAAAACTTTATTAAAAATCTTCTATGTATCCAGGATAGCCAGATGTAATTTGGCTCGTAAGCAAGAGAAGCAGACATTAAATTGGCATGTTTTTGTTTGCATTATCTAGGGTCTCTGAAGCAATTATTTCTGCATATGTTAGCAAGTCTGGAAGTCTTTCAGTCTTCATATTTACAGGGCAGAGACAATAGCCGCAAGGTCTGATCCTTGAAGTAGTACAGAAGTTGACAGATCAGGTGTATGCTGATGCCTATAGTAGATGTACATAGCAGATTATTTTTTTAGCATTAATAAATGCTTTACTCCCATTGCTGGCCCTTTTACCTCATGTATCTGGAAACAAGGCTTGTGCACAAGTGTTGTCTATTGCAGCCTCTAGGAATTTAATATTAATTCCCTTCATCTGGGTAGTTCTGCTGCCTTGGCTGAGAATACTTTATAATTAGTGGCATTTTTCACTTTGGTCCATTGCTTGTTCCTGTTATTTTCTCCACATGAGAAGAGTTAGTTTTATTTTATAAGTGGTTGATAATACAGTGTATGCTGTTTCTGGGTGTTAATGTGTGTAATCTAGAAACTCACCTCCTGCCTGCCCACTTCACTGCAGTCCACAGCAGGAAGAGCCTTCATCCAGTGAAGGCAGTCCTAGGACTTAATTTCCTTTCTGCTGGAGGACTCTAAGCATAAATTTTCCAATTCTAAGTCAACCTGGCTGTTAAGGGCCCTGAAATACACTTCTTGTACTCCCTCTTGTTGAGAGGAGCAATTTCTATAGGATGTTTAAGTACCAATTGGTCCAAAAAGCAGGAGAGTTGCTATACAGCTGAACCCTTCAAGCATTCCCTAGAGAAAGGAAAGCCACCACTCAAGTCCACCACCAGTGTGCTTTGATTAACAGGTGAGGGAAGAGTTATCATCTGCTATTCTCTCTGGTGAAGACTGCAATTACTAGGCATCAGAGTGGTGCTCCTCCCGAAGCAGGAGGAACTGACATTTGGTGTCTCCCACCCACAATGAGCACAGCAAGGTCTGGCTCCTTGTGTGAGGGTGGTGCTCGCTGAAGTGTGGGAGAAGTTGGACAGCTAAATTGCTGATATCTTAGTCCATGGATAAAAGAAATGTAATAAAATGGGGAGAAAATATCCTACTTAGCTTAAAAAAAAAGAATTTGTAGGAAGATACTATCGGCAGGCAGACCATGACACACTCTGATGCCTGCTACCATGCAGCAGGACCATCAGCCCTTATTTGAAATAATGATCTTTATTCTGGATTTCCAATGGAATAAGCCAGCTAATTACCAGTGTGCCAAGTTGTGAGATCGATTAAGAATTGAAACAGTTTGCATCTGCAGATGTGCTGTGCACCGTCAATTATATGGGCATCAATATTTCATTAAATCAAGACTAGTGTTTGTATGGACACTTTGATTACAGATATTATTCAGTTTAGAGGTTTTTTTTTTGGGGGGTCCTTTTTTTTTGATACAGGTGCACGTGAGCTTAGTACAGTTTATTTGTACCTGCACAAAGTGCTGTGCAGCCTACTGGAGATGTGACCCAGGTCACTTCAGGCAAAGAAGGAATGTGCTGTTTTTACATTTCTTATGGATGCGGATGGTGGCCTAACTTGAATAAAGGATTCATAGCTGTGGGTCCCAAGCAGGGATGGCTGTTTCATTTTTGTCCATTCCTCTTTCCACTTTATGCCTCTTAATTGCACGTGCCTCTCTTTTCTGTCTTGATGGCCAGCCAAGGTCTACTCATCTGCCAGTTTTTGTGGGCACAGACAACCAACTCTCCACGTGCTGTGGATATGGAGTTTGATATATCAGCTGGAGTTCTGGATTCCAGTAGATTTCATGGTACCTAAAAATTAGGGGTTGCAGCTCCCCACTAGTAACTGAACCTCCGGGAAAGAGTGCTTCTAACCTATGTAAATTCAGAGCTCCAAATGTTCGGTGAAAATTTACAGTTCTGGGATTTATTTTTCTTTTGAAGAATAACTTGGAGAGACGTGGTGCTTTCAAGTGTTGTGGATGGGACCATAGAGCAGTAATACCCTTGAAATCATGGAGCAAACTGAAATCTCAGCTCCTTGCAGCATCTCTCACTTGCTCAAATCCGTAAGTCCCAATCTGTTCAAATGCCTCCACATGCACACTTGTCTGCAATAACATTCAAGTAGTTATGACTAATCAGGTAAAGAGATGGCATTTACAGGTTTCAAGTGCCTGTGTAACTGAGGATAGCTCAGGATATTCCCAGAGCTATGCGGGGCTGAGAGCAGTAGCTCTCTGGCACTGTTCCTGTATTGTCCTTATGACACTTTTTTTTTAATGGTGCCACTCAGGGCAGCTGTAGCTATGAAAGTTCACATGGTAAATGGGGAAACTTGAGCTTCCTTACATTATGCTTAGCAAGAGGCTTTTCAGAGGTTCAAATAACACTTGAGTAGGGGCCTATTTTATTGAACCATGCAGTTTTCTGCCTTAAGAAATGAAGGTCATAATGAATGTGAGCACAAGATATGTGGGGTATGCTGTGCACAACACCATGGTCTTGAACCTATCTACCTGCTCTCATGGCCTGCTAGTACAATGGAGGCCATGGAGTGGCTTTTGGCAGAAAAATTGGTCTTGCTATGTACTGTCTCTACAATTTTTGAGTCAAATACTTCTCAGTGGATGAGGGCAATAGATGCTCTGGCCAACTGGGTTCTCCAGTTTCTTGCTGAGGTAGCTGAAAAGATGTGACCCCAGTGAAAGGTGCCTGGAAGAGAGTGTAGTAGAAATTTGGATGGAACATCTAAACATGCTTATGTCTGAGCCCCAAAAGTGGAGGCCAGCAAAGCAAGTCAAGTGATGAGACAGGTTTAGCACCAAATTCGTGTGCTCTAATTTAAGGCAGATCTTATCTCAGTAAGAAGCCTGGCACTCACTTCATTTCCAAGGAGCACAGAGGTATTTCTCAGGATACTAACCATGGAGTGACAGGGAATAGGTTCACCAGGCATGAAGAATATGAAGAGATGAGCTGATTGCATTGCTTTCTTCTCTCTGAGGGTGCTGCTGCCATTTGCTGAATCAATTATTTAGGTTTCATGAATTAGTGATTGATTAATTAAGAGACATTGAGAGTCAAGGAGTTGACTAAAATAAAACAGTGCTTTTGTGGCTGAAATACTAGTGTGAAGGATGACATTTATTTTCTTAGCTGCTTCTGTTAAAGAAGGTTTTCCCCCAAAATGAGGTATTTGGGATGGTCACACAATGAAGATACCCTTTGTTTTGTAGATGTTTTCATATAAGATGCATGAAACAAAAAAAGCTGTGTTTGCTAGCAGGTCAGAATGTGTCCTGTACATCGTACAGGGCCATGCTTACTTTTGTCACTATAGGTCATTTGCTCATATATTAATAAAAAATGCATTAAATTCATTTACCATTGTCTTCATGGACCGTTTCTAAATGTAGTATGTTTAATAGGCCATCTAAAATTCTTCCCTTTTGCTACAGGTCTCAGTTTTAAAATGTGACCATAACATTTTCGCAGCTGTAGCAGATAGTGTTTTATCTTTGGAGACATGCAATACTTCTAGAGGTCCAAATAGCGTTGAAATAAAATGCGTTAATGGAGATGCAGAAAACACTAATTACCAAGCTGAAAACTGTTCTGACAGAAGGAATTGTTCTGAGGTGTGGCTTTGCACTAGGCCTTCTAGTATATTGTTTTGTATCATTCTGCATGGAATTCAACCCTGGTTGTAACATGCTGAATGTGATGGCTCTACTAGAGTATGACTGAAGTACAGAAACTGTATGGTTTGTGCTCACTATGTCTAGTAGCATTAAACGATTGAAGCATGCCATCTGGAGATGTGGAGGGTGCAATGTGTCCTAGAGTAGATAGGAACAGGGAGAACTTACCTTGAGCCATCACTTCCTTCTCAGTTGCAGGCTGTCTGTCCAAGAGGCCACTCCCGTGGAACTGGCAGGGCTCAAAACGCACTCCTAGGGGGCATTTTGCTGCTGTTTTGGAACAGTTTGCTTTGAGTTTATTTTTGCTTAGTTGTGATTGCTTTGGAGACTGCTTTGTAGCTAACCTCCAGAGTAGTCTCAATGCTGGAGAGACATCCTGTTGTTTTTCTGGCTTGTCTTTCAGAAGTTACAGTTTCTGAAAGTGGCTGTAGAGCTTATGCTTTATTCTGACTTGAGCACTTACAAGATAATTCTAATCAGATATTTTCTAAAGCCTCGATAACAGGAACTGAAAGGAACAGAAAACTATATCAAGGCCTCTTTTGCTTCCTGGAGCCCAGTGCTTGCTGTCTGAATTTTAAATGCATATAAATCAGGAATGCTTGTGGTGCACAGCACTGACCGTTTGTGCAGTGCAATTCATAGATGCCCCTGAGGAAAATCTCTTTTATGAGAGGGAGGCCAGCAGCAGCCATGAATAAATGCTAGGGTGCATTTCTGGACTGAGATATTTACTGTGTAATGACTCTATAATGAAAAAGTGTACGCACTAAATAACTTCTGTCAGTAAGTACTTAAAACCCAGCTATTTTACTGGTTCTCAGAAGAATGTGCCTACTTGTTCATGCTAGCTTTTTTCTTCTTTCCAGAACCGTATACGTTTACAGTGGCGATCAGCCATACATAGTAAGAAGTGTGTTTCTCACCTTGTAGCTCCCTTTCTTCCTGGCCTCTTGGAGCTATGATTCCAGAACCCTTGTGCTTGGCAGGTTCTTGAAATTGCTATGCTGCTTTTTGAGCCTGGAATTGCATTTTTAATATCTTGGCAGATGGTGTTCTTACGCTTACGAGTTTTACACCCACAGTCCCCTCTGGTGCCAGTTGCGTATTTCTTCTGAGGAGCATTTTTCTTCTCTAATTACAGCATGCTGTGGGTTTTTTCCTCCTCTTCTAGCAGTAACATGTTTCTGCAGCCCAGGATATGTTATCGCACAGTTTGGAAGGTGGAAAGCACTGACCTTCAAAGTCGTTGCTTCTGTTTTCCCTCTCCCTTGGTTTCTGCTAATGTGAAATTCAATTCCATTAATGTTTTGTAGCCTGTTATGCATCTCCAAGTGGTTGACTGTTACAGTAAATGGGAAGAGATTGGAAGTGCTGTTTGGCAAACAATCTCAGCTGTATAGGCTGCCTGCTGAGTAAATAAACCCACCAGTTAAATCTATCAGTGTGCATTTAAGTATGAGAAAGGGGAAAATGTGGCCTTCTGTTGAAACATAAAGAATGTAGAAATGAGGACATCACTCTTTCTAAAAGTTAATGGGAGACAGATAATGTCATTGTCATATGAAGGAGCTTTCAGCATGAAAAAAAACCCCACATTTTTCCTGATCTTTGGAACGCTGTATGGCAGCCTCATGTTTGAGTCCCCAAAATGTACTCCTAGGACATCTGTACCTGTATGAAGGCTTAATGAAGTAGTTTGGAAACTGGGTAGCAGAAAGTAAATGTAGAGACTAGGGAAGAGAATGGTGCAGTGGTACTTTCTTGAAGCAGGGCTGGAGGATTAACCTGGCTGCTGATAAGCAGGGTGTCTCTGAAGCAGCCTCCCTCAGATGGCATGCCCCATCTCCGAATGGCCAGGAACCATGTTGTGGTTGACTGGCTCAAGCCACCAGCTATGAAATGCCCCATCCCAGTGCCAAGGGCTCTCTAGTCATCAGAACCATCCCAGGGAATGATGACTACAGTTCAGGGCCAGATGGTGTCTGTCTCTGTAACCTGCCTCCTTCCTTGGTTCTTCTGAAATTATGACCACAGAACCTGGATATCACGCATGGGTGGGGGTAAATGTTCCTGCATCTGGACTCTAGGGACATCCCGAACTGCTGTTTGGGTGCCAATTTAAAAACAAAGGGCTTTTTCTTCACCACTAATATAGAGCTCCTAATGTGCCTTTTCAAACTAACATGAAAAATCTATGTATATCTTTTGTAGATTAGGTGATACATGCAGTTGATTGGAAAAGAAACTTTTACAACAAAGAGAAAAAGCTGAGCTCAAACATTTGTTTTCAATTTTCTTCCTTGCAATGTTTCCTTTTTTTTGCTATTACATCTTCCACCCATATTGTCATTTAAGTCATTCCCAAGTAAGATTATTGCATGTTAGAAGTGGGAGGTTAAAGCCATTTTATGTTTACTTCATTTTATTTGTTCTGGATTTAGAAATAAAGCCTTTTGATAGAGGTAGTATATGCAAAGCTTTCAGTTTCATATTATGGAACATGCTGTTATGCTCAGTTTGTTCTATTAAAAATCTAAACGAAAATTGCAAGTTGGGGTTGCTCAGAGAGGGCCTGCAGGAACGTTACTGGATTTCTTGTTAACTAGGGAGTTTCTCTCCACTGTCTCAAACAATAGACCTGGGAGCCTCAAAAGTTTCCAAAGCATCTAGGCAGGTTTATCTGGTGTTACAGGCACTTGTTACCTGTGAGTTTGTGCTATTGTCTGGTTCTGGAACTGTAGTACATACTCAAAGAAAAGGAGAGAGAAGAGAGATGGTGGCTCCACAGGGAGGATGTGTTATGTGAATTCTTTCCTCTGAAACTGTAACACTTCAGCTGTCATAAGTGAAGCAGGATAAACACTCTTCCCTTGTAGGGTTTTGGTGGTTGCTTACATATACCGATGTTAGTTCTTTTCAAATATGGGACTAACATACTACATCTCTCTGCTGTACAACTTTTCTTCATGGGAAGACTGGTTCTATTTTATTATGTCTTTTCCAGAAATAATAAAGAATAGAAAGAATTCTCGCATAGAAATAACTCTGTGCTGTACACCCTTCTATGCTACACCCTTCTGTAACACAGTCTGCAAAGCACATGCGAGTACCAAGAATGACTAACACAACCAGCTATGTATAAGTGAACTTAAACTGCTCTATAGAGAGAATGCCAGGTTTCCCAGGGAAGTACTCAGTATATCTGAGGGTTCAGATCTCAACCAGTAGGTGCCCCTATGGGGGGAAAAGATGTACGGCCCATTGACTGATCCCAGAAGTCAACAATGTCTTCCTGGCTTGTCTGCAACAGTATCTCCCCTAACATTTTACTTCTTTTAAGCCATTTTATACTATTTTCTTGGTTTTAGGTGGAGCTTGAGTGACTCTAGTCATATGTACCTTTGTTACAATTGGTATGAAATTTTCTCTCTTTTGCTTTAAGGTAATAGGCTCAGAGGAATTCAGAGTGCATGCTCAGTGAGCGGTGCTTACACCTTGGATTACAATGAGATTATAATAAGCAACATTCACCCAGAGGATGTGATTTTGTTATCAGCTTGGCTCAGGGCTGGCCATGCAGTCTGTCAGGTCCATAGTACCATCAGGTTCCCCATTCCCACAGAACCTGGCTGCAGTGTGTCACTCCTCTCCACATGCTGTGCTATTTCTCTTAGAGTCAGCGCACCAAGTCCCCCTGGTGTTGCCAATATCTAAGGTTGCAGTTTGTGTTGCCAAGGGAACTATCATGGAACAGATTCCTTGTATATCTGCTGCATCTCACCCTGGGAGCTTCCTCAGCACTGAATCTGCTCTTAAGATGTGGACGTAGGGTTAGTCTCAATAAACCACCTCCAGGTACTATTCCATACACATTTATATCAACTAACACTTTGACAAAAAACAATCCAGTTCAAGTTGTTGTGGAAAACCTGTTTCCTACATGACAGATTACCTTTCCTGCCTTGAGTTAGAGTTATATTACTTACCTCTGCACTATATAGATGTTTTAAATTGTGATGCTCATTCTAACAATACCATAAAATACTTGTTATTAATATTTCAATTTTAGGCGTTCTGTGAGTTCCATCACATCAGATTATTTCTGTGAAAATCAGCAGAATTTTAATTGGCTTAGTTTCTCCAAGTCAGTGGTGGATGTTCTGCCTTCACTTGTGCTGTACTTTGTGTTTAACATTTGTGTTTCCCTGCTGCTGCTGTTGTGCATTTGGCATTGTTAGGCAGGCCGCAATAAATCCAAATGGACACATTTATGACTAGCCTCCCGTCTTATAAAGTTGAATTATGCTGTATTTAAAATAACTTCCAAAATGTGCTGATGTCTTTGCTCCACTTGCAGCTTGAGCTATTGAGTAACTGTGTCATCATCAAAACTTGTTTTGTGATTATTTCTTTGGGGACTAACTTTTAACATATAAGATTCTGCTTCCTTGGATTAAAATTTCATGTGGCTGCTGCTAGCTGCGTTATAATATAACCTGATTTAGGGTTCTTTTGTGCAAGGCATTTTATAAACAAGACTATGGTTTCTGCCTCAGATTCCCGATCCAGTAAATAGTTAAACCTCACATGTGACAGGATGCTAGCTGTCATAGGGTAGGCTGACCCAGGCCAGTTCTGTATAGAGAAAGTCTATATTTGAATAAAATATCAATGGGGGCCTGCTGTGGAGTAACTGTTCTGGCTGGTCTTTCCTCAGAAATATATTTGTACATACATGACTGTAATGAATGACTGCACAAATAAAATTACTGAAATGTGTGAATGTGTGCTTGTAGAGGTTGGGATTTGGAAATGTAACCTCTGACAGAGGACTCAGCAACCAGTTATGTAGCCTTGAATATAAGGTTTGCTTTCTTGAGCTTTGCTTTTGTCTCTTACCTATGAGAAGAGGTAGATACTGAGAGAGCAGAAGAACCTAAAACTATTCCAGCTTTGCTGCTGTTGGAATCAGATGGATTCTCTGCATCTACATAGTGGTGCAGATGCTTAAGAGCCTTTCTGGTGCAGCCTTGAATCCTGTAATGTCTTTCACGGAAGAAAAATCCTAAAAGGTAAGTGATAGATCTGTTGGTTTTGGATATCCAACACTGAAACTAATCTGTTGCAACGTCCCTTTCTTTTTTGTTCTTGCTAAACAACGGACTTGATCCCAAGTTGGGGTAAAGTTTAGTGCTTTCAGCATCTAATCACCACCTTAAAGGTTTTTCTAACTTCTTTCCATAGCCACCTTATCTGTGCAACTTAAAAATAAATATCTCAATGTTTTTTTATTACTGAGTATGTTAGCTCTCCTTTTCATAGCTGACTGCTATTCAGAGCTTGATAGTGACTCCTCCATCTTCCTTTTTGAGGACATTTTTCGTGCTGTTGAACTCAGAAGACCTGATTTACATCAATTTCTACTGTTTGCTTTTGGAAGCAGTGACTTCTGAGCTGTAGTGTATATATGTGACGGTCTTAGTCCTCAGCAGCTGGGAGTTAGTTACACCGTGGCTTGTCCTAATAAAAACCTTAGTGTTTTTATTCCTGTTAGGAGTGGGGAAGCTGCTGAGAACTGGGACTATTGTGCACACTCCATCTCCTGCTAAGAGTTGTTCAGTTACTTGTTATTTTAAGCTGATGTTTTAACAGTATGCAGTGAAGTCTATGTGAAGAAGGATTTGGAGGCTACTAGAAGGAAGATGATGCTGAGGAATGGGACAGAAATGAAGAGAAGGATGAGAGAAGGGAAACTAGTACCATTTGGGAACATATCAACCTTGTTTGATCTTACTGACTCCTCAGGTTCTGAGCCAACATCTGAAAAGTAAAAATGTTAAACTTCTCAACTTTTACTACAGAGATTCTGATCCAGATTTCTGCACAAACTGCTTATGGCTGGCTGCAAAGAGTTCTTCTGCGATATGAATGCCACCTATGATCCTAAGTTTCAAGCCAGGCTTGTTGGCCATTATAGTGTAAGGAATTTTGGCTTCTCTGAGGATTGCCATATGTCATCTGTTACTAGTGATGCGAATTCCCAAACACTTCCTGGGACTTACTACATACTTATTCTGGAAGGATGACTTCCTTGTGCATGGCCAATTTATAACACATGGCAAATTTAGCATCACTTATTTTAAAACCAGGCACTTCCTTAACCTTAAACCTCTTTAGAAAATAATTATAGGGAAATGTTTTGGGGGTATAAAAATGTAATACCATGTTTTCATTTTGTTGTGGCATTTTTCTCTGCCAGTTTTATTTCTGTAATATAGTTTGTTCCTTTTACAAGACTCTGTAGTGAGCATAAATAGTGGAATCAAAAGATACAATCCATTCTAGTTCTTCTATATCTCAACTAATGCATATTCAACCAATGCTAACTTAGATTTTATAGCCATGTTTAGGATTAATAACATCAAATCTAAATATTGCATCATTTTCAAGCCTCTACTACTGGTCTGAAACAAAGGAAACAACTACTGGTAATTTCTTTGAGTATGAAGTCAAACATTTGTCAGTGAATATGTGCATTTTAAAAATAAGCTGAAAAAGATGCCTGTAAAAGTAACTATAAAAAGTAACCATAAAAGCTAATAATACAAAAACCAGCCTGTCCCTGTAACTTATAATGCTTTGCAAATAACTGTTTTTCACCCTTATATTACATGATTTTTTCTCTTGTTGATAGCTTCCATTATTGGTGTAGAATTGTCTCTTAGCATATAAAAATAAACTTAGAACAGTAATAGCATGGATTTAATGACGCAGATGAATAACTTCTAATGCATCCAAGAATGTATCCATTACTTTAAGAAAGCAGGGTCTCATAGCTATTGCAGACTTGGATTCCAGTGTTGGACCAGCACAGACATTGTTTGGCTTGAAGTTGTTTGGCCAAGCAATACACAAAGTAGTATTGGAATTAGGAAGTTAACACAAGTTTGCAACTACTGACCACATGGGGAAGTTGCTCCTGGTTGTAACACCCAGCGAGTTTGATTTCTGGGGAAAAAGTCTGCAAAAGAAAACAATAGTCTAAGATGCTTAGACCTCCTTTTATGACATGCTATTTATAAAATGTGTCAATGGTTATGTCTACACAATAGTCTAGGCTGGTCCTGAACTTGAAGACACTTAAAATGCCTGGTGGACACACAGGGCAGTCCCTTGATCTCTGAAAGTTTTATTCCACTGTGTCTGTATTATATATCATGTATGTTATATTCCACTGTATCTCTGTGAACACAAGGTTGAACATGCAGAGCTGTGCTCCATGGAGCTCCCCATGGGTGTAAAATGTAGCCAGGATGGAAGTCCTGAGTAGGAATATCCCTGATTGTGCTGTGTTTGTGTGGAAATCACTAAGGCAGAGCTCTAGTGATGCTCTGCTACCAGTGGGCAAATACTGCTTTCCAGTGCTGGCCAGGAGCCCAGGGCAAGCACAGCCAATGAGTGTCTGTGGTAGTGTGATTGGATCTCTATTTGAGAAAGTAAATCAGTGGAACAACTTGAAAATCTTTTTTTTCACCCTCCTGTAGGGACATTTTAGCTCTAAAATCCTTTATTTTTGTCTTACCTTTTCAACTTCTAAAAGATAAGTCCTTGTTAGCAGTTTATAGTGATGAAGATATGAGTGGAGAGGAAGGGAGTGTTCAGTACCTGCCACCTGATAGGATTTATGCAATATAAAATATAAAGCTTGGAAACAAATTCATAGTGCTTGATTGAGAGCTCATCCTGAATTACTTAAAGGCATGTCCAAGTAGATATAGTCAGTGTGCTGATGTGTGGCTGCTATTTATACTGAGGAGGGAAAGATAAACTTGAGTAAGGAGTCAGCATTTCTGCAAATCTCTTCACCTGTGAAATGTCATTGCTAAATATGCTGGCAAGTGCTCCCTTTGTAATCTTGCAAATACCAGACAGTTAAATTAGAAGGGGAATTTTCTGACTGGAGTTGCAGGAGAGAGATGCTGGAGAGGGGCTTCATAACTTCATGTCCCATCTTGATCTAATCCTAGGAAAGGACACAGATATACCTGGTATATTTTAAATTTTTGTTTTGGACTGTTCTATTGTTTTCTAGATTTCTAGAAAATCAGCAGTTATGGTGTCTTTCATCACGATTCAACACTGACTAGTAACCTTGGGTATTGACTGCTGCGTGAAATGTTCCTGTGGTTATCAACCTGGATCTCTGTCAAAGAATAGATAAAGATCCTGTGATCAACCCAACTCATTCTAGGCCTCCAAAGAAGAACTACTTTTTCAGTCTTATGTTCTTACAGATTGTCTCAGTGGGAACTGGTGTTTTTCTGGTGTATATTGTATGAAAAATTTTGTTAATAGTGCAGCTTTCATGCATAAGGCCCATTTGAAAGAAGTGTGCTGTTAGTATGACATTTGCATTGCTCCCAGGTGTCTCTATAGTCAGATCTTGCAAACTCTCTGTAAACCTCTGCTTGTTGATGCAATCCTAGATGGAGATTCAAGAGGAGAGCCTAGGCATGATGTTCTGTTATGAAAAAGCAAACTACAAGAAATGAAATATCTCAACACCTCCCCCCCCCCCTCCAAAACTCTAGTGGGGTGAAATTAATATCTTTGTGCAGTGGGCCTAGCACACAATGCTTTTGAAATATACTGGAAACAAAACTGTCTTCCCTCACAATTTCTTGCTTCTGTTTGTTTTCAGTGGACTTGTCCCTCATTTGTGTCAGGGCAAGAGCAGAACAGGTTCTTGTCTAGATATTCAAGGTGAATGCTGGTTCCCAGTGCCTCCATTCACTGTCAGCTTGTCAACCCAAAAAAAGTCTCTTATCAGCTGAGAGGAGGTGGGTGATTTTCCCAAAATGTTATGGAATTGTGTATCTATTCTCTTTAAAATGAAGACTGCTCAAGTGCTCTCTTAAAGAGTGTCTTTTCATGTGGGCCTTACACGGGGTTACATGTGGTTCTGTGGTGCTGTGCTCGATTCTTGCTATGAAATCTATTACATTCATTTCACTTTAACATGAATGGATTACTGTAGAAATCAACCTTACACTGATTTATTATTTTCTTTTTTTTTAAGCCAAGAAATCACTGATATCACACAAAGCAAAACTATCTTGCCTACTGCATCTAAGTAACAGACTGAAGGCTGTTCCTCTCCTTCAAAAACTTCAATCACTTCTGCTGTGCAGGAAAAACTCATTCTCGTGCTGAGCATATTTCCCTGATATCAATACTGTGTGTCCTATTGAAATGAGGCATCAAGAAGTGGGAAATTTTGGGTTTGACCTGATGAGTTCTGTATGTTTTTAGCATCTAGGAAGTGTGTGTATTTTTTGTGTGTGTGTGCAGAAATGCTTTCCTTCCCGCACTTTTTATCTATCATTAGATAGCTGAATTTTATGGCAAATGCATTCCAATCTTAAGTGGAAAACCTGAAAGTAATATTTAAAATAAGAAATAGTCTACTTCCTAGGTGGACTTCTATAGTTTCTCTTCCCACCCCTTCTTTCCTTTTGCCAAATAACCTTATGAGGATCCCTCTATTGCTGCTTGGAAGCCAAAATGCAGAAGTGTGAGCTCTGATTCTAATCATGATAATACGTCTGCTCAGCCCAGCTCTGAGAATTCACTGTAAGCAAATGTCTTTTTTTATTATTGATTTCTTTCTTTCCCCCCTCTAGGGGATGTACTTACTCAGACTGCTAGTTGTCACTTTGAAATGTCAGAGATGCCATTTTGACATTCCTTTGCAGGAAAACAATGACAACTGGAGGTCAAGGAAGCTATGGGTTTTAAAGAAATAGAGCTCTAGTATGGTTCAGTGCATCTCTAGAGCTAAGTGGCATTGACATAAAGTTAGACAAGGATATACATTTCACGATGTATATTTCACAATAACTAAGATGAAGTGACTGAACCAGCTTGTGGTTGCTGCTCAAGTAGGTAACATATCACCTACTTAAACCTTTTCTTAATTCCATATTCAGGTTGAAGAATGTTTCATGGCAAGAACATTAGCTGTTGTCAGTAAATCAGAAGCAACTTGAAAGTGATTTCTAAAATTATGTACTTCTACATTTTTTTTGGGTAGGATTGAGCTCCATATAGGCTAAAAATATATATATATAATAGGTGCAGCCCTTACAAAAAAACTGTGGTATTTATAACTTTTCTTTTGAAAATAAAGCACAGAAATATGTAAGCTTACATAACAAGAAAAGAATCTTATATTCTAATCATTTTCATTTATTTCTGCTGAGCTCCAAAGAGTTTTAGTTAGATTATTAAAGTTATAGTATACAATAGTGCTAAAATTCTTGCTTTGTAGCTTGGGGGCAACCTTTGAATCTATCGTTAATTAAACACATGGAGTCTGACTGTGTACTCCCCGGGATCTGAATTTCACTGCTTTGATTTTTGGAATAGCAAAGCAACACCCTGTGTGCAAATGATGGGAGTCTTGCAGCGGAGTAAGTACAAGGGAACAGAGAGCTGGACCTTGAACGCTTCCTTTTGGTCTGGAATTGTTTGTGCTGTCTGTGCCTCTGTCCCCAGGGACCACACGTTTGCAAACCGTTTAGAAACCAGCTGAGATGCTGCAGACGCTAGGTGGTGCTTTCAGTCCAATATTGAGGACCAGAAACAGAAATGCTGATGGGAGTTGTAGAGGCAGCTCCCTACCAGTCCCTGTTCCAGTCCCTGGAAGTTGGAGGGTTAATGGAGCTTGAAAGCTTTTTTAAATATCCATGCTTAGTGCCATGGACTTAAGAGGCAGATTCTTCTTGTACTCCCCTGCATATCAAGTTACTCCTGGTTGTTGCCCCTGTTGGCAGTCGAGGATGGAGATTAAAACATCCTCTGAATATGATCTTTTCGGTTTCTCTTGGAATCCTGGGAATGCTATCCCTCTACAGCTGCCGTCTGCTTTGTCTTGCAGATTTGTTCCCCTCCTTAGATCACACTGACTTTATAGACTATTGGACATAAGTTGACTTGTTTTTAAAAGGCTTTTCACATTTACAAGCTGTAAACTTAAAAATAAATGTGTTTTCAGTGAGCTTTGCTCCTCCATTGAGACCTGCTGCCCAGAAAATACAGGTTTGGTTTTGGCAGATGCAGTGTCTGTTGCAGGTAATAAAATAATTGGTTGTGATAAAGTTTACATGTGGAAAAAGTCTAGGAGACTTATGTTCCTCTATAAAAAGAAAAAATATTCTGTGTATAGGTGGGCTTGCAGGCTGAGTACAGCAATCTCCATCTGCAAGTCTGCCATAGGTGACAGTGCAATGTATGTTCTGGAACAGTGCTGACTCACTGCAAAGTGACAGCAAATTAGTAACACGATGCTGTCAGGGCTCCCTTTTCTGATGTCACAAGCTGTATAAGCCTAAAACACAACAGCTTTTGCTTTAGTACAGGCATATAGCTGATGGATCACTTCTACATCTTCCTCTGAAAGGACTTGCGATGTGCATTTGAGATCATTCATAGTGTAATTTTTAGAAACAGAGCTATGAATATAAAATGTGGTTTCAACTCCTGATATGTAATGCCAAGCTGATGTGTAGCCCTGGGAGATAGATGCAAAAGGCTTTGCTGTTTATGTCAAGGTGTTTCAGGAGGGACTTTTGTTGGCTTGATGAAGTCCTAAGGTAGGAGCATGCTCTAGAGAGAACTGGTTTTCCAGAGGGTGGCCAGCAATATCTTGCTGAAGCTCAGGCCTCTCAAATAGGCTTTAAATTAGGTGCAGAAGTTGCTACCTTAAGGCTCAGATGTGTTTTTTTTTTTTTTGTGTGTTCAAAATAACCATGTTTTTATTCCTGCTCCTAAGCTCCAAAGCTCTTTTGATGTCCCTCTCTTGGATGGGTTTGAAAGTGCTCTTGACCTCTTCAGAGTAGATCCAACTTTCTCAGTTGCTTGACAAATCAGCTGTTTGCATTTTGAGTATGAAATTCATGCTGGCTGGCTGAGAGTTTTTTTCTGGTGAATGGAAGAGTTTTGATCACTGAATGACTTAGGTGTTGTGTGAGCTGTGAACTTTAAGCAACATAAAACTGTTTTTTTGGCTAAAAACAACAAAAAACAAAAACCAACCTTAAAAATGCATTTATCATTGGATTCACACTTAGTATGATGCTTAATGAAAAGACATTAAGAGTTGAGCGACAGAATAGTGTGCTTCTGATCATGGACAGTTATTCCTGTATGTTTGACTTTGCTTAGCTCTACTAAGTATCTTTCAAAGACTTTAAAACTTAGTTTTTTTTATTAGTAACCTGAGGTTAAAATAGAGGAACGCTACTAAATGAGTGGCCTGTTAGGGAGCAATTACGTAGATGAGCTGCTTCAAGAACTGGGTGGGTGCATGTCAGCGTCTAACTTTCAGTTCCTGGGACTAGTTTGAAGTCTGTAGTAATTGTGGCTGTGGCTGGTTGCAGATATGTCATTGTATGACAATAATGTACAGTTTTGGTTTTAAAGTGAGGGTGTATGTTTGCCTTGCCCCATGGCTTCTGCCCGCATGAAAATACTTTTTAGTCTTTTTATTAATTGTTGAAAAAAAAGGAAAAACAAATTCAAGTGCTTGGAAGAAGAGGTATTAAGTAATGGTTTACAGAATTTCCCATATTCCCATAGTTATTGAGAACTTTTGTAAGGGATGAGAGCGGAGTTGTCTGACAGGTTTTTGAAGGCCTGGTATTAGAGATTGTTATGGGTAACCTTTGTCTTTGAAGGGACTGAGAAGAAAAAGTAGGCTGCAGATAAGCTGCCTACTTAAAATCTTTTTTTTTTTTTTTTTTTTTTTTTTTTTTTAGCCACACAAGGAAGAGGTGAAATGGTGAAAGGATAAGCCAAAAGCAGAAAGTACAGTTTGTCTTAGGTGTTGATGCTTTGCCGTAGCCTGGCTGCTCGTTGCCATAGCCTGGCTGCTGAAGAAAGGCCAGCCCAGCTGGTGCTCTGGCCAGGCTCCACGAGACCCTGCAGCAGCTGTTCTGTGCTGCCCCTCTGATCGTGGGCTTTCCCAGCCAGAGTGAAGGGGAACTCTGGGTCAGCTAGGCTGGTATTCTGCGAAGTTTGAAAGAGGGAAACTTGCGTGTGGGGGATGAAACAAAAAAAACAAAACCAAAACCCCCCAACAGCAAGGAATGAAAGAAGGAAGGAAACTTTCCCTGAAAGGTTGGTGTGACAACATCTCCCATGAATCATTTTCTGGCCCAGCTGTGATGGGGCATCTTTGCATCTGTAATGGCTGGGATGAAAAGATGTCATAGTAAATCTTTGATTTTAGTGAGTAATGGAGTAGCAAACAACAATTTAAAAATGGCTTCTCTAATTTAATCTCATGAATCATTTTGGTCCAAGCCTTCTTTTCCTCCAAGCTTCTTTCCTTTTGTTTAGGAGCCCTGAAAAAGTGGGATGGGCACAGGATTTGTTTGTGGTTAGCAATGATGTCTAATACCTGATGGGCAAAATGTGGTCTCTGAATTTTTTGCTCACACTTCATGTTTCCAGGGACAATACTAATTTAGCAGGAAACCTTTTGTCTGTGCTAATTTAATAATCTTCTTCATGTAAGTTCTGTGGTGCTCATTT
Organism: Stictonetta naevosa; assembly: GCA_011074415.1. Classification (NCBI taxonomy): domain Eukaryota; kingdom Metazoa; phylum Chordata; class Aves; order Anseriformes; family Anatidae; genus Stictonetta; species Stictonetta naevosa. Next base: position 13,446,035 of record CM021699.1, read on the forward strand.
GTTACAATCATCCGTGATACTCTAAAATAACTTTTGCTTTCAGTGCTACAGCTGTTACATCTTAGTTTTGCAACGGAGGAATGGTTTTTGTTTAAATGTAACTGTTGATCACCTCATTTACTCTTTACTTCCGTCAATTTCTCCCTCTTGCATCTGGAACTCAGTAATTTAATTTAGCTAAAACTTGTAATTCAGAAAGCACACAGCTTTCTGGTGCTGGCCTTAATTTGGACCGTTTCTTGAGATAAGCTTTTCCCAGTGAATAATTGCCCTCACTGTGAAATGTCTTATTTGTAACCCAAATAATCAGAATTAAACTTGGCTGTTGTTGTAGTAACTTCTATATTAAAAAATAATTAAAAAAAAACCCTTAATATTTAGTATTCTCTTTGAAAGGGACTGTGTTGAAACTGGGGGATAAGAACTGATTCTGGTCTGAGAAGTAGGGATAGGGCATAGCTGGAAAATGGGGGGTAAGGCTTATATTTAAAGCTGTGCTAACCCTTGTAGTTCCTGGGGAAAGCAGATGTAGTGTTGCCTACAATGCAAGGTCAATCCACTTTTTCTTTTTAATCCTGCCTATCATAATTAGCTTTGCCATCAAAATTGCAGTAACCCAACTATGACTGAACTAGTGCCTATGCAAATATCAGCAGCCCTCCAGTTCTCATTTTAAGCTTTGTAGATGTTCACACCGCATAGAAAATTAAATCCAGGTGGGATTGTCTGTCATTGACTATGAGACATGGCCATAGATATTGCTGTTGTTGTTCTTATGTATGTATTTCCTAGCAGAGCAGAATGGTAACGTAGAGGATGCCATCATGCTGGTCAGGCATCTATTTACATCCTGTTGGAGACAAAAGGTACTTCCTATCTTTGCTACGGACTGAAGTTACATTTTAAAGTTAAGCTTAGGGTTCAAGTGCAGGTAAATTGTCTTGAGTATCTAAAAGTGTTGAGCTAAGATTTCTGGAGGAGGTGTATAATCCTGTAGCAGCTGTGAAATCTGGGGGTGTTTACTTCTGCAAATAGGCTAAGTTTCTGGAGAGTGAGCTTAACCAGAGCTGCTGTGCCCATGGGCAAAGGTTTGGTTGTGGATCTCATGCTGGGTGAGGTTGTTTGGGATGATTAAGGGTCTGCTAGTGCACTTGGGGCTTTGGCACTGACTTACATTGTTTGTATTTATGTGAGTGGGTAGAGAATTGTTTTCATTAGTGACATATTTGTGACTGATTTCTCTGATTTCATTTAAAAAAAGATAACTCCTTTTAAAATGAGCTGAATAGCCTTTCTTTGAGAACAGAGGATGTGCAGATCTTGCTGGCCAGCTCTCAGGTAGTGCATCCTCCTCTTCCCCAGGTCAGCTCTGGCTGTCACAGCACCAACAAGGTCAGTGCTGAGGCCAGATCCAGCATGAAGGTGGGTGAAAGAAATAGTATTCTGAATGAAATATGAAATATAGGGGGACACTGAATCTAGGGATATGGGTAGAACAGAAAATAGTGCTTGAGGTCAGGCAGAAAGAGAAGGGTGTGTTCAGTGCAGAAAGATTAATTTGATTTGTAATTACAGTGGGGGTATTTTGTGCTGATTCTTGCTCTTTGATTTATTGTTTGCAATTGCAAGCTGCAGCTAGCAATTCTAGATTATTCTGCATGCATTATTTGAACCAGAGCAATGGAGTCTCCTTTGTGGAGTCTGATAGAATATGTAATTACTTGGGTCACCTATATTACAAAGAACAATGTACAAGCAAGGAAGGAACAAAGCCAGTTTGGCTATCACTAGTGCAGTGTAATCCCTCCTACAAATAATTACTGGTTTTCACCTGCTTCTCCTGGGGCTTAAACTAATTGCTGTGTTAACAGTCTGCAGACTGAGTTCAAAGGCTAGTGCTTATACAGCTGGTTCTGCAAGGAAGGTATAACAAGAAAACTCAAAGAAAAGGAAAGGAAGGAATTTGGGGATTATGTTGCCACGAACACTTGACATGAGAGGTTTTAGTCAATTCTCAGATGAATGACTCTTGCAGTTTATTGCTATTTTTCTTTGTGGTTTGTCAGCCACTTCCATCAACACATACTGTTGCTTCTTGCTGTCCTCTTGCATAGTTACTCGAAGACAGGTTACTACTTATTTTTAACTCTCTAATAAATACCTTCTGAGCTTTAACACCCTAAAAAACTTCACAGGGGCATTGCCAATTTATGAAGCAGGTAACAAGCACCAAGCTTTGCTGTCAGAGGGATAATGTATGCTGTAAAAGCAGAGGAGCAGAGTAAATCTGCAGAAGCAGCAATGACCCAAGGAAGAGCATACGGTAAAATAAACTAGCCTTAAGTAGCTGATGTTGTGATGAAACTCTCAGCAGTGTGTTTCTGCTGAGGGTTTAAGGATGCCAGGAATAAGTACGTGGTACTCAGATTCAGTGGTCTCATCCACACTTGACATGCAAAATAAGCATTCCCCAAGAACCCAGTGATATCTCCCTAGTAAAGGAGGATTTTGTTTGAAAATGGTAATGCAAAATGGATCAACAGTTGTACATGCTGTAATTTAAATTAATTTGGAAAGTGTAGAATACCGTGGTAACTTGGGAGCTACTTTGGACTCTTGGATAAACACCACTTAGACTTGTGTAAATTTGTTGGAGTTATTTTGACAAAAGAACTATTTACGCAGGTTAATATGTGCTTCATTTTGGTGCCTACTCTATCTGTATTTGATCAATTTTCATACTGTTTACTTAAACAGTACCTCTCTAATACTTTCAAGACATTCTAGGCTACAGGATAGAGTATATTTTTGACTTGATATCTGACTCAGATTTAAGACAGGCAATGATAATGGATTGAAATTATCCGAGTAATTTTGAGTGTCATGTTACCTGACTTGTTTCTTTGTAGAGTCAGAAGGGTCTTATAGGAGTGGGTCCTAAGATGTTAGGAATCCATTAGGTTAGACTTTCTGCTGAAAGAGAGAAGTAAATATGCATGCAGTAGTGGTTTGTTTGTTCTAAAAGATGCTATTTGTTCCATGGGACCACTGTAATTAAGGTTGTAATTTAAAGAGCTCCGTAAAGATAAGTGAGGCACATGTGCTGCCCGAGAGAGAAAGCAGAAGCCAGTTATGGGCCTTGCAGACTGGGTGTGAAGCAGTTGTAGGGCTGTTTGGTGATGTGACTGCTAACAATGGGTTTTCTCAGCCAGGGCCCAGATTTTCAAGAAGATGATTCAGATGATAGGAGTGTTTCTGTGGTTGGAATGGCAGGGAAGAAAGGGTGCAATGAATTTATGGATGGAAGGAGAATTGGCTGAAGGAACAGCTAAAATTAGAAACCTGAAGGACAGAATTAAAGTGTGCAAAATATCCTTAGTAATGATATAAGAAGGAAGGTTCATATTTTAGACTTCTGTAAAATCATTGAGGTGTCCATGCACATCACAGTGAACCCTTACTTCGGTAGGTGCTTGTGGTATTTCCCCTCATAGGTAATAAAAAGCCTGTGCCAATATTTCTGATGGGTGCCACTATTTTGCTGTAAGCCTCCATTTTCCTGGAAGCAAATATCCTAGTGGTGGCCCTTAGAGAGACTACTATGAGCCAGGAGTAGCATTTAATATCCAATAAATATTCTTGACAGTACAAAACTTATTGGAGTCATCTGTCCAGCAAGAAAATCTTGACAAGTCACCTATATGAATGTGGCTTAGATTATTAATTTCAAGTCAGAAAAGGGTAGGAGATAATGGAGAAGTATATACTTTCTTAATTTCCTCTTCATTTTTTTCCCCTTCCATGCACAGGAAGTAAACTGTATATGTTGAGTTTGTAAAAAGATGATGGAAACAGTATTATGGAAAAATGACTGGCCTTCATCGTCTCTTGGTATGTTTTCTTTCATGCACCTTCATGCTTTCTTTGGCATTGCCTTTGATGTGAAAGGCAGACTGCAATGTACCTGGGAAGTCAAAATGCTTCTCTGTTTGGATTCTAAAGCTTTGCTTTGTCCAGGTGTTCACAAAGCTTTCGGTAATGATCAAGGTAGAGATCATCAACAGTAAAAGGGATAATCAACTCTTTAATGAAAAATAAAAACAGAACTCCTTTCAGAATTATTTACATTTAAAGTTCTACTCTGTCAAAAGTTACCAAGGGTATTTCTCTTGTTGCATCTGTAAAGATTCATCTACACTTTTCTTTTGTGAGTGTGTTGCATGGGCACCAGTGGATCAGAGGAAGAAGGACATGACACAATACTCAGCTATCTTGGTCCTTCAGCATATATGACTCCTCATCCGACCTCTCTATAGAAAAGAACGCTCTGTTTTCTTCCAAATAATTTTGGATTTTTTTTCCTGGTTCTGCAAGAAATTGCCTAGAAATTGCATAGCAACTGTTGGTTGAACTAAAATATTTCCATACAGCTCATATTCCTTGAGACTGACTTCATTCATTTACTGATTTCTTAGCTTGCTTTTCCTTGTCCCCTTCAGCTAGTCCCATTTCCTTGTTTTTTGTCTACTGTTTTTTTCATTGGCCAGACTCATTTTTGACTGATTGCAATTGGGCAAAAAGGAGGCCTGCTATGCAGTGCCGTAGAAAACCATTCAATTGAATGACTCTGCTACATATAATTTATTTCTCTAAGTGTCATGTATGTGAAAGATACAAATGATTTTTTCTACATACTGTTTCAATGCTCAGCTTGCAAAGAGAATAAATCATTTCAAAATGAAGAGGTATAGTCAGCCTATCACTAAAGCCTTCACTATTAGCAGCTGATGACATGTAAGGAATCAACAAATGTTTATCTACCATAATTAGCAAGTACTAATTTCTACCATTTTAGGCAGTCATTTCTTTGCTTATTCCCTCTATCAGGATGATCAGGCAAATCCCAGCGGCTCTTACTGTTCTTGCTTTAGGCTGTGTCAACATTCAGTGATGAGACTCCAAAGGCACTGTCTCTTCCAGGATGCAATTATATTAAAAATAACCATCAGTTTCCTCTTAATGAATGATGTTGTTGACACAGTAGCTGGAACTCTGGTTTCTTGGTGCATAGCACTATTTATTTTTTTTGTGTGTGAGAGGTGTGATGGCAGACTTTCACAAACCAGGACATCCTGAGACGCCTTGCACCATGCTGAAATCTTGGAACACGCTTTTTTGATGATAGGTATGGCTTCATGCTCTCTGCTGATAGTTCCTATGTGGGATTTGCAACCCCTGCAGAGGCATAAGAGACACCAAGCAGGAAAAAAACTAGAACTTAAGCAAAAGTCAGTTAAACAATAGGACAGATCTCACCCTGACAGCTCTTTTTCTTGAGACAACAAAAACAGTTGCTTAACTATGTAGCTGTTGAGTGATGTACTAAATAATTCCCAAACTAATTCTGAGGCTTTCTGAGCCTCAGCAGAGGGGATGACAGTCATAGCATGTGCTGAGGTGGTTAGGCATTTTCTGCACTGAACCATGAAGCTGGTGAACACGTCTGATACCTCATGCTGGCTAATGAGGGGAAGAGCACACAGTGGATGTGATACTCCTTGCTGTGGGCTGTCAGTCAGATGCCACAGCTGTATTTCTATGGTATGCATGGCTGCGGGTGTGCCACCTTCCTCTGAAACCGAGCTTTGAGGCAGACATGGATGGTAGAATAGCTTCTTCTCCCTTTCATAGGCTACATATCTTGGTCAAGGCTCTGCATGTTATACGATTCCCTTATTACTTATGGCACCCCTGGATCTGAATATTTTTTTTATAAAAATTACCTCCAGATCTTCAGACTGAAATGTGAAACAGGACATTATCCAATTTCTAGTACTTCAGGCAGGCTGAAATACATCTGAGAAATCCTTTTTATTTTAACTGAAGCTCAAACAATGCTGCTTAAGATACCAACATTAATCATTGATCCATAGTCTTTTCAGCAGGAGCATTGGACTTAAGATTGCCTATAGTGGCTTTGTAACCACAAACTAGGATCAAGATGCTAGTTACTGTCAATTTTTCTTGAATGAAGCCTTTTCCCCTTGCAGATTACGTCAACCTGCATGTGGGGGTTGCCCATCTCCACACTTTGTGGGTTAGGCTTTCTCTGCTCTGCTGCTCTCACAATACCCACCATGTTCCCTATGCTCTCAGACTCTCCATGGAAACTTTTGAAGCTGCAGAACTACCAATGCACTTAGTGATACTTCCTTTTTTTTTGGGGGGGGGGGGGGGAGGGGTTGGGTTTCAATTCTAGTGTCCTTAAAGTATGGTGTCAGGTATTCTTGGAACACCTTCAATGGTAAAACTTGAGATTCTTTGCATTCTTTTTGGAAACTTAACAGAAAATTATATATGTGTATACATACTCTTTAAATGGGAGTGAGAGGGGCAAAACTGCTTGTCATACTATGTAATCTTATTGCTTCATATCATAGCATGCACACAGCAGACCTACACTGTGTCTTTTAAGCCACACTGTAATTTGTAAATCAGATTATGTAGAAACAAATATGGAGGTGGAAATGTCCTGAATTTCACACTCATTCTAACTCAAGCTTCATTTCTAAATGTGTTCTTGTTAATAGCATAGATAACGATAGCTCTGTATTTTAATTAATTTAGTATGGTTTGTCTACATATATGGCTGAGACTATCAACCCCCAAAATGGAGCTAAATGCCTGTCTGTCATGTGTGAAATTTGTAATTTATTTAATTACAAGTTTTCTTTAACCTTAACCTGGGCTTCTAACTGCTGTTTTATGCATTCTTATGTGAGCTCTGATTAGTGACTCAGTTTGTCATTTGTTAATTCTGACAATTATAATTTCTTCTTGAAGGAATTCAGGCAATAAATCAAATTTCTTTGCGGAGAAATAAATTAACTAAAGGTTTCTTTAGCATAAAAATTGTGTTGTAAAGGTGTACATATACTGCCCTTGACATACCTCAGTCTTTCCTTTACTGTTCATGTTGAAAGCTAGGTGAAACTACTGTGAATTGGGCTTTCAAAACAGGTGTATTCGTCTGAGGAAATTGGTGGGAACTGTGTACTCAGAAACTTTGTACCTATTTTGATGTTTTAATGTCCTCAAAAACATGGACTAATTAGAGCAATTCGGGTATTTTTTCAGGATTAGGTAGTCAAATCTTGAGGGCTCAGAGCCCTCAAGACTCTTTTTTGGGAGAGGAAGATGGGGATAGGAGAGGGAGGCCATGCTGATGTGAATGACTGGGAAGTTGGTGGTTGTTAAAGATCTAAATGTAGCATTTAAAATGATCTCAAGGGACAGACTTTTCTGTATCTTATTTATGCAGGGATTGTATTAGAGATACCAGTCTTTCACCTTGTGGTTACATGACAAAAGATGAAGGTAGTTTTTCAGATAGTGTGGAGTACACAGAACAGCACAGCACACTTCTGTGATTCTTTGGTTGTTTACTTCTTGTGCACTAACATCATATTTCTGGTTTCACTGCTACCAATATTTTTGTGGGACTCTACCTGTGAGGCTGAGGGAGGCCTTACAAAAGGAGAAACATGATCTGAAATTGCAGGTGTACAGAATTTTAGATAAATTGATGGGACAAGGTGGAGGTCTGGCTTGTGACAGGTGTTACTTGGGTGAGACATCTTTGTCCTGATCAAAAGATTCCACAGTACTGGCTGAGGGCAAAAGGTGGGAGATGGCTAAAGGTTCTGGAGCGTGACTGCAGGCAGGATGTAGTGACCTCTAGGGTGAGGGGTTTAGGCCAAACGAGATGGAAATGGGAGACTGAGTAGGGCAGAGCTGCCAGGGGTTGCATAGAAACAGCTTGAGAAGACAGCATAAGTAAACCTGGCCCACTCTTTTTTTAACTGGTCTTTGGGGACTGGTGTGGAAAAGCTGTGAAATGGACGGTGAATAAGAAGCAGTCACTTGGCTTATTTTGGAGAACACCTTTTGATAATCTCACTGGCCCCAGTACCTGTTTGCTGTGTGCTAGAACAGGTGTCAGCTTCTCGGACCAAACCAGCTGCTTGTACGGGCACTGTACAGAGATACTGGTTTCAAACAGCATTGCAGCCCCATGCATGCAAACAGACCCTGCCAAGCTCCTCACTTTGCTGGCTTTGTTCTTTTTATGACTCCTACAGGTAGCAGGAAATGTAGCTTCTTCCTGGACACCCTCTTGTATAAAGGTTTTAAAACTCTAGCCCATCTAGCAGAGGTTTATGATCTTGAATAAGATGACACATCTGTCCCAGCTGGATCAATATTTGAGCTGCTTTTATCTCTACCTGTCGCAGAAGAACAGTTAAATGGCATGAATTTCTAAGAAATATTCACAATAGTAGCTGCCAGGAATGTCACTCCTAAACACATAGTCTGCCTTCAGTGTGATGCCTCCCTTGGAGATCTATGGCGTGTGGAGTGTGCACCTAGGCTGCTAGGATCGTCTGCTTACAAGGTGCACATTTCAAGTGAACGACTGGCACCTTCAGGGCATTGTAGAGCAGGTGGAGATAGGTTTTTCTTTCATCTGGGAACCTTAGCTGTAGTCTGTAAATTAAATAATAAGTTCTTACAGGGAAAGAAAAACAAATGACTTCTAGGGCTGTGTCTACTTCCACTGATCACTTGAAAGGTACTAGGCCTTCTGTGAAAATGAAGTCCTTAAAGGCTGTGATGCTGGCCTATAGTGCTTCAGCTTGTTTAGGTTAGTCTTCAAACATGCAATTTTTTTAAAAACAGTATTACTCTAATATTCTGGTAGTGAACTGCTTTGGGCTGTTTCTTATGATGAGTCACTCGGCACGTTCTCTACGGAGGGTTACTGGGATAGGAACTAGTAAGTATGAGCTGGCGGAGCTCAGTAGGAAGCCTCAGGTTAGCTTGGCATGTGCTAGGTGCTAAGTAAGGGCAAGCAAACCCTGGCAGGAGATGTGGGGTGCCTGAAGAGCAGCACCTCTGTCATCTGGTGCAAGCTCTGCTGGAGGGCCTCGTCTGCCAAAACCAGCTACACCTTCTGTCTCCCTTCCCACCAAGAGCCCCTCACAACTCTCCCTCTGCTTGAGTATTTATAAGGAGAGGAGATGACTCGTGGCCAGTGATGGACCGAAGATCTGCCACAAACATGGAAGAGGTGGGCAGAAGATGGGTGGTTAGATGCAGGGCAGGGAGATATAGGGATCACTTGCTTGTCCGTCCTTGCTAGGCTGCTGCTGTGTGAAGTTCAGCACAGGTTTATGTGGATACCTGTGCCTTAGAGGCTGTTTGACAGCTTGATTACCTCCAGTCCCCTGAGGTGGTCATGTGTTGCATTTTGGTTGGAGAATGCCTAAAAAAATGCAGCTACGTTTATAATCTTTCTGTTTGGCAAAAGTGAATTGATTTGAATTTGAAATCTGGGAAGACTCATCTGCGTTTACCCTGACGAGTGACATACAGTGTTGCTTGAAATAGACTTTATGATGAATAAAATGTGTTCAGAAAGGAGTAGATTACAGTCTGGTTTGATATTCCAAGTGGAAAGTGAATGCTGTCCTTTGGGTCTGATGCCTTGATTATATCTGTACCAAGGTGAGCTCTGAACTGCTGGTTAGAATTGCTCTCCTCCTGACCTTCATATGCACTAGCAAATGAATATGGGAGGAAAGAAGTACTGATATACAAGAACAGAGCCTGGAAGAGCTGCAGGGAAAGGAATTTTAAGTGATGCCAGAGGCACTGCGCATTTGCAGTTGGGCAGTAATGGCTTACTGCAAACCTATTTAACTCAGAAATGCCTTCCCTTCATATCCAACACTCCTGCTCTTACAAAGCTTGTGATAGCTTGTCCACCGATGTCACTGCTGTATCAAGGTTCTAAAGGTGATTTCAGTCTGAGGTTAACTCTGTCAGCTGCTGTGTAAGGGTGTAATAGGCTTATCTGTGGAGCATGCATTTAGTTATTTGATTTTAGCAGACTTGGGACCCAATTCTTCCTAAGCAGGGGAAATAGTAATGTTGTCATCTCACTCCTTCTCACTATCTCCACACAAAAGAAGGATGCTATTCTGTTGGAACAAGCTGTTTGCTTCTTCAGTTTCTTTCTGTAGCCAATGTATGGGGTAGGATGCTTGCAGGGCTGCAGTTAGGATGTTGAAGCTGCTTTGGTTTTGGTCACTGTGTGGAGTGATCATTGCTACTACTGTTCAGCCACAGCTTCCCAAACCCCAGTGTCAGCAGGGAAAGATTATTTTTCAGAGTGTCTCAGCAGTGTCTTGTGCTGGAGAACAGCCCTTCCACAAGGGAAGGTGACCTGGGAGCATGCAAAGAAAGCAGGGCAGGCCTGGTGGTGACCACCAAGTTCAGCCAACAGCCCAGATCACGAGGGAAGTCTGGTGATGAGGCAAGCTTGAGGGTTGAGAGTGAGCTGAGAAAAACTCTGTAGGCCGGGGCCCAGATCAGTGGGGCACCTGCTCAAGCACAGGCGTGGCTGCAATGCACCCGCAGCATAGTTTAGGTGGAGGTCAATGGTGAGAACATTTTAAATAGGTCCTTAAAATAGATCCTTAATAATCTATTTACTGCATGCATATCTTCATGTTCAGTATACTTTCTTACAGGTGAATGTAATAAAGTAAGGAGTAGCACTTCTAGATGTTTTGATCCTAGCTCCCAGCACATGTACTTGCTGTTCCACATCAGCTCTTGTCAGGTCTTAGGGACACAGCATACTGCTCTGTATGGCAGGAGCAGAAGGCTTTTTTTCTTGAAAGTAAGTTTGTTTCATGGGTTAATTTGTCATGCATTACTAGAAAACAACATGTAAAAGAAAGGAACAAAATTATGGTCATCTTCGTTTCTCCATATTTACACTTTGAAAGCATTTGTTCTCAGACTGTCCCCCCCCCCCCCAATGTATTTTGTCTTTTAAGCATAAAAACAAGAGTAGACCACTCCTAGGCTAACCTGGAAGCCTGCATCTATTAGATGGTCATTGGTATTCCATTTGCTTTATTGCATTTGAGCAGCCATTGTATTTTAGGGGCCTTCAGTTTTGGAGTAGTTTCTTGACTCTTAAAACTACTGTTCTTCTGTTTCAGGCATATTCATTGAATATATCTAATATTTCCAAAGAACTTTAAATTGTTGGAAGAGGCAGACAATGTCAGTAATTCATTGCTGTCCACTAACTTATTTTGTTTTCCTAAATGTACCTTTGATTTTAGGTGTAGTTGTAGAAGGAAAAACAAATTTAAATATTTTCCTGTATTTTCCTCGATTTTCTCCTTTCCTGACTTAGTAAGTTCTTAAGAATTGAAGCTATAGCGAAGAGTTGGCAACAACTCTATAGTTGAAGAGTTGGGCAACATGAACTCCTCAGAGCTCAGGTAATCTACAGACTTTGAGAGGACTGCCTGTTCTCATCCTGCTGCTCATGGACAGTGGTGGAAAGGACATGACCGCATATGACTGAAAAAGCTGTGGATCTTTGTCTGAAGCTGACAGGGTTCTTATTCAAGGAGAACTGCTTTTCTTTCAGGATGACTTACCAGTGATAAATTACCATATGATAATTTTCAATTTTCAGCATCTCTTTGCTGTATTTTTTTTGTAGAGATCTGTTCAAAGTGATGTGCTAGAGCTAATTACTTTCTTAAAATAGTACTTGTATCTTTTGATCTATCAAGTTTGTTTGAACTATTCAACTTGCTAATAGCTTGTCTTTTTGGTTTGTAGGTATTTGATTTATTCTTTCTGAAATTTGTACCAATAACATACTTAAGGATGGATGTTGTATGAAGGGTTTGTGGCTTTGAAGAAACATGGCAGCTGATTTTTTTTTCCTTTGAGACATTAATTTTGTAGCTGCAGAAACCAGCATCATAACTCATAATCCACTTTCTGTAATAGCCATGAGAAGTCATGTGTAGGCTTTTCTTGTTTACTGTTGGAAAGATCTTTTATGAGAATATTCCTGTACTTTCTGCTCTTGCTGAAGTAGAAGTGGAGTTGAATGACTATTTTACTGAATGAATAAATAAATCAGAGGATTTTTTTTCCCCAGATAAAAACCCATTTCTCTCTGCTATGTATAATCATCTTATGTAGTCTTCAGTACACTTGCTTTGAGTTTATATAAACATAAGAGGACTTGATTCTTCTCTTATAACCTTATCTCCTGTTTGATAAAACTCAAATCTCTGTTAGCTACTGCAGACGAGATATTGGGTGATAGATTATCTATTATAGACGACTATTTCTGTTGTGTTCTTTAAAACTCAGCTGTAGAGGGAGTCCTGCAGAGGTAAGATGTTTTCTGAAGTTAAGCTGATGTTTAATCACTGCACCATTTGCAATGGTGTGAGTCTTCCTGGATGGTTACAGATCAACTTGTTAACTGCTGAAGTGTGCAGTCATTTTGTTTTGTCAAATCAACTCATTTGACAAAGGACAGTTATGCGTTCATCTGTAGCCTGTTTGGTAAGTGACACTGTACTGATCTGGCAGTCTGCAGCACAACAATGTATGATTTAGCTTTGCCTTGAGAACCATTAACTCAATTACAATTTTAGTAGTGTATTCTGCACTACTAGTTTATCCATGAGGAAAAAAAGACAAAGCCTGATATAGCGTAGACATTTCAATATACCAGTTGTTTACTAGCTTGAAACACCACTTCAGAATTATGTAGTCATTTGTGGTATCTGCTTTGAAATTAAAAGTAGAATATAATCAGCACCTCTCACACAGAGTAGCACTGAAGGTATTTGGTATTGACTGTTCTGAAAGAGAATACATCAGCCGTATCTTCAAGGTGGAGAGGCTACACAAATAAACAGAATAGGCAGTCAAGCTCAGGCTGTCAGAAGGTAATTTATTAGAGTGAGTGAAGAAGTAAACAAAAGCCGCAGAAACCTTCTTTAATGAAATGTGCACAATGCCTAAAGATGAATGCTGACCGAAGAGATTACTTTCCGTTGTATTAATGGAGGCTTTTAGGATAACCTATGGATATCCTGATGAGAATAAAAATCTTCTTGCCTGATTCTCTTCTGATTTTTTTTAGAAGAGATTTATTTTATCTTTGCCTAAATGACTGCTTTATTGCATCAAGATTTAGGCAGTATTGTATAGGATGCCTTAAAGTAAAAAAAAAAAAAAAAAAAAAAAAAATAATATTAAGGAAAATGAAGAGCAATGCAATTGCAGCTGTCTCCACTCCAGGACTGATGGGCTCCAACCCAGGGTTTCTGCCCAGGCTGGGGAACAGAGCTGCTGCTTTCCCCTTTGCAGGTTCAGCTGGTAGCATTTTCTGCTGGTTTTCAGTTTCTGCCCCCTCCCACTGCAGGGCCCCTTGGTTCACAATCTTATCAGCTGCAAGGTTCAACCTTCCTGGAAGTGGTGCCCGTAGCTGGTTAGCCCAGTTGGTGTCTGGGAGGTCTGTTTCTTGTGATTGTCTTCCACCTTAGAAGGGAGGAGAATTCCTACACTCACTTGCTCTCCCAAATTAGTGTAAGTGAGCAGGCTTGATTCCCAACACTGCCTCCCTTTCCTGTTATCCCTTGGTGCCTTGGAAAAGGTCTTTCACTTGGAAAACATGCTGGTGTACACAAAGAGCTGCCAAGGCAGCAGGGCAGGAGAGGCATCCTCTTTAGGGAGCCTTACCTGAAACCCTGTCAGGTACCTCTAACGGCAAACTGATTAACCACCACAGTTTAGGTGTTTGTGTTGACGTGAGCTAGTGACATTGCAGCTCAGTGAATAAATTAATAAGATCTCTTCATTTATACATTTGGCTGTGTATCTTAAATATGAACATTTTCTCATGACATTTCTTCTGTATTTGCCTCAGTGATGACAATATTTATTGTAATTTAATTAGCATAGGACCTGTGATTTTTACTAAAAGATAATTGAAATATAAATGCTGTTGTTACAGGCCTTACTTATCCAGGCATATATTGGTTTTATTTGTGAATATGACTATATTTCAGTGATGGAAATTCTCACTCTAAATGCTGGAATTTCCTATAACTCTGAGCTCTCCTGAATAGACTTCAGTGGATGAGCAAGACCATTCCAACCAGATACCACCAGCATGAAGTCTGTCAAAAATATGAAGACATGCCCACTTCAGGTAATGTGCTGTGTCATGCTATGCTCGGTTTGTCACTCATATTGTGCAGTTATGCATGTTATTAAACAAGAATAAGATAGATCTCATTCAAGCTATGTGGTATCATTGAATCTTTAACTAGGATTAAAGATTTAACTTGGAGAAAACAATTTGTTTTTTGTGTTGTCTGTTAAGATGAAGCTGAACCTGTGAGCACTCTCTAGCACCCACATCTACAGGGGCTGACTATGTCCCAGGTAGCTCTGCTTACTTGGTTAGAAAGCAATGGTAACTCCACTAAGACTACAGAGGGTGTTGACTATGAGATTTTTTTTTTGGTGGATTTTTTTTTTTTTTTAAATTTAGTGTAACTAGAGTGGAGATCTGTTTCTGCAGAGCTCTTGCTGTTGTTATATACTGGTAGAGCTTCTCAACACCTTGCTCATGCCTTCACTATCTTACAACCTCCACTATCTTACAATTTTCTTCCCTTCCTTCTTTGAACTAGATTATGCTCCCCATAAGGGGCAAATATCAGAATGATTATGAGAGTGTGGAAGAAGGAAAAGATATTTTTTTTTTGCCTCCATCAAAAAAAAAGGTTGAAAGATCTGAAATAACTTTCAAGTTTAATCTTTTATTTGACTTTCCTTTAAATTGTTTGCTACTGCTATCCTTTATACAGAACTCTCTTTGTTAGCATTTTGGAGGGGAGGAAAGAAGAAAGGTTGTAAGTTTTCTTCCAGGAAGAAACTCTCATTGGATGTCAGTATCTGACTCTGGGGCAAGTTAGTAAGAGATGGTCTTTGATTTAAAATACCAAAGCGTGCAAGGCAGTGTTGCTTCCTTTGACCCCTCCTTCTCTTTCCTGGCTTTTCTACCCAACTTTTCTAGAAGTTAATGAATGTTGCTGAGAGCTCAGGAGAGTTCCATTCCACCAATTTTTTCTGGGTGTAGGTCCCCAGAGACCATGAAGGAAAGGACTGAGGTGTTAATTTAACAAAGTGGTTATAGCTCAGAGTTGTATAGTGAAGCATTAACTTGCTCCTAGGAGGAGCTTCTGCTCAAGAGGAGGCAGCAAGTGTGGTCTGACCAGAAGGAGGAGCAGCAGCAGCAAAAGGAGGAAAAAAACCCCACAACAAACAAACCAAAACCAAACAAAACAAAAACCCACAACACAAGACCATGAAACAACAGCAACAACAAAACAATCAAAAAAAAACAAAAACAAAAAAAGATGCATTATTTAATTCAAAAGTTCTGCTTTCTGGAAAGACAGTTTATGGAATTGTTTTAATGTCTCAAAGTGGAACTTGAGTCTCTGTTTTGGAGTAGCTGCTTTTAGGCAAATATTTTTCAAGTCACATCTGAATTCAAACCCTAATACAAATTTTTTAGAGATGGGGAGGAGTTGAAAGTAGAAATGGAAGATGTGGGTTTGAGGGTCCAATCCAGAGTTTAAAATTGAGACTGAGGGCAGTGTTGTATGTCCTTTGATATGAACTCCTGTGTATCCTTTAAGGTAGGACTGTGTGCTGGTGTTGGGCTGGTCCCTCTGCACCTTGGTTTTTATATATATGTATGCTATATGTACATTTTGACAGTTGAATAGGATTGGGATTATGTGGTTTCTGAGCCCTTATTCCTTGGAAATGCCCTCCTATTGCCTAGAGCAAGGACCACCTCCACAAGTGTTCCACCTTTGCATCATGGTATTAGCTTAACAGCAGTTTATTTCACCTTTCTAGCACCCAGCCCCTGAGCAAGGTGAGGATCAAAGGACCATGTGTAAGACAACATACAGAGAAGTTCCCAGATAAAATACCAACCCAGAAGGGACTGGGGTCCTCTGCATTTTGGTAACCTTGCCTGGTTGAGGTGGAAGATGGACAAGAAGGCATTGCTTGCTGAGTTGCAGCGTGGGGAGAAGCAACAGCAGGGCTGGGAACACTATTTCCTCAAGATGATCTTTAATATCCAATGCTACCAAACAAGACAAGGATAACCTTTTGCCCACTCTTTTTGTTTTCACTTCATTTTAGGATTTTCAGAGCTTCAGTGCTATAAATGGCATAACTGCTCAGTTATCTTTTTTGCAGCTGTTGCTGTCTTTTGAAATACTGCTCTGTTGTGGAGTAACATAGTGCACCCAGCAGTTAATGTGGCTTGCTCAGGATTCCTGTCAGGTCTGCCCTGCCTGAGGTTGACTGTTTGTTGTTTCATATTCACTAGCACTAACCTAATCTTAAGACTTGCTACCTGGATTTCTGAGACTGAGATAGTAAAGTGATCCTATGCTGTGATACCATATCTACTTGCTAAATCCCATCTTAAATTACCCTTGTTAACATTCCTATATGCTTTCCTGTGCTGCAAACCTAAGATGAAAGCAAAAAAGGCTTTTTCCTGGTGTCCTCCTGCTGTATCCTATTCCCCATATGCCATTTGAGACAGAAGCATTCAGGTAGCATTCAGAAATGTAGGTTTTGCCTTGTCAGTCTGTCATGTCTGTAAAGATTGATGGGGTATGGTGATGAATAAGCATATGGTCCTTGCATGTAGCCTCCTTTGAATATAAAGTGTGGAAAGAATTCCTTAAATAAAACAGAAGTGTGGGAGGGGGAAGATAGAGTCAAATCCACGCTCAGAGGAGTTCATTGCCTTGGAAAGGAGCCAGTCAGAATGTAAAAAGAGGCAGAGGCAAGCAATGAATCAAAACCAGATGCTTTAATCCAGCTCCCTTGGAGGTTTCATAGCAAAACTCTAGGTAATGTCAGTAGCTTGTGGGTCAGCCTACTGATCCAGCACAGAAGCCTTGTGGTGCCTTGAGTGTTTTTGGTGACTAGGGATGGTACCTTCCATGGGAAGTATACCTTCTGGCTCAAGGAACTAAAAACTTGATTAATCGAGTCTCCACAGACAGTGAAAGCTCACTTTTCTCATATGTTTTTCATTTAACACTAAAAGTGGTGGTAACTACTTTGTTTTGTTTGAGCTTGGAGTAGTAGTTTACATAATGTATACAGATTAATAGATGGATAAAGTTCTTTACAGAAATCACCCCCCAGGTTAACATATAAGGCTGCTGATTAATCCCTTACAGGCATAGAGATAATACTCAAAATAACATGGGCAACCCTCAGTGTATACGCTGACCTTCCTATACAAACCTGTTCTTTTTAAATTTCCCCAGTGTTTGCAGGCAGACTGGCATTTTCTGGAGATAAAACCACAAAACTGTTCAGAAGAAAATGGTTGGTGAAGGTAAAACGTGTTCTGAAGTGATCCTGTCAAAATCATAGAATGGTTTGGGTTGGAAGAGACCATAAATATCATCTAGTTCCGAAATCTGCTACATGTGACTTGTTTTCCTGTTTGCTTTCTAGGAACATTGTTTTTGATGGTATGTTTAGTTGGTGTGTGTGTGTATGTGAAGATTGTTTATTTTTGGACTCACTGTTCAATACTTTATAGGACTGTTCTGTTTTTTTTCTCTGGAATCCTACCACTTCTAATGCCAATTTTTTTTAAATTTTTTTTTTTTTTTTTTTTTTTTTTTTGCTATAAAGAAATCCTTTCTAGAAATATTGCATGTTTTTTAGGACTCCTGTGATTTGTCTGTAGGAACTGCCAAGTGTTTTAGGACTTGCCTGGGTAATTTCTAAGATCCCACCTCTCTTGCTTTCTAGGAATGTTCCATGGTTTCTGTGAACCCACTCGATTTCTTTTCTAGGAGATACCTATTTTGCTTTTGAGAATTTGCCACTTAATTCTTCCTAGGATTATCTGCAGTTGTTTCCGAAATGTTTTCTAGGAATCCTCCAGTTCCCTTCCTAGGAATCGCCACTTCTTGTGGCACATACATTCATAGGAATCCCCTCATAAAGGCATTTATTGAATCCCCCTATATAATGCTTTCTAGAAGCACCCAATACTTTCTATGAATAGCTCCTTTATTGCTTTCTGGGAATTTACCACATATCATGAGAAATATTCCTTCCCCTCTCTACCACTTTTTTTTTTTCTGAAATTCCTCTCTGCTTTGGGGGAATTTCTTCTGAAATGTCCTACTTGCTTTCAAGGAATTTCCTTTTTTTTTTTCCTCCTTCTAGCTGTTCCTTAGTGCTTTTAAGAAATTCTGTGTTCTTCCTAGGATTTACAAATTGCTTTCTAGGATTTTTCCCATCTCATTTTTCCTTGGAATTTTTCCCCTTCTGCTCTGCTTGCTATGAATTCCCTATTGCTGTACAGGATACTTTGTTATACATCTTGGAAACATTAATCTGTTTTCTCTGAATTCCCATATTCACTTTTTAGGAATTCCCCATCTGCTTTTCAGAAAAAAGTGGTTATGATGCTTCTGAAAATCTCTCAACAGAAACGTCTTCCTATGCTTTTGCTTAATAAAGTAAAAAATGAGCACTGAGTTTTGTTAGGGGTCAGCCCAATGAACTAGAAAAGTAGCTGTTTATATCCATATAGCAGTTCTTGTCCAGGAGCCCTGGCCTGTGCCCTGACCTGTCCTTGACTACATCTGTGAAGTCCATGGAAAGGAGGCAAACCTATTGGGCTTACGTTCTTCTATTGAGGGATCACCATCTCCTTTGGAAAGGGGAAGCACTGTGACAGAAGTCTGTTTCACTGTGAATCATATATCCTGCTTTCACCTTGGAATGTCTCTCCAGCTGAATGTCTTTGATCTGGTTTAGTCAATTGGTTTTCAAGTTCCTCACCCTGAACCCTGCTACCTTTGCATACCTTGTGATCCTGGATCTGGATTCAGTTTTCATCTCAGGTTGGCTCTGCAGTGACCTTGGATCTCCACAGCCTGCTCTTCTTGCTTCATTCCAACAGCTTAATTCTTCCTCTGACAGGGCAGATGACCTCCTTAATGTACTGATTCTGTTTACTTTTTCTGCCTTATTTGTCCAGTACCTCAATAGCTGCATTCACAGGATTTTTGCCAAATCTATTTTGAGCAGTTAATAGGGTGGAGAAGGTTCAACTATAGACTGTTACCATTCACTCATCTGCCAACCCCACCCCTTCAGCCTTGCATGCCCCTTCCCCTCAAATCCACAAACTCCCATGGATATCTGCACCTTGTCAGTGGAAGCAAGGAGTGCATCTCTATCGGGGCTTTCCGCTGCTTAGTACCAACCCAGGTGAATCAGATGACAATATCACATTAATGAACTAGAGACAGCAATAGCATAAGAAGGATGTCACTCAATATCACAGCTGTCTTTGATCAATGAGAAAAAGGGCAAGTTTCCTTCAGTCTGTGAAACAGGAGGATAGGCATATATCCTTCAGGGTTGATAGCACCCCTAGATAGGAGCACCCCTTGTGTACATGGACAGGTGAAGGTGAAGGAACCCCAGAGACCTTGGGTTCTAGGAGGAACTTGGTTCCTACAAGTGAAATCTGCTATCCCAGCCCTAAACAATGTGAAAAGATAGAAGAAACTGTGTCTGTCAGATTGGACAGGAAGTAAATAAAACTACTTGAAAGTGTGCTTCAGAGAAAGTTGCACTGCCTTTCCAGTCTTGTGGCTCCCCCAGCCAGTACAAAGAAAACAACCAAAGTGAGGAAACTGCCTACCTGTAATGAAGTTGTCTTGGAGACAGGAGACAGTTTGGGCCACATGTTTTGAAAGCTACTGAAGTGACACTTCTCAGTAACTGACTTGACTCTTTCAACCATCTAAGGGCTTTCAGTAAGTTAAAAGTATTTAGTGCTTTTATAGAAGGTGGCTCAGAATGAGTAAAGATCAGGGTATTTGAGGTGTGAAGCAAGAGTAAAGCCTCAGTGACACTCTTCAGATTCACCCACTATGATTTAAACTGGAATTTCTTCATCCCCAAAGTGTATGCATTCAGTATTACTGAATTATATATTTGCCTTTTGCAAAGCCCCTGTCTCTAGTCTGACTTGAACCTTACCAATAATATATTTTGCTGATGGTAGAGTTATGAATACAATATTTATCAAGAAAAAATGGAATCGCCTTTTCCCTGATATAGCTGTCTCCCCAGCACAAGGGTTTTTCTGACTGCCAATGCCAGCCAAGGTGAGAACTTGGCTTTGACACAGAGGCAGGTCTCTATATTTTGAGATGAGTCTCAGATCACAGAATCACAGAACTGAAGGGGTTGGAAGGGACCTCAAAAGATCATTGGGTCCAACCCCCCTGCCAAAGCAGGTTCCTTAGAGCAGGTTGCCCAGGTAGGCATCCAGATGGGCCTTGAATATCTCCAGAGAAGGAGACTCCACAACCTCCCTAGGCAGCCTGTTCCAGTGCTCTGTCACCCTCGCCGTGAAGAAGTTCTTACACATGTCGTTGTGGAACTTCTTGTGCTCTATCTTGCAGCCATCACCCCTTGTTTTGTCCCCACAAACCTGAAAAGAGGTTGCCCAAATCCCTCTGTCTCCCACGTCTCTGGTATTTATACATGTTGATGAAATCCCCTCTCAGTCTTCTTTTCTCCAGGCTGAACAGACCCACTGCTTAGTGCTCAGTGACACTGAGTATTTTTAGGTTGCATTAATTTTAGTAAGATTTGTGAAGTCCAAGCAACTCTGCAAGTAAGACTATAAAAGACAAATGTTTTGTGGCAACTGTGTAGAAAAGCATAGTATCTTTTCCTTTTCTGATGAAGAGTGGTATGTTTTCTTGCTGCAGAGTGGGAGGTGTACAGAAATTGCTCACAAGCCCTGAAACCAGAATTGAAGATGCTTAGGACTCTGCATTGACTCTAATACTAAATCCATTGGTTTTCAAAATCTGAACTTCATATTACAAAGCCATAATAAATTAGAATGTTTTCCTCCACATTTTTTGGTCTTTTGTAATTGCAGACTTTTAAAATCACTGAATGCTGATCAGAAAGGTCAAGGTGGCTTTTGTTTGTTGTTTACTTGATGCAATTTTTGTTGTGTTGACATCATACCCTGACTGCATTGTCTGCTAAAGATAAGTTTTTGTTCACCCAACATTGTCAGCTAAACATTTCCTTATCATTTTTCTCAGCTATTTGTTTGGTTATTTTTAAATTATTCAGACTTGGGTTTGTTGAATCTTTCAGGTCATTGCTACCAAAAGAGATAAGAAAGTTTATTAAGTGAGCACATACAATGATGATGGGGGAGTGGGGGGCAGGTGGAAATAGATGGAGAGTGTTTGTCTAGCTTATCTTTATTCATGAAGCCCTTGAGGGTGATGGAAAAGGGTGCCAGGAATTCACACAGGCTGTCAACTCATCCAGCCACATTTAACTTTGTTTGTCCTGGTTGCCTCAGCTAATGCACACATGAGGCTGTGCCAAGAGTTGTGCTTTGCCTACCTTGCATTATTGATGCTCCCAGAAGTGCTTACATTTGTACGTGGTTGGCTGAGGTGAGACTGGCACTGCTATATCTCCCTTGAATGCTGCATTCATTGCTGTGACATTGTGGCTCTGTGGATGATGTTAGTACTGAGTGGGCATAGCTGGAGCAGAGTACTACCTGGGGTTTTTCAGTGCTGCCAATGGCTGTAATCCAGAAATATAGACCTCTTTGAATTCTGATATATTTAGTTAGAGAGATAGGGACGCATGCACAGACAGAAAATCAAGTCTAGCTATTGTTACCCACAGTGTGATAATACTATGTGTTTTAGTGTTTCTTTACTTTCTTAAAACTGAAATAAAAAGCTTGCATGAGCTTCTATCTACTATCAATGCAGAAGGTAAGTTAAAACCATAAATAGGTGTAGTGTAGGATCTCAAATGAGCACTTCTCATAAAGACAACCTCATGGGTTCTGAACTGGATGCTTATATACAGCCTATAATATTGCAAATAGGTTTATATTTGTTTTGTACTGCTCCTTTGTGCTTTTGAGGATTGCATCCAAACAGTCCACTTGAAGTATGGATGTGTCTACCTGCCTGATGAGACCTTCTTTACACCTCGTCTTGGCAAGCTGCACCATGGATGAGTGCTGGTGGTGGTCAAGTGTCTGTCCACACGCAGTGGCTCTCCATACCTGGAGCTTCCCTGCTGATTCTCTGACTTCCAGCTGATCCTTTGGAAGCAGGAGCTTAAATATTGGACTCTGTATTTATTTCCCCTCTCTTATTGTACCATGCTGTGTAATATGTTTGAATAGATAACATCTGGCATGGCTTCCATAGCCAGGTTATGCAATATGGGTAATGTGAACATGTAACGGCCTGTTCCCGTAATAAATTTGTGTAAGTATACTATGCTTGATTTGACTCCACTGAATGCAGATGAAGAAGGCAGCAGTGTTCTGTACTATTGATTCTAGGTAATATCAGGCTGCCAAATATGCTACCTATCAAAGCAGAATACTGCATCTGGACATGAAGTATGTATATGCAAGAAGTTAATGCACAATTACACCCTAGACACCCTAGTGTGCTTGGTTGCCTTAAAAGTATACTAAAGAAAACCAAGTACTGCCAGCATCAGGCTTTCCCAAATCACAGGACTAGCTTAAAAATCAATGCATTTGCTTTCTACTTTTTTCTTTTTTTTTTTTTTTTTCCCCCAAAGAGATGTCTCATAATGAGTGATTAGTTTGAATTTTTAACCTTCCCTCTACAATGGGGCAGTGAAATCTACTGAAAAAAAAATAAATCACTGACAATTGGACTGTAAGGAAGATGTAAACTATGAGGCTTGTGATATAAGTGGGGTAGCTGGTACTGTTGCTATTAGTTTTCCATGTGCATTCCTTCGGGTTTAGAATATACCAGGACTTGTCAGAAATCCCATCACTTGGGCTACTGTGAATTTGAATTTAACCAGTTCTCTCTCCCTCCCTGTGGCTGATGCTGTCACTTTGTTAGCTATTGTGCTATGGAAAGCTGCTGGCAGGCATATGCACAGGATTATTTCAAGCACATTTCTCTAAACTGATGCAATATTGGGTCTTCTAGGTACTAGAAGAAAGTTTTTGCTTACTTCAACCCTATCTGTTACTAATGTAAAATGACTGGAAAAAGTCAATTTTTAATTAAAAGCAGAAAAACAACAGGATCAATATACGTTAAGGTGTATTAGATTTAGGTCATGTTTCATCCAGACATCAGTGTTTCATGCTGAATCCTTGATGGTTGCTGTTCTTGAGTAGATCAGCATGTTTTAACCAGTAAATTCACCTAATGAGGTGGGAAATTCAGATAAGAGGCAAGTGGTCAAATTAGGCAAATAAGACATCATTTTGAATCGGCACAAGCAGTGTTTACAAGATTGTATAGAAGGGCTATGACATGATGAGAAGCTTTAAAAAGTATGCTCAATAAAACAAGCTTATGGTCTTCTCACAACATCTGGTACTTTATTAAGTAAAATAAACTCTTTCAAGCAGGTGCTAAAGAACATACGGCTGTTGGTCTTTAATACATGAAATTTCTCACATTACAGGGAAATGGTTCTGAAAAACATATGACAAATTTTTATGGAGATGCTGCAGCTTGTGTATGGAAGTTCTAGCTATTACATGTTAAGGGCATAATTTGTCATTAGATGATTAGTACAGTACACCCCTGTAGTGACAACCAGCTGTTTGTCATATACCCACTAGCAGATTTTTACTGTAAGGTGACAAAGAGGAGGGCGAAGCAGTGAAACGTTGCCCTGGGGAAAAACAGTTACTTGGTATTAAGCAATTATAAACAGCTAGAAGAATACGTACTTGTCTTCTGGTTCAGACTAAGTGTAATTCAAAACCTGTGACACAGCATACTCCCTTTGCACACCAGATTGTGTGTGTAAATTAAAAGCAGATGCAGCACTGGTTACAGGGAAAATGATGAAGCCTCATGTTACCCTGTATGAATCTAAATCCTGCCATCAATTTTCACTTGCCATCAGTGAAAATACTTGCTTCCTGTTGAATTAAGCACTTTGTTGTTCTTCTTTGTCAGCCCCGATCTGAACAGCTCTAATGCAGGTCACTGTAATCATTTGGGATAACCTTGCTATTGTACTAAACACTTAATATGCTTGAGGCAGAAAGTGTGCAGTAGGTGACCCCTTAATATCCTTTCCTCCCCCCATAAGTGATGACTATGTCCTTTTATACTCTCCTTCTGTCTCTAGTAATTGTAAGCTGACTCTGAAAGCCTAAGAGTTCAGGCTTTGGGGGATCGCAGAGCTCTTGCTGCTGCTCCTCTATTGGTGATGTAAATGATGGGTGAAGGAATGATGGTTGCTGCAATCAGTATTCAAAATGTTTGTCCTCAAGCTGAGTGGCTCATTAATTACAGGCTATAAAATGCTACTTTTCTTCTCCTGTTCCCTCAATCTAAGCTGCAGACAGTTAACTCAGCCTTCCCCAGATAGCACATAGTTGCAGACAATGAAAATATTTAGTAAAATCACTATTTTAGCTTTGTGAATCTGTCTCATCTCTGAAATGACCCCTTATGTGCACAGGTAAATTAAAAAAAAAAAAGCTAGGCTAATTGCCATGGCTCATTGCCATGGACAGTTCCTGATAGATAAGGATTATTATTATTTTCCCCCCTCTTCCTTCTCTTTTACAAAGGGGGTTACTCTTTCATTTAAACGCAACTAAAATTAGGTTTGATCTTGTTGATAATTATCCATGTTGCATTTTACCATACAATCTGTTTTTATTTTGCCAGCTCTGCTTCACATTGTTATCTTAAACAGCTTGTGGCCAATATCTAAGGATGGGTGACTCCTGCAAGAAAATAAGATGCGGATAAAGGCAACACTTCCTCCTCCACCCCTACTTGTTGCTTCATCTGCTGCCTCAGACTCTCCAACTGTTATACATTGTTGAAGATCTCTAAATAAGTCCATTCATTCAAATGTCATAAGATTTCTTATGATGGAAGGTACATCTCAGGATCATCTCGTCGGCCCCCTCTTCCCAAGCAGGGTCAACAATATCAATTACCAAAGGGGCTGTATCTAATTCTGTTTTGAATATCTGCAAGAACAGACACTACAATCTCTGTGGACAACCTGTGCTAGTGTTTGAGCACTCTCACAGTAAAGAAGTGTTTTTGTGAACCAAATGGGCTTTATATGTTAACTTCTGCCCATTCCCTCTTGTCCATCTATTGAACACCATTGAGAAAAACTTCTCTGTCCTATTTCCATACTGATTTCAGGCATTTGTATATGTTGCCTAAAGCCCCCTAAGCCTTCTCTGCATCCAGCTGTACAGTTCCAGCTCTCTTAGCCTTTTCTTCTAGGGGAGATGCTCCTGCCACTTCATCATCTTTGTAGCCCTATGTTGGATTCTCCAGGAGCTCCATGTGTCTCAAACTGGGGAGCCCAGATCTGGACACAGCACTCTGGGTGTGTCCTCACAAGTGCTGAATAGAGAGGAAGGATCACCTCGCTTGACCTGCTGGCAATACTCCTGGTGATGCAGCCCAGGATGCTGTTGGCCACTTTTGCCCCAGTGGCACATTGCTGGCTCATGGCCAGCGCTAAAGTTTTGGACAAAACTTTTTTTCCTCCTTTTTTCCCATTTGTATTTCCTTTCATGCTCCAAACGGAATCCTGGATTTTGTTTGTTTGTAACTTCCCCATCCCTCATCCCACTGTCGTTATTTCTTGCCACAAGCTTTGTGCAGCTGTTGGGCCTGTCTACCTACGACCTGGTAGAATCTAGCTCTACCCTACCAGAGCCAAGCTGAGATGATGGAAAAGAATAAATGAAGCAGGGAACGCAGGTAGATAACTGTCATTGGGAGAATGGAAGTAACAGTTTCAGAATTGTTTTATATAGCGTTAACTTCTTTCTTTCCTATTTAGTTTAATGGAAGTCTAAATGATACCATTAATGCAAACAAAGTAGTTTTTAAAAAGTGGGAGTGGAGTCAAGAAAACTGTTTCTGAATAGTGTTACTGAGGTTAGTCCTTACAAGAAAACTCACCTTATGATACAATATTTACATGATGTCTGGATACAATATGTACATGATGTCTGATGTGAAAAAAGCTCATAGAGGCATTCCTGCAGTAAACCAAGAAAGTCTTGTCAGAGACGAATGCTGAGATAAAATATTGCCTTCAAATATTCCTTACAGAGTCTTAGATGAACAAAAGGTATTAAAGTCAGCAAGCCTTTATTACCTCTGATGTGCAACTATGTTAGCTGAGCACAGGAAATGTTCATGCTGCTAAGTCTACAGATCTAGAGCTTCCAGCCCCATAGTGCTGTGCTGCTGTGCATTCAATAGATGTAACTTCTTAAGGTAATTATATATCTTTTTTTGAATTCCCATTCTATCAGGCAGATCAAAGTAAAAACAGCTACAGCTTTACCTAGTCTTTCTTTGAACTGAAAAACAATCTAGTTTCATTTACAGTACCTGCCATGATTTGTCTCGGGTTACCAGATGTAGACATTAAAACAGTATGTCATAGAGAGATAGTAGGGCATTTAAGGTACAAAAGGGATGCAGAAACTTGAATGCACCTAACAAACATTTGCCTGGTTCACTGCTCGTTCCCTGAAAATCTCAGTGATCAGTGCTTGTCTATCTCAAAATCATGGAATTGTTCAGGTTGGAAGGGTCAGCTTGAACAGGTTGCCCAGGTCTGGGTCCAGTAATGTTTTGAGCATTTCCACATGTGGATGCTATAAGCTCTCCAGACAATATGTTCCTGTGTTTAAACACGCCCACAATAACATAAATAATAAAAAATGGTTCCTAAGAAGAGGAGAGGGAAGAAAGATTTTTTGCTTCCTATTTTCATAGCAGATTTCTTCTGTGAAAATGGGGTAAAAAAATTGATGTCATGTTTGTTTCTCCAAGTACGAAATGTTAAGGTAGATCCACTGATGTTCATGGAAGCACTGTAAAAAGATAGCATAAAATTTTCAAGGCTAAGAAAAGAGTGTGGAAATTGTGCAAAAGGTATTAAGTATTTATATATTTTCTGAATTGATATTTAGAGCTATGTTTGGAGGAACCTGACTGGTCTCAAGCTCAGTTGAACAGAGATAAACAAACTGAACAGATAAACTTTCATGTCCTTGAAGATAAGCTCATGCAGTTTACCTGCCAATGATACCTATAGCTGTAGCTTTTAAACTGGGACAGATTTTCAGGGAAGATTTTCCAATCTAATTTATTCTCATATGTGCAAATCCTTCTCATTTAGTAACAGTACTTAAAAATAATTAAAAAAAAAATCAAAAAATGACTAGAACCATGCAACTTTCTCCCTGCAAGAAAAGTCAGCTCTAACTGAGAAATCGTTAGGTTCTTTAAGGAATAAGACTCTACCTTTAGTCATGTAGATTTAAATTAGATATAAAGAAGAAATTCTTCACTCAGAGGGTAGTGAGGCACTGTCACAAGTTGCCCAGAGAAGCAGTGGATGCCTCATCCTTGGAAATGTTCAAGGCCAGGTTGGATGTGGCTTTGAGTAATCTGATCTAGTGGAAGATGTCCATCCCTATGGCAGGGGAGTTGGAATTGGATGACCTCTAAGGTCTCTTCCAGCCCAAACCATTCTAGGATTCTATATATAGAAGTTAATAAGGTATGTATAATATATCTTATAATCAAGTTTATGGTTGCTTTTCATACCCCATTTCCACTCATTGCTTATCAGTCCCCCAGACTTTCAAAAAAAGACATGTAGAAGTGTAGTTCCCTTCTGTCTATTGAGGCCATTTTGGACAACAAGTATGAGCTGCTTTAAGTTTGTTGTTGAGGATGGTGATGTTCTGATTCATCGTAAATTTATCAGGGCAAATTTTGTAAACTTTTAGTGTTGCACACAGCAGTTGAAATCTGGACTTTGTATTAACTAGATAACCATTGATTAACCAAGAGATATGCCAATCAAAAGCTTATTCTTTGAAAACCAATACATGTTTTCACTCGCATGTCAATGACAACATACGCTGCTTGACTTTCAAAATCCTGAGAAATGTTCAAAACTGCCATCTTTATGTGAAAATTGTGCTGGCAAGTCCAATGTTTTCAGGCTTCCTCCTCTTGCAGAGGAAACTTGATGTCCTGTGTTGTGTTTTGCTTCCTCTGCTGCTGTTATTTCAAGGCATGTCTCATTCTGGTACTATGAAATGTGCACACACAGAAAGAAGTTTTACCTCTGGTTGTTTCTGACTGGCAAATAGGTAGCATTAGACACATGGGTGAGGTGGATTCAGGAATTAGGAGTATTTTGAGAACAAATGTACAGTGAAGTATACTTTATTGGGTTTTATTGCCTTTCTTTCTGTATAGGAACAGGACTCAGTTTGTCTCTACTCAGCAAGCACTGGCATGAACAGCACCCCTACTATTTTCAGCAACACCAGAGGGTCAAATGAAAGATGTAAAAGTATCATAAGCTCCACTATCAGGCAGGAAAAAAGAGAATGACATTTATGTGCTAGTAGTTGAATCCATGTGAAAGCCATTCTAGGTAGTGAAAGTAATTAAATAGGGTAACTAATGCAGCTAGATTTTTCCTTTTGGGTTTCCTTTCTTTGTATCCCAGTATTTGAATGTCATTGTGATGATTCAGTTGGATAATTTAAGACATTGATGTGAGTGCACTTAGTTATCTGATATAATAGGTTTTCTAGCTAGGTGTGTGCACACGCTCTATTTTTTCCATCAAACTTATCTTCAATTTTTGTCCTGGTGAACTTTAAGGTGAAAGTAGTTTAAGTAAGGTACGCTAGCTGATCGATTCTAGTAATTTTCATCATTTTTCTGAGGTAGTTCTGCAGTGAGTATATGGTAGTGTCATTTCTGTTCTTCTCTGTACTGACCCTCTTCCCTATAATCTCTAAAATCAAAGAGGACAGCAGGTAGATGCCCAGCTAAGCTCCTTGTGATTTTTCAAGGAAGTTGTATTGCAGTCACTGTGTCCAACCAGTAAGTAAAAGGCTGACAGCCCAATGCTGTTTGCGCCAGCAGGAGTGTTTCATCTCTGTATAGCAAACATCATGAGGGCTGGGTGCAAGGCAGAAATTAACACAAAATTCTTCCTTTTTGGTCGATTTGAGTCATGAGAAGACATTACCCAAGTGCCAATGGTCAGGAAAATTTTCTCAAGCACTATTTCCTTTGTCTGTTATATGACTTTAAGACTCTCCTAATGTAACTGACATTTTGTTTTCAGAAATATTCTAAGTCATAAAGCAGAGAGAATGAAATATATAAGAGTAGGTAAAACAAAAACAAGCGCTCTAGTCTGAGAATCTAGAGGGAGTGATATGTGGCTATTTCTTTCCCTGATAGTGTGAACAGTTGTAATGGGCTTACATAGCAAGGCTTCAGTATCGGGGAAGTTGCTGACATGGCCTCTGTGAACAGAGCCTAGCAGCTGCCCCATGTCAGATCAGAGCCAGATCCATCTGAATCCAAAAGGGACCTGCTGCTGTCCAGAGCTGAGAAAATGAGTGATGTTGGTTGGGCCTCCAAGTGAGCAGATTTAAGAAAAGGGGGGGAAAAAAAACAAACGGTTACACAACAGCAGCTGGGAGAGAAAGGAGTGAGAACCATCCCTGCAGACCCTAAAGCCAGTGGCAGAAGGAGGGCAGGAGGTGCTCATGGCATGGAGCCCCTGGTGGAGCAGGTGGATGTGGCCTGAAGGAGGCTGCGGCCCATGGAGAGCCCCCGCAGGAGCAGGCCCTGGACTGGACCTGCAGCCCGTGGAGAGGAGCCCATGCAGGAGCAGGCAGTCTGGGGGAAGCTGCCGCCCATGGGGGACCCGTGCTGGAGCAGTTTGCTCCTGGGGGATGGACCCTGTGGTATGGAGCCATGTGGGAGTAGTTCTTGAAGAGCTGCTACTTGTGGGCAGCCCCCGCAGGCTCAGTTCGGGAAGGATGGCATCCTGTGGGAGGGACCCCACGGGGAGCAGGGGCAGAGAGGGACCATGAAGGAGTGGTGGAGATGAAGCGTTAGGGACTGACCACAGCCCCCATTCCCCTGTGCTTCTTGGGGGCAGGACATAGAAGAGGGTGGACGGGGGGAAGGTGTTTTCAGTTTGTTTTTATATGACGGCTTGTGTTCGAAGGGACCTTAGAGATCATCTAGTTCCACCTCCCTGCTATAGGCAGGGATGCGACCCCCTAGATCAAGTTGCCTAAGGCACCATCCAACATGGCCCTGAACACATCCAGGGATGGGGTATCCACAACTTCTCTGGGCATTTTATTTTCTCACTTCTCTGGTCTGTTATCAATAGGCAATAAATTGCATTAATCTCCCTATGATGAGTCTGTTTTGGTAGTGGTGATAATTGTTGAGTGATCTCCCTGTCCTTATCTCAGCCCTTGAGCTTTTTTTCATTGTATTTTCTCCCCTTGGACTGTTGAGGAGGGGAAGTGAGAAAGTGGCATGGAGAAACTTAGCTGTCCATCAGTGTGAAACCACCTGAGAACAGTCAAGAGTTTGCAGTATAGGTCTGCTTGCTGTAATCTAACTACTTGTGTCTTGGTTATGACTGAATGGGAACCATGGTCTCTGAAGCCAGTATTACAGACATTGATACACTTTTTATTTTGCCTAGAACAATCTTTGCTATAACATATTCTTGATGCTTTTCCTCCTGTGGGTTGGACTGTATTTCATACATATATTTCACGTGTAGCTTTACAGAAAAGGGGTAGAAGGGAACACTGCAATCCTTCAATGTCATTAGCAACCTGAGAACTGGAAATTCCCATTCCAGCAATGTTCAGAGGCAAGTTAGCTCCATTTGGTGTGTGAAAGCTAGTGCTTACCTGATGACTGATCAACTGCATGAAGTCCTCGCTATGAAACAGCAGAATGCTGTGAGCATACTAAACTTGATTATTTCAGTCATTTGCCATTTACCACAGTGGTAATTTTGCTGAATGCTGATGAAGACTACAGCTAGCTTATGAATTCAAAGAGAGGCATCTTCTAAAAGGCTAATAAATGGATGACAAGGGCAATTCACCCATAGCTAATAAATGATGTCAGGACTATAGAGAAATATATATCAGTGCAATGTATGTATGCTGTTCAACATTTTAAATTAAAAAGTGTCACAAAATAGTGTGTGTAGCATTAAACATGGAAGAGATAGATGAAGATAGGGACACATAAGAGTCATGTCTCTCTCTGTCATTAGTTATTGTATAGCAGTGCCATTTCCTGAGTGCTCCTGGAGAAAAAAAATGGAAGGTAAGGGAGAAGCCAGGGCGTTTACTGCAGAGCAGGGTTTGGTTTGAATAATAACACTATCCAAACAAGGAACATAAAGTCTTTTCTGTGATCTGCATCATATTTAGCAAATCATTTGTGTGACTTCTCGTTGTGAACCTCTAGATCACTGTGAGCAGTATTGATATTTGGTGCAAAAAATGAAAGGCAGAGAACAAAGGCAGTGCTGGTGAGAAACGGATGAGAGAGAAACAGCAGATAATGAAGAGGAGCACAGCAGATAGGAGGCTTTAGATCATTTAAGGGATAATAGATGAGAAAGATAGTTCACTGCAGATAAATGTGGAATAATGATGACTTTGATGAATCCTTTTCACTCCAGACTCTTTCACAAAACAGGGCTTAAAAAAAACCCACAAAGTAGCATAGCTCTGTGTGCTGTTAATGAATAACGAACAGGAGGAAGATGAATTTTTGCATGCAAAATGGTACCACTGGTGGTGAGCTTCATCCAGCATATTCAGGAATGTGGCAAAACAAAAATGAAGAAAAAAGGCAGGAAAAAGGGGGAAGGAAATGAACCCCAGAGGCAAAATAACACATTTTCTTAAACAAACAAACAAACAAAAAAACCCAACCACAATAAATAATAATAAATAATAAATGAAGAATTTGGAATATCGTTCTTGTATATGTGGGCTTTCTGATGTCCAGGTAACATGCTGGAATAAAGTGAATTGGTCCTACAAAGTTTCTTTCAGTTTATTACTTGCAGTTGCATTTGGAAGCAGTGCGATATGTCTTCAGAAGGCAGGTTTTGACTACAGTCCTCCGATTTTGTGTGTGTGGGGTGTGTGATTCTCAGAGACTGGAGAAGGGACATGTAGCACTAACACTGATAAGCCAGTTCTCCCTTTGCTGATGGCAGGAGTGCAGAGACCCCAGCTGTGGCTGAGGAAGTCCATCTCAGTGACTCAGGGTGGCGTAAGGAAGAATGCATCTAAGGATTTGCATAGATTTTTTTTTTTTTTTTTTAAATTGAAAGGAGAGTCTTTTGCTCCCTGCTAGTATTTGTGGGTTGCACATCAGAGCATACTGAGCCCTCTGCTACAGAGGAGGCACTGCTGGCCATTTTCTTTGCCAGAAGACCAGGAACTTTTTGGGGGGGCTATTTTTCAGCAGTGGTTCATCTATATGAGGCAAAAATCCTACCCTTTTTGCTGTATGCGTGTGCTTTGAGGAAGGTGTTTCCTGCAATATTCCTTGCTTATTCCTGCTTTCTCAGTTCAGTGGAGATACAGGAATACAGGGCAGCTCCCCTTAGCTGTGGAAGCCAACATAATCTCCAAAGCTCCAAAATTCCTTAAAGCATCACATACTTTGCTCACATAGAGGCTTTCATGTCTCCTAGATTTGTGGTCTATGGCAGGGAACAACTTGGGTTGACACTAATTTCTCTGGGGTGAGAGAAGACTTAGCACAAATCAACAAGATTTGAAGATGTGGATTTTTTTAAAAGAAATCCTAAAACCATTTTTTTCCCCTAAAAAGAAGTTGGGAAGAAATTCAGAGGAATATCAATATTCCTCAGATTTGCTCCAATTTAGAATGTAAGTTCTGTTTTGTGCCAAAACACTGGAATTTTCAGGAGAATGAAAATTCCAAGTTTTGTGGAGGGCTTCAGCTGTGCTCCTGGCAGTCCTTGTGGTTCCCTGTTGACTTCTTCCCCTTTTGTATCTTCTTTGATGGTAGTCTAAGACTTCCTACCACTGTCTAATGGGAGATGCTTCTTTTTTTCCTTGTTTTCTCTATGGCCTTGTATGAGCTTGTCTTGTCCCACCTGGCACTTCATTTGGATGTGCTCATGCCTCTGCCATTTTCTCCTCTGTTGCTAACATTCTCTTGCTTTTACAATTTCTAAATTACATGGTGTGTTAATTAAACTTAGGCATTAAACTTCATTGGAAAAATGCTGAGGTCTTGTATACTTTATCATGGTACTGTGGAATAATGAGTTAGTATGGCTGTGCACATGTCCATTGCTAGTGTCAGATAAACCATGTTAAGCTCTATTAATTTGAATCCAGATTTGAGGGTAGAAATTAATCATCTTTGCAGCATCCAGGGTAATTTAAAATGTAATTGTTTTGAGGACATTGTGAAACATCTTGCTAGTTAATTCTGGTCCTACCATATGAGAACTGACTGATCTTACTGACTCTCATCTTTTTCAGGGTAAAACCAGCTGCTTTAACCTAACCAGCAGTTACACTGACTGAGTGTAACTCAGCTTTGAGTGAAGTAAATTAAAATATTTTCACACATCTTAGTTGAGGAATGGGAATGTCAGTAAATTCTAGCCTGTGGTCAAGGGTGAATATTTGGGATGCCCAGAAGTAGATACTTAAAGTATTTCTCATTTGCAAGAAAAGAGTAATAGGATTTTTTTTTTCCTTTGTCAGATTTTTGACTGTCTAATTGTATCGGTAAGTGGAAGGTTTGGATAATGTCTTGGTGACTTTCTGATCTGTGCTTAGACTTGAAAGCCCAGATCTAAAATTTGAGTTATTTATCTGAAAAACAAAAAACGAGATGGACATTGAGTATCTTTACATTTCAAAGTCAAGGAATGTGTGACCTGTGAAGCTTTGTGCTTGGCGGCAGATTGAATTTCAGAGCTAAAGCAGAAGAATGGGTTGCATCTTTGCCCTGTGTGGGAGCTTAAAGACAGTAAAACTTCCCCAGGTCCTACTGAAACAAATCAATTTAGTTGGTAAGTGAAGGAGCATGCTCTGGAGATGTGTGATACAGGCTGGTAAGATCTGAAGCCCCATGTCCTTCAGTTCAAAGTTTAGAAACTGCACAAAAGTGTTGCCACTTGATCATTTAAGATTTCCCTTCTGAAACTTAAATACTTTGTACATTATTTCTATTGTGTTTTCCACAATGACTTTAACTTTGGAAACTGCAGTGCATATAGGGGTTCTGAAACAATATTTGACGCTGATTTGAAAGATTCAAATTAACGTGGCTTGAGTTCATTTCAGGATCATTGATACTTCTGTGGCAAAAGTTTTGAAATTCTTTTCAGTGTGGCTACAATTGTTCATGGTCAAACATTGATAAAATCTCCCTAACCATGTCTTGGAAGTTGTGTTGTGCTGTGGGTGGATTTTTTTATTTTAATTTTTTTTTACCCTTTGGATTTCTAAGTTTGGTTGTCATTTTCTATAAAGCTGAACTACTGACTGAAAGCAAAGAATGTGGAAGCAAATATGTATTAAAACTGGGAATCAGATTTTTTTTTTTTTTTTTTTAAACCACTTAGTCAAGAGAAAGGGAACTAGATTTCGGTTAATCTTTCATTCTGGGAATTTCGTATCTGTCTTTGTCCTGGCTGAGAAACTTGTTAGAATGGCCCTCTGGCTACCATGCCTTTTCAATAGCTGTATCCTCGTTTTGTGGCATTTCTGAAAATGATCAGAGATGATTTGCAGGTAGCTGTGTAGCAACTAGAGTGAGCAAGTAAGACAATATGTACCAAATGCTTTTTTAAAAAATTAATCATTTCCATCAAAATATGTGCTTTTTTCATATATATTGCTGTGGTAAAAGGGTCAAAATGTTTGTTTATCCTAAGCAACCAATCTATTTGCAGACATCTTTTTTTTTTCTTTTAGAATTTTTTTGAGGGGAACCTCCATTTACCCACAGGGACTTCCCTGAGGTTGGAATGGGAAAGAGAGACCTTATGCACATGATCTGCAGGACAGAGGTTCTGTGGCGTGGCTCAGTACCACTGCAGATACTCTCACTCTAGACCTTAGAGTTGGTTCTCTTATTTTCCAGAAGCATCTTATTTATGCGTCTCTAATTTCTCTATTTCATCCATTTTTCTGAAAACATTATCTCCAAAGTTAAAGTGTTGAAAAAGAATAATTTATTAAAAAAGAGTGTGAGGGATAAAGTGTATTTCCAGACAGTACCAACAGAGGAGAAGCTTGAAGTGGTGGTGTTGTAAAGCTAAAATACCTCTTTTTTTTTTTTTTTTTTTACTCCTTAGCACAGGAGTTGCAAATCATGTGATGATACACAGTGTGTGGATTGCTGGCTAGACTTCATTTGAACTGGCCCCCATGCCTGGCTGTTATATACTCTGTGGATGAGTGAATCACTTAGATTCTATATTCTTTAGTCTTCTCAAGTGTAATGCTTCTTTTGAAATTTTGATTGTCAAAAATAATAGAAAAATAGTTATTCATGATGTTGACTTATTTTGTGTGAGATTAAATTTCTATTTTATCAAATGAATGACTAGACATAAGCTTTATGTCTAACACATGTTAAAGGATAATGATGTATTTCTATTGTGCCACACAAATGAGGTATGACTGTTTAAAAAAAAAATTGCAGTTTAACCACTGCAGCTTGGTTTATGCATAAATGCAAATTAAAAAAAAATAACTTTAAATGCTTCTGATCAGACACGGTTAATGGCAACTACCATTCACAGGTGCTTCTGGCATCAGAGCACTGGGAATCAAAATAAAAGGTTTCAGTATGCCTTTGTGTGCCTGAGCTATATGAACAATGACTTGGCTTCAAAAGACACTTCTGTACAGTTGGCAAAAGACCTGTGCATGCTTCTCTAAATCATTTTGCCATAGTGACTAAGCAATGACAGTTCTCCGTGAAACTGCAATTTAAAGAAGAAACTAATTAGTTCTGTTTAAACAAAGAAAAGCTTGGCCAAGTTCTGACTGAAGCAGAAGAGGAACTTTAGGATAGCAAGAGAGAAAACAACCATGTCCTCCCTAGCAAAATTCCAGCTTAATGTAATTTAAAAGGAAGTGTGCTCACTGGCTTTCAGTGTAGACTTGAAATCTGTATCAGCAATTGGGTTGATAGAAAATATTTTTGCACCTTCTTAGATTGCAGGTCATACTTCCAAGCATTTTAAAATTAAATTAACCAAGCACAGTCTTTCTCTTGTACTTTCTCCCTCTTCGTAAAAACTCCATATGTATCCCAGAAAGGCACTGATTTGTAGAGAATCTCTACCCAACCAGCTGAGAAAAAGGAGCCCTGCTAAGTAAGATATGAGGGGATAGGAAAAAAAAGACTGAGCAGAACACTTCTCTCCATGGTAAAGTACATATTGCAGCTGAGGATCTTGAGATTTCTGTTCATGACTAAAACAAATCCACTTTCTACCTCCATGTGGGGTCAGATTCCAAGTTGTCTGGAGGCATTTAAAAGAGCTACCTATACCGCTGTAAGGTCCATATGTATCAAGAGGCCATGAATACATGCTAGCAATTTTCTATTTTCATCTATGTTTAAAGTCAAAATGGATTTCCAGGGATATCTGTATATGAGTGTTCATGAAAGTCTATGTAAACTCACTTTTACTGTACAAACCTTAGACCTCCATATCATAAAGTTTTGGATTTTAGCACGTATAAGTTTACTAATGAGGAGTGAACAGCCTTCCTTCACCCTCTTGTCGAACTCGTATTGACTTGTGCAGCCTGTTTTCCTAGGTCATGCAATATTGATGTAGAGTGCTTCCATCTTCAACTTCCTCTCTCCTGCTATCAAGCTTGCTTAATATATATTATTTGATCAGGATGCCTCTGGCTCATAGGTGTCAGTGTGTCATTCAGTGCCATAAACGTGAAGCGCTAATTCCAGAATAAGCTATTCCCACAGTAAAGAGCTATAGCAAACCAGACTATCAGTAAAGAAAAGTATCAGAACAAAGGATTTTCAAAGGATCACAGAAGGCTAGAAGATCCCTATTAGAAACACACAACCTGTAAAATGAAATCAACAGAACAGTGAACAGCTTCCATAAAACCATTAAGAATAAACTGACAAAAATACTTGCAGAATGACAAGGTCTTTTTATCAGGGACCATGTACTATGTATGCTTTTGGCACCAATTTCACACTCAGGACCTTTATCTGAGAATGTTTTGCCTTAATCCAGTCCTGACTGATCTAAAAATGGAGTTAAATAGCAAGCATCAAGCAGAGTATAAGATAAAGCTATGTGTAAAGAATCATTGCTTTGAAAAGCCATAGAAGTACTGAAGAGTTCAGCAGCAAAATAAATTAAACACAGTCCAGTATCTTGGAGAAGGCAGAACCTGACTGCCATTTTACCAAAAATTGTGATTTTGAAAAGCTTGAAAATTAGAAGACTTTTATGACAGCGTACTGTTGACACAAAGATGTTGCATTCTTTTGGTAGATGTAATAAAAGTACAACATCTTTATTTTCTATTTCTGTCAATGAAAGTGGAACAAAAAGCTATGATCTCCATTGAAGAATTGCTGCTTTTTCAGTTTGGGATTCTGTGCCTTGCACAATGGAGCCTATGTCACAGTGCATGCTATTTCATCTGAGATCTTCCCATTGAGCTGTTAAAATGTACAGAAAATACGTATCTTGGTGGAAATGCTTTATAGTTATCTCAAAGGTCAGATCACGTTCTGATGAGTCCTGAGCTATTCTTGTGCTTCATTGCACAGTACACAACATATTATTTTTTTATTGTTCTATTATACTGTTTTATTATATTATTATTGGTTGAAATTCTTCAGGACACAAAGAGGGATTTAATATCCCCAAACCATTCATTGCAACATTCCCTTTTATGTTGCTGAAAATGGAGTCACAATCACGATTGCCTTTAGGTAATAACGATACTCCAATGGAGGTATTTTTCTACAAAAGCAAATAGTATCTCTTTTTTTTTTCTTTATTTTATTTTTTTTTACTAACATTGCAGAGTTCCAGTGCCTTTCCAAGCTCAACACAGCTGTTTATCTGGAAAATCATTTGTACCAGGAATTCTTATCAGCCATTATCATTAACAAATGATCTAGCATGTCTGAAGAAAAAATGCCCTAGATACAGAAGTATGACTGTATTGCTTTTATTAGTGTCACAACAGGCATTTCCTTTCCCTAAATAATATCAACTAAACAACAACAACAAAAAGTTATTAACTTCATAACAGACAGAGGTGAGGTAAGATATTCATTTGGGATATAAAGTTTGTTTAAACTATTCTGCTCCACAGTATTCTCATGGCCTTCTTCTCCTCTGAACCGTAGTTACCCATTGCAATGCCCTCTGTTGTTGATGTGCTGCATTTTGGTGTGTCCGGGTACACAGAACACTGTTCCTCACGTGCTTCTGTAATCTTGCTTGTCTTCTAGAACTAAAGCAAGAAGTTTTCAACCAACTCTGTTTCTTGCTACATTTAGATCTCAGGAACAGATGTTCAGGATTTAACCTGTGCCAGAGGTGGGGGAGAAGTGGAAGTTTCCTTCACAATTACTGGATTTTGAGTGTAGACAGAGATGGAAACTCCCGAGCATTTTGGTAGCTTCCAGGGGGCAACACAAAAGCATAGGGTAACACATTTAGAGCATGGGTAGAGCTGTTGGTTCGATACCCTATGGAAATGACTTGAAGGAGATCAGAAACTTAGAGGCAAACAATGTTCATTCCATCAAAATCTGAAACATCTGAATAGGAATCGATGCCTATTGCAGGCACTGTGGAAATATCTAAATATCTTCTGGTAATTGTGGTAATAGTGGTAATTTCCACTGGTTACTATTTCTTCTAGTGTTTATGCAAAATACAAGATATCTAGCAACTGCTTCTTTTAAGTCAGTGGTCTATCCCTATTTTCCCATATTAGCTTTCCATTCTTCTGTATTTTCTCAGAAACACTTTTCCTTGCATGCTGATGGTGGCCAAGTGCTCCAGGAGGAAGCATTTCATGAACACTGAGGTGTCATCTGTTGCTGCATCCTTCCAGATGGCTTAAAACCCTGGACATTAGCATGAGGTATTTTCAGAGAGGAAATGATTTCACTTATTTTGGCAGAGCAACAAGTTGAGTAGTGCCTGCCCTGAATAGTCCAGACTTTGACCTTAAGCTTTTTTTTTTTTTTTTTAAGCTCTTATTCCTGTGGAGTTCAGCTACTTTGCTGATAACCCTGTTGCACATAACTCTCAACCTCAATCAGTTTCCTAGAGATATACCATTCAAGCTTTGCCTAAAAATCTCGCACTTGAAAAAGTGTCAACAAATCTCACACCAGTTAGTATCTTAAATTAGGATCTATAGGGGTGTGGGTATTTTCTAGTGCCTTGATAAATAAGAACTGCCCTGGTGGCTGTGGCATAAGGCCCTTTTGGAGACAGAGCACATAAAAGTTTGCTTGTATATGTTGATAACGGAGATGGTTATAAAAAATTTCTAGAAGATAATCTTATGCCTTGTAGAAAGGGATTTACTAGTCATAATTCAGACAATTTATCTGCTTGGAATAAGACTTCGGTATTCTGCAGTCCACAAGTTTCCATGGTATGACTGAGTTGAAGGCTTCACTCCAGACAGATACAGGAGAAGTAGGTATTAGGTAGTTATTCACTTATGATACAGTCACATGCTAGTATAGAAATGTACAGCTAAAAGCCTATTTTAAGAATTGGATGCAGCACAGCCTGAAAGATGTACTTTTTAATGATAGAAAGACAGGAGGTACGTTCTGGCTTATGAATTGGGGACTTTCACTGAGGTGAAATTCCCATTTCATTCATGGATGAATGAGGAATAACTTTTGTGAGATGATAGTGATGTATGAATCATGTTTTTCTTCTACTGACACGACAATCTCTATAATTACAGATGGCCATGCTTCGGTTGCCTTACATTTTTGGCAAATGACATTGAATATTAGTGATTCTGCCATATCTGCAGGAAATGGTTTGAAGCTGCAATTCTGCAGAATGATCACATATTCTGGAGTCTTACACTACTAAATTGAAGTCTTTCTGACTTAAAAATTAGATCCCTAGCACTGCAAATGATGCCACAGTCACTGTTTGCTCCGCAGCAATATATGAATAAATAGGTGCCAATACAGCTTCTTTTGTCATATTGTGTGTATTTATAGACAGCAGCTATTGTAGTACGAGATAAGGGGAACTAGTGTTTATTGGCTTTTAGAATCTGCTGATATAAGGCAGAAAGGGAAGCTTTAGGGGTATTGAAAGGGATACTTCCAAAGGCAGTGATACAAAACATTTGTGGGAGAGGCAAGCTTAGATAACTCAGAACTCTTTTCAAGTGGTGATCTTTTAAAATGAGTAAGACTCTCCAGAGGAGTAATGGGAAAGAAATGCTAACATAAACCATCTGTGGCAAAACAGGATCTGTGAAGGGCTTCAGAAGAGATGATGCAGTGCAAGGCACACAGTCAAGGCAGAAAGGAGAAGATGCAAGGATAGGCAGTGGGAATATGATGAGCAGAAAACTGATGGCTGGTGAGAGATGCTACTGCAGCAGGAATAGCATTGGGCTACAACATTGAGCTAGAGCTGTCGAAGTGTAAACAGGACCAGAATGCTGGATGCACGGGCTGAGTAGATGCTAACATGAGTATTGACTTTAAACTGCAGCCTTAAGATCTCTGTAGATCGAAGTATGCTTTCTGGCTGTTTAAAAAAAACATGCATGGCTTTTTATTTTGCAGCCCACCTTTAAACTCTGAAAAATAGCATGCTTCCCCTTTTCATACTTTATACTTCAGAAGTACCACTTTCTCCCTCTCCCAGCCTTTTTCATGCTGAGCCCTCTCCTGTGAATAGAGTCTTACTGAAAGTCTTGGGACCTCCTTGCCACCTTCTTGCTCCATCTCTGCCATCGAATATTGTGGGCTCTTTTTTGCAAGTTGCTTGCTGAATCTTTCAGCCACCTGCTTCCTGGTGGGTAATATTATGACAGGAACAATGAAGAAGCATGTGATAAAGTAATAATGTTGGTAAAATAAGCAACAAGTTCTGTCTTCCTATTCAGTCCCTTAATTTGGTTTGCTTATTATATATCTATCTATCTATATTTTTTTTACTGTGACACCCCTCTTTCCATACAAAGTTTTTTTTTTTTTTTTTTTTTTTTCTTTCAAATTAGCCATTTGTGAAATCTGATTTTTCCACTGGTGTTGTTCTGTCCAGCCTATTGACAGACATGAAGTGGAGGAAAAGGACATGGAAGTGGTTCTCTGGTGTGCATGCCAACACTTCTTACAAGAGGCTGTTTCAGCTCATTGGAACTGGAACTCCTGAATTTTTACCTTCTGTTTCCCAATGTGACTGGAGCACTTGACAGTCACTGTGCACTCCTGCTGTCAGTGATATCAGTCTGTGGAGAGCTGTGCTGCATGTCAGACTCTGTATAAGCATCTCTGCCACTCAAGTAAGATCTGATACTGTTTAGCAAGTCCTTATTTGAAAGGACTGCCACGAACCTGATGGCTCAAAAACCAGCTGGGAATGCTGAGCACACTGTCTGTTCCTAGCGAGCTGGATGCCTTATGTCTGCTTTATGCATAACTGGAATGTCACGAAGTGTTTGTTTCAAAAAGTACTCCTTAATTAGTGACATCCAATTATGAGTACGCTTATGGATATTGTTGTATGTGATAAATCTCTCTCCAGCTCCCACATCTGACATGTCATTTGAAAGCACAGAAAGGTGTGTTTGTATATATATGTTCAATTCTAGTAGCTTTATGCTCAGTTCTAGTAGTTTTAAGATCTCTGGTAAGAATCATAATTTCTCTTGTTCCAGTGTTTTATTTTATTTTTAAATCTGTTTTTTATCCCCCCTAGTAGAAGTGGTGACAATTAACATGAAAGTGTACCGAGCATTTGTGCAAAGCTCACTGCAAATGCTGGGTGAGGGTTGCCTGGCTACACTCAGGTGTTTCTTATCACCACTACTATTAGCTAAGCTAGTGAAAAATAAGTATAGAAATGCCAATAGGTATTGAAATCAGGGGGTATGGTAACAGTGTAACTCTTCCCTGTCTTTTCTATGGCACTGGAAACCTATCTGCATTTTTCTGCTCACCTATCACATCAGTTCCTTTGGGCTCACACCATTTGCTTCTACTCTGTGCCATTTGCTGTGGTTGGTGCTTACTAAGTGAAATGCGAGTTCCTCACAGAGACTTCTACAGAGCAGACCAATGATTACTGTGCAGGATAAGCTCCATAGGGAAGGGACCGTCTCTTTACTGCAGACTCTTCATTGATAGTAGTAGTGATGCTTCTTGGCATACAAGATTTTTGTTTGGTCTTTTGCATGATGAGTAACAATGATGAGCACTTTGAGTAAGGCACAGAAAGAGGAACCAAGGAGTTTCTCTTAGCTGACTGTGAGACAAGGTCTAAGTCCTCATGTCAGAACCTCTGTCCTCTGAATGTTAAAATTTCTAAGTGTGCTTTTCTGGCTCAAATATAGTATAATTTTCAAGATGCTCAAGGAGTTAGGAGGACACTCCTGTTGTTACAGAGCAGCACTTCTGAGATGTGAGAGTCAGGAAATTGTCATTGCTTATGAAAAGTAGTAATTCAGCCCTTATGCAATGACTGGATGCAGAACCTACTCCATGTGGAGTTGAAGATATGTGGATCCTACGGAGGGGCAGTGAACACATACCTTTCTTCGTCTGCACTCATTCTTGTGCATGTATCAATTTTGGGGGGAGAAGGGGAGTCTGTGCTGGAAATTTCAATAATGTGGTAAAGAGGTCATATAGACTTTTATACAACTGAGCAAAAATTTAACAGTGAATCACCAATGAGATTGTGTGCACAACAACAGCATATTCTCCGTGTCAGTGCAGTTAATGTGAAATGGTTTTTGGTTGACATTTGCAGTCTGAGCTGCCCGCTGTTATCTGGAGCCTGTGGATGGTGCTGTTTGTTCGTTAACCAGTTAGGGAATGTAGAAAATGGTTATGATTTTCATGCTTACACATCTTAGCAAAAATTGTTTTGGATGATTATTTTGAAGAGTGGCTGGATGAGGATAAAGACAAAATAAAAGCTGGGATGGGAAAATAAGTGAAAGGAGTTAACTCAGCTAACTCTTCCCACT
The DNA here is from genome assembly GCA_011074415.1 of Stictonetta naevosa. Lineage (NCBI taxonomy): Eukaryota > Metazoa > Chordata > Aves > Anseriformes > Anatidae > Stictonetta > Stictonetta naevosa. The sequence goes on from CM021699.1 coordinate 13,489,260, forward strand.
CTGGTTTCCCTCCACTGCCCATGCATTGATTAATTGCATTCTGCTCATAAACACTTCCACTTGAAGTGAAAACAATATAGCCACTTCCTTAAGGCACCTGCAAATCACCTGTCTGGCTTAGTAGTTCTTAGTTTCCATCATCTCTGGAAATGCAGTCTTTGTATTTTATTTTTTTCTCTTTGCTCCTCATCAGTGTTTTGCTCTTTCTTTTCTTTTGGGGATTGACTTTTTTTTCTATCTTCTGTCTGAGGTGACTGTAGTGCTTAAGACACCTTTTACAGTTAGTTGCAATTTGAGATTCACTACTTCTCTTTATACATTTTTTTTTTTTAAATTAAATCTCTCAGTCCTACCTTTGAGATTGGTTTTATTTTTCAGAGGCTGTTTGCTTATAGCTTTTACATTCCTATTAAGCTGCATCAGCTTCTACTGCCCTTTAACTTAACCAGGATGAATTTCATTTATATATCTCATCTCTTTCTTTCTTTCTTCCTGTAGTGGGCTTCTCCATACACCAGTGAGGCAAAATCGTAATTCCATAGTTGTTTCATATTACCTCAAAGTCAAGGTTCCAAATGCCAAAATCTGTGTTCTTCCTTCAGGTCTTAGTTTCTTTGAGCAGTCAATATTAGATAACATCTCTCTGCAGGCTCAGTGTGATCTCTTACCAGCCTTGCTCTTATTGTGCTGCTAGACTAAGAAAGGAAGTGAGAGAATTCTTTGGTTACTTACACCTCTAGACATTGCTTTATTATGTAGACAAAGTAGTGAACATTAAAAAAAATCACACATACTACTTATTTATTTTACTTATTTTAGCACATACTGCTAGTGTTAAATTCACAACCAAAGAAACATTTGAGCCTTACCTAATTTTTACTCCATTTTGATTTTCTGTCTTTAATGCACATTTGGCTTCTTTCTGGAGCATATAACAATAGGGGATGAACATTCAGAATGTGAGTCTGGGGTAAGAATGGATCAGTGAATATTGCATTGGCTTTGATAGAGCAAACTATACCCTCAACAGGCTCTGGTGCTTTAATTTAACATATTCAGTAAGCACTTTCACACCCACAATGATGAGATTTTTTTAGTCTTCAGACCTTTTCCTCTACCTTGTGCATCATGATAAATTAATCTCTCCTTCCCGTTCTTTTTTCCAGGTTTAAACCCCTGGAAATGCATTATCACTCAGGCCAATTTCAATTAATAAGAGAATTAGGCATTGTCAGACTTTTGTTTCAAATGGTTTACCTAAGGAGCAGAAATAATATCTGGAGCTAATTTCTCTAAGATTACCCAGGGCTGTATATAAATCACTATGTACATTTCATTTCCTTGACCACTAATTTTGCTGTTCTCTCTAGAAACACTGACCAGGGCCAGAACAACCATTATCCCAGTCTTTCATGAGATACAGGCTGTTATTTTTATTTGAAGCAGGATCTATGACAAATTAACTTCATTAACTTCAAGCCAGCACCCAACTCTTCATTTTTAATCTTTTTTTTTTTTTTAAAATTATTTTTTTTTTTTTTATTTTGCTCACAGATCTCTAGCTGGTATAAAGCGTAACATCAGACTTCAATCAGAAGTGAAATTCATCTCTCCCTTCAGGGCTTTGAGGCAAAGGGCCTCTTCTGAAGCGTGCATAAAGTACTTTTGGCTTTTGTGCCCTAGTTCTTTATAACCACCCTTCCCTCAGTGGCAACTGTCTCCAGCAATCATGTTGTGCTAATCCACTGCAGGCAAAGTCCTCTGAATTATTTCAAAGGGTCTGAGGGGTTTGGGCTGGTACCTTGGCATTTTGTCTAATGCAGAGGAGGGGGAACTCATGTGATTGTTTTCCCAAGGAAAAGTGCAGATGACAAGAGTCTCCAATGCATTGGTGGTGGTACACAGTGAAGGTGAAGTTACTTGTGGCAGGTGGACATCTTATTTGTACTTTGAATGTAATGGACAGTGGAATAGCTGAGTAGAAATGGCTCAGGCCTGAGCTGAGGTTAGTAGTATTACTCTTTGCATCCTCCAGCACACAAGTTGCCCTAAAGAAAATTTGGGAGAGACAAAGATGTGTGCGTTACGCTAATCCTTGATACGGATTGGTGCGGGTGGTGGAGAAAACTGTACAACCTCAGGACATTCCACAATATTTACAAGCAATTTCCATACAGGCTAGAGGGCCCAGTGTGGCTGCTCCTGCTCTCTCAAAGGCAATGCAGCTCCACACCACTGCTGACCCAGTGCTTCTGTCTCTATGGTGCAGGACTGTCCTGAAGAGCCTGGAGTCAGGTCTGGGCAGACCACCTCATCAGGACTGTGGTGGTCAACTGGGTTCAAGCATGGTATATCAGCGCAGACTTGAACCAAATAATTAACTCTAGTTCTGTCCCATCTTAGCTGATAATACTTCCAAGTGTCACACTTTGAACAGAATTTTTTTCTCAGGACTTCCCTTCTCAACCAACATGTTTTTGCATGTTACATGTTACACAGTAATTTAAAGTATGATTTCATGCTTTATCCTGTAGGATTTCATAGTGACTTGTAAGAAGCAGCATGGCTGTATCTACTTCTGAGAGAGGGAAGAAATAACCAGGTTGTCATCATCTGCAAGTGTAGAGGAGATGATGATCAGGACGTTTGGTGCAAGTACTTATTTCTAATTGATTGAGTAGCATAAAATCTGTGATGCCAAGCTTATGAAGCTGAGCTTCATGAGTCTTGTGTTGAGGCTTTGATAGGTTTTCTCAGTGCTCCTTCTCTTCTAGCACAGGAGAGGTGGGATACGGCTGGGCTCTGTCATTGCTATTTGCTCATCTGCTGAAAGGTGCTTCAAGGGAGGGAGGCTGTCAGCTCTGTGACTTGAGCCAAATTCAATCATTGAGTTTTGATGCTGCATTCATTGCTTTTGTAATTTAACAGAGCTCTGTTGATTTAACAGATAACAGCTTTTTGGAGTTCTGAAAATCACCATTTCAATCCAGGTGAAACTTGTGCTTATAGGCTGCTGAAGCTGAGAGTATGATAAATTCAGCTGTAGGCCAATCACTAAGGAATTGCTATAACTTTAATAATGGATTAAACAAAACATGAGCATGCTAAGACTCTTTACTATGCTATTATTTATGAATAGGTGAGTGGAAATTGATATATTCAGTATCTTGTTGGATTCATTTGAGATTTTTCTTTAATTGAGCTGTATGGTTTTGGCCCGAGTTCTGAAGAAGGTTTTGCTTATCTTTTAGGATGTGAAAGGACAATAAAATTTGTTGGGCAAGATGTGCTTTTTCTTTATAAGGAGCAGATGATGTATCTGAAGTAGGCAAGCCTGAGGAGTGGCTCTCTTAGTGCATGCTGTATGGGATAGTGCTTGCCACTAACTCTCTCATTACAGCATGTTTTAGTTTATTTTGGTGGTGAAGACTGGTGCCTCTGAAAGTATTTTTATTTAGTATCTTTCTGGAGGAGCCAGGATATGACATAGGCTTGATCCTCAGATTTTTTTTTTTTTTTTTTTTTTTTTTTTTTTTTAGAAACAAATGGGATCTAGATTGTCTCAGGAAGATTTGTTTTAGTCTTGATGCTCTTTGTAAATTCTTCACTGCCAAAAAATCCTCAGTTCTAGGACCTACAGTTCTAGATGCCTTGCATTAACACATACTTAAACCATGGTCTTGTCATCTTCTCTTTTCCCCTTTGGATCTGCTATATGACTTGAATGCCTATCATCTAGTCCAACTCCTGGCTCCATAAAGGATGATGCAAAAATCAATCCATATGTCTGAGAGCTTTGTCCAAATGCTTCTTGAGCTCTGACAAGCTTGGTGCCATGGCCACTTCCCTGGGGAGACTTTTCCAGTGCCTGACCACCTTTTTAGTGATGAACCTTCTCCTAATATTGAACCTTAACTTCCCATATAACAGCTTCATGCTATTCCCTCAGGTCCTGTCGCTGTCCCCAGAGAACAGAGATCAGCTCCTGCTCCTTTACTACCCTGCAGACCTGCAGGAAGCTGCAGGCCATGAGGCCTCCCCTCAGTCTTCTCTTCTCTGGGCTGAACAAACCAAGTGACTTCAGTCACTCTTTGTACATCTTCCCCTCTAGACCTTCCACCATCTCTGTTGCCTTCCTTTGGACACTCTCTAACAGTTTTATGTCCTTATGTTGTGGTGCCCAAACCTGCACACAGTACTCGAGGTGAGGCCACACCAGCACAGAGCAGAGTGTGACAATCCCTTCCCTTGACTGGCTAGCAGTGCTGTGCCTGATGCACCCAAGGCTATGGTTGGTCCTTCTGGCTGCCAGGGCACACTGCTGGCTCATTTTCAACTTGCTGTTAACCAGAACCCCCAGGTCCCTTTCCACAGGGCTGCACTCCAGCCTTATTTTCTCCCAGTCTGTATGTATGTTCAGGATTGCCCCATCCCACGTGCAGAATCCAGCACTTGCTCTTGTCATACCGTTGGTGATTGCTCAGCTCTCTAATGTGTTGAGATGTCTCTGAAAGGCCTCTCTACCCTCGACAGTCAACATCTCTAAATTTGGTATTATATCTAAAGTTTAGGATGAACCTTGCAGCTGATAAGATTGTGAACCAAGGGGTCCTAATCTGGGAGTATGCAGAAGCTGCAGAGTTCGGCAAACCCATAGCAGGTGTGCAGGGGTAAGGGGGAGCAGGAGGAACAAAGAAGGGGATAGAGGGGCTTATGTGTGTGCACGTGCACACAGTGAGGGAGGCCTCAGAGCTGACTGGTGTTACTGGGCATACAAAGGGACTGTGCCACTTGGAGGATTTGCTAATGTGTGTTTGCTTGTGAATCTAGAAAAGAGAGTATGTGTGTGTGCCTGCACTAGTGAGCTTCTGTTCCTACCCGCTGAAGAGGAAGAAGGGCTCTTGACTGTGTCTGTTTTACCTGAGTCCTCTGTAAGTGCTGTTGGAGGCAGCTCGTTGCTAGGGCAGCCTTTGTGGCCAGTCCCATCAGTGTCCTGTCTCTGTGTATATCTGGGACCGGTGCTCAGCTTTGCTACCAGCTGAACCTGCAAAAGGGAAAGCAGCAGCTGTGTTCCCCAGCCTTGGCAGAGACCCCAGGTCTCTGAGCAATGCTGGGCTGCAATGGCTGGACTGGAGTGGTGCTGGGCTGGAGTGGCTGCAGAAGGCATCTGTGCTCTTTGCTCTTTACCTCCCTTAACATCCAACACTTTAAAGCTGTGGGCAGACAAGATCAGGAGAGACTGCTGGGCTTTCATGACTTACAGAATAGAATTATTTAGGCCGTTTGCTAGGAAAGAGGTTTAGATCTTACACTGCCTAGCAAGTTAAAAGGTCTTTGTATTTGAGTCTGCTGTAAGATCCTGAGGAGACAGAAGAATTGGCCTAATCCTGTGGTGAAGGACAAGGGACATTTCCTTAATTAAGAGTAATTTTTTTTTGTTAGATTTCAGTCATGTATTATCGGGGGAACTTAGAAGGGCATTGTTAAATTAGCCACGTATTTAGATCTATGTGTTGAACACTTTTAAATTCATTTTTTAAATTCTCCTTTGAGGTGTTTTATGGATGAGTAATTTTTTATTTTTTTTTTTAAAAAGTTGTGACCATAACAGGGCATTAGAATTATCTGGAACTGCTGGTGGAAAACAGGAGGGCTTAAAATCTGACCAAGGCTCAAAATTACCTGTAAGAAGTTGGGTTGCAGTCATTCTCATCTCTAGTGCTTTGCTCAGTCTTCCTACTGGCAAATGGAATCTTTCAATCTGAATTACCCCTGGAAAGTATGATTCACTTAGCTCTAAACTTTCAGCAAGCTTTTACAGCCAAATTAAAAGAGATGGGGATACAAAAACACAGTACGGGGATACCAAAATGGGGCACTCATTCAGTAGCACACTACATCCTTATTGAAAGCACAATTCTCAAATTTACAGTACCTAAATCCCTGCTTCCCACTTACGTCAGTGAGCAGGGAGTTCCAATCATTTCAGAAAAGCTTTCAAGAAAGACTAGGACATGAAGGTGTACTCTCTCAAGCTGTGCCACTAAACAGAAGTGACTGCATCTTCCGACTGCTGGAGCCAGGTCAGCTCTTCTGCTCTCCAGCTGCTATTAATTCCTTGTGATATGAGCAACTTGTTCTAGATCCAGAAAAAAAGCCTTATTCCTTGCAGTAAGCAGAATTATTTCCTTCCAGGGATTGCCGGTGTCTTCCCCCATCAGCGTGAAATGGCAGTGTAGGGGAAGACTTAAGGATGTGATTGAAATCTGGGGTTACAAAGATGGCCTTACCCCAAACCTTCATCCTGTTACATGGCTGGCCTACAGCTGCTCTGAGTAGATGCTAAAAGTGAAGTTAAGCCTGCAGTAAGTTGTCTGATAGCTTCGTTTTCAGTGGGATTTTGAACTTGGCAAGGGATGCAAAGGATAACACAAAGGGATTCTACAGATATATTGTGTGGAAGACTAGAGACAGTGTACTCCCCCTGATAAGCAAGATAGGAGAACTGGTGACAACAGACAGGGAGAAGGCTGAGTAACTCAACTTTATTTATTTATTTATTTTTTCCTCAGTCTTTGCTGGTAATCACTCTCCCTACAACTCTCAAAATCTCTAGTCCCTAAGCATTGAGGAGGAGTGAAGTCCCTGCCACTGTGAGTGAAGATCAGGTTTGAGAACACCTGAGGAACTTGAACATACAAAATTCTATGGGGCTCAATGAGATGGCTGCCATGGTTCTGATGTAGTCACCAAACCACTCTCCATCATGTTTGGAAAGTCATGGCAGTCTTAAGTGAGGTACCCAGTGTGATGGTTTTACCCAGCTGGACAGCTGAGGTCCACCACAACTGCTGTCTTATTCCCACTCCTCAAAGGGAAACAGGGAGAAAATACGATGAAAAGGGCTCGAGGGTTGAGATAAGGACAGGGAGATCACTCAACAATTATCATCACAGGCAAAACAGACCCAGCTCAGGAAGGACATTTACCTCTAAAAGTGGTTCCAGAGGAGGGCCGCAAAAATGATCAGAGGGCTGGAGCACCTCTCCTATGAAAGAATGCTGAGAGAGCTGGGGTTGTTTAGACTGGAGAAGAGAAGGCTCCGGGAAGACCTCACTGTGGTCTTACAGTACTTAAAGGGGGCTTAGAAGAAAGATAACGAGAGACTTTTTAAAAGGGCATGTAGTGTTAGAACAAGGGGTAATTGTTTTAAACTAAACTAGCTTTATAGCAATAGCAAGTAACCAAAATAATAGATTGTGTGGTGGAGTGAAAAGGCAAGGTGATATTGAAAGTCCCAATCAGTTGGCAGTCACTGCAGAAGAGCTGCCTTGCCAATTGGGTAAAGCTAGTTTAGATATACTTGAGAACAGACAAACCCAAACAACCGGGAAACAAAGGAATGAAAGATGGTATGAGCAGGGTCTGTTAAGCAAATATAAGAATGACCATTAGTGGATTTGAGGAAGAAGGGACTGGCACTGTGAACATTGAACTCCTCCTGGTGAGGAGCTCAGGATGCTGAAGACTAGTCATCAGCTTTACTCCCACTCTATCTGAGGAAAATGGAAGTCATCAGATGGATGGACACTGGAAGGGTGAATATAATACCATAAAAAGGGATGGATAATAGATAATTCTAAGTGAATTTTTAGTGTTTGTAACAATTTTAACTGTACGATGCTTTTCTGCAGTATTGTGGACTATTGCAATTGGACTAATAACTGGCAAATTTTAAATTAGGTTGGTAAGATATAAATGAAACTAACAATAAGTTCTTAACTCCATAAATTTGTGTATTTATATGTATACATATGTATGTATACACAAACATAGTGCACACAAACTTTTGGCCCATAACAGAATTTTGAGATCACCAATCAAATAGGGTCCCTCTGCTTGCTAGTACTTAAACTTTCCAGAACCTCTTCAGCACATCACATTTTTTTTTCCTAGTCCTTCTTTTTAACATGTCTGAGGAGTACAGTTTCCTTTTATGTGCCTGAGCCCTGTGAATTATATGGGCATATATCATCAGTGTTGTTCCAAAAAAAAAAAAAATAAATCCATAATTAAGATTCATGTCAACTGCAGAGCTCTGCATTGCTTGAATGTATGGAAATGAACATGAAAAACTGAAAATAATAAAAATGTTCTAAGTGGCACAGGTTGGAGAGTTCTTGTCTTCTTGGCTGTCATTTTGTCTTCCTCAGATGCTGAGTGATCTGATGTACCCTCTGATGCTGATTTAAAATTGCTGCTTTATCCTTTATTCTTGGGCTATACTACAATAAAGGGGAAAAGTAAAACAAGATTATAATTTTGTTCCTATTGCTTGGAGTCAGTGCAAAGAGCAGATCTATTGCCCTTCACAGTAATGCTGTAGCTAGGTCTCTGAAATCTTATGGGTTAAATTGCTAATTGAGTCACAGCAGTGTGTAGTGAATTTGGAGGACAGTATGTCAGGGGAGCCACAGAAGACCTTTAAGGCTCTTATGGATGCTGTGAATCCAGCAATAGCATGATGAGTTTCTCCTCTGCTTGTCAGGTTTTCCCTGTGTCAGAGTTGCTGCCACCAGTGCAGAGCAGCAGACTGAGACTGAAATAAGTCTGTTTTCAGCTGCTACTATCGTTCAAAATCTGTCACCTCTGTTCAAATCTCTTTGTCTCTAGTGCAGAGGCTATGATGCTGTGACTTGTATGCTGACAGTTTGGGCATGGATGCTGTTGGATATATCCTTCCCACTGAGGGGAAGAGTAGATAGCAGTGTATTAAATTACCACAGCAAGTTTTCCCCGGTGCTCATTTGCTAGAGGCCAGACTTGTGCTGGGTGTAGAAGCTCCTGAGGAGTTATTCTACTGTCCAGGACTGCAGAATTGATTTAATTCCAGACTTCCAGCAGCTGAAGGGTCCTGTATGGTTTCACAATGGACAGATGTTGTTTTCCAGGCCGTGTGTAAGAGTCTCTCTTTCCATTCCACCATGGAGCTTTTAATCGCCTCAGTGAATAAATACAATGGTAAATGTGTTTTTGTACGTTCTATGACATTTCAGCATAGTAACACTCAAGCAGATATTCAAAGTGTAAAGTTACTTTCTGTTCATGATTCTTTCTGCATGTTGATGTTATTGTTTTGAGGGCAAAGAGTTGCAGTTCTGGTTGCACTGCAGTTCAGGAGTTACCGCAGCACAGCTTATGATTGCAGTTTCTTTTATATGTGACTTGATTTGCAGACCTTAGTTCAGAGATTCTGGTTTCTGAATTACCTGTGAAGACATTGCAGGAAAAGCCTCTTTCCTTGAAATAAGCTGGCCATCAGGGTATGCATTATTCCTTTACCTACTGTCAAGGACAAAATTGCAAAATGGTTCAGAAACAGCTGGGAAATCTAATGGCATCTTCAGTGACTAGTCTCTCTCTCTCTCTCTTTTTTTTTTTTTTTAATTAAAAAACTATAGGTAGAGTGGACATATTGTATTACCTGCTTGGGACTTCACCAAGGGAATCTGCTTATTCTTTTTCTCATTAACTTGTGGATTACATAAATGAGGCATGTAGTGAAATGCTCGCAGAACTCGGTGTTCTTTCTTTTCCTTCTGTGTTTTCAGAGAAGATAGGCTGCTATGCATCTGTCATATTAAAACGTGCCTCCTGGTAATAGCCCGAGTGCTGTGAGCTATTTTAATGTACCTGCATATTGCCATGGAGGATTTCAAAGACCTCTTTCAAGCATCTTTGGAGTTTCTTTATTCAGTACTGTCAGCAGTATGGGAAAATTGGTTTGAAAAAACACTCTAAACAAACATAAGCCAGGGATGGAAATACAGTAGGAAAGAAATACAAGATAGTAAAATTCCATTTATCTCTTACATTAATGTAGGTTATTGTGTGTTTATCACATGGGATAACACTTAATCTCGGGGGAAAAACATAAACCAAGTTCTCACACAAAGGGCTTTTTGTCTGTCCTGAAATGTGATTATCTGTGAAGTGGTGGGTCCTATGCTGTGAAAGCTAATGTGCTCCTTGGGTAGGTCTGTAAGCGGTACTTGACCCGAGTGAGCTGAACCATTCCTGAGGAATGTTTTCTCCGACCCCAGTGTCTCACAGAAGTAACCCAGGCAATGCATACAGCTCAGTGTTAAACGATTCATTGTCCAGAGTTAAGAGGTGCACCAACACATTTAACCATGTTAGCCTTGCTAATTTGCATAAGGTCTTACTCCAAATAGAAGAACAGATCTAGAAGAAATAGAAAAACATTTATCTATAGGTTATGGAATAGCAAAGACTGTTACAGAGATTATGTCTGGGATTGTTGTTCCTGTTTAGCAATTATATGATGGTTGTTTTTGTGGGCTTACTTTAGTGAGATTTCTTGCAGGGATTATCAAAGGCTTTTATATGCCTGGTTTTAATGATAGTGTATAGGAACAATGATCAATATTTCTTTCTCCTATGTGGCAATGACCAGTGGAAGGCATGGCATTAACCATGAGGTCTGTTTGCTCTGATGTCCATGTTTAACAGTAATAGGCAGTACCAGGTGCTTCAGCTGAACACATAGGTAGAGGTAACGCCCTCCCCTTTGAAGTCATCTTAATTCTTAATCAGTAGAGTTTGGCTCATGCTTTATCCATGACGGTTTTTTTTTGGCTCTTTGATTTTTTGGGGGGATCTGTTTTGTTTTTCATTGACTGAATGAAATGGAGTAAAATGTAAGACTGTAGGATATATGCTTAAATTCTGGATTATTTTTACTTTGAAAAGGTACCAAGCATTTGTGTGAGTTGTGACAGGTTCTGGTTCAGTGTATTCTAATATTTCTGACAAACACTCCCTGGACAAAGTAATCTTTCTGTTTATGCAATCTAGATAAAACACAAGAAGAGTGCAAGCTTTCCTCCGTTGGCCTATTATTATGCCACAAATCAGAAAAGTGCAATTTTAAATGCAAATTCTGTTTTTTGAAAGGGTTGCCAAGCTGAAATGTGCTGAGTAGGGCTGCCTGCTTTCTGAATGTTCAGAATATGCTAGGTTTGGTAAAAGACTATAATTTTCTGCTGTAATGATACAGCTGTTGGGAATTATGTGGTAGCCAAATTCATATAAACTTCTCCAAGAATTAGAAACAGTCCTACTCAATCCCGGAGACAAAGAGGAATAAGAAGGTAATTGCTGGATGATTGCATAGCAGAATGTTTTTGAAATGTTACCAAGAAAGTATCAAAGACATGAGCCTGAACCTGACTCTATAGTTCCAGTTCTTGACTGTCAGGAGAAGACAGCAGAAGAGCTGATAATTAATACAATGAGGATAGCAGATCAGTATTAATTTGAAGACAAGAAACTGAAAGTAGTGGAAAAATGAAGTAAATGATTTTTTTGATGGTACTTCTGGGTGCCACACAACAGCCATTTACAAAGAGAACTACCATACTCAACTCGGTTTAGTCTATATGAATAATTTCACCTTGTAATTTCCCTTTCATCACATGTGGAAGAGGTTGAGATTTTATTTTTAAATGTAACTTTGAAAATCAAAATGTTTCAGCCAAAAACTGGGTTTTTATTTTATTTTATTTTTTTTTTATTATTTTTTTTCTTTTACATGCCCCAGAAAGGAAATGAAAACCAACCAAACCTACCAAACCAAACAATTTTCAGGAAAATGTGTTGTATCCAAAATGAAGTCCTTTGAAATTTTGTTCTGAGAAACCCATTGAAACTAATGGGACTATGCCTATGCTAAGAAAGTGTCTACTTCCTTTAATATCTTGCTGGATTTGTGGAGGGAAATTACGCAGCTCGAGAACATTGGAAGGAATAATGAAAGAAAAAGAATAAATGGAATGGGATTGTGATGAGCAGCAGAGAAGGCAGAGTTGCAACCTGCTGTATTAAAAGATGGGAAAGCAATGGAGTGGGTGAGGTCACTTCATTAGAATTAGGAAAAAAAATCTTACACAGCATCCTGTACATTAATTAGCAGTAATGAAAATAACTGTTCCCTCCAGCTTGAAACTGTGGCTAATTACAATTAAGTGTTCATTACAAGCTAACATAATTAGACCTTCACGATGTTTTATAAATACACGGCTTAAATTATGCAGGGAGGGAGGAAGCGTTGTCCTTTGTAGCACTTTCCTGTCTGTCTTTATCTTGTTTTCCTTCTACTGCTACAGCTGTTTCTTAGTCTTCTTTCTCAGATGATCCCACTGTGTGTGCTAGACCTGATTACCGAGGCAGTTTCTTGCCAAGCCTGAGATATGTTTATGGTGTTTGTCCCTTGTGTCAGACAGGATCGGTGAGACCCAGCTTTGCAGAGGATTTCAGGAACGGGAGCCTCACAGAAGTTGTGCTTTTATGGCTCTGTTACCAAATGCATAATTTAAATAATAAGCTTTTGTAAAATGCATTTTATTAGCATGAGCAAAAAGGTATTAAGAAGGGGAAAAATACTAAGACTTTCTGACTTACCTAAAACTACATTTTGTTTGTGATAAAACATCCAGTACTTTAGCTGATGTAGGCTACCGTGTCTGTGGTGTATTTGTGTTTTTTGTTTTCCATTGAGATCTGGAGGATACCAGCACAATAATACATTTCTTTACTTCTGGATAGAAGCCGCAGTAATCTTTATTTCCACTTGGGGGTAAAACATTGTTTACTCATTCTTCATCCTCTCTCTCTGATATCCTGTTATACTTATGTTGCATGTGAAAATAGTTCCATTTAGCCTTGTCTCTGCTCTCTTTCACCTTTATTTTCATTGAATTATATAACCAAAAGCTTTTTATGTAACTAAAAAGTTGTGCTGGAAAGCAGTCACTAGAGGTTAGCCATTATGGTGGTTATCTTGCAGCTGGAGGATATATGTGATCTAGAATACTGGTGTCAGGAAGCCCTGCTTTTTGTCTCACCAGTTCACAGGTGAATGTGGAATGTCATCTGCATTTGTGGTCCGTTCTAGTCATTAGCTCTGGAAGAGCTGAAGACAACAGAGATTTGGAGGCGATTATGGCCAAACAAGGAGTGCACTGATGCCTGCCTAGAGAGAAGGGATGGAGACTGGAGAGCTAATTGAGCATGAAACTAGTGATGAAAAAGGCAAATGGGAGGGAGAAGGAGGGAGAGTGAAATGGCCGTAGATGGAAAAACAGTATAGCAAAGTGAGCAGATAAGCAAACAAAGGAAATGCTGCAGGCAGTGATTCTGCTTGACTGCGCAAAATAAGCAAAACTGAGCCAGTTAGTAGGTGGCAGGATGTTGCAGAGATCCTGAGGTTCAGCAGGGCTTGCCTTTCCCTTTGTGCCTGTGCCTTGTGGCTGACTGCTGCTCTGTCAGGGAGCTGCTTCTCAGGTGAGATGCAACAAGGCAGGTGCAATCCTGTGCTTAGTTATCAGAGACCTTAATGGCTGTTTTTGTCAAAACAGAGATTTTTCACCTTGAATTCTGACCCAGAATTCAGGCTGTGCAATTCTGTTAGTTGTCTTGATGTCATGCTGATATTTCCAAGGCATTTTCTACTGGATCTGTTACTTGGTCTCAACTCCTGTCTCCCGCCCAGATGTTGTGTGTAGTGTTGCTGTGGACCCTTGAACTACAGTTGCATGTTTTGTGAAGGTGAAGTGGCTTCTGCCACCTTAAAGTGCTTGTGGCTGGACCCTGGTATGAGAAGCATGGGGTCAGTATTATCTAATAAGTCTTTGCCTTTGTGTAATATCATTCAGTCTGAAATAGAAGGAGCAGTCATGCTACAGAGTAAGGACTGGAACTGAGACCTCTTAGTTAATAATTCCCCGATTTGGCAAACAGACTTTTACAGACTTTACAGACTTTTAAAATCAGATATCCTGAAATGGACAGTCACAGGATCACTTAGATTCAAAGGGACGTCAGGGGGTCTTGGGTCCAACCTCTCCCTCAAATAAAGGTAACTGGGCTCTGTTTTCTGTAACATCATCACACATACCAGCAGGCTGCTATTCCTTCCCCCCCAAAAGCCATCTACCCTCCAAGCTAAACAAGCTCAGCTCCCATAGCCTCTACTCAAAGGGCAAGTGCTCCAGCCTCCTGTTATCTTGGTGGCCCTCTGCTGACCTTCTTCCAATTTATTCATACCTGAGGTCTATTGGAGGCCCATTCAGGTCCCTCTGAATGGCAGCCTTGCACTTCAGTGGATCAACTGCTCCCCTGAGCACAAACCCAATTTGGTGTCATGTGCAAGCTTGATGAGAGTAGCCTCCGTGGCTTCCTTCAGGTCATTGATGAAGATGTGAAGGAGGACAGAAGCCAGGATAGGCCCTGAGAGTATTCTACTTGCTACCTCCAGGTAGAGCGTGACCCACAAAGACCTGCCCTCTCAGCCTGCCCACCCCACTGGTTTTCTATCCACGTAGCTGTCTACACATCTAGCGTAATGCAATGTATAAACTTGTGTTGCTGTTTTGGGGGAGAGTGTCAAAAGCTGTGCTGAAGTTGAGGTAAATGCCGTCCATTGCTCTCTCTCTGTCCATAAAATCAGTTCATTTTACACTAGAAGGTGCTCAGGCATGACTTAACTCCTCGTAAATGCTACAGAGTAATTAAAACAAGCAAAGAAACAAAAGAGAGAGTTCTACTCTTTGTGCAAGAAACACAGCTTTTCTCTTTTTAGGTTGGAGTAGTAGCTCAAATAAACAATTATTTTGCTGAGAGCCTCTTTAGATTCTTGAAAATCCCAGTGAACCAAAGCCAGTCAGCCAAAACAAATAATAAAAAGAGGAGTGTTGGGGAGAATCTGAATCCTGTATTCTCTGCCCTGGGAAAAATATGGCAGAATCCTTTGTTTATTTTCTCTCTGTGCTTGTGAGATCTCTGGGCTTCACGCAGGTGTCTGAAATATAACACAGAATTCCTACTTGCCTAGCTGGTTCAGTCTCCATCAGCCACATACTCAGGGAAGACTGGCTTAAGAACAAAACCATTCCCCCAGACTGACGGTCTTGTGAGGTTTTGTGTGGCTTGAGCCTGGCATTCTGCTGACCGATGGATCTCTAGAGCCAGTTTTAATGCAGTACAGTCCAGGTCCTGCAACTCTTCGTGAATTCAGAACAGAGCAGTGATTACTTTTCTTTGGGAGACTGACCTCTAGTGTTTCGACACGACAAGCTCAAGAGGAGGGGAGCAGTATACTCGATGGAGTGATGCCTGAAACCCATCTGCAGTGAGCGATGCTGAAACCTGCAAGATAATTAATATATTTAATAATGAAAAGGAAGTGTTGCCATGGAACCAGGAGGTGTATTTATATTGCTATGGCCACAGAAGGATTGCGTGATATTTTTAATCTTTATTTTAATTACTGAGTTCAATTTTTTTTTGAAGTTGGTGAGGCCTCTTACATTTTTTGATTATGCAGTGTTCTGAGAGATTGAAATATGAATTGAAACAAGAGCTATTTCACTCTTCCCAGAGAAGAAATCAAATAATCTCTGAAGCCCCAGCTATATGCTAGATTTGATTAAAAGTCTCACGGAGGTCACTGGAACAGCCATTGCCGAAACACTCTGTTATTTTTTATACATGAAAAGCATGAGTTTAGCCTTAGAAGCAAGACTGAGATATCTTATTCATGGTGGATTTGTGTGTTTCTGTGCAAAAATCCAAGACATAGGCAGGTTTTTATTGCTTCAGGTCAGACTCCACAGCACACCACGTTTTGTCTGGGAGGTATTAAGCTCTTTTGAATTCCTATTGAGTTAGCATCCTTCTGTGTCTAATCCCAGCTGACAGCTGGGATAGTGGAAAAGGTGTCTGATTGTTTTGCTGATGCAAGCTTATTTCTAAAGCAGATGTTTACAGAGCAAATGTGCATTTCTTACTATGGTATTCCAGGGGAAGCTGTTTGTTCCCTCATCTGATCACTTTCATGTACATTTTATAACATAGGAAGATTATTATGGGATGTATTTTTTTTTTTTTGTATGAAAAAAATCATGTCAGTTGTAGACAGAGAACATTCCTTCCAGAAATAAGAATAAAAGCTTCTCCAGGATATATTTAAAAAGCAACACACTTTTATACAGCAAAACAATCTTAGCTATTCTGAAGTTGCAGCTGTAGAAACTCCTTTTTCTCTCACAGAAATCGAATGCAACTGAATGGGAGTCAGGACCAAGGCCTGCTTAGAAGACATTTATTCAACTCTGAGTTTGTTGACACACAGCTAGAACAACACGTGCTGCTGGGTGTTGAGAGCAGTAGCTACTGTTTAGATCTGGATCATTAATTTTTCTGTCCTTTGATCTGTTGAACAGATGTCACATCTTCTGAGTTTAGGCTCTCATTTTGATACCCTAAGTTTCCTGCTACTCCTGAAGGTTTCTTTGAGAGCCAGTTTTGCACACGGGAGCTAACACCTGTGAATGAATGTACTGTTCTATCTGTGGTAAGCTTCTACTCTGGCTCATCTATGTTCCACAGACAAACAAGATACCTTATATTAATACAAGATATATTAATATAAACCAGACGTTGCTGCTATTACAGTGTTTTTGTGGAGGGCTTCTTTCCCTTGGAGTGCGTTGTTCCCACTAATTCAAATAGCCTGAATTTGTTCACTTTCTGACCATGGTGCTAGGCTTTTGTTTTTAAAAGGAAAGCTACTGAGAAAGTGCATCTTGCCTGAAGGACTATGTACTGAGAGAATGTTTTGAAATACCTGCCTTATTTTTGCTGCACAGTAGTTTGGTAGCCGATGTTTTCTGACGTGTTACTTGGGCTTGTTTATTCTCTTTCCAGGCATCAAAGTGAGAGCTTAAGGAGCATAAATGAGTATGTTTTTCATGCAGAAAAGTAAAATGTAAGAAGGGGTAGAATTAGGCAAGTAAAGGAGTTCTAGAAAGGCAAAAGCAATTATTTTGATGACCCTGGAACAAAAAGAGCAAAAGCATTTCTTTTGATGACCCATCTCAGTAGCAATAGGCCTGTGGCAGAGAATTTGTGCCATAATTAAAAATTTTGTATGTTACTGATACGCTCATGGTTTTGCAATGCAGTTTTAAGCATAACATTTTTTTTTTTTTTATGGTTGACTTTGGAAATTACAGAATCACAGAATGGTTGAGGTTGGAAGGGACCTCTGAAGATCATCTAGTCCAACCCCCCTGCCAAGCAGAATCACTTAGAGTACGTTTAGCAGGATTGCATCCAGGCAGGTTTTGAATTACTACGTTTGTGATGATTTATTTTTGCTCTAATGCACACCTCAGTAAGAGCAAAAATTACACATACCTACTTCTCCCCTTTACCCTTCTAATATGATTCCATACCTGTGTTGTTAAAACAGACTATGGCATCCTATTGCAGACTTCTTCCAAGGCAGCAGGCACTGAACAGGTGACCAGAAATAGTTCTTCATGTCAGGAACTTCAATTAAACCATTCTGAAAATGAACTTGTACAGGCAGAGGTGGCTCTTTTACTTAATCACACCTCTTCTGTTAACATTATTATTGCATTCTTCATGCATGTGAGACAATGTTAGATATATCTCAGAAATGAAGGGGGAATGAAGCAACATATGGCTCAAAATATTGTTAGAAGGACTAAGAAACAACCATAATCTGAACTGATATTTTAAGTCCAGGCCATTGTAGTATGGGTTTTGTGTTTCAAGGTTTGTTGTTTCAATGAAGAGAAATACCATCTTCACAGACAAAATGAGGTTATGATGCTAGTGCTGATCTTGGAAGAGGCCAGACATGTGGGTTTAGAAGCTAATACCCCTTCAAGATGTGTTTTTGGAGAACAGGAATGCTGCATGTTGCCCATGCAGAAAGAATAAATTTGCATTTTTGGTGCTAGTGCATCACCTGTTTTAAATATAAAGATTTGCAGTGTTCACTGTCATTAGTTTAGGTGCATTTTCTGGCAAAATAAAATTATACATATATATATATATATTTAGGATTAAACATTATTTAGGAGGGAGATAAAATAAGATGCACAAATCTTATTTTGAAAGCCTAAGTTTGAGAACAGAATCAGAGGAAGTATTTTGAATATAAACACTCAACTTAGAAATTAGTTGCTGGTGATATTAACATGTTTTGGCAGTGTTGTTCTATTTTGTGACCTCTTTACAGTTATGTTTAATGTAAATTCATGTTAAAAAGTTGCATGTAAAATGTTGATGGCTAGTAGATTGCTTTGATCTACTATAGACAAATAGACCCTTGCATGCAGACAGCTTGGTGCTATTTCCATTTTGAAGGATCCTCTGTTAAAGAAAACTTGCATTCCAACAGTTACTAGAGAAATACAATCCTGTCTTTTTCAAAGGAATTTACTTTGAGAGTAATCCCAAACTATTGCTTGCAATCACTATTTCCTTTCAGATTGAAAGGGTGGGGTATAGACATTGTGTGAAAGCCATATAAACTAGGCTTACAAGTGTAGTCAACAAAGATAAATTGATTTTCAGGTATCATTCATTTCTTTTGAAATATGTAGCTAAAATCAGCCAGATAAACTGAGACTTTCAGAGCACAATTTATTTCTATTGTGTGGAGTTCCATTAAGTTCCCCTTTATGCTGATATTTAAATCTGTTACGGACTAAAAATGACTACCTCATTCTTTGTAAGTATTGCAGATGATGTTGTGTGTGTTTTCCTTGGTTTGAATCTTTGCTTTGCTTTAAGGCATCAAATTTCTTCACCCTCTACTGCGACTGCATCACTAGTGGACTTAGGGAGAGCCTTTGCCATGCTCTTTAGCTTGTGTGTGTACCTTACCTCATTTGGGATGACCTTTTGCAATCATATAATGCTCTTCCCTCTTCTCTATGCTTCTCTCCTTCTACGCGTTAGCTTTGGCAACCAGCCTATCCTCATCCCTGCTCTGTAGCCCTCCACTTCTGGTGTGCATATTTGTACCTGCATCCTTTCTTTTAAGCATGTTTTAAATTTATTGGTTTCATGGTTCCATGATTATGTAGAGACTGGTTCTAATGGTCAGCACAGTGTTGTTGTCTGTGAAGTTGAATAGAGTAGGTGGGCTTCATCATCAGTATCTCTCAGCTGAAATTAAAGCTTTGTCAGTGTAAATTTTCTGATCAGAACAAAAAGATTGTGGCCTATGTCAGAAACAATGCACGTTCACCAAACCAGAAAGATTTTAGTATCTTCTTGCTCCTTTCCTCCACCAAAAAATCCAAACTTTTAGCAAAGCAGTTTGATTCTGAGAAGAAGAAAACATGTTTCCTGGAGCTGAAAATAATACAGGATTTAATTTTGGATTAAGCTGCTTTAGTAAGAATCTCCCATATATCGTAGCAAATTGTTTCTTACAGACAAAACTGAAAAGATTTATATATCTATTTTTGAAATGTGGGTGTTTTGGCTTCTCCAAAATTTTTGATGGATGGTTTTCAGCTGGAAATAAATCTGCTAAGTTTGTATGCATCTAAAAATATTTGATGATAATGCACTGTGTATTCATAGGTGGATGATGCACTTATTTTTAAGTGCTAGTGTTTCTTTGGATGCAGAAGCCTTTCTGGTATTACTAATATGATTTGAAAGGATGGTTTGGGTTTTTAGTTAGCAGAGTACCATCAGAGATGATTCCAAACATGGATGTTGATCTACATGCTGAAGTTATGCTCCTCCCCAATTCCATATTTAGATGCAGATATATGTGCATCAGTTAATGGTCATACTATTTCCACAAAAATACAGAGGCAATTTTGGATGCCCACAAAAAGGGTTTCTTTTGAACAACAGACTCAATGCATGTTTTTGAATAGTAGACCACTAAAATCCACCACTGTCTCTGTGATTTGAACATGAAGGACATTTAATGAAAGGTGAGAATTTTATGAATTTAGATAAAACAACAAAATTTCTTTACAGCATTTTCACTTTTTAGTTATGGCCTGAAGTCTTAAGGGAAAAATGATCAAGAGCTGTTGTAAGCGTGGACCCCTGCTATAGCCCCTGGATCAGACCCAGAATCATCCCTTCCTGCACAGAGGTGGTGCATTGTTAGCCTACACAGTTTCTGAACCAAATCTAAATGCAGCCTGTTTTCTTTGTTTTTGTCTGGAGAGTGGTATATTTTCTTTGTTTCTATCTCAGTGCTCTCTGGAAAAAAGTGACGAGAGTGATGTGTTCATGCTCTCTTTCTCTGTCAAGCTGTTTCATCAGCTCACATTTTATGTTCCAGGCTGTGTGAGAACAGTTGTTGAATGCTTAATAGTACTTCCATTTGCCAAGCTAATCTACTTCTGGTACTTAAAATTCAACTTCACATGAAATCTTTGGCAGCAAAAGACCTATGCTCAGTAGAACCCATGATAGTTGATGAGTATTTTGAATGCTAGACTGTAGTCAGAGATGTAACTGCAGAGGAATTAAATCACAGATTTCTTCATCCTGCTATTTTAGGAGAGAGAAATTAATCATAGAACATTTGTTTTTAAAAAAATAAATATAGATCATACTGACAAGATCTGAGTGCACTTGGTAGCCAGTGCTTAACAGTGAAAATTGTAAAGGTTATGGCTTGAATATAGAGTGGGATACAGCGCTAGCAGTTTGTCTTAATACTGTTGACTTGCTAAGATGTTCAGGTAGCTGGCAGTGCAGAGTCTTTGTTAGGTTTCAGTCTAGTAATTGTGAGTTGAAATCACTGCCCCAGCCTAGGTATCATGTAAGACTTTTATAGCTTAAAAGCTAAGAGTACATACCTCACTGCATGCAATATTTTTTCTCCTGGGAGGAAGAAAGTTTATGGTGTGTGTTTGGTTTAGTATATTGCAAGGAGCAAAATGGTCACAACAGCCCCCATAACCTTGTGATAGCTCCGTTTTATAAGGTAAACTCCTCTCTGCTTCTCCTTTGCACAAATGAGATTGCTGATGTCACTCTTCATTTAATCATAAACTACATGTCTCATTAACATCTGTACCTCTGACTCTATAGGTTAAGCTTGAAACTGCAACATTTCTCTGTCTCCGTGGCTGCTCCTTGAGCTCTCAGACAGCAGGAGATGGCAGCCATATTTTTCTAAATGTTGTTCAACTTTTGCAGGCTTTCCTTTCAGGCTCAGAACTTCCTCTCTTTATCCTTCGTGAGTCTTTATTCTGGCTGCCTCATTTTGCCAGGCTTAACATTTTAGTCATGGAGCAGTCTCCAGTTATTGCCAGGATAAATACAACACCCTCTGTCACATCTCACCTGTGTTTTTATTGCAGGAAATTGAGCCAAAGGCACTATGGCTCCTGCTTTTGAAAACTGTCAGATCCAAACTAATGTTATGTGAGATTTGACAGAAGACAACAAAGTAGAGAAGGAGTAGGAGATTGCCCTTAAGATGACTCACTCAGGGCCATTGCGAAGCTAGTGGCAAAATCTGGGTCCTTTGGGCAGTATTAGACCTGTTTTTCTGAGGCATCCAACCTGAGGGCTGTGCTTTGGAGTGGCTCATCTTGTTTGGGATATGCTAAGCGCAGTTTAAAGCTTGGGATTTTGCCACCTGACCTAAGAATTAAATTATTTTCAGATGGAATTTTTATGGTTTCTGTTGAGAGTGAATTAGTAAGGAAAATAATGTGGTGCAAAATAATCATATTCTTAATTAAAAGTTTGAATTCTACTCTCTTGCCAATGCGGCCCACAGATACCAGTATATTTTGTTTCAGATGGCAATGTGAAACTCAACTTGCTTTAAACAAAATGTAACCAAGATGAATTGGAAATGGAAGGAGCAGGTTGCCTGTCTCTGCCTTGCAGCAGCCATATAGACAGAGAACCCAACAGTCAGCATGCTGCAGCTCTTGGCAAGGCAGCAGTGCTGCTTGGCTGTTTTGTTTAACATTGTCTCTGCCTTAGATGCAAATATAGTTCCCAGGGCTTAGAGTGTATTCTGCTGGTATGATGGCAAAGAAAGGTAGCTTTGGTTTTATTTACTTCTAATTTTCCTCACTCTAGAAACAACAACAACAACAACAAAATTAAGAAATCTTATGCAAGACCTTGTCCTGTTTTGCACCGGTGGGATTTGAGTTCTTACCAGAATTAGAACTGTATTAAAATTCAGAATTTGTAGGTGTGGAAATAGATCTTTTAATTGTTGTGCAATTGTGTGAAGAGTAAACGCATCAGTGCCTGCAATTAAAGACTCAATAAGCTGTTGAAAACGTTTTTATAAAATTTCAGATGCATTCCCAATTCACTGGTATACTCTTATAG
The DNA here is from genome assembly GCA_011074415.1 of Stictonetta naevosa. Lineage (NCBI taxonomy): Eukaryota > Metazoa > Chordata > Aves > Anseriformes > Anatidae > Stictonetta > Stictonetta naevosa. Next base: position 13,511,502 of record CM021699.1, read on the forward strand.
CATATTCTTATGACTCTGGAGTGTACAGAGGAACCTGACATTAGTATGCACTGATAGGTTGGATATCTTAGCCCCATAGACAACAGTAAGCATGCATATTTTATGTTTAGTACAAATTAGCCATGCAGGATATCAGATGACTGCCTGAGGGGAAGTGCAGCGTGTTGAAATTAAGAGTCCAAATGAAATCTGTTTAGTGTTAAAGCAGTCAAATCCTGAGTTAGTTTTCACTGGTATCAGCCAGTCCAGTTCTATTAAGTTTGGTGAAGATGTACCTGTTGTCTGCTAGGAAAAAGATCTGCCCTGAGTGTTTTGAATAAACACAGCCTAGTTCGGTTGATCAAAAAATACTTTTATGCAATATCTGAAATGCAATTTTTTTCTCACAATTTATAAACTAATTACCAAGCCCTGTCTGTTAGCAGCTCTACTGGGACACTGCCTTTCATCATGACAAACTTATGGAGAGGGGTCCCAGGTCTGATTGAAGAGGAGAGGCTCTCTGTGTGGGCCATGTTAGAGTTGGTGAGATGCTGATCATCTACACTGCCAGGCATGGGAACTGCACATCCCTAGAAAGGGGGAAACTTGCCCTTAGAACAGCCTATGAGCTTTCTTTTGTTTTGCTGGCTGCAAATTGCAAATTTGCACTCAGGCTTGCATTGTCAAAAAAAACAAATGCCAGATTACTTTGGAGCTGGAGGCATGTTCCTTGTCACTAGGACTCAGGGTCCTAAATAGATCTGATTTTTAAACATTGTTTCTTGAAGCCCTGATCCTGAAGATATTTTGAAGAATTACATCCTCTTATATGAAAGTGATAAGTACCTTCAAAATATCATGGTTTAATTAGCTGACCCTAATAAAAGAAAGTCAAACTTGAGCATTCTTTCTGTCTGCCAGTTTTAATTACTGCAGAGAAGGAAGGAGGAAAAATGACTCAAACTCATTTGTCCTATTCAAGTTTGATGATCTCTCAATACATAGACCATCAAGCTTCTTGGGAGGGGGCAGAAGGTTTCCCCATAACAATATGAGACAAGCCCTCTTTAATTAGAATAGGAGGGATTTTGAGTGTTTGTTCTCTTGTGACTTGAGTTAGTGTTGGAAAAGAACTGAAGAGCAAGTGGGTAGAAATTAAGGCTGAGAAAAGTGTTTGAAAGTAAAAAAAAAAATAAATGCCTCTTGTGTCTAGACATGGAGAGTACCTACATTTATAGACACCCCAGCTGCAGTACTTATACTGTCTCTCATATCACTTCACAGTAAAGAAAAGAGCCTATTGTCTTTCCTACTTATGTTAAAGCTCTTCAATGCTGTCTGGACTGTTTGGTACCCCTGTGTAAGCATTACACAATTAAGCTTGGGGCTCTGTTAGATTTGGCAACTGTATTTCTTACAGCTTTTTATTTTTACCTCCCCAACTGGATGGTTGCTTCAAATCAAGAGAGACCTTTGTATGCCAGGACAGAAGCTTTCACTGGGGTCCAGTAATCACTCGTATCAAGAAATGCGTTATCCATTACCCCAAAGTAATAGCAAGCAGCAGCACCTCTTTAACTGTTTACTTCATATTGTTGGAGTTGTAAATACTCCTTATTTATTTATTTATTTATTTATTTAAGGTTGGTAATTAGAAATAAATTATAACTGCAATATCTCTTTTCCACCCCAAGGTTATGTTTATTCTTGAAGCACACAACAGAAAAAAAAAATGAATCCAATAGTAGCATCTTCCACAGAGCCTCAGTACAGGCATGTATGCTGCTCATTAATTACATTAATTATTGACACAAGATAATCCTGTTAATACTCGGGCCAAGGTTTTTAAAGAGTCTCTGCTTGGTATTTCATTCTGTGCGCAGCCAGTTGGGTTTTGTGTGAAATGTAGATGTGCTAGTTTCACTGGGTGCTTCTTAGGGCACTCACAGACTGCTGGAGAGCTCTGGATGCTGCTGCCAGGCATAACTCCTTCACAGGGTGCGAGGACAAAGAAAAATAGGATCTGATCTAAGGAACTAGAGCAGGGTCCTTGTCTTCCTTTGAGAGGAATGCTGCAGGCTCAGGTGCTTAAGCTGGAAATGGAAATCAAGTTCATATGCTGCTTGAAGTACTGGTTAGCTATGGATGTGGTAGGGTGCTTTGTTCACACTTATAGAATGACTTCCTGCTATGGACTTTCTAGGTACGTTTTGAAAATTCATAAATCAAAGATACTTGTTAGTAACTCCCCTATACCCAAATCTCTCAGGATGCCAATTTAATCTCTCCTTCTAATTTTTAAACTCCTTGGATACCTATGTACACTTAAGCAGTGACAGTGTCACACTACTTTTCATCATTGCCTCTGGTAGGAATTGGTGCAAGTGAGACAGTTGGTATTTCGGTTCACTGCTCTCACCATTGTCTTTTATTGCTTCAGAATGAAGGGATCAACTCTTTGCTGTAGTGAGAGTTATAGAGGTGAGGAACCCAAGGTCACCTCCAAACTACTGCATTACAATAAATACGTTGCTAGTTGTGGCACTGCACACACTATATAGAATCATAAATCACTTGGGTTGGAAAAGACCTCCAAGATCGTCAAGTCCAACCATTACCTGGCACTGCCAGGACTACCACTAAACCACGTCCCTAAGCACCACATCTACATGTCTTTTGAATACCTCCAGGGATGGTGACTCAACTGATTCCTTGAGCAGCCTCTTCCAATGCCCCACAACCCTTTCAGTGAATAAATTCTTCCTAATATACAATCTAAACATCCCCTGGTGCAACTTGAGGCCATTTCCTCTTATCCTATCACTTGTTGCTTGGGAGAAGAGACTGACCCCCACCATGCTACAACCTTCTTTGAAGTAGTTGTTGAGTGTGATAAGGTCTCTCCTGAGCCTCCTTTTCTGTAGGCTAAATAATACCAGTTCCCTCAACTGCTTCTCATAAGACTTATTCTCTAGACTCCTCATCAGCTTTGTTGCCCTTCTCTGTACATACACACTCTAGCACCTCAATGTCCTTCTTGTAGTGATGGGCCCAAAATTGAACACAGTATTAATGGTGTGACCTCACTAGAGCTGAGTACAATGGGACAATCACTTCCCTAGTCCTACTGACCACACTATTTCTCATAGAAACTAGGATACTGTTGGCCTTCTTGGCCACCTAAGTACACTGCTGGCTCATATTCAGCTGACTGTCCACTAGTACCCCCAGGTCTCTTTCTGCCCAGCAGCATTCCAGCCACTCTTCCCTCAGCCTGTAGTGCTGCATTGGGTTGTTGTGCCCAAAGTGTAGGACCCAACACTTAGCCTTGCTGAACGCCATACAGTTGGCCTCTGCCCATCTATCCAGCCTATCCAGATCCCTCTGTAGAGCCTTCCTACTCTCAAGCAGATCAACACTTGCACCCAATTTGGTGTCATCTGCACTTACTGTGGCTGCACTCAATTCTGTCATCCAGATCACTGGTGAAGATACTAAAGAGAATTGGCTCCAATACTGAGCCATGAGGGACACCACCTATGACTGGCTTCCAGCTGGATTTAACTCCATTCACCTGGCCATACAGCCAGTTTTTTTTTACCTAGCCACAATTGCTTATAGCTTATACAACTGCTATAAGAAACTATTTATATATGATTATTTTTTTCTTCATCACAAAGACCGCAAAAATTTTCAGTAGCATTAGTAGGCCTGTACTGTTTACACTCTACATCCTATTTATATCAATATGAGATTTAGGAAAAAAAAGTTCTGAACTAGATAGTACAATGCATAATATAAGAAACTCAAAAGAAAATGAAGTGACTTTAGGTGTCAGTGAAATTAATTGAAGGTTTTTGTTCTTAATAGTCTGATCTGAATGCTTTGCTCTGTATAGGAGTACTTGCATGGCCCATTGGCAGATGGGGATAAGTGTGGTATTTGAAATATTAGAATACCCATTGACAGATGGGAAAAATTATGTGGTATTTGAAGTCTTAGAATAATAATTAATTTAAATTAACCTTTTTAGCTTCATATTTGCAGATAATTAATATCGCACACATCACCAGTTGCCACATCTCTGATAAGGGGTGGGAGCCTTTTGAGAAAGTCTAATTTGGTTTCTTGTAGTTTGCATTCAATGAAAGGATATTAGAAACATGTGGCATATAGTGAAATTATATTTGTGACTAGTGTCTTATGTTTGATAGGTGTCAGAGCAGTCTCCTAATCTATCATGAAATTTGGTCTGTCAAATAGCAGCTTAAGCTCCAATCTTGGTATTGTTGTTTAATTGACAGACAAACAGTCAGCAAATCATTTTCTTTATATTTAGAATGACAGAATATCCTGTGTTGAAAGGGACACAGAAGGATCATTGAGCCCAACTCCTGGCTCCACATAGAACCACCCAAAATCAAACTATATATCCTAGAGCTTTGTCCAAATGCTTCTGGAGCTCTGACAGGCTCAGTGGTATGACCATTTCCCTGGGGAGCCTGTCCCAGTGCCCGACCACCCTCTGGGTGAAGAACCTTTTCCTAACCCCCAGACTGACCCTCCCCTGTCCCAGCTCCATGCCGTTTTCTCGGGTCCTGTCTCTGTCCCGAGAGAGCAGAGCTCAGCGCCTGCTCCTCCGCTCCCCTTGTGAGGGAGCTGCAGGCCACCATGAGGCCTCCCCTCAGCCTGCTCTGGGCTGAACAAAACAAGTGACTTTAGCCACTCCTCATATATCTTCCCCTCTAGACCTTCCACCATCTCTATTGCCTTCCTTTGGGCACTCTTTAATAGTTTTATGTCCTTCTGATATTCTGGTGCCCCAAACTGCATGCAGTACTTGAGGTAAGGCTGCACCAGCACAGAGAAGAGACAATCCCTTCCCTTGGCTGGCTAGTAGTGCTGTGCCTGATGCACATTAAGGTATAGTTTACCCTTCTGGCTGCCAGGGCACACTGCTGGATCATGTTCAACTTGCTGTTGACCAAAACCCCTGGATCCCTTTCCACTGGGCTGCTCTCTAGCCTTGCTGTCCCCAGGCTGTGTGTATATTTGGCCTTGCCCCACCCCAGGTGCAGAATGAGTAACATGGTCTAGGTGACCCTGCTTGTGCAGGGGGGTTGGACTAGATGATCTCTGGAGGTCCCTTCCAACCTCAACCATTCTGTGATTTGTGAATCTGCACTTGCTTTTGTCGTATGATTGGTGATTGCTCAGCTCTCTAATTTGTAAAGATCTTTCTGCAAGGCCTCTCTATCCTTGAGGGAGCCAACAGCCCCTCCTAATTTAGTGTCATCTGCAAACTTAGTATGCATCCAGACCATTTATAAAATATTAAGGAGAACTGGCCCTAAAATGGAGCCCAGGGGAATCCCACTGCCAGCCTGATGTAACCCCATTTACTATAACCCTTTGAGCACTATCCATCAGCCTATTGTTCATCTTTCATGTTATGTACTTGTCTAGCTGTATGATGGGCATTTTGTCCAGTATGATACTGTGAGAGACAGTTTCAAATGCTTTGATGAAATCCAAAAAAAGATCACATCTACTGGCTTCCCTTGGTCAACTAAATGGGTAACCTTGTCATAAAAGAAAATTAAGTTATTTAAGCAGGATTTTCCTCTCATGAAACCATATTTGGTATGACCATATATATATTAGCTGTGAAGTAAGAGATGATTTTACTTTGGGAGAGCCTTGGACAGTCAGAGAACTATAGAACAGGTCTAGAAGGAACTGTTAAATCATGCAGCACAGTCAGGTGGAATTGTATGCCATCAAATAATAAACGTGAACCAGAACAAAAGCCATGTGGAGTGAGTTATGCTGTAAATATCTCTTTTTAGAATAAGATATTCCTCCCACTTTGCCAAGAGTGTTGTTAATGTCCAGGAGCTCTGATATCTGGTCACTTATATTCTGTAATCTGGTCTTCACTTGCTCATGGAGAACTCTGAATATTTGGAACCAACTGTCTTTACGTAAGCATAGGCTTAAAAAATAATTAATGTTATACAGGCATAAGATGGATGTCCACGTGCCATTATCACAGACACCTTCTCTGAATCTTCAGCACTCATCAAAACCCAGATGTTGCCTATCACTTTCCCACATCCTACTGGGGACTTGTAATTGGGCACTCAATCCACACCAGCACCTGTGTCCAGCAGCCCCAGAGAAGACCATTCCTCTAAGAAACCTACATGTTGCCATGAGCCATCTTGTCCTTCTTGCTCCCTTGGGAAATATATCTTTCCGTAATGGAGGATCTGTCTTTGTCTTAGGGTCTTCCCTTATGCATGTGAGAAGAAAAATAGCTATCTATTAAAATAGATTAAAATACACTTTGCCTGCAACAGACAACTGAAAGTATTTCTCAGGTTTTCAAACAAAATATTTGCAAATGTTGTTAGCTTAAAGAAGAACACCCAAAATATTACTTTGTATTATTTGCATAACTTTTTTTGAATATCCATATTTTACTACTGTAGAAGAGTAGTTGTTAATTACCAAAGCCACCCTTTAGAGGAAGGGATATATTTTGATAAAATAATCCCCAGAGTCAATGAACTTTACAGATTTATTGCTGTGATGCTCAGAGTTATGACAATATGTACTAAGTAGGAAGTATACCTCTGTAGAGAATATAAATTAATTCCTCTTTAGAAAGTGAAGATGAGTTCAAACTCAGAACTTGCTTTGTCTTGACATTTACTGATTTTACTGACAATATGGAATTTTCACTATTTAAAAAATACTTTTTTTGTTGTTGTAACTGGTAGTGCACCCCAGGCAATTAAATTAGATAGCAATCATCTTTAGGTCTTTTACAAATACAACTCCTATAAATAAAACTGAAAATTCTCTTATTGAATATTTTTTTTCTCCTCTTTTCTCTGTTAAGTCTAAAAGTTTTTTGATGAGGCATAAATTAGTGTAGCAATACTTCTCTCACAAAGGCCTCACAAATGCAGTATAATTTTCTGATGACAATGCTTTAGTGATTATTCTGAACAAAAATATACCAGAGAAGCTTCTTGTTTAGGAGGAATCATAGTAAATGAGTACTTAATGGGTATAGACTGGTAAACAATATCACTAAGCTGGGGAAACTGCCCCAGTGCAGCATCCTGTCTTACTGAGTTTGGAGCCTGTGTATTAGACTAGGATTATTTCTTTCCTGGACTGAGCAAGGTGAAGATGGACTTTCAGAACAGACAGACTCCACTTCTGTAATAGCCGGGGCTCTGCTTTCTTGTTGCTGTAGGATGAATGAATCCCCAGGTTCCTGAACTTCCAGTGTTTGAGAGATCCAGTCTTGTGGCTCCCTGAGGCTTTACTTCACCTTTTCATGGGTATGTGTTAAGAGAAGCAAATAGATAGAAGGCAACAGATCAAAAATACATTAATCTTCACATAGGTAGCCCAGGAAATATATATTCTATCTCTCTTCATAGATGTAAATAAATGCAAAGATATATGTGATTATTTGAGGATATGGAGAACCATATTGGGGTCGTCTTTGGGAATCAGGTCTCTCCTCAAGCACCAGTTGTTTTAAATGATGCTATCTCCTCTGTTTCTGAGGAAGTGCTATTGTTTATGACTACAGCTTCTAATAAGAAATCTTGCATCAGCCAACCTGTTGGCTAAATTTCCTTCTATTTGAAGGTATACTTAAAAAGATTTGTTCATTCTCTGAAGTGCATGATCTGATACAACATTTACTAGTAATGAATTGCATATTCATAGAAGCAATTGCTAATGAAATATTTAATTAAATTAACTAGACATCAAATGCTTTATGTTTTATGTATTTTATGTTTTATGTAGTTTTTAATATTCCAGAAATTGAAATATAAGGCTAAGAATGCCTTAAATTGGTACCTGGTTAAAATGCAGGAAGAACATATAACACTTTTTTTCACGTAGAATTATTGCTGTTTTGTGAGTTTGAGATCTCATGAACATAATCAGTTGAGCAATTCTGGGTAATATAGGTCCACCAGTTCATATTTTTTGTGAAAACAATCCAACTGTGTGTCTAATTTAAATTTATGTTTAGCCAATCTTTTATTAGATAGGTTTTTCTTAGCACACTTTCAGGCTAAATACTGGGGTTTCAGGATACACCAAGAAAAACATGATAGTGGAGCTAATATCATACGCCTGATTCTTTCATTCCTCCCTTCCCAGCCCAACATCAGCTCTCTCTCAAGTCTGGAATTAAAAGAACATTTCACAAATCTTTAAACACAATATTTTATTAAAATCATGGAAAAAAAAGGAAGAAAAATTCTGTGGATTTCAAAGTTGGCTTTGTTTTCAAAAACATTTGTTCATTATCAAGTGGCAAAAGTAGAAGTTCTTTTTAAATAGTAGAAAGTAAAAGTATTGCTAAAAATAATTTTAATTCATGTGATTGCTGTGCTTATCTTTTTTGGTTGACAGAACCCTAGACAGCAGAAAAGTAGTATCTGCTATAAAGGATTTTATGTTTAAGCCTTCGTTCAGCAACCTTTGTTTGGTGGAAGCAGGTTTTGATTTTCTTAGATTAGCTGTGAGAATATGTAACCTTAAGCGGCTGCTGAGGAAGTAGGAAAGTAAAGCATACCAGCTCTCTGTAGCTGCCTAACAAATGAAAGACAGAAATGTGAGTTGGTGTATAAAATAAACAGCACTTCAGCAACAAAGCCCTGGTGATCAGAAAGCCTTGTTGCTTCTGGAAAGCAGGCTTCAGGTGAGCAGCCCCAGACTGAGCTATGTGAAATTGGAGGATACTTATGGTGCCATAAAGAAAAGGAGCAAGCTTGAAAATAATGAGTACAAAAGCTCCTGTACAAAAACCTTGGTGATATAAAAGCAAAATTTTGAATGCATTCTTCTGAGGAAAATAAAACTGATTTCAGTGCTGCATTTGAGAACCCAGTCAGGATGTATTAATACTCTACAGCCATTTGTTTTTTTACCTTTCTAATTCTTCTTCAGTTATACTATTTTCTGTTATGTTAGACTGCTGTCTATAAAGGATGCTTTTAATTGTCATTTTAATATGAATATTTTTATTCTGAATTACTGGCTCTTGTTTTTCTTCTCATTGGTTTGAGGAAATTGAAGTCCCTTGCTTGGTGAGAAGTTCATTGCTGACTGCTTTTGTATCACAGCTAGGAGTCAGGATGTGGGTTCATTTTCTGAGCACTACAGGGATGTTCTGTTTCCCTCCTTGAAGGAATATTGCAGGCGATGGAGAACAGAAAGGCAAGCACAGGCTCAGAGAAAAGAAAAGGGGGAGAGAATCAGCAGTAAATGTTATGTTATTGAATGATGCAAGAATATTCAGGGAACAGCATAGTTTTAATGTAACAATAAGGCTGATAAAGACTCAGAAGTTGGTTATTTTAAGATCTTGAAATGCAAAATGCCTTAAGCAATGTTACTTTAATTTGCTCTGGTGCGTGCATAGATGTACACATTCACACAGAGCAGTAATAAAACTGGACTAACCCTTGTTTCAGTGTGTCATTTAATCTAGTTCCTGGATATCAGGGGAACAGAGAATGAAATCATTTTCTGGCTTCAAGAACAAAGACGGCAACATTCTGTGCTATCAGCAAAAATTAGCAAAACGAAACAATAGCAGCAGCAGCAGCAGCAACAACAACAAAATGTTATAAATGACAGCCCCCTGAAGGCCATTCATCAGGGCTAAAAAGAAACAGAAAATACCTTTTTTATTGTACATAGCAATTAGCACACCTTTTCCGTTTGTTCCAGTTTAGGAGGATGGAGGCTCTTTGCCATGCATGAGAGAAGAAAGGTTCATTACCTCTCTCCTGGAAATTCTGGCTGAACACTGGCTGGTTTTTTATTTTTATTTTTATTTATTTTTTAATATACAGCTTTCTAGGCATTTCAAATACTTTTCCTGAAGGCTTGGAAAATAGGGTGACACCTCAAATAATGTACATCTAATATCATACTTTAGAGGGACTTTTTCTCTACTGTTTAGGATCACTATACGTTTATGGGATTTCTTCTAGTGATATTACATTGGAAAGACTGATTTCATGCATCTCTGGCATTTTGTTCCCATTGTCTTTAACTGCTGCTGGTTGCAAATATTCAATTTCAATGAAAATATTTTTAATATCTGCAGGAGTGGATGCAATGTGAAGATGAAAATCTGTTTCTCTTCAGAGATTGTGATCCAAAAGCTCCCTGAATCAAGCAAAAAATCTCAATTAACTCTACACATTTTTTAGACTTGTTCAAAGGTGATTTCCATGTACTGGTACTTTCTGGGGTTTTGTATTACAGTATCGGCGAGGCAATACAGGATGAGTGTAAGCTGAAGGAAAGTGAGTTTACAGAGGTGTATTTTCGATGCATGTTGTAGTGTGTGAGATGCTGTCAGCTCTAGATGTGGTGTGGTACTCCGTGTAGATCATTTAGGCTTGCTGGGTACAAGTGAAGTGCTGCTAGAATCCACAGCACTGTTCCTAGGTATATGGGGCAGGGGAATATTTTTGAGATTTTATTCAGTACCAGAAAGATTGTACTAACTCAAATGGTAGAAAAGGCCTTATGCATTTTTGAGACATTTTGAGACATTTCTTACTGAAAACTTGTACTCAAATTAGTGAGAAAAGTGAGATATGAAAATTTTATGTGGATAGAGAGATATCGTGGACCAGTATAGTGAGGAGGGATAAATCTATCCCAAAATAAATAAAGTGCAAATGCAACTTGGTTTAGATTTTTTATATTATTTTTATTTATTTATTTATTTATTTTACTGTGCATGTAAGAAACTGGAGAAGAGACAGACCAGATATTACATAGCTGGCTGGGTTTGGGAGGTCTATGAAGATGCTGAGCATACTGGGTAAAAAAAAAAGTATTGTATTATAGAAAGCATTGGACAAAACTCAATTAAAAAGGTCACATGTGCTGTTCATTAGCATTTTCAAGCACTTTCTCCTGTTCAAACAACAGCTATGCAAATAGAATAGGCAAATTAATGTTAAAATCTGCCTGTGCCGCCTCTTTTATTTGCTCCTATGCTATTAAGTGCCCATAAATAATAATACAAACTAAGGCATTATGGTCTGATGCTGTATCTGGAACACACTTCAAATAATGCATTTTTTGGAGAAGTTCCTACTGTTATTGGAGATAGCTTTGTAGTTTGGTCAGTATCTATTCTGGTAGATTGTATGTGAGCCACACAGTCAAGGATGGACTTTTTACAGTTCTCTAGTTAAAAGGCTATCTTTTCATGTTGACTATTTTTAAATTTATGATCAGGTTAGAGGTCCTAGTCTTAGTTCAGAAAATGACATTCTTTACAGTACTGGGCAAATAATTTTAATGTAAATTAGGTAAGGTAAGCTTATTAATCATTTAAGGCTGTCAGAATTTGAACTTATTTTGGAATATATTGAGTTTAACTTTAGAAAACAGCTTTATTATGTTGTAGGTTCACTAAGCCTAAAACACTATCTTAACAACCCAGAGAGTAATGCATATAGGGCTTGCAAAGACTCATAAACTCCTCAGCTAATTTAGTAGGAGGCTCTATCTTCCAACCGTATTAACAATAAAATATTTTAAATAAACTCCAAGAAAATGATTGCAGGGTTTCTTCTGCTACCTTATGGCTGTTGTCACACTGCAGCTATTAAAGCAATGTTATTTTAATGGGAATATATATGTATGCACGTAGCAGTCAGATGCTTTATTGTACAAGCACAATTACACATGCCTTTTGGTACAGAGGTCACAACTACTGAGGCAGTATTTGCCAGCTGTTGTGCTACAGCATTATCTGTGAAACTGCATGTTTGCCCAGCAATCAGAACTGGCTAAAATGCAAAAGTAAAGGTGCTTGTATGTAAGGTGAACACATCCATTTTTACCATGAGCTATGTAGAGTTACTGCAGTTGCAGTCTTACTAACAGAGATGGGAAGGATAGATGCCTGCCTGTTTCTAAGAGCTCCTGTCTGCCAGTTTAGTGACAGCACTTCTGTGGTGGTACTCCACTTTTAAATCAAATAAGACCAATAGGAACCAGATTCTGGAGGTGCCTTACTACATGTAGATAACTAGCTTAGAAGAGGACCCTGACTTCTGACAACCCCACCTGTAAGAATTGTACAGGCATGACAGGGATGTTCTAGATGGGGTGTAACAAGCACTGGGAACCCCTGTCCTTGGTGCACTGGCTGTGCTGGTGTTAATGCAACCAGGATGCTCTTGGCTTTCACCACTGCCAGGCCTGAGCTGGCACATCCCCATCTCTGTGTCCACCAGGACCTAATGGCTGTTTTCCACAGAGCTGCAGCCTGAGTCGTTGCCAGGAGTGGGACTTGGTCTTGGTCCTTGATGGATTTCACCAGGTTCCTGTTAGGCTTTTCCTCCAGCCTCTCCAGATCCCTCTGAATGGCAGCCCTACCCTTCACTGGATTGACTGCTCCCCCCAGCAGTACCCCAGTTTGGTGTCATGTGCAAGCTTGATCAGAGTAGCCTCTGTGGCTTCCTTCAGGTCATTGATGAAGATGTGAAGGAGGACAGAAGCCAGGATAGGCCCTGAGTGTACTCTGCTTGCTACTTCCAGGTAGAGAGTGACCCATGAACTGCCCTCTCAGCCTGCCAACCCCACTGGTTTTCCACCCATGTAGCTGTCTACGCATTCAGCATAATGCAATATATAAACTTGAACGTGTTTCTGCTTTGGGGGAGAGTGTCAAAAGCTGTGCTGAAGTTGAGGTAAATGCCATCTGTTGCTCTCTCTCTGTCCATAAAATCAAATCATTTTACACCAGGAGGCACTCAGGTTGCTCATGCATGACTTCTGGTAACTCTGCACTGCCTCTTCTCAATGCCTTGTCCTTCATGTGTCCGTAAATGTGTTCCAAAAGCACGTGATCCACTAACCCTCTTTATTTATTTATGACCATTTATTTGACTATTTAGTCATGCTTAAACAGGTAAACACACAGTTTAGAAAATAGATCTCCATTTGTGTGTTCATATGTTTGTACTGATGAGTGAAGTCCAGTTTTCGTTTCAATTCTGAGAATGAATTGTAATGTATCAATGAATTTATCTGTGAAATCAGGTTGGCTTGAGTGAGCAGTCTATAGGGAGTAACATTTTCAACACTGCAGAATTTTTTGGAGATGATTCTTGATTTTAAAACTGTGTGTAGCTGCTACTCTTGGTAAGCCTATTCATATAAAAATTAATTAAGCAGAAATTCAAGCTCAGTGCTTTACTAGTATCTTTCATAAAACCTAAAATGATATTAGCTATTGCTTATGTTCATCTACAGTGTACTCAGTTTCTGTGTCAGCATATGTATAGTTTGTGTCCTTTTTCAAAATAGGAACTGTCACAAGTATCTATCGCAGTGGTACACACTTTTTTTTTTTTTTTTTTTTTTTGTGACACTTCATGATACTGGATACCTAACTCCTTCACTTTAGTCATGTATTTGAATATGCATTTTGGTAGGTAAAATACTTTTATTAGCAAGAAACACAGAGAGAGAGATCCCTGAAGAATCAGCAGGAGTGCTAGAATCTGGTAGTTTGCATCTGATGCTTTCTGCTTTAATGACGTACAAGTTTGGAAGTCTGTCTCTACTCATGAGATGGAAAGGTGCTCACTGGAGCACCTGGCAGCATTTGGCTGAGGAAGGGCTCCCCATTAAGGGGTTTAGTGATCTTTATAAAGGCAAGAGCAGGAAGAATTGACAGGTCATTGTGAGGGAAGAAAACAAAGATTTTCACAGCTTCTCATTGTCTCATGTAAAGTTTCAACAGTTCATCATTTCTGTCTTGCACAAACAAAAAGTTCAATATTCAGGTACAGAAGCATATGCATTAGAGTCGGTGCTTAATATTAAAAGGAAAAATATCTGGAAATAGTTTGTTTTAAATATATGTAAAAGCTGATTCATTGCAGCATAATTTCAGTTTTAAAGTCAATTGATTTAAATGTATTTTGGTACGGGAGTAATGCAAAAGTGAATCAGTCCCATAATTATTTTGGGAAAAAAATATTATGCCAGTAGTTCTGGAGAAATAAGTTTTTATATATGAGTCATTACTGTTTAGGGAGAAAAACACAGTACCATACGTACCTTTCTTCATACTTACAAATGAATTCCATTTTGCGTATGCAGAAATGTTCTTTTTTAGGTTTCTTTAGGGAAGGTTTTTTTCACTGTAAATAGCAGATGTCTCAAAGAAGTAACAGTACTGACGTGTTGTTATGTGACAGAATCAAAACAAAACAACAACAAAAAAACCTAACCCAATGATTATTACAATAGATAAAGAGGGACTGAAGGTTTTAAATGCTTATTTCATAGCATATCTGAAATTAACTTATTAAAAATTTTAAGATATTTGCCACCACCTTTGACAACTAAAACTTGATCAAAAAGAAAGAATCAAGTTCTTAGCATATTCTTAGTGCTAAAGAAGACAGGGCAATACTTTGATGGGTGTAAGTTAATCTAACATGTGACACTGAAGGCTAGTGAAGAAGAAATTTTAGCAGTTATATTTTCTGGGATAGAATCAGCAGCTTTTTTTTTTTTTTTTTTTTCCTTGTATGGAAATTGGTTGAGATTGTGAAATTAAAATATTTTAAGAACTTGTTGCTAGACTTTATGAAGGTGCATGAGTCTCATTAATAGACATGTTATGTGTAGTTCCTTAATTAGCTCAAGAATATACATAAATATGTGGTAACATATCTTAAAGATTTAAATATTTACTTTGTTGTTGTTTTGTTGTTTACATTGCCTGAGATAGGTAAGCATTAGACAAAACAGAAAAGTAGAGAAGGAAATGTTGCAAATATATTCACATAGCATGGGGAAATATTGAAATACCGATGAGGTGTGACCTCTGCAGCTCTTGTCAGTTAAGTATTCTTACTGAGTATGCATGAAGAAATGTACTCTTCCTCTGTTTACATTAAAACCATCACTTAGTGTGAAAAGACAGATGTTTCCAGAAGAATGAGGAAAAACACATGACTAATTGTGACCAGAATATAAATGTAAATGTTAATGTAAATCCCTACAGTACCAAAGAACTATGTTCTGTTTGCTCCAGAGTTCTAAAGATTTATCTCTGCTTGCAAGAAATACTCAATTGTGGTCAAACTTAGTATTTATGTTTGACACATTGCTGTCCAGATTTCAGCAGGTCAGGTTAAAAAATTGTGCCACTATTGTCTGGTTCACAGGTTTTCTGAAATTCCAGTGTGAAAAGGCTTGGGAATTGATGCTCCTGATGTACCTAGAAGACTGGTAGGAACATTAGTGTGGCATTATGTATAGTGTTGTGGTGGTTTTTCCCTGCTAGGAAGCCAAACTCTACCACAACTGCTCTCTCACTGCCACTCTGCAAAGAAAAAAGGGGAGAAAATACAATGGAAATGGCTTAAGGACTTGAACTCTGTCAGGCTCGGCGCCGTGACCACTTCCCTGGGGAGCCTGTTCCAGTGCTCAACCACCCTCTTGGTGAAGAACCTTTTCCTGATAATAAATCAGAATTGTAGTATTAAAGGGCAGGTGAAGAAATCTGAGATCAGAAAGAGCGCCAGAGAACAGTTTTATTTAAAGGTATTCAGAGAAGAAATATTGATAAAGGGCCTGCGCAGACAAGATCACTCTGAATCTTCATCTGATGTAAAGAGTCAGATCAACTGCCCCCACACCACATTGTTAGCCTTTATGGAAAGTTTTTTTTACACACTGATGAAAAAGGTTATTAAAAAGTAACCTTGTTAGTCTCTGCCTATGTAAATGTTTATTCATTCATCAAACTTGCAGACAGATTTTCATCCCAAAGTGATGAGTGTGACCCATTTATATAGCCTCCAATCTCTTTCTCCTATGGGTCAATGAAATTTTAAACTGTAGCAAATACTTTACTAAGTGACTGTGGGAAAAGTGTAGTAAATGATTTTTTTTTTTTAATGGAAACCAATTTTTGAAGATGCTCTAACATTTGGTTGCCTTGTACGACTATGAATTATTCTTTCTGTTTGGTCAGGAGTAATGTAGAGTGGCAGTTACAGACAAAAGATTGAAAAAAAAAATCATTAATTCTCATAAAACCAAGAAGTTTACCAAGAATTTTGGGAGATTTTTTTCTCCTCATTAGCTGCAGTCGCTTACTCCTTGGATGTTGCTCTTGTGTGAACGAGGGTTTAATCTGTCCTCTTCCAATCCTCTTGTATGGATCCTGTCAGAGACCTCTTCTACCTTCTATCTGTGTCAGGGCAGCCTGATTGCGCTCCAGGGATGTCTGCCAGCTTTAATTTCTAGATTTGCATGGTACTACATATTTACAGAGGCTATGAATGAATATTAAATAAGATGAAATTAAGGTAAAGAGAGAAGAATGTAAAGCCAATGGTATGCTTTATGACTAGCAAGTATAAAGAAGAATGTCAAGTCCTAAATACCTTTCTACCAGCACTCAACCAAGTGAAAATAGGGTGAGCAGTGATGACAAGTTTGCATTCTGAGTGTCTGATGAAAATTTGCTTTCCTTATTCCAAAATGTATTAATACCAAGACAACAAAATTATTAAGACTCCTTGTGGACTTACACCTATGCATCCTCAGCCTCTCCATAATTTCTTTCCACCATTTAAGTGTACGTTTTATGGATTTTAAGTTTTGGCTTTAGAAACCTAAATTATGGATGTACCTTTGAGGAGAAAAAGGAATGACACAATTTACATGTAATGGAAAAGCAAATAACTGAAGGCCTCTCTTTTCTGCTCTGCAGCCTTATTTCCCTGTCCCGTCCACCTAAATTCAAGGCTTTGTACTTTGTCTCATCTGTCCTTCAGGTCCTCTTTGAAATCACTGGGCATCCTTCTGTTTACTAGTCTGCCTGAATTAGTCCAGACTCTCCAGGACTCCTGACAGAAGATGACCATACCTAAATCAGAGCCTCACAACACTAATATTATACTGTGACTGCCTTTCAAAAAGTACCTCTAGTATGCCACAAGCTGTCACAAATAGCAGCAGAATTACAATATGAAGGTCTTATTGCTGTAGGAAATTAAATAAGAAAGAAAACCTGTAAATGCACCCATTATTTAATGGCAGTTTATCAGTTTGATATATACATATATACAGTAAGATAGTAAGTTTTTTTTTTTTTTTTTTTTTAATCCCAGTCTAATATATTTTCATTGTCACATTTCTCTTTCTGCTTGAATCTCGGGCCTTAAGATATGTTCTCCCAAGGCTTGAGGAGTTATTACTTCCCTATTTCCCTTTAAAGATGCATATGTAATAATGTAATACCGTTTTGGTATTCTGGCAGGAGATCAGATGCAGTGCCACCCGGGAGAAGAGGCAGCCTACCCTGCAGAGACTGGCACTGCTCTGATGCTCCACTCTTGCTTATTTTATTTTTTTTTTATTTTTTATTTTAAAGAGGTGGCTGTTGCCAGCTTTGCTTTCAGGCAGTTGAGACAAGTATTTAGACTGTGTTCCTGTCTCCCGTGTTACAACACTGGTAAACAGTACTTTATATAGTTTGAATTTATGTTAAAAAGAGACTGTTGCATGCCAATATAAAAGCAAGCAGGAGAACAGGGAAAGCAATGTGGGCTCTAGTCAGCAGGTGGGATAATTCTAATGGTGATTGCTCAAAAGACTGCAAATGATCATGAAAAGAATTATCTTTTAGGAGACTTCTCCCATCCAGTGCTGAATTTCTGCCTCCATTTTGCTTTGTCATTATTTATTCAATATATTGCTCTGCTTCTTTTCTTCCTCACATCTTGAAAGTGGAGTTTAAGGAGAGGGGACTGTATTTTGTCTGTTTTCATTTTTTCTGTATGGTATTTGTTCAGGCCACCTCTGGTCTGAGAAGTCACTCAGTATAGAACTTCAGAGTGTGGTCTTACCTCTTGACTTTACCTCTGTTGATGAGCACGGAAATTGAGATCATTATAGCCAGTAGTGCATCATTACTGGATCCTAAGATAGTGCACATGGAAATGATTGGCCTGTTTTACAGTTCTTGTTATAGGTCCTTTGCAAAATCAGACAGATGTCATTGTTTCACTCATACGCTTTTTTCAAGGTTATCTTTTACTTTCTACTTTTAGAAGTAAACAATGGGTGCAAAAGGAAGCAAGCAGAAACTCCAACTGTTTTGGTTAATCTTTCTCCTGTGTTAGCTGTCATGACACCGGCACTAGTTTGAAAACTGTTGATAGGTGGGTGGTTGAACTTGTACAGCTTCTCCTAGGTGTCTACTAGACTAGATTCCACTCTTTCCCCCTTTCCTATTGTTTATGAGAGTTCATGAGCTTTCTTCTTTTACCCTTGCAACACTGCTTTAGGAAGAGGTGGGAAACAAAGCAGAGGAGAGACTGCATTTACACCAAGGCTCCAAAACGTAGACCTGTCTGACCCAGTTTGAAACTAGCATGGGCTCCTTCAGTTTGGAGGTGAGAGCAAATGCCACATGGCTCCTGGGTCCACGCTCAAGTGAGTGACTTGTGAGCTCCATATTGCATCAGCTTAAGGGCTATAGTACACAGTATAAAACCTGGTATTGAGCTGCAGATGATCCGAGGTTTAAGATACATTCCACTCAGTCCCAAGTGTCTCATCCAAGATCACACAAATGATCATTCATGTACCTGAAGCCAGCTACCTTGAGTCCTAGTCTTGAGCTCTACACACTGGACCATTATCCTCTCCTGTATGACACACCTTTGAAAAGCTAATTTTGTCTCTCCAAGTATTTCATGGTGTTTATGAAATAACAAAATGATTCTTAATGTATCAATTTTGGCAGATTTGTCTTCCCTTGTATGTCAGTTTCTTCAGTCCTCTTTCATATTTCTCCTTCCTGCCCCTATTTCTAGAAATAAATTGTTTAGAAAAAAAATATTTAAAAAAAAATAACTATTGACATTGACAACATCCAAGTCTAAACAAGGAAATGAATAGTTCTTACAATAAACATAATTTTCTACCACTTATAAATACTTAGAAAATCTCTCTCTTCTACCTTAATTTACCTGTTGGGATGTACTAGTATAACAGATTGCTTCAAGGACTTATCACTCACTAGTTGCACATTAATTCACAAAAAGTTGCTGTTGTTATAAATCTATTAAATTAATTTCCTATGCAATAGCTCTTATCCATTTCTCCTGTTTTCTCAGTCTTACATTGTTTATATTTATGTGAATTGTGTTTAAGTATTAAACAAGGCACTTGATTAAATACACTGAGGAGAGTGACTGAGATGTCATGGGCTAGTCTTTTAAAAAGTGTTTATAATTCAAAATTTGCATATTCATGCCTGTTTCCAAATTTGCGTGCACAGATGAGTAACATCCAGATACTTAATCTAACTGTTATGTGAACAAAGAACTATTTCCATTTACACAGTGAATACATAAAGGCTTAGCTGCAAAAAATATCTCTAACTTACAGCCTAAGGTTGGATATTTGGTCCATTGTGCAAATCACAGATATTAGAAAATGTATCCCCTTCCAGACGCAGCTATTACATTTTTAATGTGATATAGATATATGTGGGCTGTGTTAAGAGAGTTAGAGGACAGCTAAAGCCTGTAAGAATGACAAAACTGCTGTAGCTGATTACAAAGATTCTCTGCAAGAAATGAGAAAAAGTGAAAGAAAAAGGGAAAACTTCATTACACTGGTGAAAGCATATCTACCATACTGAGTTCACTGCATTAGGGATGGGAGTCTTCACAAAGCGAGACTGATTCAGTCTTTTGGTTATTTCAGAGAGGCTTAAGCACATCTCAAAAGCTTTACAGAATTGGGTCCTGGTACAAAGGATGGTTCACACTATAATGTTTAGTAAAATGTGGAATTGAGAATTGCTTTCAAGAGAGATTTGAATTAATCTTGTGTCTTGAATATAAATGGTTTCCTAGAGCAAGGCTCGTGTTTCCCACTGAACAACCTAGCACATTTAACTAGTGTCTGGTGCTAGTGCTACTTTAACACTCATGTCAATAAAACTGTAAGATGATAGTAATGTTACCCAGTAATTGCTTTATATTACATATGCAGCTCAAGAAACTTAAGTGTCTATGAGAAATTTTTTTAAAGCTTCCATGTAAAATTAACCTTGAAAAAAATCAAGATGAAGGAACTGCTAAAGTAAAATACACTAAAGAAAATCATCTAACACACTGTATTAAAAGAGAATTATGTCTTTAATATGTCAGTTGCTATAAATTTTCTAGTAATCATAATGCAATTGTACTTTAATTGCTCTATAATTATGTTCCCATATATGGTCTCAATATGAATTTCCTTTATATGTTTGACATATTACTTTTATTCCTCAAGTGTTAAAATAGTGATTCAAAGTGAAACCTATAAGAAATGATTGTAAGATGATTAAATTATAATTATAGGGATATTATTTGACATAATCATATTATGGTATATATGCTTTCAGAAAGAGAGTGATATGTATTTGTTCTAAGTCTTTTATGCAATTACTCTCTATGTGATTTTCTTGTTAAGGAAGGTGGCAGAACAAATGTTTCTAGCAGTGGAAAGTGGAGGAATAACGGTCTTATAAACAGAGCAGACAAATTCCACTATAAATTTGGTTTTAAAAGGAAGAAAATGTCTTGTCCTATATGCCATTGCATTTTACTACTAGCCCCTTTATTCTGATCACCATAGTTCCTCTAAAATTACTTTAAAGCTCTTGAGACTGACTCTCATTTCATGAAACTTGGTTCTTACTTGAGTATAATAAGCCAGAAAGATATTTCATTGTGTTTCATATTTTAGATTGGGGGGGTGGGGAGGTCGGCAGGGGTGGGAAGGGGGAAGGAAGAAAGGAAGACAAAGAGACAAAGATAATGAAAGAGTTGGTCTTCACAACATAAATATTGAGATCTATTTTTCAGGTGGGATATTTGGCTGGGTGCAGATAAGGCTAAATAAGATGGAGTGTTGACCTCTTCCGTCCTGGGCAAATCAGTTTTCACACCATTGTGATTGATGGTTGTTCATTCCCTCATGGGGTCTGCGATGATTCTTCCCACTTATAGAGTCAGGCTGTATGTGACAGGGTAAATATTGCTGATCCTTATGGAAACAACACCAGGAATATTATTTCCATATAAATGTTAAAATCATGCTATCTACCAGATGTTTTCCAGTTAAAAAAAAAAAAAAAAGGACATCTTTAATGAACAAGTGGCTCTATTTTTTTTTTTTTTTTTTTTATCATTAATGCTTCACAGATGGCTGTGGTGCTGCCTGAGTTTATAACAGGTTTGGCTGTTTTTTAAATAATAAATGCTGCAAGGACCATATGTCCCCTCACAACCTTGTCCTTCAAAATTAGAAGTGAATTAGTAATTCAAGGGAGGAGTTGATAGGTTTAATAAAGTGCCTTGGTAGCAAATAATCTATTTAGAAGATGTTTATAATTTAAAAACACCATGCCAGGGTTTTTGATATTGCACATCAGCAGGAATAAAAATATTGGATTTGAAAGTAGAAAACGTGGTGACAGAACTGTTAAGGAAAATATTTGCTTAAAAAAAAAAATCCAAAACAACAACAACAACAAACACAAAAATATTCATGTTCTGAAGTGCTCTAAAGAACAGAAGCAGAAGTGAGTTACTAAGTGCAATAATGCAGATTCCAGTGGGTGCTCAAATGTGAGTTCTCTGCAGTACTAACATATTAAATGAAAAGTCGCATACAATTCTAACAGCTTGCACTTACAGAAATCCACAAGCAAATCTACTGAGAGGAATGAGAGAGGTTAGAAAGCCGTGAAGGACTATTTGTTTGCAACAAAACCCTCTGTCGCTTCTTCCGTTGTAGATGAGAAAAAGCTCCCCACTCTCAATGGGGTTGTCCAGGCTGTGAAACCAGTGCTTGCACGAGTGAGAATCAGGTGGCTTTGGGGAAGGAGATAGAGGAGATGCTTTGAAGGTGATGGGGGGAGGTTGTCGCACTTTAAGCCTTGCTATACACTTTCCATAATTACAACTTTACTCATAAGGCTCTGTTATTCTTTTTAGTCTCCACGTGTCACATTGTACAAACATCTCTATTATGCCTATGAATTTCACAGGAGAGTGGAGAGAGGAGATTGAATGCCTCCTGAATGCTCAACTGAAAATTATTTCCAATTGGCTTATACAGGGTGTTGTCAAGTGGCTTGAGAACTGGGATATCCAGTAGATATACAGGAAAGATGTCTGGTTGAGTAACTTGCATATTGTATTAAATATCTTTGTTACTGATCTGGAAAAGAAACAAAATGGAAATCCCCAGAAACTGCTAAATAATGAAAAGTAGTGAACGGTTGTGAAGAGAGACAAGTTTACGTTTGCAGAGGTACATGAAAGCTGAAGAAAGGGCCAGAAAATATATTAAAAAATTAAAGTTCAGGAATGTGAACTTAATATATCTAGAAAATAATGTAGCTATTCAGTGGGAGGGAAAAATCAGCAAGACATCAAGGAATGAATTTGAACAGCAATTTTCATTTTATTATGCAGATGAAAGTCTGGAAGAACTCCATTGATTCCTAAGAGTAGCAAATTATACCTTTCTGACACATGAATGTGATTCCTATTGATACATCTGCATTAAACTCTCTTTTATATCTGAGAACAGGGACTGTTGTTGCAGAAGTACAGGTGGTCTGAAATCAGGGGATGGCTGTGCACCAATTTGCAAGCTTAACTGAACCTCTATCTAGCCAAGGTCTTAATTACATGTTTAGCTTTAAGCTGGCTGAAGTCCATGACCTTAAATTTAGTATTCTGGATGAGAGTCTGTGTGTGCTGTTCACTGTATAGGAAAAGCATGATATATTATCTTGATCTGATCACTTAACAAAGTAGTTTTCCTATCCACACCCACTGGGAAAGTCCACTTTACCTTGGGCAAGTCACTTAAACCATTTGCATCTCCACCCCCATCATACACTTTTAAGCATATACATCTTAATTTTATGTGCTGTTTACTTCAGCTGGAAACTCAGACATCTCTTGTTACGTGTTTGCATGATGTATGCACTGTGGACATTGCTGTACTTTAAATAAGAATAATAACAGGATGGAAAGGAGGAAAGGATGGACATAAAACCAGAGATGAGAAAGAAAAGCAATACTTTGGGTGCATGCTGGGATGTCACTTAAGCAGAAGAGCTTTCATGCTTTGGCTTTGAGTGCAAGGCATTTAGCAGTGTCCATTGCTGATGTGTAATTTTATTTGCTGAGGTGTGTGCCACAGTGTCAGCAGATCATAGCACTTGAATCTGCCTCTCTGCAACACCAACAGGCAATTTAAGTGTATCACACAGCCTCAAGGGTCACTGGCAGCCTGCTGTCTTTAACTGAGCTGCTGATTAGATAGCACCCTCCTTACAGTATGTTTAAATTGATTAAATTTTATATATATATGTATAAATTATATATATATGTATATATACATACACAATAATAATACATAATAATACAGTGTATATCATAATTTTGGGGCTGCTTACTATAATCATTTCATTTTTTGTCAGGAGTGAAGCAAACACAGTTTGCTGTTCACTGAAAACCTCAAGCTGACAGAAACAAAATAACTGCCTGCATACGCAGTCATTGTCTCTGAATTATGATCTAAAATGCCGGAGTGCCTTTTCTCCAACTTCCATCAGTTTTCTTTCCTTGTCTTGTTGATGGAGAAGCTGTAAGTGCAATGCACACACTCTCACTGATTAAAGCCTTAAAAATCCATGAGCAGCAGTGCTTGAAGGGATGGGTGATATGTCACCTAGTGAGAAATGATTACCTTGACTTGCCCAACCCCAGCTGCTTCCTGGCTGATAGGGAAGAGGAAGGGTTACACTGATGTGCCAGTGGCATATGGGTGCTCAGAAGGTCCTTGAGAGGGTGCTCTGTTTCACCAGGTGTAAGTACAGATCTGTAGTCATCATCTGCATACAGCAAGCCACTATCTTGTTGGGAGCTGTATGAGTATGCCAACAGGTACTGATGTCAGTGTGTGACAGTGGTCTTTGGCACATTATTGGCATCTTGGCATTATCATTTCTTGCTGATTCAACAGGAGGGGGGTTATCAGACCTTCCCATGATGATTTCTCAGCATGTACTTTTCTCTGTTTGGCTTGTGGTGTTGTGGTCTTCACACAGAAGGTGTCTTTGTGACGGTGTGAGTTTCTGTGGTTAAACACATGTAGTAGATGATTGCTATTTCCTTTTATTTGTTTTTAAATGTGCTACCTTTTCAGTACTTCATTGTATGAGCTTTAGTAGTCATGGTTTAATATAAATCATCATTGACCTGTGTACATCACGCTGCTTTTTGTTTGGCTTGTATAAGTCTAAGTTTTGAAAGTGCTAGTTGTGTGGTGGAGTGGTCAAATACAAAAAGGTTTGGGCACTGGGATATGAAGAGGGAGAGGGCCAGCTTTTCTTTTTTCTTTTTTTTTTTTTTTTTTTTTTTAACAGAAACAGATGCTTTTTACGAGGCCTGGGATTTTCCTGATGGGTAAGGAACTGTCAGCAATGAGATGCCTCAGAAACTCTAAGGCAAAGTGTCAAAAAGAGCGTCTAAAAGAAAATAAATACTTTCTCTTTGGATTGGATGAGCTAGAACATTACCTCTCTGCCTTATTGCCATTCTGTGTATGGTTTGGTATCTTTATTCTTTGCAACCTGTTGCTTTCTAGGGGCTATTGTCTTTTTTGAAAGGTGTATACCATTCAGATGTTTATTTCTAATTGCTTTTTAAATCTTGAAGTGTGTTAACTTCTGTTTTAATTATGTTAAGTTTTCACTTCAACATAAATAAACCAACAAGTCCAAAAAAAAAAAAAAAAGAAAAAAAAAAAAAGAAAGTGACCTGGCCTAGAAGTATACCAGGTGCCTTTGTTTTGCCTTTTAGTCAAATTCAAATAAAACTTTCGTTCCCAGAAAAAAGAAAAAGAAAAAAAAAAAAAAAAGGCAGCTTTTCTCAGTCTAGAGCCTCTCAGGAGGCTCTAGGAAGTAACTCTCTTTTTTCACTTTTCCTTTCTTAAGTCCCATGCCTGCCTGGTCAGCACAAAGCAAGTTTAGCTCACTGTGGTTTCATGCAAACTGTGTCATTTGCCAGGAACTCCATGCCTATTGCCATTGAGCTTGCATCCTTTACTCTCCTGCTGAATTTACTCCTTGAACATCTTCTGGCAATGAGACTTTTCAACTGAGCTATTTATAGACTAAAAGTTAAAGTTAATACAATTATATTTAAAGCAAAACAAAACAAAACCCTACTGTGTTATCTTCAATTCATATTTATTAGTTTCCCAAGTGACTATGTAATCATATTGTCCTTCTGCCTTATCCTTCTTTCTCCTTCACTTTTCTCTTAACTTAGTTTATAAGCTCTTTTGTACAAGTAGATCCATCTTTACAGACATTCCTGAAGTCCATGTGCTATTCTGTTCTCTATTACCACTAAAAATTGGCTAGGTATGAGAGAATTCCTCTGAGTGCTCCCTAAATAGCCTCCATTGCTGCAACCTTGCACGACAACTCTTCATTATTGCATACAGCCTTGCTGACTAAGCAAGTAAGTATCGTGCCCTTCATGTGTTTGCTGCTGCAGGACTTGTAATGGCTTTTAGTATGGGCAGGGAAAGACTAGCCAAGAACTGGAGGTGAAATCAATACAGAAGATAGAAGAGGGATTTGGTCCTGCTCTCACTTCTGCAACTTTTTATTATCTGGAGTCTTTTTGCCTCAGATGCTGTTCTTATTGGGTTGTCATTTTCATTCCCATTTTGCCCTAAAACTGTCCATGGTTGATCCAAAAGGATGTCATTGTGGTGATTAGTTACAGAGCTTCACAGTCTTGATTACCCAGAAAGATAGCAAGGGCATTTTGCCTGCTTTTTGCCCTCAGTGAAGGTTTGGGAGAGTTTCTGGGTGCTAAGGGACACCCAAGGTGACAACCTACAGAGAAATCTGTGATTTTGTACTTGTAATGTAAACCTTTTGCTTTAAACTCCTGTGCTGCTGCAGGGTTCTCTTGAAGCTTATAGCTCAAACCTCAAAGCTGAAAGTTCCTGCTCCCTCAGAGTTATGAAAGGATGAGAAAGAAAACAATGCTGTGGAGGTGGAGGGGATCAGCTCAGGATCACTCAGAAGGCCAGTTGCTGTGCAGGACTGCCATCAAAATCTGCTGTCTTCTAGATCAGTCTTATCTGCTTGATTGTGCTGCCATGCCCAGGACATGGGCAGGATGGCAACATCCAGCTATCCAGGTAACACACACTTTAAACTCCACACTGATGGGTAAGGACTGATGGTCAGCCACCTCTGCATTCCCTAAACTGAAGAACATTGCTTGCCCCTCTATACTGCTTATTTATCTTTGATCACGGTTCAGAAAATGTGCAGATCTCAGGCTGCTGGAGAGGAGTGCTCCAAAGTGCTGTCAAGATGACTGCTTTCCATAATTCCACAAACAAAGCCACAGCCACACAGACTTTGCTTCATCCTGCTCCATGGGCCATATAAGCCATTTCCATGTCAACAAGGACAGATGTACTTTTTGGTTTATGTCTCTAGAAAAACTAGTGCTCTGGTTTGTTGAAAACTTGGTTTTGCTTAGACAAAAACTACCTCTGGACTTAATGGACACATGATTTCTAAGGGTAGTTCGCTCTCTGTTACACATTCATCATAGGTTTTTTCTTTCTTGGTACTATTTGATATTACGCAGCAAGCTTCTGAACTGCAAGTGTGGAAATCAGAGTTTCAGGATAGAAAGTATGCTAATTCTTTTCATCATTATAATTAAGGTAGGACCTGTAAAATACTGAAGGTGGTAGCTATTTGAAAACTGGGAGTAATTCCATTGTTAGGCTTGGTGAACAATATTCTGCATCCACAGGTACGGATGAAAATTATGTTAGAGAAACAACTTTTCTTCACTGGATTTCTGGGTCAGGAAGCAAGTGGATGCATCTGCCACTACTCATCCTTTCTTCCATTACTGTGATCTTTCTGAAGACTTGAGGGCAAAGCTGTTTGCATGTTTCGTGGAAAAAAAAACACCCTTAAACACTGAGAACTTTCAGAGAGTGAGATGCCGTAATATTTACAGACAGGAAGAAAGATCTTAATAGGGAATGTTAAACTGCATACTAGCAGAGTGTTGAACAGCACATTCAGTTTGATCAAAGCCTCATAGCTAGTCAATAGGTTAAAGAAGTCAACATTATCTTTAGAGATTCAGGATTTCCACTCTGTTAATTGTGGCCCATCAGAAGGCTGAGCTGGATGGTTTTTAGTTCTGGTGACTTACTTCACATCAACACTTTAATTTCATTGAGATGTCCAGGACAGCAAAATGTTAGAGGTCATCTGATCTGTGGTCCATCAGTGCAGAAATGCACCTGGACAGCAGTTCAGGTTTGTGCTTTTAAAAATATTTGACACAGATGCATCATCTCAACTATACTATACATCATCTTAACTACAGTATAAGGAATACCTCTGGGACAGTAATTACCTTGCAATCCTCTGTGGTGAGATCTGCTGCAAATGAATAATTCACAGTTGCCAAACATAAGTGAACTCTTCATATTAATTTAGAACTTTTTGTGGATGGGCTTTCTTCTGGAAGGTATCACAAGGGAACAGATCAAGGATAGCTTGAACCTCAGAGAATTTCTGGCTATTAAGAGAACAATTGGGTTCTTTTTTATATTTATGCATTAGGAAACCTAATTTTCTGTTCCTTCATTTGGAGCTTCTTGCCAGACAGCTTTTTTTCCCAACTTGGGTTATTGGCAAAATATAATATAAACAAATTAGCACTTTTTCAAAAGTTTTAATCTTGTTGCTTTTGCCATGCCAAATAGTAAAGAATAGACAAACCAGAGACATGAAATCTTCTTAATTTTAAACCTCCAACTAGTTTAGTCTTCTTGATATTTTTAGCCTTGAAGCAAGTATATTGCTTTTGAAATATTAACTTACATATTTGATTCTAACAGTGTTATCTTTTTCATTCACTTTATGTTCTATTGGGAATGGAAGGGTTATGGCAAAGTATGATGTTGCTTATGTGCTTACTTATAGGAAGTGTATGTATACATATACATGTATATAAAATGTGCACTTAATCTCCAGAGACTCTTTAATGGGAAATATCAGGAATCGTTGCTGAATTATATCTTTGCTTTGGAAAAGCCTCTTTATTATCAGCTATAATGCAATGTCATCTAGCTCAGTGTTTTACACATTCCAAGTGATTCTAAACAATTACTGTTTAGCTTATTGCATCAGAGACTTCACAAATTATTAAATGTATATGTTTTTTTCCAGTATCTAACTCTGCTTTTGCCAATGTGCATTCATTCAGGCAGGATACATTTTTAATTAAAAATAAAATTCTTAGAAATCAATAAATAAATGTAGATCAGTTTTATCCATGGTGAGCTGTTGATACTGAATTAAATGCAAGTCAATCTCAAAAGCTAGTACTAATTTACTGAGATTTGCTGAATGATAAGTCATTACGAACTGCAAGTCTGTGGAATTTTTCTTTCATTCTCCATATAGGTCGTCCAGAAAACTTTAAAGAATAACACACACCCTGTGAAACAACCACAAGAATGGATGATGTGGTTCATCGGGTATTATGTACCCAAGGACCTCACTCCTGTGATGGATGCCATTCCCGTCTCAGAAAACTACGTTATCAGTTGGTCAAGGGTAAATTTAATAGCATAGCCCATTCCAGATAATATTATTTTAGCTTATTTTTTGGAAGGAAAAATAAAGTTTTCAGTGTCATCCTCCCTCCCTGCTAGCAACTGCGGTCAGGCTTTAACCACTTCAGACAGAAGGTTCAGGATCTGAAAGATGACTAAGTTTCTGCAAGTTTCATGAAAATTAGTGACTTTGTTGAAGCAAGAGACTGTGACTGTTGTATCCTCAGTGCAGAAATAGCCAAGTAGAGGATGTGTTCTGTTTGGCCTGCCACGTGAATGCTCAACATGAATGTTTGCTAGCTGGCCATATGTACATAGTTTTAAAACACCTACAGCTAATGCACGTCATGCCAGCTTGCAGTCAGGGAAAGGAAACATGGGATATGAAGGAAAGGTGGAGAGGAACTAGGAAGAAGTGTGGGGTACGCTGGAGCTATTTCTGTCATGGCTGGGGAATGGGTGGACTAACAGGTCCAGTGGATATGAAGGGGAGCTAACAGCATTGACTCTGCTAAATGGGATTTTTGCAGTCAGTGTGGAGCTTAATGTGCAAATCCACAGGAAAGGTGGCACCATTTATTCTACTTGTCTTGGAACAACCTGTTTGTTACCATTTAAAGCTTGGACCTTTTTGTTTCATAACAGAGCAGAATGCTTCTGTGTATCTGAGCTGGCCTAGCTGTTACAAGCTGCCTTAGCCTGCCTCAAAAGTTTGTAGTCTGGTGGATTCTTCTTTATCCAGCCTAATTCCAGTTTCAGCTTCTCTGCTGAGTTTGCCTAGAAAGTCTACTGCTTTCCTGCTGGGTCTGAAGGTAAGAATAAGCTCACCAGAGGGAAACTTTTGTTTGAAATAGAAATACAAGAAATTTTAGCTTGAGCCTACATGTGCAAGATGGGGCATGGTAAATGGAAAGGACAAAACATACATTTTTCTACTGCATTGTGTCTTGTGTCACAAGGAATGGCACTAAAAAGACTGTAGTGTTTCTGCAGTCCCTCTCTCATGAATTAGGACAATTGCAGCACTTTGAATATCTCTGTAATCTTCCCCAGGTTCTGTAGTTGGTTGACTTGGTCTTGAAATACCATTAGCTACCTAAGGGAGAGACTAATTCAGGTGTAACAAGATATGTGTCTTGAGGAATGGAGCTCCCTGTAAAATATTAGGATATTTCTGGAATTCTTGGATATACTGTAGTGGAAGCATGGTCTGATATCTGCTGTGCTTCTCTGTCCTCTGGAAACAGCTGAGGGGTTGCAAAGCTGTCTGAATATCTCTGAAATATGCCACAGAAAATATTGATATTTGTAGAAAAAGTACAGAGAAGGAATTCCTGTTTTGTCCCAGAGTAATAAATTCAAGCTTTTTTTTTTTTTTTTTTTTAACTATGCTGTTTTATTTTTTACCAAGAGACTGTTTAATCTGGTCTTCTGAGTAGTCCCCCCGTCTTGCCTCATCTTTCTCCACTATAAATAATGTATTGGGCACATAGAGGTATAAGTGTATTGAACCATTTTTATTTCATGTGGGCAGCAGTGAAGCTTGTAGGCATTTCAATTGAGACATTTAAAAATTGTATGAACACGCTTCTGCTACATGTAGCTAAAACCATTTTGTTTTGCTTTCTGTTACTTCACCCAAGAAAACAATCAGAAAGCATAGTTTGTGTGCAGTCTATTGAGTTCTGATCATGCCTAATAAATAATAATAATCCCAACTGCAAGAAGTCCTTCTATGAGATACACAAGTCATCCAGAAATGAGACTCCTACTTCATTGCACTTTATTTATGTCCAGTAGGAGAGAGGTTCAGGGAACTTAAATTCATGCTCCATGTTAGCTGGTTTATACTAGATTTCTAAGACAATTTTTGCAGGGAACTCTGCTATAAATTAATGGTTAATTTAATTTGACCTTTTTAAAATGCACATACCATAAGTAACTTTCTTAAATATCTTCTATGATTTGCTTGATTAAAGAAATGCAATTTGCTTTCTTTTATTTATTTTATTGTTTATTGTGTATTTTCAGAGCTTTCTGCAACTCCTTCCCTCATGTAATATAATTGAAATGAAAGTCAGATAACTATCAAATGACTAGGCAGCTCTGAACCCAATGAAAATGAGTAGAATTGGGTATTATTTAAGTGCTGTAAGACAGATGTCTGCAAGCTGTTGCACGATGTTTTCATTGAGGTTATGGTACAAATCATGTTCCCTCCTATTGCACAGGCTTCCTGACTTCTTCCTTGTGAGAACATACTGTCCCTTTGTAACTACAACAATCAGTTACATGGAAAACTAAATTTAGGAATATACTCAATGATTGCCTCAGTTTTTTAAAAAAGTTAACCAATTATATACCAATCCTAACTGGCAGCCTCAGCAGCCCCACTCTCTATCTCCCTTAACCTAGCACATCGAACCCTGCCTCGCCCCATGCTAACCTGGTCAAAAATTGTATCTTTAATCCTGCATCTCATCAGGGCTGGTGTGGTAGGTTAGCCTTGGCTAGCAGCCAAACACCTCCCCAGCTGCTCACCACTCCCCATTCAGTGGGGTGGGAGGAGAAAATGGGACGAGTAAGCTCGTGGTTCGAGATAAAGGATGTGAGATTTCTTACAAGTTCCTGTGACATGCAGCAGAGACTCAACTTGGGGAAAAATCAATTTATTGCCAGTTAAAACAGGTTCAGTAGTGAGAAGCAAAAAGACAAACATTGGAAGCATTGTGTACATTGAAGCAACACTTTTCCTTCCCCCTTTGCCAGGCTTAACTTTACCTTAACTTCAGATTCTTTTACATTCCCACCCCATCCCTGAACAGTGCAGGACGGGTGGGGAGCGTGGGGATGGAATCAATCCATAACAGCTCCTCTCATCTGCTCCTTCCTCCTCATTTTTTCCCTGATCCAGTGTGGTGCCTCCACACAGGCTGTTTATCCTTCGGGATAAATCTGCAACTGTGTGGGCTTTCTGTGGTCCTCAGTTTCCTTCAGGAAGCCTACAATTGTTCCAGTCTGGGTCCTCCATGGGCTGTGGGGAATCACTGCTCTGGTGCCTGGAGCACATTCTCCCCCTCCTTCTCTGACCTTGGTGCTCTCAGATGTTTCTCACTTTTTTTTTCCTTCTCTCCTCCTCAATCTGTTCAGCACTTTTTTCCCTAAGCGTGTTTTCTCTGAGGTGGCCTTGGATGGGGCTGATGGAGCCAGCTGGAACTGGCACGGGGCAGACCCACAACTGACTCGAGGCTATTTCCACCTTGGAAATGAGAGTTTCAGAGTCCCACACTGCCCTGCCCATGCAGCAGCCAAGCTCTTGTGTTCTTGTCTCCCATCTGTGACCCCACATTGGGGTGGGAGGCAAAGATGTTTTCTTTCTTTCTCACCTCAGCACCATAGATACAGCTCCAAGGCCATGCAGTATAGTAAATAACTGATAGCTAACATTTTCAAAAGTACTTTAGATAACAAATAACACTTTTATGCAGCCAAGCGGGCACTGAAGAAAGTTCTGAAAAGAGCTGTGGTTAGAAACTGCACGTGAGGCTTCTGCAGCTCCCCAGATTTTTGCTAGAGGTGAATACTAGTCCTTGTCTACGTGCGGTAATTGCATCTACTCTGCCAAATAAGTGAAATAATTTGTGGAATAAGTTATTGCAGAATTACTAAATCAGTTAACTAAAGTGACAGAGATAAAACCACCAAGTATGTACCTTTGGATAGGTCTCTGTAGTCATCAGTGTTTGTGAGGAGATAGGAAGAAACATGGTGAGGCCAGAAAGTTGAGTGTTGTATCACACCAAGGGGTAAAAAAGCAATATAAACCCACAAGAAGGAAACTTTTTTGTTTAAAAGAAGTTATAAACTGCCTGAAAGAAAAAAGTTAGGATATTATATCCTAGACTCAGCATGGAGGCACTTAAAGAGCATCCTATTAGCATCACAGAAGGAACAGTACGCATACCCCAGAATGTAAAAAGGAAAAAAAATCGAGGAAGGCGAGAGCCCCTATAATGTGTTCAAGAGATATGATACAATAGTTTATTGAAGCTAAAATCTATCCTTTAGAAAGTGACTAGGAGTCCAAGCTATTCTAATAAAATGAAAGGGACTTTAGCAGATAAGAGAAGTCAAGCAGGAGTTTGAAGAAGTAATATTCAGATACAAAGACAAGAAATAAGTGATTCAAGGTAATCAGAAGTAATCTGCCTGGGGAGAAAAATGTTGGATCTCTTAGACCAGTGGGGTAGAAAGAGGACAGCCAAAAATGTGGAAACTTACAGAGTATCATATGAGTTTTTTTTTTATAGGCTGAGGGTCTTTCCCCCTCTGAGCCCAGAACAGGCTAAGTGCCACTTCTCCAGAACTCTGACACATCCCATTACAGAATGCAAGTTGTGGATTCTTTTTAGGTAGAAATTTTTAAGTCACGTAAGCTTTATTTTGGGGATGTCATCTTTGGGATAGCAAACAAAGATGAATGGATAACAATTTCATGGTTATTTTGCAGTATGATGGGTTGATACATTGGTGGGAGGTAGGACGAATTATTTTAACCTACCACTCACCTCCTTAGCTTGAAATGATAGATCTTTTTTTGTTGACTTCACTTTGTGTTGGAAATCCTTTTTTGAAGCTCTTCTAATTTTTTGATCTTGTTCAGTGCAGCTTGCAATAAATTAGCTTTTCTTTCCCCACTTTGTCTTCTTTTCCTCCAGTCTAAGCAGTCACTACTCTTTTAAAATCTCAAGGTCATTTTCATTGCTACTAAAAAAAAAACAAACACCTCTAAACATTCTGCCATTTTGTCTTGAGTCTCCTTATGCAATGGTTTTAGAGATACAACTGCCATTAAAGTTGGAAATAATTATAGGATTGATTCTGTTTGAATGAACACTGTGTGATTTTGTCAATGGGAAATGGCTTATATCCCAAATCTGTGGAGGAAAAAATGAATTTTCTGCTGTTTTCTATTAAGTAGTTCTGAAGTTACCTAAATTAAATATATACCTATTCACCCTTTCTTCAAAACTCTAATTCATCAATTTTGTTCCTAGTGTTTAGTTACCAGAAATATATTTAGAATTTCTGTCTTTTAGCTTTGTTGCAGCCTTTGTAGTTTTCTCAAACAGGATGTGAAAGAAATATGAAAATAAGAGCTAAACATGTCTGATATGCTGCTCAAGTAAGTACTTGAGTACAGCAGTGATATAAGTAGTCTAGCAATTTATACTTTTTGGATTTTGTCCAGATTTTATTTAAAATAACTGTTAATATAACTTTCACTTTTCTGTCATTTCCTTGTGGTTTTATATATGTGTGTATATATATATTGTGTAATAATATTCAAATTTATAGTTTTCAGGAATAATAATAATATTTGATAATAGGAGTTGGAGTTCTATATAGCTGTCTTAATTGCTTCATCGACTTGGCTTTTACTGATTAAGGAAATTTTGCAGGTTCATCAGAGACAAATGATCTGTCTTACTTTATTACAGATGCAGAAAAAACAGGCTATTAACAAGCTCAAGCACATGTTGTGTCCCTATATGCTTCTTCTGTAAGAAATTAAATCATTTCAGTTTTTGACTTATTGCTGTTGACAGACTTACTATGTAAATTTTATCATATAAATAATATACTGGTGATACTGCTCATTAGTTTTTAAAAAAAAAAACATGTCAAATATTGTCATGTTAGCAGATTTTTTTTTGTTTGTTTGGCTAGTTGATCTTTTTTTAAAAAACAAAACAAACCAAAACAAACAAAAAAACTTCTCTATGCAAAATAAGGTATTTACTTTTTTAGTCCTTTCCAAGTTCTGACTACCTCATCAAAACAGCTCTGAACAGCCCTGGTTAATCAGCATCTGACAACATGTTAGATATAATTGAAGAATGATAAAGACCAATTGAACTGAAGTTAATTTCCATTTGGCTTTTAACTTCTAATTATTTAGGAGTTGAGCATCAAAACCCCTTTACCACAACATGGCTGCAGGGCCCTTAGTAGGCAGTGCATAGCTCAGTAGATTTCAGTTACCTGAAAAATAAATGTTACAGCTCAAGTAATTTTGAAATCCTTGAAAACTAGGAGACTTTGCTGCTATAGCTATTGAGACTATAATTAAAATTGTCAATTAGAATACAAATGTACTAATTAATGTATTGAAAAATTAAAACTCCAATAATCATATAACAAAATTAACAGCCAACTTGCTGACAAACAAAATTAAGTCTATTCTGAACTCTGCATTTGTGCAAGCCAGAGACACTATCAGAAAAAAAAGAAAAATTGTAACATAATACTTGGTAAAAAAAAAAAAAAAGGCGTTGGTAGGCTCATTATTTCTCTTCTTGTAAGATGTTGATGGTGTATTATCTTCATGGCATGGACTAGAACATAAATTTTTTTTTGGTTGAAGCCAGTCTCTTAATGCATGTGCATGATGGCGTTTGCTCAGTTTGATGCCCAGAGGACTTGGGCATGTGGTTGCATAAGAAGTGAAGGTGTGGAAAGCTGTGCTATTATTCAAGTTAAAGGCTAAATTAAACTCTCTAGTGAATTCTTGAGATAACAGAATCTTTTCTAATTAGAGAGGATTGTGAGGGGTTAAAGGTAAATCTTGGGGTTATTGGTATTTATCAGAAAAACAATTATTTTCAAAAAAGAATAAATATTCTTGTTCATTAGGGCACGACAGCATACAAAAATTGATGTCGTAAAAGGAAAATATTGTAGGTGTAACTTGAAAAGGATGAGGTTTACATTTTCTTGTAAATCTATGATAGGAACGTTTCAGTATGGCTTTTTGGTTTCAGGCCTAATCCATTAGAGTTAAGAGTAGTCATACTAATTTAGAAATTCAGTGTGACTCTGGGGAAAATCACAAGTGATATCAGCTGTTTTATGAGTGGCAGTCCTTTATTCTGAAGTAGATAGAAGTACCTCTGCCTTTCTCCGCCCTTTGTGCGCACACGTGTACACACGCCTGTATGCATACACACCTATTGGCCTAAATGGCCTTTTAATGTGATGGAAAAAACAAAATGCCATCTTTCAGATGTGATGTAAAGCTCATATTCCGGTGATTTATTGTCTTTAAAACTCTTTCCTATTTCTGCAGGAATTAATAATAATTTTGAGAATAAGCTGTAATTTGGATAATTACATTCTGCCTACCTGAAAATCCTCCTGCAGCTTCAGTTAATTAAATATTCTACACTATTCGTCTTTAATTGCTGTATGGCATATCTATCTGCAGTTATAAAAAAGAAATGTTCTAAAATTAGGGAAAAGCAGTGTTTTAGGGGAATTATCGTTGCCCTAACATTTTCTGTTCTCCACTAAGGAAGCACAGCTGAGTTCCCTAACTGAAGATGAATGGAAAAGAGTAACTTCATGTTTAAATACAAATTTTCAAGTTTCTCTTTTACTATAATTTGATTGCTCTTCATGAACCTGAAACTAAGGAAAGTTTGGAATGCCTAAAATCCAAAGAAACTTTTGTATTACAAAAATAGGATACAATAAATGTATAAATTATTTCTTCTAAGAAAAAAAATAATTCGGAAGTATTCTTTAGCAGAAAGATTCTCATACATTATTAATATATAAGATACAAATGATATACCTGGTGCCTGTATCAATAAATTATCTTTGAGTTAGATCCACAAAGTGAGTTAAGCCATTTTTTGTGCTGCACTTGCTAATACCTGGATGGCTCTGAACAAACTAATTCCCTTGAGCTGTATGATGGAAAAGGTACTTCAGGACCACTTTTGTTTTAGGGAGTATTACTAGGAAAAGTCAAGTTACATGAAATAGTAATATTCATATTAATTTTAATATATGCAGAGTACAGACAAATAAGCCTGGAAGTCCACACCTGTCAAGAGAAAAAGAAAGTAAATTATGGGGTTTAATATTTCTTTTGAGGGTTTCCATATTTCCTCCTGATTGGCATGCCTGTAATATTGACCTGAATTCCAGCACTGTTTTTGCCTTCATTTTTCTTTGCACCGTGGTAGCCTTCTGTGCTGAAACACTGGTGGTGCTATTGAGAATCACACCCCCAAGCAACTCAGGATAAATAGTCTGCATGTGTAATGACAGGCTGTGTACCCAGCATGAAGTTGTGTAAATACAGAGGCCATGGCAGGTGTCAGAGAGGAAAGCAGTTTGAGAGATGTCTTCAAGGACAATGGGGAACCTTAAAAAAAAAAAAAAAAAAAAAGTAATTCTCCTACCCCTCCCACACCAAGACTTTTGGTGGTGTAATGGGCCGTGACTCCCTTACCTGTGAATGGAGAAGGAAACCGGGTGCACATGGAATGACTGCTGAGATGCAATGTAGCTTGAAGGAGTTGAAAATTTGGACACTAAAAGCTCTTTTTGTTCCACCTGACAGTAAAACCTATCAAAAACCCCAATTTAACCAGGGAGAATATCCAAGGTTTCCTGCATCCTGAGACATCTCAGTGGATTTCCACAGAGAAAACAAATGCGCCTTTCTTAGCAGTGGAGTTGGGGATGGGACTCATTCTCTCTTGGCTGTGCTTACTTCACCAACCTCATCAGAATAAAAAGTAGCAGCTGTGTGTCCCTTTTGTCATTCAAATCTACAACCCTGACATCAGTGTGATGTGAAGGAAAATACAGTTTTTCCTTTGTGGGAGATCCTTTTCCTGTATTTTAATATAATTTTCCACATTTATTATTAAAAATAATAATAAAAAAGCTTTCCTGCTTGCTTAACATATCTGGAGAATTTAGTGCTGGATGGGAGTAGATTTGTGCTGTTCTGTTTTTTTTCTGTCTCTAAATTTTGTAATATTTTGCAGAAGTAAACCTAAACACAGGCTTTATGCTGTTCTTTTAGGACAACTCCAGCCACCTGCTCCACATACTGACAGTTTACAGAATTAATTAATTTCCTGCAGCATGGATGTTCTGCTATTACAGTTTAGCAGGCTTAAAGGGACATCACATTAAAGATTCTCTGAGGCCCTTATTTCCTTTCAGGAAAAGAGAAAAAAGTAGAAATTATATTCGAACACCAAGATGAGAGGTGTGCTTGAGAGTGGCTATCCATTTTTTCCCCCCTTCTTTTTGAAAGGAATCTTATAATAACCCATCTGTTGTAACAGCTTTCACATATTTTCTGACACTGGGGAATCTATATTTGTGAGTCTTCTGTTGCTCTTTGACAATATAAGGCATGCTAGAATTGTAGTTTAGTTTTTGAGTATTTTTTTTCCTCCGAGTAAGGGGAGCTTAAGTCTGAAGAGGTTTATTTTGACGTTTCTGGCTTAGCAGTGGAGTAGCCAACAGGCATTTCTAAGTCTTTGGATAAGTATTTTTAAATGCAGGAGGAATCTCTAATTGAGACTTAATTATTTAGGAAAGGACTTTCCCTAAGGAATTCGAGTTTATTTTTGTACATCTTAATATGGAAACACTCTTGACTGTCAGCTGTGATTTATGTTTCTGAAGGCATTGGCAAAGTCATGCACATCAGCCTTGTGGTGGCACTTGTTTTCCATGTAAAGTGATGCACCACTGGAGAGCTGTGTCTTAAAAAATTAGATTTTCTTGCTAAAGATAACCTTTTGAAACCAACTAAAGGGTTGTGTATCCCTACTTTTCTCTCATCAGAATGCAGGAACTCAGCCTGAATTGAGTAACTCCACATTCAATGTTTCCTGCTGTTTGGAGTACTTGAATAGTCCCTGGTGCTATAGTTGGGAATACAGTCCTTTGCCCGGCTTTCCATAAAAAAAATGGGAAAGATGGTAGGATTGTTAGGATTTTTTTTTTTTTAATGTGATGGAGTGATGAGTTA
Source organism: Stictonetta naevosa (assembly GCA_011074415.1). Lineage (NCBI taxonomy): Eukaryota > Metazoa > Chordata > Aves > Anseriformes > Anatidae > Stictonetta > Stictonetta naevosa. Next base: position 13,550,152 of record CM021699.1, read on the forward strand.
AGTTGATTTTTGAAAGGACTTAGGTCAAGCATGTCATTAAATATGTCACGGTAGTCTCACTGCAGGAACCTTCTGCAGGACATGTGTAATACAGGTACATTTGGTGCCTATGAGGATTCCTAGATTACATCTCTAAGCTGTAAGAACTAACATGGATGAGAGAAAAACAGCCGTTTGAAGAATGTATGCTTGATATGCAATCTTTGTGCCCTAATGGAATTTTGAGACCAAAAACATGATAAAAACTACTGGGGATCATTTAAAATGAAGCTTTTATGCACAGGATGTCTTTGACACTGCTGTGAAATGCTTTAAAACCCATATATGCATTATTCTTAAAACCAGAAAACAGAATGCTTCAATAGCCTAAATATGAAAGAACTTTCTCCTGCTAGCAAACGTTGTGTTTTGAACATTTGACTTTTGGCAGATTATACACCCAAAGTTTCCTCCTCTGGCTGTTAAACTGGACGTTTAACTTTCAGTAATACTAGTAAACCTTTAAGGGTAATAATCATCATGTATTCATGAGGCCTTAGCACCTCAAGACCTCTGTGTTTTGTCTAGTTTCCTTTCAATGCGAGCCTTTGTTTTAGCTGTTTGAGGCAGGCTGAAGTTCAAGACAATACTATGGTTTGGGGGATTCATGTAATAAAGAAAGGTTACGTAGGCCAGACCATTCTACATCATTCAACAGACTTGCTTGCTTGCGGTCTTCATTAACTGCATACTCTCTTATCACACGGTGGTTACTGACAAAAGTCTGTCTTTAGAAATTTATAGCATATGTTGTAGAATGGCTTAAGCAATACCCTATCTTTTTATTTGCTTAGTGATGCTACAGTTAAATTCTGACTAGAAGCTCACACAAGAATAAGAGCAGTTATAACTTAAATGTATATCTTTCCTCTTATGGAAATTAAGTTCTTATCGTCTCAGTGCCTTATTCACAAAGGCCTATATTTGTAGCACTATTCATCTTCCTGAAAGGGATTGTATGAGACCCTGGAGATGAGTAATGGCTTTTCTTAATCAGCCTTTTGAAATGCTATTGTCTTGTCTGTCTTTGTTAGAACATCAGCACAGTGGTGGGTGTTTTGTAGTATAATATGAAACAAGGTGCTTGCTGCTGAGAGCTTGTAATTTAAACAAAGCAGCAGCAGTCAGGAAAGGGGCTGGCATACACTGGCTTTTGACATTCAAGGGTTGAATGCATTCTGCACCGAGGGCAAGAGTGTGGGGAAGAATGAACAAACACCAAATAGATGAGAGTCCCCTTGAGCGTGCTGGGGTAATATGCCAGGTCCTACTAGCAAATTCTGTTGGGGTCGGTTTGTATGTTCTAGGTTTATGTAGCTTCTCCTTGCCTGCTTATTTTGCTGTTAACATTTTCTTTAAGTATGTCAGTGTTGTGTAAAGATTCAACCTGCATATGCTTTTATATGCCTGATCCCCATTACTTGTTGCTTTTTCTGCTCTAAATAAAAAATATTTCTCAAAAGCTGAAATAATCCCAAAATAAAATGAAAGCACAACATTTCATGACAATTTATGCACTGCATTTTCAGCACACACTAAAAATGTAACATGGGATTTTCCAGTTTAGGACTTACAAAGGACAGAAAGGGGCCTGCAAAGGTCACCAAATCATGTCTTAGACATGCACAGACAAATGTGCCTACTTACCTACTATACCCTAACTGACCTTTTCCTTAAAGCCTTCCAATTAAAGAGCTGCCACACCAGTCCTGCCCAGCCAACTTCCCTGTTTCACCATTCTAATAACTGAAATTATCTCTAAATCCACTCCAAATTAGCTGTATTATTCCCTCCTTTCACAGAAAACCTTTATATTTGCTATCAACTCCCTCAACATTTTCTCATAGAATTTTATTTTGTGTGTGTGTGTCTTTCCAATATTCTCATTTGGATTCTGTCCAATTGGTCTGCTTGCTATTTTAAACACCCCATGCAAAACTGGCTACATATTGAGGCCTCATCTGAGTGAGGAAGAAATATCTCCTATGTGGTGGTTGACACTGCATTAATGTACTTCACATTGAGGCTTGCTGTTTTGTCTGTACTGCTGTGTGGTTGACCTGTATCCGCTTTGTGGTACAAACATAAGTCTCCTTTTTTTTTTTTTTAAAAAAAAAAAAAATATTGTGGCATCACCAGTTACTTCCCATTTTGTATTTGTATTTCAGTTTCTCTTTATCCCATGTAGCACTTCAAGCTTGCCTTTATTGAACTGCATCCTGTTGATATAAAAGTCTCTAACTCTCTTTCCAATTTATCAGGTTCATTTTGGATTCTGATCTTGACCCTTAGCCTGCTTGAACCCTCCTCTCCTCATCTGCTGATTTTGTAAGTATCTGCTCTGGTATACCATCCAAGTCACTAATGAAATATTGAATAGAATTTGGCAGCTGTAGGATGATGGGTAGCCAGAGATGAGTAGGGCCAGAAATTCTGGACCCAGAAACGGGGCATGATTTTCTAACTACAGTAGGGAGCTGTTATTTTGCTATTTCCTTTTATTTATTTATTTATTTGTTTGTTTTCCCCAGAGTGATGCAGACAGTGCAACTATTAGTTATGAAGCAAAACTGCAATTCTTTGATTCTATATAGTGTTTTGTATCCCAAGTCAATTTAAAAAGCAGTAAATGCCTTTATCTCCATTTTATAGGTACAGAGGACAAGGTAAAGCAACAGGCCAGTGGCAAAGCCAGTGCTGGAATGCAACTTTCCCTGAGTAGCACTGGGGACTCCTATTGTGGCCTGCCCTGCTTCTCCTAGTAACTGCCTTCCCTGTGTTTCTATTTACCCCACAGAAAAGTTGGTGTGGTAAAACAAGCTAGCTACATCAAAAACGCATGCTCTCCACCTTGAAATGCTTGTGAGTTGGTTAGTGATACTGATCTTGTGAACAGCAGAAAGAGAAGGGTTACAAGGGAAAATCATATAGACTTACCACTGTAGTGCATATAACCCCGTAATTCCTTCTGTCTGTTCCCCAGCTGTAAATGGGTGATGTATTGCACCACTGTGGATGCAAGCTGTGTGCCCAGCTCTTCCCTGCTATTTATTGCAAATAGGTGAGTGCCCTGTACTGCTGATGTCATTACTATTGATTCAACATAAGTGAATATGTCACAGCATGTGGATTTATCTGTTGTCTTTCAGCTCCTCCACTCATTGCAACAGGAAATACATTACAGGGTTGAGTTCAATAGGGAGTGCTAGGATTTCAGGCATGTGGGGGGAGATACTTTCAAACCAAGTGAAATTAAAGACTTTGGAGTCTCCTCTCTGCCTATAGCTGTTTGTGGAGTCCTGATGTTCTACTCTTGTATAAGGAGGAAAAAAAAAAACCAAGATCTGTTTATTTATTCTGTTTGCTTTGGGCTAAAATTATGACCCTTTTTACCTGAACAACAGTACTTGGAACCTCAAAGTAAAATGCATTTCAGGAATTATTTAACTGGCTGTTAAGCAAGAGTGGATGTCATTATTTAAGTTGGAATTAGAAAAGATTGAAACAGAATTGATCTTGGTGTTTTCACATACAAATATATTGCAACAGATGTTAAGACACCTCATAACTCTTAAACTCCATCCACTGAGACACAAGTAGGCTTAGTATGAAAAAAAAAACAACAAACAGTGATCTGGTATAAGTCTTCCAAGATTTCTTGTTTCTTAGACTATAAAGGGTAAAAATTTAACCCTGATCCTAAAACTAATCCCAGGTATTAAAATCTGTGGCAGAGTTTGCATTCATCGATGCCAGGGAAACCTCCATATTCCCCCCCAAAAGGTTAGAGCAGTGAGGACCTGCTTAGAAATACAGTTAAGAGAAAGAAAAAATGAGTTGCCCTTCATGCAACCTCAATGCAGTAGTCTGCAGATGCTAAATTACAACTCTTGCATTTTTCAGCCAAAGGTTCAATGCAGAGCAGTTGTTGTGGTATCCTCAGCCAGAGACCCCATGAAGGGACATTGCTCAGGATGGCAGAGCATCCACCCACTTCTCAGTGGTGGAGCCAAGCAGAGTTGCTCTATAGCTCTGATTTGCAATTTTGGGGCTGGCCTTTTTTGAGGAAGATCACAACAGGATGGCTAAAATGCTGATCCTCTCTTTTTCACTGTGGTATATTTATTGGAGGACTGCTGGGAGTTTCTTCAGCCCTGGCAGAGTATTCTGCTGGCAGAGTTGACCTTAACAGAGGTGTGGACCTACTTTTTATAGGGATCTGTGCACGTGCAGCTGTCAGTAAGTTCAACAGGGATTTCCAGACTTTAATGTGTATTTTGAACTGCAATATTGAGGTCAGTGATGACCTTTCTTACTGCTGTCTCTAATATAAAGTGCTTGGTATGGGGAAGATGGATGCAATATCCCTATTCCCATTGAGCGGGGATCTTCATAACTATTACAGCCATTTACTCTGGGGAACAGTGGGGTGCAAAACACCTAGTCTTCCTCATTATGGAAATATTTTCCCCTTAAAATATGCTTCTATTCTGGAAAATAACTTTGTGACAATGATGTTGTGGTGCTTCAGGTGGACAGAAATTGTATCTGTTACTAGAATATAATTGCAATTTTTTTTTAGCCTAGAACTTATTAATTTACTTCAGCTCAGTTATTTGAGCCTGAAGCTGAACCACCAAATCCTTCCTACCAGCTCTGCAAACAGCCTGGCACTCAGCAGCCAGTCTGCTTCCCGATTTATGGATGATGGATGGTAGAAAAGGTTTGGTAAGTCAAATGTTGTCCCAAGGTGAGGCTGTCATTTCACTTCTTACATTCTACCTGTAATGCTGCTAAGGGAGAGGGGACACTGACAACACTGCTGCTGAGGAAGCATGTGCCAAAGGGAAATTGAGTCTTCTGTTTACTCCCCAGCTGGGAGCATTAAATACAGCCCTGAACTGCAGGATGGAAAATGTCACTGTTTCATTGTCCCTTCTCAGAACTTACCAAAACTAGGCTCTATAAACAATATTTCCTGCCTGCCCCTAGTTTTCATAAACCTTATTATTTGGTTGTTTTACCAACCCAATTGCAACTTTTTCCTTCCAAAAGAAAACAAAGCTGTTTATTTCCACCCTTCCCACTGCTGCCCTCTCTGACTACCAGGGAGGCTGGTATGTTCAGCACACCTGAGGGTAGGCATTGGCCGATCCCACCTGCTTGCTGTAGTTCTGGCCCCTTTCCCTCCCAACAAGGGAAATGCCTAAAATAAAACTTGAGTGTTTGGGGTATCTGCATTGAATGAAACGCAGAAACATTTGCAGGAAAATTGGAGAACTGTCCATGCTTCATTGTTCACTTTATTATTTATTTTTGTTGTTGTTTTGGTTTTGGTAGTACTACAGCTGTGAAGTAGCCCTGCCATGTCTTTAGAAAAGAAAATCTCTTGGGTAAATATTTCAACATTCATTGCTGCTCTCCTAAGCTGAATTAGTACTTAAATTTTGTGCACTCCACATTGAGGGAGCAAAGGATGTATGAAGCTTGGGTGAAACAAGATACTTCCTCTGTTGCTCAGTCAGCTCTTTTATTTTGGAGAATCAATGCCGTTTTCAAAGCAGTGTCCAGCAATCAAGAGGAAATATCTTCGATTGCATCTGTGCTAAGCTTGTCATAGTGCTGAGTAACAAGTAGGTCAAGTTAATGTCCCCTTTGCAATGTCTGAATATTGCTAATCGAGGGGATTACACCAATCTTTGTTCCTGGTTAACGCTGCTGTTTTATGTGGAGATCAGATATGTGATGCTGTTCAGCATTGTAGGAAGTACAGCCCACATAAGATCATTACACTTGGTAACGTGTTGGCAGTAACTAGATGGTTACACAGTACTGTATCAGATCCCAGAAAATAATAAACCTCGTGTAGAGCTCTGTTTGCTAGGCACTTAGTGTTTAGCTTCAAACAGGTTGCCAGAATCTAGGTCAATACATTGATGGTACTGAAGGTGGCTGTATTAGGCTGTTCAGACAAAGAGTAGGCAAGCTGATGTCTTGCCTCAAAATATTTTGAAGAACTGACCAAATGTTCAAGTTTTAACTGTCCTTCACACAATTTTCCCTTGCCCAGTTTGTAGCAATATGTCTTGCTAGCCACAACTGCATTAGAGAAGTCATTCAGGGTGTTCAGAGAGTTGAACAGCTTTTAGACTTTTTCTCCAGCCCATTAGGCACAGGCTCTCTGTTGTCAGTGTCACATATGACTGTCTTTTTTTTTTTTTTTTTTTTTTTTTTCTGAAAATACACGTTTTTGTGGGTACTGCAAGGAAAATTACAGTCCCTGATAACGTTTTCAACCTGTTTGATGGCATCAAAAAACTATGACTGTTGTTTGGTACCTGCAGTATGTCTTTTTCTTTGGAAAGACTCCTCTTCAGGAACATTCAAACGATAAGGGGAAGATGGTGGAGTTTATTACTCTGCTCCATCAGAAGTTTCCTTTCCTCTGTCCCTCTGTGCAGAGGTGGACTTATTTTGCTGTTGCTGGTGAAGATTCAGAATGGCACAAACAGTTTTTTCTTCTAGCCATGTAGGTCTTCCCCTTTTTATTCATGCAAATCTTCCTGATTTAACAGGAATAGGAAAAGCTGGGGTGAGTTTATTTCCGTATTATTTGAAATGAAAACATTTTACGTAGAACTAGGAAATGTGATGATAATCTTATCAGGCAACATGACTGCTGAAGGGAGAAGTTAGTTGAAAATACAGTCCTCCAAGAATCCCTGGAGTGCCCTCATTTGCTTTTGTTTCAGCCTGTTAGAAGACTTAAAGAAGACACCCGTCTGCTCCATCTAAGAAATTTCTAAGCTTGCTAGTAGGCATTCGCTGATGATTGAGGTGGGGAATATAGAGAAAATAAATTATGTAACAATAATAATAATATTTTAGAATAAACACATTATCGATGCTGCTTCATATAACTTAGCTGTAATGTTTTTCATCTCAGTGGCTGTTTTACCTGTGTGCACACTTGTGTGTATCAGTGGAGCATTGTGTCCTGTTGGACCTTGGATAACGTTAAATTCCCTGCTGAAGTTTAATTTATTCCACCATAGCTACTATGGTTGTTTAACACTGTACATCATGTTCATGTTGTGTGGCTGGCATGGTCACTAGTTAGCTTCCCAAGTTATTGCTCTGCAATCTGATTTTAATCCAGTTCCCCCTACTAAGAATAATTTCAAAAATAATTAAGTGGAGGAGCTAATAAAAGTCATGAGAAGCCAAATTCCTTTAATTCCAGTACTGTTCATTCTCACTTTTGACCATTCCCTAAATAGGAGATTGCTTATATAAGAGGGAATGAGAATAAATGCTCTTTTTTTTTTATATAAAAAAAAAGTAGAAAAAAAATGTATTTCTCAGAGGCTGAGTACAGTGTGAAAACGTCATTTTTTCTTTGCTCTATTATCACTTTGGAGTTTTGTCTTTGTGCTTTTCTTGGAGAAGTGTCTTTTATTTAGGCAGTTCTTCTTGTTCTGACTGACAGTGATTTGAAGTTCTCAGAAATATAAAGATCTGTGGGCTATCCAGCTCTTTTATTTCTTCCAGAGGTGATAATATCCACTGCTGAAGTACAGTGTGCTCTGTCTTGTTGCTGTTCTTGTTCACCAGGACTCATCTATATCTTCATGCTATTGTGTTTCCCCAGAATCTCAGGGAGGTGGGTTTGTCCACAGATGACAAAGTCTCTGAGGGGGGATATTTCACTTCACTCCAGTATTTTTAGACATGCTGCTTCAATAATGTACACACCTATTGATGCCTGATGGGTTGAAGTGGGGTGGAATATATGGTCTCCCAGTGGAAGGCATTAGGTTTCCCTGATCTGCAAGCAACCTGAACCACTGTTTGCCATAAATAAGCCCAAGTGCCAAGTCAAAATCTAACACTGAGTTAGTTTGAGTTAGCGCACTTAATTGAAAGAAAGCCTACAATAGGCTAAACGTGCCCTTCTAACTCAGTATTCCTCCTCTTCCCCACTCCAAAATTAATTTGCAGTTATCTTCTATAGCGGATGACAGTTCTGTAGCACCTAAAATAGCTTTGATGCTTGTATGCTAAGATATTTTGCAAAATAATTAATTAAAGCACCTTTGTAGGAAGGAGTGAGATTTAGCAGACAAGTCATTGAAGTAACTTGTGACTGATGACACATCACAGCATAATTTCCCATGGATTCTGCCAAGCTAGGCAACAACTGGCCTCAACAAGAATCACGTATTTTTTACTTAATTACATTAATGCTTCATGGGTCCAAGGGATATTTTTCCAGCACTAAAATATTTATTAAATTTCAGATTCAGGCACACACAGGTTTTGGTGTAACTCTATTAACATATGTAGAAATTCAGGCTAGTGTGCTACATGCAGATCCGTGCTGAGGAATGACATTCTGTACTAAACTATTTTTTTTTCCTTCTGAATCTGACAGAAAACATAAATTTTCTGATATTCAGTGAAGAAGAAAGGATTCTTTTAGTCTTTTTTAAAATATATTTTAAATAAAATTGTTTAATGTTACTTGACTAGGTTTATAGTAACAATGGCAATATAGAACAAAAGCTTTCAAAAAAAAAAAATAGTATTGAAATGAGACATATGATTGTTCCAATATAACAACAAGCCATTATAGGATTTCTTGCTGACCAAAGTCCTGTTTTGCAGAATACCAAGGTTGAATATATCTCCATAACCTGATTAAAAACCAACGACAAACATTCTTTTGAAAACTCTCTGACCACTGCCTGCTCAGCATGCCAAAATAGAAGCGTATGCTCCTTTTGTTCAGAGCTTGGTTCTTAAATTTTAAGAAGGAAGAGATCCAATGGGATCTATTAGGTTTTCACATATTGGATAAACTTTTAAATCTGACCCTAATTTGTAGGAGTTGAGTGCCTAGAATTGTGGCTCTGAGCTAAGCTCCTTCAGGTTTTAATTCTCACTTCATCTTCTGTCAGTTCATACAGAAACATCTGCTCCTTTTTGGCAAATTTCCATGTAATTTTCCTTCATTTCAGAAATAGAATTCGATAAGGTTCTCCAGATTTTTGCATATTTCTATTTTCTTTTGGGTTTAAAACATTATTTAACTTCTGAAACCTTCTGTATATTCGAAAATACTTCATACACAAACACATTTCAATTCCTCACTTAATTGCTCTTGAAAATTGTTGTATCTTCTTTGTTCCTTAATTTTCCCAGACGTATTACTCCAGTATCATCATTATTCTCCAGCTCGGTTTTTGTGATATTGAAGCACAGTTTAGAGTTGTATATAGATGATTTCAGTTTCAAAACAATGAATCTCATTTAAAGTCAGTAGTCAGTAGAAACTTTTCTGTTCTGTTTAATGGTGTGTGGATCTGGATTGGTGTCTTGTGAATGTCCCTCTGGAGATCACTGACAAGTGGTGTCCCTCGGGGGTCCATATTGGGACCAGTACTGTTTAATAGCTTTGTTGGTGATGTGGACCATCAGCAAGTTTGTGGATGACACCGAGCTGAGTGATGTAGTTAACACTTCAGAGGGAAAGGGATGCCATCCAGAGGGACCTGGACAGGCTTGAGAGGTGGGCCCATGTGAACCTCATGAAGTTCAACAAGGCCAAGTGTGACATCCGACACCTGGGTCAGGGCAATCCCAAACATCTATACAGACTGGGTGACGAACTGAAAACAGCCCTGCAGAAAAGGACTTGGGGTTACTGGTGGATGAAAAATTGGATGAGCCAGCAGTGTGTGCTTGCAGCCCAGAAGGCCAAATGCGTCCTGGGCTGCATCAAAAGAAGTGTGGCAAACAGGTCAAGGAGGTGACTGTTCAGCTCTGTTTCACCCTTGTGAGACCCCACCTGGAGTGCTGCATCCAAGTCTGTGGCCCCCAGCTTTAGAGAGACATGGACCTGTTAGTGTGGGTCCAGAGGAGGGCCACAAAAATAAACAGAAGTCTGGAAGAGTTATCCTATGAAGAAAGGCTGAGACAGCTAGTGTTGTTTAGCCTGGAGAAGAAAAGGCTTTGGGGAGACCTTATAGTGGCCTTCTAACACTTAATGAGGGTCTACAGGAAAGCTGGGGAGGGACTCTTTATCAGGGATTGCAGTGACAGGAAAAGGCGTACTGGTTTTAAACCAGAAGAAAGTAGGTTTAGATTAGATATAAAGAAGAAATTCCTTGTTATGAGGGTGGTGAGGTACTGGCCCAGGCTGCCCCGAGAAGCTGTGGATGCCCCATCCCTGGACGTGTTCAAGGCCAGGCTGGATGGGGCTTTGGGCAGCCTAGTCTGGTGAGAGGTGTCCCTGCCCATGGTAGGGGGTGGGAACTAGGTGGTCTTTAAGGTCTCTTCCAACTCAAACCGTTGTATGATTCTGTGATATAACATATGCTGCTTCATGCACAGATATTTTTTTTTAGCATTTTCGTCTAGGTTCTAGTCACAAACACTAGTTCTGTATAGGAAGTGGAGCAAAAGAATTCTCTGCCCCAAAGCATCCTGAATTGGACAGATGCATTTTCTGGGGATGCAAAACATTAACCTAAGCAATGGCGCAGTGGTCGAGGCCGGCTGCCTCGGAACAGCCGCAGCCGGAGCACTTGACCCCACGTTACGGGGGATTGGGGCCGTGACTCGGCAGGGGCGGCCCCGGAGAGCGGCGCGACCGGGCCGCAGCTGCCCGCTATCGCGAGAGAGGCTGACGGGAGGGGGCGCTGCCACGGCAACGGCGACGGGGGCACAGGGTTGTGTCCCTTCTCCCTTCCGAGGCCGCCCTATCTGCGGGCAGTCTCTGTGACTGCAGTTTTTACCATGGTCTCCCCCAGGCAGAGAGCTTGCACCAAAAAGACTGTGGCAACCCAGAGGGAGGGGCTGTCCAGAATCACAGAATTGTAGGGGTTGGAAGGGACCTCAAGAGATCATCGGGTCCAAGACCACTGCTAAAGCAGGTTCCCTAGAGCAGGTTGCCCAGGTAGGCATCCAGACGCTCCTTGAATATCTCCAGAGAAGATATTCCAACCTCCTTGGTCAGCCTGTTCAGTGCTCTGTCACCCTCACTGCGAGGAAGTTCTGTTGCATGTTGGTGCGGAACTTCCTGTGCTCCATTTTGTGGCCATTGCCCTTTGTCCGCACAAACCACTGAAAAGAGGTTGCCCAAATCCCTCTGTCTCCCACACTTAAGGTGTTTGTAAACATTGATAAGATCCCCTCTCAGTCTTTTCTCCAGGCTGAAGAGACCCAGCCAGGTGTCTCAGTCTTTTCTCATAGGGAAGATGCTCCAGCCCCGTATTATCTTTGTGGCCCTCCGCTGGACACTTTCCAAAATCCCCCCCCCCTTTTTTTTAATTTTTTTTGTTCCGGGGAGCCCAGAACTGGACACAGTACTCCAGGTGAGGCCTGATGAGGGCAGAGTAGAGGGGAAGGATCACCTCCCTTGACCTGCTGGCCACACTCCTTTTAATGCATGCCAGGATCCCATTAGCCCTCTTGGCCACCAGGGCACACTGCTGGCTCATGGTCAACCTGTCGTCCACCAGGACCCCCAGGTCCTTCTCCGCAGAGCTCCTCTCCAGCAGGTCATCCTGTTGCCTGTACTGATACATGCGGTTGTTCCTTCCCAGGTGCAAGACTACACTTGCTCTTGTTAAACTTCATTTGGTTTCTTCGAAATGACCATGAAATTGTAGAGTTTTCTATCTTTGGTGATGTCAGAAGGGTAATTAGCAAAACTGCTGTCTTGAACTTCCGGAGGGCAGATTCCAGCCTATTCAGAACACTTGTTGCAGGGGTCCCTTGGGAGTCACTCCTGAAGGGCAAAGGAGCCCAGGAAGCCTGTATTAGAAATAGTGTAGCCAGCAGGAGCAGGGAGGCAATTGTCCCCCTGTACTCTGCTCTGGTGAGGCCGCACCTCGAGTACTGTGTTCAGTTTTGGGCCCCTCACTACAAGAAGGATATCGAGGCCCTGAAGCACGTCCAGAGAAGGGCAACAAAACTAGTGAGGGGTCTGGAGCACAAGTCTTATGAGAAGTGGCTGAGGGAGCTGGGGTTGTTTAGTCTGGAGAAGAGGAGGCTTAGGGGAGACCTCCTTGCACTCTACAACTTCCTGAAGGGAGGTTGTGATGAAGAGGGGGTCAGTCTCTTCTCTCAGATAACTAATGATAGTACTCGAGGAAATGGCCATAAGTTGCATCTGGGGAGATTTAGATTAGATACCAGGAGAAATTGTTTCTCTCAAAGAGTGGTCAGGTGCAGGAACAGCCCGCCCAGGGAGGTGGTGGAGTCACTGTCCCTTGCTGTGTTCAAGAAGTGCCTGGATAAAGTGCTACGAGATATGATTTAGTAGCTTAGTGGGTAGTATTGGTGACAGGAGGATGGTTGGACTAGATGATCTCGTAGGTCCTTTCCAACCTTGTGTTTCTATGATTCTATGATTCTAATAAGCCTGAGTTTTCAAGATAACAAATATTATAAAAACTTTTGCGTGATAAATATACTAAGTAGGAATTCAAATCCAAAAATAGTCTCTTGATTTAAACAAAAACAATTTTATACCATGCAATTCTAGATTAAAACAGAAGGTGTTTGTAAGTAAACTGAAGCTGTCCTAATTCCCATTATATTATCCAACTATGTTACCTCTACGTAACAAAGTGTATTTTCAGGCAAGCTGATAGATCTGATACTGAGATTTAAATGAATACCCTTCACTGGTTTTGAGGGGTGATGCTCCTAGGATTTGAAGACTTGTGCTATGCATATTAAGGAAATTAACATTTTGTTCTTGGTGTGTTATCATTACAAGGCAAAGTGCTTCCAGACTACAGCTGAAAGCACACATGATACTTGAAACCTGCAGTAAGAGACCCGTTGTGATCCACTGGGATTTTACTTTCTATGAAAAAATAAAACAACGCCACCACAATCAAAATCCTACTATTTATAGATAGTAAAACAGTGTCATTGAGAGGAGAAAATATATTACCTTTACTCCTTTATTCTGCCATAGCGTGATCATTTGCTTCCGTTGGTGTCTCAAGAAGCGTGCACTGCTTTATGAGATTTGAGCTGGGATCAGTTAGTTTGCAGAGGCTGCCTTTGCACCTGTTGCCTGGAGAAATTGCTATTGAATTATAAAGAAGACAGACATTGCTGCAGTATATCTGCCAAGAGATGTAATTTTCTGGCAGGACTTTCTGCCTGTCCGCTAACTCTATATGGTAGGGTGCTTTGGCACTTCTCAAAGATGTATGGGTGATCATAGTTCAGAGGCAACTTCAAAAGGCTAATTCAGTCAGGATGAGACATTGTTTGCTGGGAGGGAGTTTTCATAAACATATTGCTCTGAGCTATGTGAGCATCATATCTGTTTTCCTATGCCCCCCCAGTCTCTCCCCTGGCTGCTATTAAAACATACAGGCCTTATGTATCCAGACATGTTCAAGGGAACGAATCTTGGGTAAAGGGATAAATGTTTCCATGGCAATACAGGGTGCAGGGAGCAGGAGCAAAGATTGGTCTTATTGTTACTGTCACATTGAGTGCTATCAAGTCAGATTCAGTGTTTTGTATAGTAATTGAAAAAGTCAATTAAACCAGCAGAAGCCTTTATTCACATGCCAAGGCTAATCAGAAGGTTGCTTTTTAAGTCATCACTTAACGAACGCTTGCATCACAGACCCATTGCTGGTTGATCTTATATGTTTGCTAAAGGCTTTTTTAGGAATTCCTTGAAGGAAAAGATAAAAGTGTTTAATCACTGCTATCCTTAATTTTCTTATCAAAGAAAATGGTATTCCATCACAGGATCTAGCAACGACCACACTGGAGACCTTCAGTGTACTTCTGTACCAAATGTGAAGGGGCATTTTTTTCCTGAAATTTAAAGTGAAAAAAAAAACAACCAAACAAAAAACCTAGTCAAGAAAGAAAGTGGAAAAGAATCTTTGACTAGTATGACGTCTTTTGCTTGATTTATATTTTCATGAAAAATATTGTTTTTTTTTTTCCAGGAGTTATCATTTATTCCAGTGCCTTTTCTGTGGTAATAGCTAATATTAGATGCTTATGGCAATAACGTAAGAACTAACAAGTGTAGAGTTGTATTTTTTTCCTGGTTTACACATTCAGTCTGAAGTGCTGGAACTGCATAAAGTTATATATGCTCTTTTAATAGCCCTTGACAGACTTCCATTAATTTATCTGATCAGTTTTTAAGCTTACATATTTCTTACATAAATGCATGCTTTCTAATTTATCCCTTTATGCTTCCATCATCTTATGGCAATGAATTCTACAATGTAATTATGTCTTTTCTGAAAAAAAAATCCTACCTACTTAAGTCAGGATACAATGTTGGCATAAATGCAAGTGGGTGTAAATTCGCATGAGTATATTTAGGTTAGAAATATGAATAACAGTCAGACTGTCAGGGGCAAAAAGTCAAACTGGTCCAAAGGAGGAACATGCAAAGATCATCAGAACAATTATAAAAACACATTTGTAGGTGACTGAACTTAATCACCCAAGTACTTTCTTACTGTAAGATCCTCCTTTTCTTTAACTTTTAAATCCCTGATGATATATCTTTCTTCCTGCAAAGCATGAAAAATTAGGGAGCACAGTTCCTGTCAACATTAATTACAGTTGTTATGAAGTCAGAAGACTGTTGGGAAAAAGGCTCTTAAAAAGCATTTGTAACTTGTAAAACAAGGACTGATCTGTTGTTGCCACTACGAGCCTCAAATTTCAGAAGGCACCATAAATCTTATGACTTGTGGAGCCCTGCTCTATACAAAACATCATTTTGGCACCCTGGAAAATCACCATGCCTTTCAGTCTTCAGCTGTGGGCACCAGAATAGAGTCATAAATTATCTTAGGGCATTTTTATTTCCTGCCTCATCAGGATGAGTCCTCTGCTGTATTTAGCCTTTCGATTGCCTAATTTGTAAACACTTTTCATGAACTCTGTAATTAATTGGCAGGCAAGATTACACACTGGCTGGAAGTAATTGAAGATTGCTCTTAATTGTAAGAGTACACTTTTGGTGGCTCGTTTAAAATACATATGCAGATTAAAGACAAATATAAACAATAATTAATGTCTGAATGCAAACAGTGTGCCGGTTTGTAAGGTGTGCCATCAGAGTTCATCCTGTTTTACCAAGCCTCCTTACTCCCTACCTGCCTTCAGGTTGGGCTACAGCAGCATGGCTGCTGCACTCAAATGAAGGCTCAGAGCACTGAGGAGGGAGAGGATGGTGAGACTTAAAAACAAGGTAACCCACACGCTAAGGGCATTCCCCACCTCATGGCTACCCAGTCAAGTTGCACCTCTCACAGAACACTCCGTCTCCTCTTATCGCCAGCTGAAATAAATCAAATGCTGGAATGAGTCAGCAGAGCTAAGTTAACGTTTCTTTGCAGGTTTGCAGCAACTGTTCAGCTGTCTGGGTGCGCAAAGGCACCCAGCCTCCTTGTCAGGAAGATGGATTATTATGTAGATATAATGAGATTCTGACTTAAACTTGTATAAATGAAATCAGAATTGGTCTCTCTGAAGTTGGCTGGTTGAAACTGTCGCTTTTTATGTTCTGTTACTTTACATGTTTTCCTGCTGCATTTCCTGTATTAGATAGGTGATTATATTAGACTAGGAATTGGAGGATTTTTACATCTTCTTAGTGGAGCAAGCAGGCCTAAGTCTGAAGCTGTAAATCTGACATGCTGATGCTAGTCAAACAATTGACTATGGAAAATGCAATTTTCCTGTACAAATATAAATATTGCACAGGTACCTCTAGAGATAGGTTTGAATATTTGATTCTTGCTGCTGGAGCCATTATTATTTTAGCAGGCTGCACATGCTTATGCTGAAGCAGTCTGATTTTTGACATTTTGCCCATTCAGACTGTTTATTTATTGGTTTATGGAGTTGTGTGCAACCTCAACAAATTGCTTTGATTAAAAATCCTAGATAGCTTCTTTCTATTTAAAAATCTTAATAGGGCTAAAAATGATTCATGCTGTGCATTAAATTCAGTATTTCTGCAAGCATAGAAGTGTGGACACAGTCATTTCTTTTTGTTATAATATATATATACTTTTTAAGTTTGGTTCTCCCTGGAGTTGCTTATATAATGATTGAAATATTATCTAAGTAATCATATTTTAAATATTTAAACGATACTTGCTTGAGTCAAATCATCTTGTCAATGCGTTGAAAGATATTTGTGCATGCTCAGCAAAAATGAGTATCAGGATATTCTGGTTAGTGTATGTGATATTTGATGCAGATAAATTGGTAGATGTTGGCTTAATTCGTTCGAGAAAATTCCTTACATTTTCTCCAAAATCCGCACTTGGGCATTAAGCTCGTGTTTGAATCAAAGCTTGCATTGATTTTAATGATTTACTTTCTTTATTTGTTAAGAATGAGAATCAAAATAAGAATTCTGGAAAAACTGTATTACAAGAATCTATTATACATTGGGTAAATTTTCCCAACTTGTTCTACATAAATGAAAGCTTTAGTTTTGATTTCTTTTCTGTGACATAATAGGTGCTATGTAAGGAGGATCTATTTTCAAGATTATTGCAGTTTTTATATTCTGGTAGAAGAGAAGAGATGAAGAATGTTTATTGTTTCTGCAACTTATTGAACAATAGGTATGCGTTTGGACTGGAAAAGAAAGCAGGACACCCAAATAAAAACAGGGAGCTATGCCTGACACTGTGTATAAGGTGACTTGATAAATTCTGCAAAGAGAATATAATTTGAAGAGTTTTTGAAGTAATGTTCTCTCCACTATCAACACTGAAATGAATTGTTTCAAACAAAGAGAGGGAAAATGCATTTCTTCGCTTCCAATTCTGTGGAAATTTAAAAATTGATCAGAATTATTTGGACCACTGCAGTAAAATATTGTGTATATTAGAGTTGTTAAATTTGAAAATACATCTTTCATTTTTTTTCCTATTGTTTTCCTTATTTTTACTTTCCTATGAAAATTTTATTGCCAGGCAGAAGTTGCACATCTGTATACCAATGTATATTTTTATGGAGTTGGGCTTGTATTAAAAACTGTTTTAATTACAAAAGAAGTATTCTGATTTTTTACCAAATCAGAAAGGATGTAGTTAGGCTGGAGACAGGTTGAAAATAAGAAAACCTTATAGCATGTTGAACTCAAAATATGAATACCATAAAACAACATTTTTCCTAATTTTTCTTATTTTTTAAAAAAAAGAAATATATATGTTGTATGGATTACCACGTTTTCCCCCACTCATGCAATGTTTTATATGCAAAATGGCTTCATCAGTAAATTACTGACCAAACCATATTGAGATGAATTAGAAACCAGATGTATTAAAGAACATGAATTGCATTTAAATGGTAGCACTTCAACAGTTTAGGTAGAATAGTTGCTTGTATATATGCTGTTTGTGCTTGAAAACATTTTATAATACAAAAAAAGTGTGATATCACCTTGTCTCCAGCTACCCTGTTGCTGTGGAGGCTTAATGACAAAGTGAATTTTTAGATTTGTATTCAATTTTGGGCCACTGTTACTAGATTATAAAAAATTACGACTTGTTCCATTAAAAACTTGGATTGTCATCAACAAGGTGCCCATTAAAAACTGTTTTGTTAGGAAATTTAATAAGAAAACATTTGAAAATCTATAGTGGTGTTTAGATAGAAAATATGAAGACTGAAAGATAAATTGCCTGAATTACTTGTTCACTGGACTAAATGTAGTAATTGACTATTTTTTAATTGGCTCTTGCCCTGTCTTTTGCTCAGATATAAAGAGCTTGATTCTAATCACATTTATGGATGTTTTGTCAGTTATAGTATAATTTTACAACACCTGTCACATTGGAGAATCTATTAAAATATATTTTACTCAAACACGTTTCATCTCTGGACTGGCTGTGAAATACTTGTTGTGAGTACTCCTTTGAGTATAATACATCTGAAATTCAAAATCCAGATTATTTGCATGAACTGGATTACTTCATTTCTTTACTCTTGTTGCCACAACTCTTTAAATGTAGTAGTGGTGTGTAGATTTATTTACAAATATTCAGGACCCCAAATATATATGTTTCTCAATGGAGTTTGAAACTAAGATGTCATCTGAGTGGAGTCACATGAGTAAGGCAAGGCTCAAACAGGCTTCGTTCGAATACTGGGATGCAAAAGCCTTCACCTAAAATGCACACCCACCAATCCAATAGCTTTTAGGTAACCTTTCATTACCACAGTCTTTCTCACCTCCTTGTTCCCCAGTTTCTGGAGGAAGGAAACCTACATTGTAAAGCTCTACGTATGTCAAATACTGTACCTGTCCTATTCAAAGCGCCTTATATGAGGCATCTGCTTTTCTTTGTTTTACATGAAAGTGTCACGGCTCTAGTGGCTTTGTGTTATCCTTACTGGCTGCACAGAGGCAGAGGGCTGCTTTTCTTACTTAGCATGTCTAATATGCTGCACCATTTGATGGAGACTTCTATTTATCTCTTGATATATTTGCTTCCCAAATGCAGAAATAACTTGTAGCTGCACGCATTGGTTTTGTTTGAAATGATGTTCAGTAAGTAGCGATATTAATGGATACGAATACTTCTGCAAGTTCGCTAAGATGACAGTATTGGGCATTAGTGTGCAAGTTAGGATGCCTGGATCCTATTTGCAGGTCTGTTGCTCACCAGCACTGGGGAATTGAAAATGTTACTTATTGCCATTTTTTTTTTTTTTTCATTCTTCTCCCTTTTCCCATTATTTTGCTATCCAGCCAGAGATCGCTGTGTGTTACATTTGGGCAGTCTTAAATTCTTTGGCATCTTATTCCCCTGAGTTGTGAGATGCAGGTAACGGTCCTTGCTCTTGTTTGCAGATGTTTTAACATTCAGAATTAGCCAGATTCTTTTAATACTATTTCATTTTTAGTTTTTGGTAATGCACAAAATACCCTATCAAGGTTGAGAATTTTTGCAGAAATAGGTGAGACTCCAATATGATTTTGGGTTCCAAACCTACTTGTCTGCAGGAAATGAACTTCTTGGCTTACTCCGGCCATTTGTGTCAATAAGAAATTAAACAATCCATCAGCAGTGAAGTTGGCACAAGACTGTCCCAGTCACAAAAGAGTGTTCAAACACTTTATTTTAGCAGTATAAAAGAGCTATCTTATTCCTACTTGTATTCTACATAGGCATATAATTTAGTACACTCACTTCTGAGAGGTTCAAAATAGATAAACATTTTTTTTCTTTTCTTCTATTTTATTGAGAGATTTTTGTCTTTTGTATATTATAGTAAAGCCATATTGCTTCCCACAATTATAAATTATTTCAAAAATTCATGTTTTCATTTGTAGTGCTGGGAGAGGGGAATTTTATCGCATGATTTAACTTTGAAGCCTCTGTTTTTCTCTCGAGGTTGCATTAGCACTGCTAGTATTTTCAAAATTCACAGCACGTATTTTGACAACTTCAGAGATTCTGACAAATTCTTTGTTGGACTGCCCAGTATGCCATGATCTGCACACCATAGATGTCAGTCTCTACTCCCATTTCAAAGTTAGAAGCAAAACTGATGGCATGCAAATTGCAGACTGTTTGAAAATGTTTCTGTATAAATCACTTCTCTGGTCAATGTTCATATAAAATGAAAGCCAGAAAATATATGAGCTTAATTCAGAGGATTACATGGCTTTCATGGAATAATTTGTTATGTGGATTTCATTCTCTGTCCGATGATTTTTTTTTTCCTCCTTCCCCTCTGACCGGGGGCTGCAAACAGCTTTTTCTTAGTCTTGATTGCAGTTCAGAATGCCAGGCTGATTATTTTTCTTTCATTTTAAAGAAAGAACTGAGATGAATGGTGATTATGGGTCACATCCAAGTATTCTGGAAAGCTGAAGTTCATAAAAATAGTGTTAATATGTGACTGCTGTTTGAAATTAGTGTGATGACTGACTATATCTGATAGATCAGCCTGCTCCTGGATCAGGTGAGCAGATGTTTAGTTACAGCTATTTACCTATGCCACCTTGCATTAAGAAGTTTATTGGATAGAGGGCAAGAGGAAAACAAAAGAATGTAGTTTAAGCAAGTTTATTGTCATTTAGATCATAAACGTTTTGGGGGCAAAGGCTATCATTTTGTAAATACTTCACTGTTTGTAAAGTATTAGCACTGGAGATCACTGAAAAAGAAAAATGATTAACCCTAAAAAACCGCATGTTAAAAAAAATGTAGGAATCATTACTGTGACACGGAATACTGTCTACCTATAAAGACCCCATTCAAAACCGCAATTAGTCAAAGCTTTTTGTCATCAGTCTTTGTTTCTGAAGCTATTTTTGTAACCAGAAGGATTAAATAAAAATATATTAAAAAAAAAAAAAAGCTTTGGATAGTGCTAGAACTCTCAGAAGCAACTTTACTCTTTCCCACATTTCAATTTTGAGTTACTTTTTACCATTTTGAGTTGCATCTTTAAGCTTTAAAAACAAGGGATTTAGGCATATTCATGTGTACCTTAAGTGAGGCAAAGAGCAGCAAACATGCGCCATCCCAGGACCGTTCCTGCCTGGCTGCTGGGGTCCAGCCTGGTGCACAGGGCCCTGGGGTCTCTGCCCGGGCTGGGGAATGCAGCTGCTGCTTTCCCCTTTCTGCTGGTAGGAAAGCTGAGCACTTATCCCAGAGATACAGAGAGACAGGACACTGACACCCAGCCAAGGGCTGCCTTCAACAACACTTACACGCAGGACTCGTGTGAACACAGACGCAGACAGACAAGACCCATTCCTCCTCTCCATCTGGCAGAGACAGAAGTTCTGCGCTCCTGCCTGGATCCCTGGCCTCCTTACCCATTTCATGGGTTACCTACTTGCCAGCTAGTCCAGCCTGAAGCTCACAGCAAACGTGCAGCACTCGCACACTTGTTTCTCATGCACACCACGTCTCCTTGGGTGTACCAGCATGGATCCCCTGCCTGCTTGACACTGCAGCTGTGACACAAGGCCTCCGCTAGTCGCTGGCAAGGCCACCTTAATGTTCACTAGTGAAGACACGGGCACACCAGGCTAGGGAAGGTACAGACACCCCCACTCCATCAGCTGGCACTATGCATGCAGGCTGTGATCTGTGGCCATGCTCTGGCTGTCAGTACTGGACTCTGTACTCCACACACACTGCTCCCACCCCATGGCTGGGAATAGAAGACCTTCCAGTACACCCCCACTCTGACTCCAGTTGCTACCATCCAGTCCACTTATGCCAGGCCCCCCTGTAGCTGGCACTCTGGGCTCAAAGTCTGTAGGACTATTTCAGATCCAGAGCTATGGCTTCTCTATCTACTGATGCCAAGGCTCCACTCACTCCAGTAGCTGGCACTACGTTTACTCGTGCTGGCTTCCCGGTAGCTGGCACTTAGCCTTTCAAATCACACACACACCCACAGTCCCATGAACTTAATTCCACCCTAGTAGCTGGTTTGGGAACACTCATCGTACCAGCTCCAGTGTTTGGGAGGTCTGCTGTTGTGATTTTCTCCCACCTAAGAAGTCCTCCATCAGTCAACCCTGCTCATTCTCATCTGTGTTCCCATCACTGCCTCCTGTTCTTCTTATCCCTTGCTGCCTTGGAAAAGGTCCTTGACCAGGTACTCTTACAGGAATATAAGCTGTCCTTCTGCATACCCTTCCAGCGTATAATGTATTTATTGTAATGAAGTGTTACCTGGTAGAAGCTCTATGGATGCCATGGAATGCACGGGTGTGATTTTTGCTTTACTGCTTTCACTGATCCCTGAAAAATTTACCTGACATCACTGTCAGATGCCATGTGAACAGCTCTCAACCCCAAACCACGTTTGTTATCTACTTTTAAAGCATCTAAATTCCCAGCTTTTCTTATTCAAAAATGAGCAACCTATCCTCTTAATCAATGTGATTACCTTCACTATTCCCATGTAGGAAATTTCTACTGAGGTGAATTTCTGAAATTGAATTTGAAAGATAGCGACATCCCCCTTATTTAGTGGTTTGACCTTATCGCAGCTTTCAATTTAATGAAAACCCAATTAATTTTAATCTACATAGGCCTATACTCACATGTAATAGATCACTCACATTCCAGAGCACATGGTAGAGTTAACGTTAATGAAAGTATACTTTAGATGTGTATGTAGGGAAGCAATCAATCGGATCTCTTTTGACTTGAGGTTTTCCATTTCTCCTGGTATGGTGTTGAATTCAAATATCCAGACTTTCTTCTTCCTACTGGGCCATAGTAGAGAATGAAATTAGGCTTTCTACATAGAATACAGTTTGATAAACCAATGGCATGGTGGTATAAAATAAATTGCCTATAATTTCTGGAATTTCAGTTATTCCTTACTTTCATTCTCCTTCCTTCTTTGTTTTAAAATAAAGAGGCTAAAACAGGATGCTATTCAGATCTTCATCTAAAGTTCACACAGACCAGCAAGGGTCTTTCCAGTGGACTCTGTATTATACATGCAAATACCTGCAGCTCAAATTTGACTAAGATATATGGTACAGAATATGCACATATAAAATATGTGTGAAAGCCTGCTTTTGAACTTTGAGGCAAAACTGTTAAGTTCAGTAGGGCCAGGCTTTCAACACAGATTCACATTATATTTAACATCTTCACTATCCTTCCTGTCAGAAAAACTTGCGGTGTCAAAATCAAATTTTTGATAAAATATTAAGGTTAATAATAAATTGAATAATTTGTATTTATTTATTTGTTCTCCTTGTCATGAAAGGGAGAGAATTCAGTTCTTGATCACTAATTATTATTTCTAAGGCAACTCCAGATTTTTTGCTATTTTAATTGCCAAGCAATATTTTTCAACTAATAAGGAAGCTTTTGTTATTCAAGGACTGGTGTTTTTCTACAGTTGAGAGATCTGTAGCTGACAGCAAAGTTCAGAAAGAGGCTCATTGGTGGATTTCTCTACTTAGTAGTAACAGAAATCTGTTGAAGTTCATGTTGACTTGAAGCTGTTTGCTTTGTATATTGAATATCTAAATGCATGTTCCCGTATAGAGGTTTTGATACTGAGCAATATATTCAGTACTGAAATTTCCTGGAAACTTGCTCCTCCCAGCACCTTATAAAATAACTGAAAGACAAAAAGTTTAAAATCTTATCTATGACTATCAATTTACCATTCTGTATCTAGTTGGTGTATGTGAGCATAAATAGTGTATCATATGACAATAAACTGTCTCTTTTCTTATTTTATTCTTAATGTCCTGTTTTTGTGTCTGTTTCTATAGTATGATTTCCTTCTTTATATTTGTTTAAAATTTGTCTTTATTGTAACTTCATATTTTTACATCCTCCTTGTGTTTTGTGTAAAAGGAAAGAAAAAAAGTACGACGACTGCAGTTAGGCAGCATTTCTTTTAAGTTTCCCTCTTTTCTAATGATATTAGAACTATCCATTTAATTGTCTGCTATTCATTTTCCTTCTCTGTATCTGTATTCTCATGCAGCATATGAAGATTTTCATCACAATCCTCTCTTTTAGATTGATGATTTTAGGAAACTATCTAGTCTTCTCATCTTCTATTTTAATCTGTGTAGAAAGACATTTTGACATCAGCCTTTTCAGTCTTTTTCACTCTCTTTTCCTAAGTGTGGAAGATTAGAACAGTGTTTCATAACTATCTGAATTTCTTCAATATTTGACGTTAAGCATTAGTTTCCCTCACCAAGTGATGTGGTTGGAAATGAAGGAGTGAAAGACTGGACAGAGGTTTCTGGAAAGGAGTTATAGATGTACTTTTTTTCATTTCACTTGGCATTCATTGTAGATAACCACTGAAATTAAGTTTTATGCACTAGTGATATTGCTTGACTTGAATTATGAATGGGTGTAATAAACTATGTAACTTGAACTAGCTATGAGCATCAGTAAAAGTACAAGGATAGGTGGAAGACATAGCAAAATTAAAGGTTTAGCAATAAATAGGCATGGGGGGAGTGGATAGGATATTTAATCTGTGGCACAGAATAGCAAAAAGACCCTTTTTTCTCTGACTTCTTAAAGTGCATGCAAGGCATCCTTTTGTCTGTGATGTACACTTGCAGTGGAAAATTAATCATACTGGGCCAAGAAGCTGTGTTGATGGAAGAGAATCTAGAGCTAATTATATCCATGGAAACTGATCTTAGACGCTACAGATCTGACAGCTGCTGCAGAATCTTTCTGCTTAAAAAAAAAGAAAGAAACAAAAGAGAAGAAGGGAGGGTGAGCAGGGTGTCTTATACTGCATATTGCTCATGTTGCTGTTAAATATAAAAATTCAGACATCAACATTAGGCATTAGGTTTTAAATTAGCTTTGGAATAGACGAGTAGTTAGTATGAAACAATTGAATTAGTGATGTGAATGAGAAGTCTCTTGCAGTTCAGTATAGTACGTTTAGGGTAATTTGTATGGTCTATATTGTTACTTTTTCTTTTTTTTTTTTTTTTTTTTAAACGCAGTTGTAGTGCTCAAGATGGGGGAAAGAAATAAAGTGGGGGGGGCGGGGAGGGTGGGGAGACTGCAAGATTTACATTGATCTAATTCACTACTTGGACCCAATTTAAAGTGATGAACAAAATTAATGATGTTTGTCTTTCAGGCTTTAGATGAAAAGCTTGTAGCAGCTAATATCTGGATATGTAATTCATCTTTTATCTTTTAAACTGAGAGAAATCAGTTGAGATTCTGAAAGGTTGCAAGTTCCTATCCCCACCCCCAAAATAAAACCAAGCAAACAAACATAAAATAATACAACAACAAAACACCACAGCCTTTCTCAATCAGAGCCTTTATTTCCTTCAGCTGCATCTTAACCACTTCCCTCACCCCTCCCTCCTAAGCTCCCTCCCTTTCCTTTTTGCCCTCCCCCAGGCGTTTTCCTTTGAGTATGAAGATGTTGGAAGTAGCACAGGTTCTTTCTCAAACATGTTTCACAGTTCTCTCTCTCCATTTGGCACAAGTGATTAAAACTGGTAGGTCTAATTTTTCGAAGTACTTTGTGAAGATTTCTTCTGGATTAAATTGTACTTTTGTCCCACCCAGAAATTTCCCTACAGGTACAACTCTATTGCTAAATGAAAGAAGGCAGACAGTAGCTCTTGGTTTCAAGGCTGAGTGGTGTTGACAGGCTTAGGATAACACAGCTTAGAGCATTCTCCCTGGATAGCAAACTCTAGAGAGCTCTTTGGTGTATTTTAAAACACATCTAAAATTGAACTAACAATGAAGCAATGCAAATAGGCAAAGGTCTGGTACTCAAATTTGCTCTGTGTCTGCCTTTTTATTTAGCACTACAGACGTACCTTAAGAGTTCATGAGCCCCTGTTACAGTGTGTATGACCAACAGACCCTAAAGGGGATCCCATGCTTCCATTATACCATAGCCTGAGTAGCAGGAAGAAATGGACTTGTCTTTTGTCCGAGATTAAAACACCAAGGGGAACTGCTAATGAGCTCTGCAGGGATAAATGATGCTTGCCAAAAGAGTTGTTTAATAATATCTGCACTAGGATTGAGTATTTTGAAATGTTTGGAAATGTCTTTTCTTAAGGATTGAAAACTATTTATTCAAAATTTTGTTGAGTGAAACCAAACCTCTCACTGATGATGACGATGATAGCTGTGCAGGAATCACTGCACATCACCACTCATTTGTGAGCAGTCTGTTCTGTGACTCACTGTTGCCTGAGATGATGGGCTGTTGAAAATCTCTTGGAAAAGAGATGAAATGGTGTCTTTGATGCTCACTGATGTGTCCTATGCATGCAGTCTAGCCAAACCACCATGATTAAAATGGCCTTATAACCCAAGCACCACGAGGCACGTTAAGCAGTTTCATTCTTCACAGAAAGCAGAATTTCAGGGATTGTTAGATCCTAGATAAGGGAACATTTGGTACAGTGCACAATTTGTATTAACTGTGTTACCATCGAAGTCTTTGTGAGTCATTCTATTCATCCCCAATGACTCAGCAGCATATTTTTGAGATTTTCATCTTTAAATTATAAATAAAGTTTATAAATATTAATATACTGAAAAGAAGGTTAAGAAGTAACTACTGATGCCTAAACTCTCTTGTGTGAGGGAAAGCTACCTGACTCTGGAAATTTCTTTATGAAACAAAGACCTGCAAAGATCAGCTAGATGAGAAAAAGAAAAAACAGAAAAGTATACAGTTCCCTGGGCAAAATTCTGAAATGGAACTGGATACTTTTTGACAGATACACGTGCTAGCTCATGTGTGAATTATTTTGACTCAACATGGAAACAACTGGTGACTTTCTATGCTTGTTGGTGTTCTGCAGCTCATCTAGATCATTTTGTTTCCTTCTATCTTTAGAATCTAGAAGGAAAAGCTTGTCCTCGTTAAGCCGAAGAGAGAGTTACTGACAGTCTCAGTATAGCTGGGAATGTGCCATATGAGTTGGTGATAACATATATGTGACTAGTGCATAAATCTACTGTTTTATGGGAAACAGTTTTTGTTGCATGCTGGAAGTTTAAGATTTTTAACATTCACCATTTTTTCCCTAGAAAGCTTTGTAAATGTTTCTGTTGCATTTAATTCCTGAGAAAGCTGTAGTGACTTGGTTGCTTTTGTCAAAAGACAGAACATTGCATTAAGTTTTCTCTAAAATGCTGAGTTCCAGAGGTGAAGGGAGAAATTGCAGGAGAGAAAAACCTGCGTGCATACTTGCAGGAGGAAGTGAAATGTAATACTAAATAGGAAATACAAACTACTACAAATGTGACACCCCTTAAAATGTTGTTTTTACAGTTTGCTGGAGAGTGTTGATGTATAGAATTTGTGTGTCAGAAACAGAGTGTTTGAAAGAACATCTCTTGCAAGTGTTGTCTTTGATCATTGTGAAGCTTTATATGTGTTTGGACTGCAGTATGTTAGCATGACTCTTTATGGTTTGTAGATCCTATTTGAATCAGAAACCTCTTCAGGAGACAGATCTGATGTGTCTGAAGCTTGAAAAGGATCTTAACAGTAGTATTTATTATTGAGCTCGCTGCAGCTAGTATTTTATAAATAGTTTTATAATTTTGAATGTCTTTTGGAAAAATATAGCTGGATTTTATTTTTAGTTCCTTCTCTAGACTTCAAGGATGTCTGTGTAGTGAGAAGATGGAAATCCATGGAAAAATGTGTAGAGGCTATAGATAGGATGAATGCCTTCTAAGGAAAAGAGAAAAGAAAAAAAACAAGCAGAGAGAGGCTTTTGAAGAGCTCTTGGTATGATTAAGGGATGTCTTGTGCTGTTGTTATATGTACCTTTGGTGTTCTGTTTTACAAACTGAAGTAATCTTTCTGTGCATGCAGAAGCAGCCACCTTTGCCTCCACCACTTCCATGCCATCAGGGTGCTTCAAACACACGCTAAATGGAGTGAGAATTTGCTGGCTGAAGGTTGATGAAATTGCAACTTATTTGAGGATTATTGTTTCTTCATAAATTTACCTTAGAGCTGCCCCTGGCAGGGATGGAGGAACAGCCTGCTACCATGTAAAATGTAGATTAAAATCAGCAACATTCAGAAAAGAATTGGGACTATCAAATAACCAGCTTCAGCTGCAGCGATGCCTGCCACTCTTTTCACCATGATTTATTGATTCCTCAGCACTTTGCCAAAGTAATTACTTGGAGAGAGAGAGCAGTTTACAAATGAAAGAATGAGTTTCTGGGCTAACAGTGTAATTGTGGTAAAATGTGAGCAACTAGGCCTCAAGTTGCTGGGGGTGGTTATTGCCTGTCATTTAATTTGTTACACCTATTTTACTCCTAATTAAACAGCTCATGGGCTGGTTCGAAAGTGGGCATGGTCACATTTAACAGTGAGACTTAGCTCTATGAATCACCAAGGTTTCCGTGTTATTTGTGGTTTAGCAAAAAGAAGTGTTAAAGCATAGGACTGACTTAGATTTTAGTTTATCTTATTTCTGCAGGTCAGGTGTGTGGTTGATAGTATGGTATCATCACCTCCTTTCACAATTTTGTCATCCATTTTTTTTGGTAGCAGATCAACTTTACCCAGGTCTTTGCAGTGGCTTTTGAATTATCAGGGTTGAAGGGATAATTGCTACATCAAAGAGATCCTGGAAGATGCCCAATATTCTCCTAATTTGGCATTTTGATGTAAGGGACATATTAGTCACCAGCCCAACACTGAGGGCAGAAGGCATTTGTTGGGCTTGTCCTGCCTAAGGAGGCAATTATATTGGATGACGACTTCCTTGACATTTTTGGCAGAAAAGAAATAATAATTATATATTCATATGAGAAAAGTTTGAAATTTTGTGAGAGGATGAATATTTATTAGATCACAGAGGGATCTGTGGCCAATCTAGTATTTTCTCATCCAGCTGACTGTATGCTAACTAAAATGCTCTGTTGCAATGACCTGTGCAGGCTGATGAGGACAGCCAGCAGTTTGTTGCAGTTGGGTATGAGCAGAGAAGACTGACAATACTTACTAGGTAGCACCAAATAACCAGGATTTGATGGAGTATACTGGCCTGGCCAGGAAGATGGTGCTTTGTTGTGGGGCATCAGGATGGGAACTGCCATCAGCCTGGCATCAAATAGCAATTAATTAATTAATAGCTATGTCTGTGGGCACTTATTCTATAGAGGGGTCTGATGACATTGAGGACATTTTGATGACATTTGAGGAGGCACCTCCTTATATTACTTGTGTGAATGCTTGCAAGAGGACAGAGGGGTCCTAGCAGAAGACTTGATTGGGCCTGAGGTAGGATGGAGGAATGACAACAGTTCAAACAGCTGGAAATTATAAAAGAGGAATGATTACCTTCTTCTGCTTGGTATATTTATTGGAGTTAATTACATTGCAGTCTCATTAGGGAATGTCCCTTACATCTTCTCTGTTTTACAGGCTGGACAAGATAGCAGGTTAAGTTTGTGCTGTAGGGCTGTGGAGAGACTGAAGAATAATTCATCCATTTCATGAATTGTTTGGAGCTAAAGCCAATGATCAAGAATTGCAGTGTTAACATAGCAGATGGCATGACTTCTTAAAAGCCCATTTGACACATTTTTGGCACAGCTACATTTCTAGCTGAGAAATTTTTGAAGCTCTTGAAGCGTTAGAGCTGTCAGATGGATTAAATCACTGTTTAATATTTTTTTATAGAATAGAGCTTTATCATAGAGATGCCTTTCCCTCCCTCTGCTTAATGATAAGCGATTTGTGTTTCTATAATAGTTTGCTGATATTCCATGCTGTTTCAAAATTTCCATCGAGTTTTGGTTGAACGTTAGGCGAT
Organism: Stictonetta naevosa; assembly: GCA_011074415.1. Taxonomy (NCBI): domain Eukaryota; kingdom Metazoa; phylum Chordata; class Aves; order Anseriformes; family Anatidae; genus Stictonetta; species Stictonetta naevosa. Next base: position 13,579,553 of record CM021699.1, read on the forward strand.
ATGCTCTGTCTTTTAACTGACCTTCTATATAGTGTTCAAGAATATGATAACCAAATTATATTTTTAAACACTCTTTGAATCTGTTATTTTTGCTCCTTTGGTCATCTCAGGCTACCTTTAGTTACCATCACATTCTGAATTGTCACTCAGCTGGCACCTACATCCATAACCAATGTCCTACGTAGCAGCAGCATCTCCTCCATCTCCATTTTTTTCTGGTTAGACCTTGATGTAGTTGATGTTTCCAGGCTTTCAAAATAGTGTTAAGCCCTTCATAAATGTAATTAATTGTCCTTCGTTGCTATGATTTGAAATAAGATCTCATGTATGCTGGGTGAATGATGTAACTAGTAGGCTACTGGTTATTCTGTGGTGTTTTTCCTTCTTTTTGTCTTTTCTTAGCTTTTCAGATGGGCTACATAAATTAACATGTGTGGCCTAAGCAACTGAGTTACATATGCATCTAACTTCAGGAAAGCACTCATAGTGCCGAATACCGAGCCTGCTTGTCATACGTCAAATTAGGCTCTCCATGCCACCCTTTTTCTGTATCTGTCTCAGCTGCTTAGGTCATAAAATTTCCCAGCTCCATCCTGACACTACTTTTTGTCTTCCTGTGCAATATGTAAAGAGGTTGGGCGCCCCTTTTGGGTCTGAAGGTACCATAGGTAAGATGCCTGCACGTTAGATGTTACATGCCCAGGTAAAGCACAAGCTTATGGTCATGATAGCACATGCATCAAAGCTTTATAAGCGGGTACCTAAAGTTTAAAAATGAAATAGTTTGGTTTTCAATAATTCATGAGTCATCTTCTGCTGATTTTCCTATATTTTTGCATTTGATTTTGAGGGAGGGAACACATCTTATGTAAGACCTGTTACTGCTTTTTCTTTCCAGGAAATTTTCAAAAGCTTTCTTCCCTCTCCAGTTTCAGTGAGGTCTGTTTCTTATGCAGTTTTCTTCCCTCCCTCTCCTGCTGCCACCTTCTGTAAGCTTCAAGACACCCAATCTCGTGGCTGCTCTGAATCCTGTGAGGTGTGCAGTGGACTTCTTTTCTTCGACTGCTAGTATCTTTTTTCTTTGGTATTAACTGCTAGTTTCTCCTTTATTTTAGATGCTGCTGTTTGAAAAATAAATAATAAAAATAAAATCCTGACTTAACAGGCCTCCTCTTACAGTCAGTCAGTGCTGGGGCTGGATGGTCATCTGTATCCCCAAAAGTACTGCATACTCTTGCCATCAGGATGATCAGGCATCTCAGCTGTGTGTGCCTCCTCTTATCTCAGCATATAGAAGGGTGATCTGAAAGGGCTTGACCCTACAGAGCCAAAATTGTTTTTGTTAATGATGTGAGGTACTTCAGCTTTAAAGAAAGATGTTTCAGTTAACAATGACAAGAGAAAAAAAAAATAAGAAAAAGGCCATGGAAGTAGAACTGCTGAATGGAATTAGTATTGTTAAAATCATATTACAACTGCTGCTGAAAAGGAGTTCCAAGTTTTCAAATCTGCTTGATATGCTCTAGGAGCATACTCAAGTTGGTCGATTTAGATTTGGAGGGTTTTAACAGTCTGCTTTGAAAAAAGGGGAAAAATCCATGGTTGAGAAAACTTGGAAGGATTTAACACTTAGAAAGCTGGCGACTCTCCCACTCTGATCAGGAGCTGTGCTTTCAGTGAAACGAACAAGAGAGGATGCCAGCCTATGTACATATTATTTCTGACTACGCTGTGAAAGTACTTGGAGTCTTTGTTTTTTATGCTTCAGTGTGAGGATAAAAAAAAAAAAAAATGTAGCAGATGAGCATGCCAAAGGGCTTGGGACTCATTTTTCAGTGTAAGCTAAGTTCAATACTCTGTAGCTTGCCTTAGACTCAGGCACTGAATTCTTGCATGGTCTGCTCATCTTTCATATTATCAATTTCCATGCCGTTGATACTGAAAGGAAAAAAGTCTCTTCTGCGAGCTGTAACAATGCGTCTTTTAATAGCACTTCAAGCTGAATCATTCCAGTAGATGTCACTGTGGACCCCTGAGTTACAGCCATCCTACTTTTAGCTGTTTGCTTTGGTGTCATACACCTGCTATCAGCAACACTCAAACATCTTTGTAACGATGGTTCTGAATTACAGCTGTCTCGGCATTGCTAATTTCAGTTCTTTACTGGGCAACATGAGGACACATCATCTCTTGATCTTGGCAAAAACTGTGAAGCCTGGAGGCAGCATAAGTAGTGAACGGCTGTGGAAGAATGTGTGAGGATGAGTATCTTTTGTGCAACGTGGGAGATAGGTGTAGGCTATTTTAAGCTGGGTTGTAAACAGTCCTGAGCAAATTCATCGAGTCTTATGGTAACAGAAGAGAAAAAAAATCAGCTTTGCTGAATGTAACTAGCAGAGCCTAGAAGCCTAAATATAGAACTTAAACAGTAAGGTTAGGCTGATGTTCAGACCCTCATCAGGGCCCTCTCTTTTTCCTTTTTAAATATCTACAACAGATATATACTCTATCCTGGGACTAATGGAGAAGCGAGAGAGCTCTGCGTAGCCCAAGGAGAAGCTGTAGCCTTTGATGGACTTTTCAGCTATGATTTTTTTCATTTGTTAGTCCACAAAGTGATGCTCTGAAAGGGGGTTTTATTAATAATCTTAGTTGCAAGGAGCCTGTCTGAAGGAAGGAGTTTGAAGGTTAAGGTGAAGGGCTCTGGTCCAGATATGGTGTCTTTACCATAAATAACTAGTCATTACAATGTAAGAATCTAGGGCCAGAGTGAAGTTGAAGTTGTGTTACTTCAGCACACCCTGTGTTGCAGACCTGCCCTTTTGGTATGAGATGAAAATGTCTGGGTGGCTAATGAGATTATCTTCAGTCTGTCAGGATAGTACATATTTTCACTTTCTGGAGGTTTAGATCACTTAAAGGACAAGCAGCAAAAAACAAAATGAAACAAAAAAAAACCCACTGACTTTGAAGTCAGTGACACAGGAAATCATATACTGTATATTTCTCCAGATGTTCTCACAACTGGCTATCCTGTTCTTGATATATAATTGTTAAGATATCACAAAAACTAACACTGAGGTCTACATTAGTTAGATAGAGATAGGTTGTATACTTACAAATTAACTAGAGATAGTTTCAGAATTACCTGTTTTTCCCTACATAGGTATGCTTTTTATATTTTTTTTTTTTAGCTTTTGCTAGGTTTGTATTGAGATTCTTTTTGTAGAAATTGGTATATTTTTTAGGTGAAAACAATGAATTTGATTTTTGTGGCTGCTCTCTTGCTTTCAGCAGCACATGCACAGAGCAGAATAATCTCTACTGTGAAAATTTCTTGCTTCACTAGAACCTTATTGGTAGAGAGATGTGCAAAGAAGAGTACAAGTTGTGTTTGCATGTACAGGTTTCCTTCAACTATGAAAATGCTTAATAACTTCAAAGGTATGGTTGGAGTTAAAGATGTCTGGCAGCAGAATTTATGTGCTCGCAGACTGCAGCTGGAATTGAGTAAAGAAGGCAAAATGATTTCTGGATTTGTCTTTCTCTGTGCCTCTGTCATGAACAGTCCCATCAAGCTGCAGTCCTATAACAGCCTTAACTGAGTCTAAAGAAATCTCTGAAAGCACAGTGTAAGTTCATTATGCTATAAATGCTCAACTTCACTTTTAACATTCTCAGTGACTAATTTTGTGTCAGATCATAGAATGATTTGGGTTGGAAGGAATCTTAAAGATCATCTAGTTCCAACCATCCTGCTGAAGGAAGGGATGTAATCCACTAGACCATGTTGCCCAGGGCTGCATCCAACCTGGCCTTGAACACTTCCAGGGATGGGGCATCCACAGCTTCTCTGGGCAACCTGTTCCAGTGCCTCACCACCCTCTGAGTGAAGAATTTCCTCCTAACATCTCATCAATCTCTCGTCTTTTAGTTTAAAGCCATTCCCACTTGTCCTATCATGTACTTTTTACACATAAATGCCTGTGTAAAAAGTCAGTTTCCATCTTTTTTATAAGCCCCCTTTGGGTATTGAGGGGCTGCTATGAGGTCTCCCTGGAGCCTTCTCTTCACCAGGCTGAACAGCCCCAGCTCTCTCAGCCTTTCTTTATAAGAGAGGTGCTCTTGCCCTCCACCATCTTTGTGGTCCTCCTCAACCTGCTGGCTGCTCCTCTGTTGATGGAGCCTGGGATGCAGTTGGCCTTCTGGGTTGCAAGTGCATACTGCTAGCTCCTGTTGATTTTTTTTGTCCCCCAGAACCCCAAGTCCTTCTCTGCAGGGCTGCTCTCAATGAGGTCTGAACCCAGTCTGTCCTCACGTCTGGGTTTGCCTCAGCCTATGTGAAGCACCTTGCCTTAGCCTTGTTGGATCTCATTAGGTTCACATGGGCCCACTTTTCTAGTTTGTCTAGGTCCCTCTGGATGGCTTCCCTCCTTCTGGTGTATCAGCTGCACCACTCAGCTTGGTGTCATCCATAAACTTGTTGAGGGTGTACTCAATCCCACTTCTGTGTCATTAATGAAGATGTTAAACATCACTGGTCCCCAGATGGACGCGTGAGGGACACCACTCATCACCAGCCTCTACCTGGACATGGAACTGTTGACCGCAACTGATGGCTGCAGCCATCCAGCCACTCCCATGTTCACTGAGTTGTCCACCCTTCAAATCCTTCTCTCTCCAAGTCAGAGATAAGGATGTTGCATGGGACTGTGTCAAAGGCCTTTGAAAAGTCCAGGTGGTTGATATCTGTTGGTCTTCCTTTGCTGATTCATGCAGTTACTCCATGATAGAAGGCCACTGGATTGGTCAGGCATGATTTACCCTTGGTGAAGCCATGTCAGCTATCTCAGATCACCTCCTTGTCTTGCATGTGCCTTAACTTTGTTTCCAGGAGGATCTTTTCCATGATATTGCCATGCACAGAGGTGAGGCTCACTGGTCTGTAGTTCCCCAGGTCCTCCTTTCTACCCTTTTTAAAAATGGGAGTGATATTTCCTTTTTTTTCAGTCACTTTACCTGACTGCCAGGACTTTTCAAATGTGATGGAAAGAGGCTTGACAGCTACATCAGCCTGTTCCCTCAGGACCCTGTGATGCATGGCATCAGACCCCATAGTAATATACCTTCCACTAGATCAAGTTGCTCAAATATCTTCCTTGAAATTCCTAGTCTTTAGTGGCTCTCTCTGATTATTGTCACTAAGAGCATGAGAAAACAAGGCTTGTTTCATCCTTAGCAGTGTTAGCCACTGTATTTTCTTAATGTCTTCTTCTACCTTTAAAAAACATTCCCAAATTTGATTGCACTGCTTCCCTCTACACACCCCTCTGAGATAAGCAAGAAAACGAAAGCTTCAGGCTTTGACATTTCTGGCCTGCTTCTGCATCTTCTAACTCATCCACTTAATGACTATAGTAACATACGGTCTATTACACCAGATTTTCAGCTGATCTAAATCAGCAAAGCTGCAGTGACTTTAATGGAGATAGGATGTTTTGTAGCAGCTGGAGATGAGGCTTAGTGCATTACCTAGACCAGACTTCCATCATAATTATCTAATTTATGCCACTGAAAGTGTGCTATAAGCAAGGTGTCTGAGGTAATGGTAAAGAAGTAATCATAACACTTGAATTTAATGTTTTTGAATACTACCGGTCTCATCTAGCTGTTTTATGGTTCCCATTGCCAGTACCTCAGAACTCTAGCCTGTCTAGCTGGACTTAGCTTGCTCTAGAAGTGATCAGGGCTCCAATAGGATGCCAGATTTTCATTTTGAAAAACATTGAGCTATGCTGATTTAGACGGTGCAATTCTAGGAGCTTTATTCATACACTTTGTCACAGAAAGCTTTTGCAGGAGGTTCTCAAACAGAAAGCCCTTGAGTAAAGCTATAATCCTGCCTTGGAGCAAGAGGCAATGGACCTGTCAGTAATACAGTGGCATGGGGAATGCTGCTGTAATTAAAGTTTGCTCAGCTTTTCTTTAATAAATTTCTAAAATAGAGGCTTTTATGCCAGTATAGCCATTTTAATTTATGTTGTTTTGAAACTACACAATCAGATTGTCAGCTTTACTGTGATCATTTCTCCACAAATGTATTTTGCAAAAGTATGCTTATGTGATGTTGTAAAATAAGAATGATTTTTAAAACTGCCAAACAATTCCTTTGGGAAACCTCTAAGCTCAGGTGCGAAACTATGGAGACCGCACATAACCACTTGTATATTTGCAGGGTGTTATTCTTTAAAATGCATAAAAGGCCTTTATGTTGGAGGTTATAAACAATACTGGATTCTAAATAGCTGCTAGTACATGGACTAGCATAAGATTCTATTGAAGTCAGTTACTGGGTGGAATTCAATGTAAAACTTCTAACTTTTAATCTCAGCATTATTTTTTTATTATTTTTTATTTTTTTCAAGGTAAGGGGAAAAACCCAAAGCATGTGTACCTGGCCTTCATGTGGATGTTGCTTGCTTGAATGATTTCTATAATAAAAACCCATAGAGAAATGAAAATCTGCTCACAGTTTGAAGCAGTAGAAAAAGCAAAAATTGCCACACGTCATTAAAAATTAGTTCTCTTAGCTGTAGGGTTGACCTACTAAATTATGGTATAAAGACTTCACAGCCTCTCAGAATTTTGCCTCTGGGAAGAAGTAGAGGAATTATTACTCTTTTATTTTTTCTACCCCTACTCCTCCTTCCTCTGCTTAATACTGTTTGAAATTGTCCTATCTCTTTTTATGTAACATTGGTTAACTCATTCAGAATTATTTTTAAGTTCATATCTATATTCAGAAACAGCTACAATTTAAAAGTAATAAGAAGCAAGAAGTTGAAGTGGTATTTCAAGGGTGAAATAAATCTGTTAAGTAGTTGGCTACAACCTGCTCAGACCAGACTTAGAGTAAGCAAGCAAAAATTAGCCATACTGATTTAGCTTTGCTGGCAAGTCCTCCTCATGCAGATGGACATAACTCACTGTTCAGGCATCTATCAAAAAAATCAATTTCAGGATTCTTTTTTTTTTTTAAAAAAAAAACCTTGAACTCTAAAATATTTTCATACCTGCAACTGCATTAACTTCAGCCTGATTAAAATATCAGAAAGGGGATCTTCCACCCCCTCCTGACACAGTTGTATTGTCTGGAGGCAAAATTTTAACAAACGCTTCTTAACTACAGCATTTGTTAATGCTAGGCCTGTGGTTGACAGTATTGTCTGGAACCACTGTTTGCACCCACATCAGTTGGATGTGTTTTGTTTAACTGTAAATGCGCCAGTTTATTTTCATGTTAGGTAACCCTTCTCACTCCCTCCCCATGCTCTAGCTCTGGATTTTGGTCCTTCTTCAACCTCTAGATCAATTTTGAAATGAGGTTCATTTTGAAAAGGAAAAATATACATGAAAAAATGTAATCAAAACATGTAGTTATCTGTGTTTTCTCCCTGTTTTGTCACCAAACATAGTGTTTCAATTTGACTAATGTGGAAAGCTGATCACTCTCAAAATGATAGTCTTTGGTAAATGCATGGTTCAGGGAAATGGATGATTCAAGTTTAGCACCGAATACGCTTCAGGTATAACTTTTACATACAGAGCTCTGCAGTATTTTGAACTTCAGATGAAGTTCTGATTAACTTGTATGGAGATCAACACTGTAGAGACTGGGTTCTTGACCTAGGTTATTTAATTTCAGTGAGGAGGGATTGTTGGAATGTAAAGTGCTTTCAGCAAGGTTTACAACTCAGACATTGCAGCATAGTGCTCATACAGACCAACAAGTTAACCAGCAATGCTCACTTACCCATTGCAGGAAATGTGTATGACCCAGCAACATACCCTTTGGGGAGTATTATTAAGATCTGTTACCTGTAAACTGTTGGCTATAAACTCAATTAGTTCTTATTCAGCTCAGCAGGAAGTAGGAACAGGTATTTTAAACTGTTCCTCCTTAATCAGATTTGAGTCCAGAGATGATGAAATGGAGCAATTTCTTATATGATATTTTCCACTGGAACCAAAGAATAGGAATGAATGGAAGGTAAAAGCTAGTGATCAAACACATGGAAGAAAACTATGGATTTATATCTCTCCTTCAGTTCCTCTCTTGTGATGGTAAACATCGCTATTTTGAAGATCATTATCACCACCAACTGGTGGGCAGCATTGAGTAAAGGAAGAATTCTTACTTTACCTGCAAAGTTAACTTTGATGTAAGTGGAGTAACAAGAGCTCACCTCAGTACCTCTTCTGGTGGGTATGAGCACCGGGTATCCTTACGTAAAAGCGGGTTGACAACTAGGTGAAATGTTGACAAAATCATTTTTACTGCTCAACTGCTTTCAGGTTTTTTATACCCTTTCTTACTCCAGTGCCAATGTATGGGAACATCAAAGGATGAACTGTTCTCTTTGTCACCTTGCCCTCTGATTCTCTCCTTCTTCAGAGTGGCTTTGGCTCTGTGTAGAGTGAACAGGTATTTTAAAATTTTGCTGCATTGGCCATGGTAATCTGATCTTGAATTAGCAGATAAACTAACTGGCAACCGGCAACAATAAAACGAACTATTTCATGCTAGCATAACTAATGTGAAATAAAATTTGGGTGTACAAGATATTTGAAGCTTTCACGTCAAGATTTGTAAGACAGTCTAGAAGTTTGATATCCTGTTTGAGTTGTTAAATAGCACCACATTATTAGCACTTCAGCTAACTTGAGGTATGTTTAGCCTTTTTTTTCTTTTTTTCTTTTTTTTTTTTTTCTGAGTCAAGACTTCTTGTTATGTTACGATAGCAAAACAAACTGGCACAATTTGTTTTTAGAAACAGATCTGTGATCTAGAAGTGCCTTTAACTTCTTGTGCATTCTCTCATGACACATCGGATTGCTGAAACCATATGAAATGTTTTGAAACAAGTTTATGCCTAAGTATTAATTCTGTTTGGTTTCTCTTTGTGAATTTTTCATAAGAGATTCACTGAGTTTACTAAAAATACATAATCCACAAGTGACCTTGCAGCTGATTCTGTGAATGATAGTTTGTCTGCTACTACTATATACTAATTATTCCTTCAATAGTTTATATAAGTAAATCAATTTAGTTTAACAGATTAAGTAAATAAAAAGTTTGTTTATTATTACCATTAACTCAGTAAAAGCATTCACTTAATTTTATGTTCACCTTGGTACTTGTTAAATCTAGTTGATGGAAATGGAAATTATTCCTTAGCAATGGTAGTTTTTAATCACATTAAGGCTATTTACAAACTATTTATTTGCTTTTAGCTTTAACAAAACTCAAGCATCAGCTGTTTGAGGTTCTTCATCACATTACTCTTCCAGCACCTAAGATTCACCATATATTAATAGAATGTATAATTAAAAGCTACTTACTACTTCTTTGAGTGGTCAAAGTGCTGGAGTTAAACCATAATTGACCTGAAATTTAGGTGAAGGAAAGACTTATCCTGTATTGAAGGGAAGATCTGAAGTGAGTGGCTTGCTGCCTACTCACAAATGGAATAACAAGGAAATGGTTTGCCCTCACTGCAAAACTGAGAAATCAGGCTGAGATCATAGCTTTTGATAGATCCTTTCCCCTTTGCCATGTTAAATAATTCATAGTCTCCCCTATGAGATTTAGTCATGTAGCAATCGTAGCAATGATGAAGTAAGAGCTACACTGACATTAAAGAACAATTACGGTCTTCACCATGCTGTGGATTAGAGAAGAGTTGATGCGAAAGATCACAGGGAGCTGGGTGGTTCAAAGAGCTGGAAGTGGAGTAAATGCTTTTCCTCAACCAAGCTGAAACATCTCCACTTTATTCCAAATTAGGACCAGGCACAGAAATGATAGGAGTAGGACAAGGAAGGAAGGGTAATTTTTAGCTGTTTCGGGAACTCCATCAAGTTTTTTGTTAACATTAAGCTGGAGAAACAGAGTGTATTTTAGAGCTAAGCTGTCACGCTTTTTGCAGTTAGAGGTATGAACCTAAGATTTTCGAAAATATATATTATAAAATATATTATGTATGTTTCATTGATTGATAGTGCCTATACTCCTCTGGAGTTATGTGCAGATTAATTTTTTTACTCTCTATTGATAAAATTGACCAAAAAATGTTCCAAAATTGAACTCTTGGAGACAGCTATGACAGAAGAAATAACATTTTTTATGATCGAGGGATGAAGCTGTGTCCAAAGTTAATCAAAAAGAGGTTTTTGATTGCATTTTGTTTCAGGTAAGAATGATCCACAGCATGTATCTGATATTTACTGTGCAAGTACATTATTTTACTACAGCAAGTGTATTATTCTCTATCACTCCTCTTATTTTCTGTCATAAAGGTCAATATTTCCTCCATTGGAAACCACATAGCACCTCTGTGATAGTTCTAGCTGTTAGGAGAGTGCAATGTTAAAGTAATATCTGCACTGTTAGAGACTGTCTTGGC
>CM021699.1:13599006-13680337 GCA_011074415.1 Stictonetta naevosa
TTTTTTTTTTTTTTTTTTTTTTTTTTTTTTTTTTTTTCTCCTTCCTATTAAACTGTCTTTATCTCAACCCACAAGTTTTACATTTTTCTTCCTGATTCTCTCCCTCATCACACTGGGGTGGGAGATGAGTGAACTTCTGTGTGGTGCTGAGCTGCCTGCTGGGTTAAACCACAAGGTGTCATGTAGAAATAATTTCTTATATCTAGTTGAAGAGCTGTGTCATGCCTATCACAGGCAGGTGACTCTCTGCTTTCCTTCCTCTTTATTGTGATCTTCAAATTGTATTCATCTATTTGTCATGACTAATTACATTCAGCTGAAGTAACTCTAATTTGCAACAAATTCAGTTTGCTTTCAGTTCCTCACTTAGCAACTTCTTTGGCCATGACTCCAGTATGAAAATGGGTGCCTCCTATTATTAATACTGAGGACTTAGAATCATAGAATCATAGAATATCCTGAGTTGGAAGGGACCCTTAAGGATCATCAAGTCCAACTCTTGACACCGCACAGGTCCATCCAAAAGTTCAAACCATGTGACTAAGTGCACAGTCCAACCTCCTCTTAAATTCAGTCAGGCTCGGTGCAGTGACCACTTCCCTGGGGAGCCTGTTCCAGTGTGCAACCACCCTCTCTGTGAAGAATCTCCTCCTGATGTCAAGCCTAAATTTCCCCTGCCTCAGCTTAACCCCGTTCCCGCGGGTCCTGTCACTGGTGTTAATGGAGAAAAGGTCTCCTGCCTCTCGACACCCCCTTACGAGGAAGTTGTAGACTGTGATGAGGTCTCCTCTCAGCCTCCTCTTCTCCAGGCTGAACAGGCCCAGTGACCTCAGCCGTTCTTCGTACGTCTTCCCCTCCAGGCCTTTCACCATCTTCGTAGCCCTCCTCTGGACACTCTCCAACAGTTTCATGTCCTTTTTATACTGTGGTACCCAGAACTGCACACAGTACTCGAGGTGAGGCCGCACCAGCGCAGAGTAGAGCGGGACAATCACCTCCCTTGACCTACTAGCGATGCCGTGCTTGATGCACCCCAGGACACGGTTGGCCCTCCTGGCTGCCAGGGCACACTGCTGGCTCATATTCAACTTGCTGTCTACCACGACCCCCAGATCCCTCTCTTCTAGGCTGCTCTCCAGCGTCTCATCGCCCAGTCTGTACGTGCAGCCAGGGTTTCCCCGTCCCAGGTGCAGGACCCGGCACTTGCTCTTGTTGAACTTCATGCGGTTGGTGATCGCCCAGCTCTCCAACCTATCCAGATCCCTCTGCAAGGCCTTTCCACCCTCATTCGAGTCCACAACTCCTCCAAGTTTGGTGTCATCAGCAAACTTGCTCAAAATACCTTCTATTCCTACATCCAGATCGTTTATAAAAATATTGAAAAGTACCGGCCCTAAAATGGAGCCTTGAGGGACCCCACTGGTGACCGCCCGCCAGCCTGACGCAGCCCCATTTACCATAACCCTTTGGGCCCTGCCCGTTAGCCAATTGCTCACCCATCGGATGATGTTTTTATTTAGCTGTATGGTGGACATTTTGTCCAGTAGGATCCTATGGGAAACCGTGTCAGAAGCCTTGCTGAAGTCCAAAAAAATCACATCAGCTGGTTTCCCTTGGTCCACCATACGGGTGATCTTATCATAAAAGGAAATCAGGTTAGTTAGGCAGGACCTACCCTTCACAAACCCATGCTGGCTGGGACCAATGACTGCTTTGTCCCCCAGGTGCGCCTCAATAAGTTTGAGAACCATCTTCTCCATGATTTTACCAGGCACTGACGTGAGACTGACAGGCCTGTAATTGCTTGGGTCTTCTTTCTGACCCTTCTTGAAAATCGGCACAACATTTGCCAGCTTCCAGTCTACCGGGACCTCTCCAGATTCTCAGGATCGTTGAAAAATAATTGAGAGAGGTTCCGCGATGACGTCCGCCAGCTCTTTCAGCACCCGGGGATGAATCCCATCCGGACCCATGGACTTGTAGGGATCCAGGTGGAGTAGCAAATCCCGCACACGTTCAGGGTCTGTTGGGAGTTTGTCATCCCCACCATCCCGGTCCTCCAGCTCGGGGCACCCTGGGTCCCGAAGCCCATCATCGGCATTGAAGACAGAGGCAAAGAAGGCATTAAGCGTCTCTGCTTTGCCTATGTCATTGTCTGTGAGGAGACCATCCCTATCAAGGAGCGGCCCTATGTATTCTTTAGTTCTCCTTTTTCCATTCACATATCTAAAAAAAAAACTTTTTTTTTCTTTCACTTCAGTAGGAAGTGTTGCAAAACCTTTTAGGAATTTAGGATTATTACCTTTGAACCCTTCTGGTCAGATAATGTGTGAATACAGAAATGCTTTTGAATGGGTTTTAAAAAATACTAGGTATTTCATGTAAAATTTTGTTCAAATCTTTTTAAATCATAGTGCCACAATTATGTTTAGAATGAGAAAATATATGAATCGAGAATGATAATGCTAAGTAAGGTCTATGTGGGGATTTATATTCATGTAAAAATCTCAGAAGCATCCACAAATAAGTATGCATCTATGAAAATGGAATGTGTTGAATAGAACATGCAGCAATCTGTAGTGGTAAGGAACTAGCACTGCTGTCTGAGGCTAATGGCTTCAAGATTGTGTTCTGTTAACATCTTTGGTCCCCTTCTGAGCTTCTTAAGAAAGAAAGCAAGCATCTGATTTCACATCTTTCATGAGAAGAGTATTGATTTCTTTTTCCTTCGATTCTATCTTTTCACTGGTTTTGGTTGATGAAAATACTAGGCAGAATTTTTCAAAGTTATGTGTCTCTTAGCATCTTATGTTACGGAGAAATATATACCTCTAACCAAACAAACCAAGAAATGTGCATAAAGAATAATTGTAGATTGAATTGAAAATATACATATAAGAATAATATAGGAATTTGAGTCAGTTTGGGTCAGGAGTTGGGCTTGATGGTCTTTGTGGGTCCCTTCCAACTCAGGGTATTCTATGAAATGCTGATATTTTTTGTGTGACCATCAATATTTATTGTCATTAACCATATCCATCACCTTGAATTGGTATCTTTCAAATTTTAGTGGGTACACATTGAATGGGTATCTTTCAAATTTCATTAAAGATATATAATCTAATTAAAGTTCTTGTTAAGGTAAAGGCACTTAACATGATCTTGTCCTGCAAAAGTTGTCATTGACAACACATTACAGGAAGCACTCATTTAGGAATATGTTGTTGTTTTCTGATGGGAAAGGTAAGATAGGAGCTGTCTGCACATTTATGCTAGTTCATTACATTGGTTAAAGTAAAACAATATGAATAATTATGGACAGGCATAATTTGATAGAAAGATTGCTCCTAATTGAATTGACCTGTACAGATAGTCTAGGTTTAATGGAAGTAAGAGGTTCTATGTATATTTATATGTATATTTTCTCTCTCTCTCTCTCTCTACTTTTTTTGCAGAAATTTAACTTATGTGGTTTAAAAGTTAACAGAAATAAATTGCAGTATAGACAGACATTTATAAATTTGAACTAAAAAACCCAGGGGAAGCCTGCTGAAGTTTTCCTTGAGTTCATAGTGGTATCTGCAAACTCTGCCTCCTTTTCAGAATATTTTGTGCTACTTTTACCAAATGCAAACAATAGGGATAGACAAATTCCCACTGTCCCTGAGGTTTAACTTTAAGCTTAGGGAGGCCAAGTGTTGTTCCAAAGTCATGTTTCAAATATTTCTGTGCTGTGCCTCCTCTGATGAGGACAGATCATAGAATCATGGTATCAAAAGGAAATAATAGTAATAATAAGCCTTTACATTTAAGGAGCAAGGATTCTTCCCTTATCATTTAAATTGAAAAAGAATTATTTAGGTTGGAAATGATCTCCAAGCACATCAAGTACAACCATCAACCTGACCTATGGAGTCCCATCACTAAACCACATCCCTTAGTGCCACATCCACACATCTTTCAAATACTTCCAGGGATGGGGACTCCACCACTTTCCTGGGCAGCCCATTCCAACACCATTTGTGACGGGACACCAACCAGATTTAACTCCATTCACAATGACCCTTTGGGCCTGGCCACCCAGCCATTATTTTTACCCAGCAAGTAAAGCCTTTATCCTCTCCCTCCCCCATCCCTGCCACCAAGTCCTTCCAGCTTTTACAGACCAGCATGACACCATATGGTATATAATATGTCTTTGGTCAACTGTCCTGGCTGTCCCCTCCAGCTCCTTGGGCACCCCCAGCCTCCTTGCTGGCAGGGCAGCATTATTCTCATCCTCAATTCAAAACACAGTGCCATGCCATCTACTGTGAAGAAAATTAATTCTGTCCTAGCTGTACCCAGAACAGAGACAGCGTCAAACACTTTTATAAAATCCAAGTAAACAACATCCACATCCTTTTACTCATCTACTAAGTGGGTCATCTTGTCATAGAAAGAGATCAAGTTAGACAGGTGGGACTTGACTTTCTTAAACCCATGCCGGCTACATATGGTCATTGAATTTGGTTGTCCTCTATGTGTGATGTGATTGCAGATCCTGTCTTTTGGCAACTGTGCTCATTTTCACTGGAACACCTGTTGTGGTTCTGCAGGAGGCAGTTTAATATATTTAAATGATGGGCATCAGTATAATGCCCACTGAATTGGAAACTCTTACATCATCACCCTTTTTTTAGAGTAGCATTGACAGTTACATATAACTGAAGATCCTGGCGATGCAAGGAGATGTCAGAGCAAAGCAGGCATTTTTGGTTAGCAGTGTGCACCTAGGAATGTGGTGAAAGAGAACACACAACATAAATTTAGATTTGGACAGCATTTGAATATGTGCAATATAAATAATATAACATCAGTAACATCATATACTTTACAGAATAATACACAGGTTCAGAACAACTGTTGAGCACATACTCAAAAGTGCACCTAAACACAGAGGGAGGAGCTCCTGTGACAGGAGCAGCTCGAATATACACTCAGCTCTTTCAATCAGTTACTTAGTCAAGATTACAGCTGTCAATTTTATAGTTTAAAAATACATTACTGAAGCTTTAATGCCATCCTTGGTTTTAATCATTTTCACCAAAGCAAATCCCACTCCAGAGGTTTGTCTGTTCTAACAATGCATTTGATACAAACTTCCCTAAGGCACAAAGCAAGATGGGCAACCAATTTGGAAATTATAATAATCTAGTCAAGGTTAAGATTGCCTTGTTCTGCTGGGATATTATACATTTTGAACCATGTACATACATCTAAAATAAATTAGCTGTAAGTGGTTGCTGGAGCTTTATCACTCTAGGGAACTCATTCCCTAAATTTGAGATACATTGGACTCCTATGATTTGGTAATGCATTAATTTCAGAGGCATATATTTTTAGATTACTGTTGGCTCCAAAATTATTTGAGTATTTGGGATAAAATGGGGTCAGAAGAAGACAGCTTGAAAGGCAAAGAATATAATTATTATTTTAGAGTGTGTGACCACTGGCAATGAGATACTTGCATCTGCCCTCTATTAAAAATGTGCTACACTGTGAAGGAGACTAAAAAATGCATCACTCAGTTGGGCAATGCTGATGGTCTCTGCTTGTCATTGCTAAGCAATTTTAAACAATATGCAATAAATTATAAACTATATATATATATTCTCTTCTACACTAAATATATGATTATTTAAAGCCCCATATTGCCCAAGCTGGTACATGTAGTCAGTTTCCTGTCTCTGCGAAGCTCCACCACGGGACTGCAGAAGAACCCATTCCCACAAACCCTGGAACAGATTCAAGGCTCAAATTAGACATAGCAAGAAAGCAGACAACGATCTGAAGGACTTGGCAACCAGGTGTAATATTTTACGAATGTTCTTTTCATTGTGTATACATAGAGAGAAGTATACCTGAAGGACTGGTTAATGTCATGGTGTTATATTAATCCAAAGGAAATAAGAAGGCTTTGATATACGCTCAGATCACATTCAAGTCAACCCTGCAGGTACACGTGTTGGTGTGATCCAGGCTGATGTTCTCCTCCTTGTGCTGTTCCTATTCCTTCCTGTGGAAAGGAAAAAATAACATCAGTACATAGCTGCCATAAAATGAGGATATGGCTAGGGCATGCATATAGCATGCTGGATTGGAAGTGCTCTGAGATGTCCTGATTGAAAGAAAAACCTCTTTGACTACCTCGTCCTGTGAGGTGTGATGACTCCTGGAAAAGAAGGAATAGAAGTGTGCTTAGTGTTTGCCCTTAAAAAGTGCTAACCCCTTTCTGGTGTCTATCAGGTACCTGTTGGATTATTGGAGGATTTCAGGCTATTTCGATGTTACAAAATCCAGTCACTGAATTATATTGAGATTGATGGTAACAGATAAAAGGAAGCAAAGGAGAAAGCTGGAGGGACATAAATATAGGCAGCATAATAAATAACTTGTTTGGGGGCAAACAGAAGGGAGTAAGTGTTTATAGAAGTGAGACTGAGTAAGTGTTTTCTTCCTGTTCAGTTATTTTAACATTGCCCAAACCAAATTATGGTTGAATGTACTGACAAAGAACATTTTAAGGTTGGAGAGTGGAGGGAAAAAAAAAAAAAAAAAAGAGAAGTCAGATAAAGACAGGAGCACAAATATGAAGAAAAGGGTGCCTCCGTGTATTAAAACTGGATGCCAAAAGACAAAATTAAACATCAAACAGAATCACAATGCTTTGCTGGGTATTTGTTTGCTTTTCAGGCAACTAACAAAGTGCCGAAGTGCTGTGGAGCATGAGAAAGAGCTGATGAAAGGGATAAGGTGTAGGCAGGAGTCAGTGGGGCTAATGACCTAAGTAACTACAGAGAGAGGAAACAAAAGATATTTGGAAGTAAAAGAGACAGGATGAGATATGAGTTGAGGAACTCGGAAAGAAGGTGCAGGTGTGGAATTTCCCAGGAAGTGCTCAGCAGCTGGCTGAGGAATGGACGGCAATGGCAGCAGGTGAGAAATGAAGTACGTTTTAGGTCCTAGGTGCGTGTTTAGAGTATGTGTGATAAATTACCTTCATTTGTCCAACCATCCTATCTCACAAAGGGCAGCACAGTCATTTTCTCTTGCTGTTTACTGTGCATTTCTCTCTGGCATGTGTCAGAGGAAGGGAGTCAGTATGGCTTCTGCTAGCTCCCCAAACAACCAACTGGTCAAATGTGATCAGCCTAATCCCCTTTCTGCTAAAAACAATAACAGATCTTTGTAATGAATTTTCAAGTAGCCCTGTTTTGCAAAAAAGAACTTCTTGAAGAATGTAAAAATAATATTTTTGTGCATTTGCTGTAGTTACTCTTGGTGCTTTTAATCTCTGAAGCAAGGACATTTTAGATATAAAGTACAGTGGTTGTAAATCTCTTCTCAGGTTATCTAAAATCTTACGTATAATATGATATCTAACAATTTTTGAAGAACTGTTATGTTTTCTCTTTACTAATGACCATAGTCTACATATGAACTAGATGTAATTATGCAATCAAACCTGGCCCACATAGTTGGTTGTCAGAAAGGTTTGTGCATCCAAGAACCATTGTGTTTTGGAATTTTGTGTTTCATACCTGGTGTCATGTGCTAATAGAGTTGAGTAGCCTCTGGAACTTGGACCAAATTGGATATACTTTGTTTTGTGATTTGCTCACTAAAAAGTCTGTGTAACTCTATGATGCACCTCTCCTAAAGGTGCCTTTAATATAAAGTCTCAATGCAGTGAATGAAATAAAATCTTGCCTTGGTGCGCTGACAGGAGCACTCCATAATGTTCAGCCACAGTAGCAATATGGTCAGATGGAAAACAACATAAAAGCCATAAAAATATTTATTAAAGAAAGTTACTTTACATTAACCTTAAAGTACTTTTCATGTTCGTGTTATTTTTCAGTACTAGAATCTTTATGTCCCTTTGTGCAGAGACAAATTCTTTCCAAAGGGCTGGTGAGTTAACTGTCTGTCAGGCAAGAGTGTGAGCATACACTGCAGTGAAAAGGAATAAATGCAAAACATTCAGACTTCTGAAGTTGATAAACTTTATTACGCCTTCCAAGATTAAAAGGGTTTGTCTTTGTCTTATAGGAAATAGCACAATGCAGCAGTATTTACAATATGATCTGTATTCAGTAAGGCAATTCAATTCCACTTCATAAAGCTCTCATACTGTGTTGTTGCCATAATCAATAGGAATAGCATATAACAGCAAATACTTTATAAAGGTATTTCTGTGTCTCTCTCAAGTGGCAGTGGGTGTCCCAAATCTTGGTGATTCACTTCCTGGTGTAAATGCTGTAAGTTTAAATATTGTTTTTAAACCTAAACCACAGGTTCTCAGTCAGAGGGATTTGAGCTGCCTGGTCAGCAGTTTCAAGTTTCAGCCCAAGGAGAAACCATTTCCTAGAGAGCGACATCAGCTCTGCTCAGAGACCAAGCTCAGGACCAGCTCCTTATGCAAGTAAAGCTTTCCTTCTGACAGCTCCTGTGTGCAGATCTTGAGTTACCAAAATGAACAATTAACATGTTTTTCCAATATTAAATATGTCTTTTAAAGCCGAAAGAGTAACAGTGACATCAGGATATTGACATTTTTTTTTTTTAGCTTTCTTTTTTTTTTTTTTTTTTGGGCATTAAAAAAAAAAAAGCATTAGCTGTCTATGAATTTATGTCTAAAAACTAGCCTGATCTTGTTTCATGATGAAAGAAAAACTGTGAAGAATAATTGTGCCTGGTTATGAGTGCTAGGAGGAATCTGCTTGGATACTATCACATTTTCTCTCACAGTACAGAGCTATACTGACACAATTTGATGTAGAATAAACTTTGAACATAGAGTTAATCCCTGTTTATCCCACCACAATAAAGTTATTGTGAAAGTCAAACAGTTCATTGAAAAGAAAACATACATCATTACACTGTAGACATAAAAATACCTCCATGTGAACAGAAACGGAAAAGATTCTCCATTTAGTTCAGAAAGGAGGTTAGGCAGGGCGACAAGAGAGAAGACTGTAACAATAGCAAGGTGTTCAGAGAGCAGCTAAGGTAAATACAGTGCCTTTCTTTGTAACACAGAAACAAGATCAAAAAGTCTTAAAACAGCTGTCTGTGTATGACCTCCAGTTCTAAAACAACAACAACAGGTTGGATGTTTTCATACTTTTGGAGCTTTTTACTTTCATATTCTTCTTTCCTTCCAAGGAGATGTTGATATAAAAATGCCATTTGAACTTCTGAATCTCCAGTTTATACATTATTAATTTGCTACTGATTTCAATGACAGCTGCATGAGATTGGTAATGCTTTTTCTTTTCCAAGAAGTGTTGAACACTAGTCACTTCAAATGACATCCTTGGAAATGATCAAGGTCTGGCTTCCCTGAGAAGTTAATCCTTGATTTCTTTTGTAAATCAAGGTTTTGTACTCCAGAGTACAATTAATAAGTTAGAGAGAGGACCATTTACTTGATTCACCCAAACTGTTCTGATCATAAATTTTGATTCTCAACAAATCTGATAGAGTTAAGGTATAGGCATGCCTTGCTACCTGTTGAAAAGGTTTTGATTTTGAATATTGTGATGTAGGCATAGCCTTGTGATAGTGCATGTGATAACCTTTGCTGATTTCTGATCTTATAGTTCTTATAGCTCTTATAAGAATTTACACTCTTATATTAGATCTTGCAGCTCTTATAGTTCACATAAAAGGATATTTCTGGATGTAGTCTTTGCTGCCAGCAAACGGATTTTGTTTGCTTATATATCTTAGTTATTTCACTCTTTCAATGGCAAAATAAGAGTGAGAGAATGATACTGATATTCTCAATTCATATGTACTACGAATCACTTATCCGTTATTTGACTTTGAAAGATGAAAGAGGAATTGTGCAAAATCAACTGTAAGTGGTAGATCATCCTTGTTTTCAAGGACAGTTATTTCTGTAAGATCAGTGCTGAATATCTGAGATGAGTCTTGTTGTGGTTGTTTGTTTCTCTCTAGTGTTGTAGGTACTGAGTACTTGAGTATTTTGGATTCTGTATTTTTGGGCAAGATGTACTACTATCTTTATTGCATTTTTATATACTTTATTTATTTATTTTTAGATAGATAAGATTAAGAATAGTCTTAGGCTAAAGGTTGAGTCTTTGTGTTGCATTGCTAATGGCATGATTATTGAGAATAGTTTAAAATGATTTAAAATCTAACCTTTTTTGTGTATGTACTTAGTTAATTCAAAACCACCAGTCTTGCTGGCATATGTTGTTCAATATACTTTTCCAGACTGTCTTTTTCTGTCCACAGGTGTTGGTAGGGCAGGTGTTGGTTGGCACAGCAGTGCTAATTTTTGCACCAGGTTTTGTACTTTGGAGAAATTTGCGTAACTGCTTGTTGACTGTTCATCAGGGAAAGCAGTGTGTCTGCTCAGTCTGGTTCCTAGTAAGTGTCTACTCTTTCTGGTGGTGGAGTGGAGGGTGTGCAAAGACAGTCCTAGTTCATCTAATGAAGCTGGCAAGATAAGATCCTTGATGAGAAATGGCCTCCAAGAAAATCATGTGCATGCTTTAAGAAGGACATCACTTCCATACTCCTTGAGTATGCTGTACACCTCAGTGCAACAAGATAGTAACAAAAGCAGCTCCTGACCTTGTGCAGCTTGGAGGGTGCAATTTGTAGCTCTTAATGTGAACAGAACTACTGGTACTTAGAGTTAGGATAGCCATGTGTGATGATTTCCTGAGTCAGCTGAAATTAATAGCAAAAAGAAAGAGTCTTTAACCAAATAGCCCAGAAGGTTTCATTTCTTTTTGATGACACCCAGAGAAAGGGGAAGGGAGGAGGGGAAAATAGATGGGGAAGATGATACTTTCCTTCTGTGTCCTCATTTCAGCTACAAACTGGAGCTGGAATCTTCCTCTAGTCTGCGGTGGATAATTTGGAATAGGACTAGTCTTTTAACTACTGCGAGTAGCTAGCTGTTTACTCTGTGTTTTGAAGCGCTCTTAATGGAGTGGAGCACAGTTGCAATATTTGTACTCCACAGCACTTGCTTTGCCTGCAGGTTTAGTGGTGCCTGTGAAGTTCCTTATTGCTTGTGAGTCTACCAAATTCGAGTGCTCCCTGCTCATCTTTCTCCTGTTCTGTTCTTGAATTATAACATCATGCCTTTTAAGTGACCTACTGACATGTAAAATATGTATTTTGTTACTCTTGTAAATCTAAAGTGTTCAGTGGCAAGTCTGATTTGGAAATCTTATTTTTTACAATGGAGAGTGAACGTCTCTTCTTTGTGGATAATTTTTGCATTTTATTCCTGCTGCAATTTATGAGACAGAACCCCAATTACAGCAATGCAACTGTAGCCAATAAATAGTCTTTAAAGTCTGCATGGCTTATCATTCAACATCCAATTTTATTTGCATATTTATATGCACTTGTAATGGAATGAAAAAATGGATTAGTAATAGAAAAGTATTTGATCTTATGTTATTATTATTTTTTTTTATTATTTAAGATACGGAGAGGCCTTGAAATCTTTTGAAATACATGCACAATACTTTTATCCAGCACATTTGCAGAATGTTTTTTCATCTTGCTATACAAAGCAGTGTGGTGCAAAAGGCTGAAAACAGAACAAGCAGCTCCCACATTTTCCAAACCTTCCAAAAAATAGCAAATCTAGTATCAGAGAAAGCTAGAAACATATGCATAAGAATTTTTGTCACACTGCATACTGTGCTAAGTCACACTGTTCAGGCATGTCATGTTATATCATTTCTGTTTTGAAACAGCATACCCATAAGTAACAAAAGGAAAATAATACCATGTAGTTAGAAACCCTTCTGGTCTTTGAAGAGTATTTTTTTTGTCATTTACTTGTTTTAGTTTTATTAAAATTTAATGACTCTACTAAATAAATTTTTTTGGTAGGGCTATCAGAGAAAGCCTTTCAATGTCTCTCAATCCTGTGGTAGTTTCGTTTTGAATACAGCTTGTGATAGCACTTTTGAGAGTTTGTACCAGCTGTAACATACTGACTAACTCATGTGGACTCCAGACAGACTGCACGCCTAAAGGGCACCAAAAAAAGCCAAGGCTAAAAGCACAAGCCTCTCCTCACCTCCCTAAGGTCTTACGGCCCTGGTGCTCATTTGCTTATTTTTCTTGCACAGGAGACCCTTGTGGGTCTGCACTTGTGGGTTTATATCTGTACAATGCATCCTTCACCCTCTGGAAAGCTTATGTAGTTCCTGCAAAGTGGAGCCAAATGCAAGCTGAAGCTCAAGGATACAGCTATGACCATGTCTTGATCATGCACTTCCCTAGAATGGGTTTGTATTTCTGTAATCCTGTAATTTGACCTGTCTTTTCTTTTTATCTTTTTCTACTGTTTTTGTTTCATTATTCAGGATTAAAACCCGGGGACCTGATGAACTCTAACTAAAACCAATTTACAAAGGGCTTTATTGATACCTAACCAATGTCCTCAATTCAATAGTACTTGTGTCTACAAGTGGAAATTGTATCTTACTGAAGGAAAAATGCTTAATTTTTTTCAAAAATAAGAGTGTTTTATTCAGGACATTTTGTTAGTTACCCTTAAACTTTGTAATGACAAGAGGTGAATGGGAAGGTCTAATATTTTTGAGTGAATGTTTGGTTGTATTTGTATTGCACCTTTTACAGGCAGCAGCATTTGGAGCATTATCATGTTAGATACTGCATCTATACATTGTAAGGGGTTTCTGGACATATAGAGTTTATATTCTAAAGTAACATGACAAGTTTTTTTTTTTTTTTTTTTTTTTTTTTTGGAGATTCCTGTTTGCAAGAAGAGTATCACATGATTTTCCCAGATGTCATTGTAATGATGCTGTCAGACATGGGAACTGTGCCCAGATAACTCCGATCTAAATGCCTCAGCTGCAAAGCTCATCTTCACCTCTAACAGCAAGTTTTGTCATTGTTTCTTGACTTTTTTTTTTGGGGTTATAAAGTCATTTATATTATGATTTCAGATGGGCACAGTTAAAAGGAATTTTACACTTAGCACTTACTACTACTTTGAAATCAATTTGGTGAACATTTTCCTGGTTTTAGGGGAGTTCCATCCTTGAGGAGAACTGGCACTTCATGGCAGCTTTAGACTTCCCAGACTTTTCCCAGACTTCCTTTTCCTTCTTATTGAAGGAAAAAATCATAACAGATTGACTGTAAAAAAAAAAAAAAAAAAAAGCACTCTCAACTTTATTTTATTTTATTTTTTTAACATAAAGTAATGCAGAATTGAGCTCTTGGCCTGACATATGTGCTAGAGTTTCTAGAGAGATGTGTGATTTTTTGGGGCTTATATCTGTTTTTTTCTTTCTTTTTCTTATTTCTTCTACAAGCTACATATTTAAACAACTTCAGAAATAATTTTACCTGTCTCGCTTTATTGAATTTAGCTGCAAGTCCAAGCACCCTAATAAAAGTCAGTGGGAGTTATTTACCTGTGTCAATATTTTATTTCTTGGCTGAAACTGCAGGCAGAAGAGGTAATTGTTATGATGGCTTCTGGAGCTGGTTTTGGAGTCTGTCACACAGTTGATGTAATGATGAGCTGATTGGGCTGCCTTGTCCTCATGGACATAGTTTGGCTTTGATTCTTCATTAAATCTGTAGGAAAACAAGCTGCTGTGCCAGTCCCATTCATCAAGAGACTACCACAGATGACTGTTCATCATCAAAAGAAAATGGTGTTTTCTCATGGCCATATGCTCTTTGGGATTTCCTCTTCTGCAACTCTCTTTGTTGCCCTTTGATATGGTGTATATACGGCAGTTGAACATTGGAATTTGGAAAGAGACTGAAAAACTAATGGAAATGTGACAAAAGAACTGCTTATTCTAAAAACAAAAGGAATTGCATATTGATAACCTGGAAATGAAATAATAAAAAAAATTATGATCATGTATTGTGGATGAAGTTCATATCTTTTTGACTAAACCAAATATGAAACTGGAGCTTAGAATATTCTGTTTCCAACAGAAGTAGTTTTCTCTTTTTGTTTTACTGATAACAGAGACGTATTCTACTGTCTGTATAGCACTTGAAATTATTTTAAATGCATATTAACTTTTATAATAAAATTTTATTATTAAAATGCTTAAACAAAACAAAATGCCACAGTAACAGTACAAATGCAAAAGGGAAAAATCATTTGTAATTGCAATGTAAAGGTCAAAGTAAGTGACAAGATCTTCTGTTAGGTACAAATCCTGCATTCATTCTTGTATGTCGGAGAAAGTATTGAAATTAAGCTAACAGGCAAGGAGGTTGATACGTAGTGGAATGCTTTGAGAAATAAATCAATGAGGAATAGTGAATTTTGTTTCTGACTAAAACTTACCTAGTTACATTAGGGTTTCCATGTCTTTAAGGATTATGAATATTGGAGATTCAGACTTCTAAGGCTATACATGTAATTTTCACAGTTAATTCACAGAATCATAGAATATTCATAGTTGGAAGGGACCCACAAGTATCATTGAGTCCAACTCCTGGGTCCCCAAAGGACCACCCAAAAAATCAGACTGTGTATGTGAGAGCATTGTCCAAATGCTACTTGAACTCCAGCACACTCCATGCCGTGACCACTTCCCTGGGGAGCCTGTCCAATGCCTGACCACCCTGTTGGTGAATTGGGAAACATACTTTGCAAATCTTTGCAATAAAGTCATCATTTCTCTTTCCCTCTTTTCCTTTCCCTTTCCTCCAAACACTTGGATACATGTTAAAATATGCATTCAAGGAATTTAGAATTAATTAAAACACATTGAGTTACACAGTAACATTTAGCAAAATGCTTCATGCATGTCAGTGCCCTCTAATGAAGACTGTAGTTATGTTTCATCATGTATGAACATTTTGTGAATTCTAGTGTGAGAAAGAACTGGAGGATTTGGCTCACCATATAATTCACTCATTGAAAGTAGTAACTTCTAGTGTTTAACAGTACATGGGCAGCTAGAGGTCAAAGTGAATTGCAAAGGGAATTTAGGAAGGCAAGAGGCAATTACCTGAACTGGAATTTGGCCAGGAGATAGGAACTAGCATTGCAGTGTTTATTAAACACTGTGAGTAATGAAGAGCTATCTTACTGGTGTATTTCTTCTGCCAGATAGTAATGGATGCTGTTGAGCTTGGAATGACTTGATATGATTCCCTTTTTTTCTGGCAAAAAAGTAAATGACTGGCATTGTCAATAACTATGCAGCATTCACTGGATAAAGCTTTTGTTTTGTCTAGTGTCTAGTGGATTTCTCTCTGGCAAACTCATTTTCCTCTATAAAAAACATGTTTAGGCTACTGATAAGCTTGTACAGAACAATCTACTTGATTTGCTAGGTGGATAGCCTAATTCTTTATAGCCAAGAACTTATTGGGTATTGCCATTGCTTATTTCTGAAAATTGGCAATAAGGAAATTTGCAGGTTTTTAATTTTGATTCATATCCTATTAATAGTCCTTTAATATGTTATAGTATTTTTTTTCAACATGAAATGATATGTATGTACAATATTTCATCACCATTCTGAATGCTACATTTCAGCGCATGTATTTAACTTACAGGTTGACATGATATTTTATGATCATCTGCCTCCCTTATTTTAAAATTCTTTCAAAAAATTCAAAAAACTCTTGCCCAAGGCATAATGAATGATTTTTCTGTTGGTTTTCAAGTAGAGGTTAAATAGAAATATTTCAAAAGCTTACATTTCTTGGAGGAACATTGAGTTCCTACTGACTTTATGGAATTCTTTAGGAGACTGTGAGAAATCTCAATTAGCATTGTCTATATCTTCTGCCCATAAACAGCTGGAATAACTGGTGAAGTTTGCCTGCAGGTGCAATATGTTTTCCTTGATAACCTAAAAATCAGAAGTCTTGATCTCTATCCCAGTTCTATTTCCCTCTTTATATCTTTTCTCTCTCTTGTTTTTGCTTCTTTTTTTAAAAATTTGACTGCCAGACCTTTGGTCAGGGACTGTTTTACTGTTTTTATATACTGCATAATGTAATTATAATCTTAAGAGTATGTGAGATTCTCAGCGCTATATAGAATATATTTCAAGTACTTCAAAACAATACGAAATTACCATTTTCACCAAGACTCTCATTCAGCAAAGCCCTTTAGCATGTGGTTCACTTTTAGCCTATGAATTCCACTTGATTATTATTGAGACCCTATTCAGACTTGAACTTAAACACCTGCTGATGTGCTTTCTGATTAAATATATGCTAAGGAAAAGTTACTCAGAAATGTATTTAACACAATAGTTTAATTCATCTCAACTCTATCCCTCTTCTGAGACAGAATGACACTCCTAAGTGTCTTCAAATCAGACTTGAGGAATCTAAATAAAAATGAATATAAATTTTCTTTATCCTGAAAGTTTGTAAAGTATTTCCTTTATATAAACATGTGGCTATGAGGGATGTATTTAATTGCAGTGAACTTTACTAGCCTAGAATAAGTCCTCGAAGCTATAAATTCAGACTCATCATGTTTTAGCCTGCTAGACCACCAGTTTTTGTGACCTATTTTTGAATGATAAGGTAATCTTTTAGGTTGGCATTTGAAATCAAAGTTTTGCTGATTTTTTATTTTATTTTTAAAGTGCAGGTGGATGTGTTGGTTTGTAAGAAAAATAAGGAAATAAATGTGAAACCTAGAACAAAGTAGTTGTTTTTAATCCATATGATGACTGGGATTTTGATGTATTTAAAGAAGGCATCTTCAGGCAAGAAACAAACAAACAAAAAAACAAGCAAAACCCAAGAAAAATAAAAAAAACACCACAAAATCAACAACAAAACAAATCACAACAAACTGAGAATTTCAGTGAAACAAAATGGTCAGGGCTTACTTTGATAAACTCATTTGATGCTGAAGAATGCTTCGGTTTGTGGGTGTACTCTGTTCCTGCTCAGTAAATTCTGTCTCCCGTGCCACATGGCTGTATGGGTGAGTACTACAGACAGTGCATATCACTTACTGTAAACTCTCAAATATCCCCACATTGCATGTATGTGTCCTTCACTCAAGGATTATGGAATCTGAAGGTAGATGTGCCCCCCCCAACCCCCGAGCCCTGAAGAAAGCAATTAATATTTGAGAATCAATAGCAAAGAAAGATGGGCCATCTTTCCTTAATGGTGAATAGCAGAGCTGCCAGCAGAATGTGGAGCTCTGACTTATGGCCATGTGTTTTAAGCATTTCAGGCTTGATCTAAAACCTATTAAAGTCAGTTCTGTAGTTTCATTTTTCCCATTGCTTTAATAGTTTTTGGATGGTGTATTGAAGTCAATAGAAAAGCACAAGCTGCATCTGAATCCTCTGGATTTAGCTAGTCTTGCTTTCACTTCAACACTGCTTATAGACTTCCCTGTCCAGTCAGCCAGCTATGGTTTAAGGTCTTTGCAATTTATTTTTTCCCTTGCTGCTAAAAAAAATATATTTTAAAAGATGGTTTACCTGGAATAAAGCTTCATTCTCAACAGTTTTCTTTAGTTGCAGAAAATTATCATGAGGATGTCTTAAATTTTATTGCAGCATTTCATAAATGGATGCTGCTTATTCGTGAAAATCCACTTCAGCCAGCTAAGTGAAAATAAATAGGTATGTATTATTTACAAGACAAAATGTGAGTAAGTAGGCTACGTACACAAATAGCAGATGAAAAACAAGCAGATAAAAAGCTTGTCTTCAGGCACACATGCTGTATAAAATATATGCTAAAAAACATAAATCAATTTAAACAATAATTGTCACCTACAGACTTTACTCTGAGAAACTGGTGACACTGGCATTCGCTTCCTCCAGCAGTAAGACTACATCTTGATTACAATCTTCTTTCTTTATGTAAATGGAAGAAAGAGATTAACCTGTTTAATTAGGAGTTTGCTTTCCATGCTGGCTAAGCCTTTTGCTTCATTTTTCTGGAAGCTATTTTCATCTGCCCCAGAAAATGATAATCAGCCAGCATGGTGTGAATAATTCTGGCAAGTGGGATTCATCCAGATAAACCCTTCCTTACACCCATGTACTGAACACATCAAATAATGTGCAATTTTCTTGTCTGTTGTAGGGTTAATTCCGATCAAAGTGACATAATTTCTTGATATAGAGTAAATGAATTGCAAAAATCTCCCCACTTGTATCTAGCTCTCTAGAGATAGTCTGTTTCTTGGATGTAGAGTGCATTATGTCAGTGTCAGCTGTCTCAAGTTAATTAGGATGGATAAAATAGGGTGTGGGAAGCTATGAACACTTCTTAGAAGAAAGAGTAAAGGAGCAAGTGGAGAGAGCTTCTCTCTACCAGGGAAACCAAGATAGAAGAAAGGGTTACTGCTCTGCACGTGGGGCAAGTGTCTTCCCTAAAAAAGGGACAGTACCACAGCACATGATCAAGAAGAGCAGAGCAGGACTAGGGATGTTTGCCAGGGTCAACCAAGAGTTCAGATCCTCAGTCCATAATGATGAGGCAGAACCACATCAGCCCAAGAAGGCAAGTCAGTGAGTCAGAACAGCAGGGTCCAAGGCTGAGCCCATGCCTTGCTTAGGCAAATGCCTGAGTGGCTCCTGAACCAAGATAGGAGGGAGACCCAGCAAGGTTTCCTAAAAGTCTTTTCATAGCAGTCTGGTCCCAAGCTATACAATGTGTCATAGCAGAGCTGCCTTGAGGGCAGACAGCCACACCCTGGGGATATACAGAGTAAGAAGGCAAAGAAGTTTGCAAAGCCTAGTCCTTGGCAATGAGTCTTCAAGTATTCACATTTTCTGAAACTCTTCTGACCATACCAGAACTTCCTCAATTGGTAGAAAGAACCTTGCGGACACAGGTCACAAGACAAGAACTGTGATGCTCGTGACTTCTGGATGCTCCAGATATGACTTAAAGATGACAGATCGTACATTATTAGCTGTTCTGGGCTTTCTATGAGGAATTAGAGAACTTACAATTAAGAAGATGGGACATAAATATTAAAAATGCTGAATGAAATATAAGCCTAATTCTTATTTTACTAAGAACAATTTTACCCATTATCTGACAGTGGGAAAGATTTGGTTATATGCGTATAAGCCTGACCCAAAGCTATGATCTGCCACTGATTTTATATCAGGCCAGAGTGGCCAAAGAGAAAAGAGAGATCTGGCTATGCTTGTGAAGAAAACACTTACTCTGCACATATCTGAATAAACTCATGGTTTCTGTTGATAAATATATTGTAGTTGCTGTGAAGAACCTTTATAATGTCATAAATACAAATGAGTTCTGGGATGAAGAGATGCTATCTTGGAAAATGAATTGGGAACGCTTATTCATACACATGGGAAAACTATATAATTATGTTTTAGTTAATTCATAATAAGAAGTTCTTATGGTCTCCTTCCATGTCTAAGCCACTGAAGAAGCTAGGGACTGAGGAAACACTGCTTGACAAGAATGGGAACTCTAACTCAGTACTCTGATTACATTGTGAGACAGTAAAATGATAGTTCATTAACAAAAACAATAACAAGAAAAAAACAAAACAAAACAAAAATAACCAACCGAAAAAACAGCCATATAGTAATCTTAAAGTTTATAAAAGAATCTTCCTGATTTTTATATAAGCTATTGTTAGAAAGTCTGTTTATCTTAGTAAGTGATAATTTGTGAATTAACTTCTCATTTCTGATAGAAAATTTCAAAATAAGCACCTCAAACTCTTTGGTTGTAGAAGTAGTGAATATTTCAAATGGAGATGGTTTGTTTTTACTCAGTAGTTCAAAATATAAACTCTGCAAAAAGCTACAACAATGCAATTTAAGCATTTTTATCTTAGTATGTTAGACCTATTTGTTGCACTGCATTATATTCTGCATTGACTTGCCTTCTCTTTTGACATTGAAATTACTGTTGAAGTGTCAGAGATTCCCTTGAGACTGAAATTTGGCTTTCTATGTAGCTTTAAATGGATCTGCATCTCTTCCCATACTGGTTTGATTTCTTAATTTTTAATGCAATTACTCTTGATTTATACCACTAAATGAGAAGGTGTTTTTTTAAACCAACAAACATGAGCCACCTGGGTTTTCTTAATTGCCTGAATGAGTTGTTCACATATGCCTACTTTGTATGTGATGGAATTATTCTGTTTAATACCCACGTTTCTATTCAAGAGGAGAAGTAGTGCATATTTGCAGGGCTAATGCCAGCTAAAGTGATTTATCAGTGTACTGCTGTGCAGTGTTGCATGGATTTTCTCTCTGCTAATAAGCCATGTCTTTTACTGGCATCTTTAAAAGCTGGTATATTTGTGCCTTCCTTTCATCTGTTTATCAAGTGGCATGAGTGGGTGCCCCTGCACTCTCGGTGAAGACATATTATGGGTAATTCTGTTTCACTTGAGTGCTTAAACTGCACTTTAGAATTTAGTATTGGAGCAGATGCAAGAGATTCTGCCACAGAGAAGGCAGAGTGGCTAGAAGAAACCTCTCAACAGTTTTCCATTTCAATGTCCAGTAATCCAGCAAGTCTGGGAAATGAGAGATTACAAATGAGACATTTAGAGAGAATTTTTTTTTGCTTTGTATTTATTTCAATGACCATTTTACAGTGACTATTGCTCTGTTGGGAAGATGAGGGTAAGTAAACTGGAGCATTTTAAGCACATTCTATATGTTTATAACTATTTTGTCCTTACTAACAAAAGAGGATCTAATTAAAATACTATTTTAGGCTTATTTCACTGACCTGCACTAGCTTTAGTCTTGTATATACATCTTGAATGAAAGTAAAATTAGACATGATCTATATCCCACTGATTTTACATT
The DNA here is from genome assembly GCA_011074415.1 of Stictonetta naevosa. NCBI lineage: Eukaryota > Metazoa > Chordata > Aves > Anseriformes > Anatidae > Stictonetta > Stictonetta naevosa. The sequence continues at coordinate 13,619,880 of CM021699.1, forward strand.
TGGCGTAATAATTAATTCATTAGCAAGACAGGAGTAGAAAGAGCTTACTTCTTGCTATTCCTTGTTGTCTTTGTCCTGTTTATTGCCATTATGAAGTTTTTGATGGCTTCTATATAATATCTCCAAAAATATTTAAATACACCATTGAAGAAAGGCATATTTTGCACACAAACATCACACCGTTCACTTTCTGTATGGTTAAATTCAAGGTTTAATAGCCACAAGAATCACAGATTTATATTGATGCAGTTGACTGACAGTGATTGAGCCAACAGGGCAGGTCTGGCTTCTGTTGAGGACAGCTCATTGAGCTAGATGGAGGGCTGGCCTTTGTTAAAGTGTTAAGTTGGAAGGCTAGAAATACTGGAAGTAAGATATCAAAATCTCTGTAAAGTCATAAAAACTGAATCTACCTTCTAATATAGACATAGTTACTGCTGAAGGCCAGGCTTTCCCCCAAGTCTCTTATTTCCTTAGTTGACTGTTACTTTTGTTTTTTCCTTTAATTGACCGTGACTCCAAAATACCACTTCTTCTTTCACATAGTTATATTGCTATGTTTGAAAAATAAGGGGCTTTTTTTTTTTTTTTTTTTTGGTCATACCTTATGCTTCCTGCTCTTCCTTTTGTATACAATTAGTCTGCTGGGACTTTCTAAAACTTGGACTGGACATATCAGTGAATAGCAATTTCTAGAGAAATGAAAGGTTAATAAGTCTTTGTTATAGCTGTCAAGAAAAGTAACACTAATTTAATAACGTGTGACGGTTCACTGATAAAAATCACTGATCCAATCCATAAAGCCTAAAACCTATTCAGATGCCTATTCAGGACAAATTAACTTTGATTCCATACTACAGAAACAGACAGGTAGGTTAGTAAGATACTGCTTTAGTAGCTTAAAGGATATCTTAGTTCAGTTTGTCTTGTTTCATTTTATGAATTATTATTATTATTATTTAGAAAGAAATATATATTTTAAAAGTATTACTTATTAAATTTGATTTAGCTATTAAATTCCTTGGAAATCAAGGGAGAATATTTCCATTAAATCTAATGAAATGAGAAGGGCAATGTTAAACGTGTGGAGAATAAACAGACATAGCAAAATATTTGTATATTTATATTTGTATATTTGTACCTTTTTTAAAAATTTTCCTTTTATTCCACCAGCCCCCCCCCTTTTTTTTTTTAATACAACTGTAATAGCACAGAATCATAGTAGAACGGTTTGGGTTGGAAAACACCTTTAAAGATCATCTAGTTTCACACCCCCTGCTATGGGCAGGCTTATCTTACATTAGACTAGGTTGCTCAAAGCCCCATCCAACCTGACCTTGAACACTTGCATGGCTAGAACATCCATAACTTCTCTGGACAACCTGTTCCACCATGCTCTGAGTGAAGAATTTATTCCTAATGTCAAATCAAAATCTACCATCTTTCAGTTTAAAGTCATTGCCCCTTGTTCTGTCATTACACTCTCTGATAAAGAATCATTCCTCATCTTTCATGTAGGCATGCTTTTAAAGTACTGGAAGCCCACTGTAATGTCTCCTCTCTTGGCTGAACAACCCCGCTCTCTCAGCCTGTCTTCAAAGGAGAGGTGTTCCAGCCCTCTGATCATTCCACAAAAGTGGAATAGAGGGGGAGAATCACTTCCCTTGACCTGCTGGTCATGCTCTGTGGATGCAGCCCAGGATACAGCTGGCCTTCTGGGCTGCAAGTGCACAGTTCTGCCTCATATCCAATTTTTTGTCCACCAGTACTCTCAATTCCTTCTCTGCTGGGCTGCTTTCAATCTTGCCTTCTCCAGTCTGCAAAGATGTTTGGGAATTCCCTGTCCCATGTACTGCATCTTGCACTTGGACTAGTTAAACTTTGTGAGATTCATGTGGGCCCACCTCTCAGGCTTGTCTAGGTCCTCTGAATGGCATCCCTTCTGGTGTCATTCACAGACTTGTTGAAGGTGCACTCAATCCCACTTCTATGTCATTAATCAAGATGTTATACATCACTGGTCCCCCGATGGACCTCTGAGGGGTACCACTCGTCACTGGCCTCCACCCGGCCATAGAACTGTAGTTCCTAGAGTCTTTTTTTTTTTTTTTTTTTTTTCCTTCCCCCTTTTAAAAAATGGATATTGTGTTTCCCTTTTCCCACTCTCCAGAGACTTCACCTGACTGCCCTGTTTTTTCAAATGTGATGGAGACAGGCTTGACAAGTACATCAGCCGGTTCCCTCAGGACACTGGAACATATCTCATCAGGCCCCATAGATTTATGGATGTTCAGGTTCCTCAAGGGGTCTTGAACCTGATCTTCACTCAGTGGCAGGGACTTCACTCCCCTAGTCCCTGCCTTGAGGTTGTGGGACATGATAGACATGCCAGTGAAGACTGAGGTAATTTTTTTTTTTGAGAACCTCAGTCTTTTGCATGTCTATAGTCACCAGTTCTCCCACCTTGTTTATCAGAGGAAGGTACACTCTCTTTAGTCTTCCTTTTTTTTGGCTAATTTACCTGCAGAATCCCTTCTTAGAACTCTTGTGCTCTGTGAGAAGGGTCTTTAAATAGCTGCCAACTCTAATCAGTTCCCTTATCCCTGAGGACAATTTCCCAGGGGATTTCATCCACTAATTCTTCAAAACAACTGGAATTATGTTCTCCTAAAGTTAATGGTCCTGACTTATTCTTTGCTGGGCCTATATTCCTCAAAATCATGAACTTACCAGGGCATAACTCATCACCTGTCTGTATTACCTCCTCCTGCAGGACTCTGATGACTTTGCAGCACACTCAGTTTGTGATTCCTTGGTGGTTTGAACAGCAATATCCCACAAAGCTGATAAAAAATATATTTTGTAAGCAGGGAAACTGAGGAGGAGTTGATTAACATGACATACTATGTCATGTCATTTTCTATGTCCTAGAAAATATCAGGATGTGAAACAAATGTTTCATAATGTCTTAATTAATGAGGAGTGTTGTTATCTTCATTAAGCTAAGAAGAAATGATCAGTTAAGGTGGGTTAAGGCACACTTTATATCCTTATAAAGTTATAAGTTTATAACCGTACACTTATAAGTCTAAGTAGTTAGTCTAAATGCATGGTCTGAGGGAGTCTTCTCTCAGTAGTATGTTGATGCACTGCCAATGAAGAGAGAAAATGTGTAATTTGATAAAAAATATTTCATGAATCAAGGGAGAAGCATGCAGCATGTTTTTATTAGTTTGTGTATATGTGACAAATAGCACAATTTTGGAAAGCCACTTAGCATGTCTTGTAAAATATTTTTTTATTATCCATACTTACAGTTTGAGACCATCCTGAATTTTTTGCAAATTTGTTACTGTAAAATATTTAATTGTGTGAGTTACTAGTTTACATATATTTTCTTACCACTGCTGGCATTTTTGGAACAATTTCTTAATATCATTATGTGATTTCTCTAACTTGTTGTTCATGCCTGCAAATTAGCTATGGAAAGGTCAGAAGGATTTGTTCCTGAATAGTTCCAGTTTATTTCAGTTTCTAAAGAAATTGAATCAAAAGAGGTGTGGTGTTTTTGAAGGTGAAATCAAGAGATATTTTACATATTACCTCTCAAATCTGTTGTGAATCCTTAAACAGGGGATTATAGCTCCAGGTTTGTAGGCAGACATCAGGCCTATGTATTTCTAAGTAATTCTTCTTGTAACAGCCTTATTTTGAAATTATTTTACTGTATATTTCATTGTTTGCTTGGACCACTTGGCACATAAATTGTCATTGGAGGTGAGGACAGTTGCAGTTATTTGTGTTGGCTTGTCTGTTTCTCATGGTACTCCGCTGTGTGGGTACCTGCTGGGGTGTCCCAGTGCTCCCAGTAATCTCGGACAGCCATTTGGGACACATGAAAATATCTTCATGGCAACTTCTGCCTAAGCAGATTTAGATGTTTTGACTGCAGAAGGAAGCTTTGCTTCTTCCAGATTTCTGCCTAAGGTAAGCAAGCCATTAACTTAAGGAAGGTTTTACAAAGTCAGCTTTGTCCCTCGAATCCCGCCCTGTGTGCTTCTTTTCAGGGAAGGATTTCAGCATAGTGAAATTCACCTTTTTTTTTTTTTTTTTTTTTTTTTTAAAGCATCCCTGTCAGATCCTAAGGGTGCAATGAGGTCAGCGGGAATTTAAGCTGCAAAATAAATTACTTATCAATTACCTCTTCAGTTTAAAACAGCTGGATATTTTAAGGAATGTGCACATAACTGCACCCTGGCAGTTAGTCAGTTTGACAGCAATACAATAATGACAGGTTTCAGCCCTAAAACCATACCACGAGCAACTAGTGATATTTGGATCCTTTTTTCATTGGGAACTTTATTGTTCTGCAGCTGCAGAAAGGATATAATAGAATTGTTCCATGAAAGTTATAAAGCTTAACCCAAGTTTATTTTCCCATTTCATTTGTGTTAGAAATATAGAAGCTGACCTTGGCTACCATGTCTCTTGAGACTACTTCAGTTGTGCTTGTCTTAAAGGCAGGAGATAAAGATAGTCTTCTAGGGTCATTGAGGAGTATTTAAATCTGTGCAAAACACTTCTGTTTGAAATTGGAAGAAGAAAGGTAATAAATGAACTTAAAAATTGGTGGATTTTGGCAGAACAGGCATGTGAATAAGCCTGGTGAAAAGGTTATCAAACTATTTTATTTTATGCTGAAGAACAGTCTAGATAAGTAGCTTGTGTATTTGTGTTTGTACTACATACATTTAGATTCCTATTATTTTAATCTGATAGAATATCCTAATTTGCCAACGCCTAGCCATCTAATACATTTGAAGAAACAATCCTAATTTGAGAGAAATGTAGGTTTAGAATGCAAGGAGTTTCTTTTGGACTTGATTTATCTGTTTTCATCAGGGTGAGCGGGAAAGAAAGGATGGAGATGAGTCACTGTGGTGGTTTAACACTGATAGATAGCTAAGTACTATGGTCACTCTGCCTCTGCTCCAGCATGGGGTCCTTCCCATAGGATGCCATCTTTCCCAAACTGATCGTGCATGGGCTTGCAACTGGCAGCAGCTCTTCAAGAACTGCTCCCACATGGCTCCGTACCACGGGTCCATCCCTCTCCCAGGAGCAAACTGCTCCAGCATGGGTCCCCAACGGGTGGCAGCTCACCCCAGACCCCCTGCTCCTGCGTGGGCTCCTCTCCACGGGTTGCAGTTCCAGCCCAGGGCCTGCTCTTGTGTGGGCTCTCCACGGGCTGCAGCCTCTTCTAGGCCACCTCCTCCTCCACCGGGGACTCCTCCACAGGCTGCAGCATGGAGATTTGCTCCATGTGGGACCCATGGGCTGCAGGGGGACAGCCTGCTCCACCAGGGGCCTCTACACAGGCCACAGGAGAACTGCTGCTGCATGCCTGGAGCACCTCCTGCCCTCCTGCTGCACTGACCTTGGGATCTGCAGGGCTGGTTCTCATTACGTTTTCTCATTCCTGTCTCTCAGCTGTTGTGCACTGTATTTTCTCTGTTGGTTCAACAACCAGCAGAAGATGAGCCTCACAAGACACACTGCAAGTGCAGCAGTGACCTGAACTGAGCTGGATTTGGCATCCAGTGACTCCATGTAACACATCACCTCTCCTGTCCTGAGCAACAACCCATATCACATAGAATCTAAGTCATGGACTAAAAGAACTCAGGGGACATTGTATTGATGTTTAGACAGGGGTGGTCTATAGACTAAGGGAATGATATCTGTGTATTAATTGAAGGGTGGTGATGTATTGGAAAGTTTGGGACCTGAGCATGACATAAGTGGTATGGCGTTAGGGGTAGATATTGTGATGTTTTTGGCTGAGATATTTAATTTTCCTCAGAGAGGCTTGTATAATGCTGTGTTTGGGATTTTTGATGAAAATAGTGGTGATAGCACACCAGTGTTTTTGTTTTGCAGAGCAGTGCTTACACAGAGCCGAGGTCTGTTCAGCTTCTTGTGCTGCCCTTACAGCAAGGATGCTGGGGGTGCCAAGAAGCTGGGAGGGGTGGTTTGCAGGGAGAGGAGAAGTTCCCTCACTCCAGAGTCTGTCCTAAAGTGGTGCTGGCTAGAATGGCCCCATATATCTTCTACAAACATAGATACTTGGATTGCAAAACGTGTGAGCCAAACAACATCGTTTTATTCATGTCTTTCCGAAGACAGTGAAAAAAAAGGTCTTTTTTTCTGGATTTATTTTCATGATGCTGACGACTGTTTTAACTGAGTGACAAGGAGAAAGTTAAATTGTCTCTACAGATAATAACAGTCATGTTGACAACAGAATTATTCAGAATGCACGTAAAAAAACTTATGAGAAAGATAAACTCAATACGATAGATAGAAAGCTCAAAAACATCCTTGAGATTTTCAGCATTTCTGTTAGTATTGATGTTTGATGGAGAACTGCTTAGTTATTGATAACTGCCATCTCCATCTCCCCCCCCCCCCCTTTTTTTCAGATTGCGTAAAACAATTTTTCTCTACATTGAATCCCTCATGCTAGTGAAGGTTTCCTTCCCCACCTGCACCACCCACATTTTTGTTATTTTTTTCCTCACATGTTACACTATTCCATTCTGTACCTCCTGACCTACAAATTATGTCCTGTTGCTGTTAATATGCCCTTGCCCTTGGCGGAGTATGTCACTTGCATAGCGCCAAGGTATTTATTTATAGCCTTACTACTCTCTACTACTTCTGGGTAGGTCTTTTATTTTTATTTTTATTTTTTATTTTTTTAGCTGATCTGTTTTGGGACTTGTTTTAGCACCTAAATTTTCCATATGTCTTTGGTACATTAGTGTGGACTGCTCAGTTACTCTGAAAATAATGGAATGAAACTATCTGGAGAGTTACCCTGAAATTTTTCAGTCTCCATATAGAAGAGAGCAGAATTTAAATATCTCCGTGGAACACAAGAAGGTTGCACAGTCAAAACCATGAAACATATATATATATATAAGCTACATATATGTTTGTTTGTTTGTTTGTTTGCCAAGTCTAGGAAAGACATTTGGGCAATTGCAATTAAAATGGAGGATTTAGAATGTGAAACTCTTGGGGACTTGAAAGTGAAGAAAAGCATGAATTTCCAAATTCCATGCAAAATTGTCAACTGATTTTTTTTTAAATGGTTTACTCTGTAATCCTATGTGTCTATAGTTTATATGTCAGAAATATACATGCTGACTTTTTATACCTGTAGAAACAAAATTTAGAAGCAACACTAAATGCTTTCTATGTAATTTGGAAAATAATTATTTCCTAAGTGAACCTACATCAGTTTTTATACAGTCAACTCTACTAAAATAAGGATAATGCATTTCAATTTAGAAGTGATTTCTGATAGCTATGTCACCATAAGTAATGCTTTAACTTGAGAATAGGCTAAGATAGCATATGAAGAAACCTGGCTTGATTTTGTAGGTCTGTTCTTATTTGCAGCCATGTCAATTTTCAATAATCTGCAAATCAAAGGCTAAATTGACATTTTTTTAGCTTCAAATCTTTGGCAACTCTTTGGCAACCTCTGTTCTGATTCTCTTCTACATATTTGGAAAGATAGTATTTCTGGTACTACATTCACAGTCATTTCCTTGTTATTTTTCATCTGTAGTTTGCTGTGTGAGTTTTTCTATTTATTTATTTATTTATTTATTTATTTCATAATCTCTTTCCACTTAATTTTAAATTCTTTAATATATACCCATGGGTATAGGCTATTAAATTTTCTTGGTACAGAGAAAATACCCTATTCTTGGCAATCAGGGCAAGGCTTGGCTTGCAAAGCAGTGCTGAGTTACTACCATGCTTATTGCAGTTTGTTTTGTCCCACTTGAGAAAATGTTGGGAGGTAATTTAAAAGTCTATTTAAGGAAGCCTCAAACCTTGAGCCCCTGTTTTTATTCCTGTGCTTTGATAAAGGGAATCAGCCACAATCACCATGCCAATTTAAGACTAGCCTTTCATGATGGGGCAAATAGAAGAGACTTGAAAAAAAAAAAACATACATAAAATGTTTGATTTGCTAAGTTGCTGAGGTTGAAACATCATAGAGGAAATATATATACATACACACATATATATATTTCTGTCAAGGACTATTTCTTCTGTCCTGTTGTCATCCAGCACTGGTTGGAAACTACTGACAATCACAACCTCTGGTACAACCTTGAAGGAAAGAACCTACATTAACACCAGACTATCAAATTATGACCTTCCTGATAATATGGTCATATTTCCAAGTGTCTGGTATGTGTTTTGAGTGTCAGAATAAGTACAGACTAGTTTCAAAAAACAAACCAAAGCAACAACAACAACAAAAAAACACAACAAGCTAAAAGTCAAACCTCTGGTAAAGTAATCTAGAGGAAAATGTCCTTACAATTTGTTTTATCATTCATATTATGCTCATAGTTAGAACTTACTAGAATGGGGATTTTCTGACAGTAAGCTAAATAACTAACTAAATAAATACACATATTGGGCAATTTTCTTCATTAAGAGTGAAGAAAAAAAAAATCCAAATGTGTGTGAATGGCAGGGGGAACATGAAGATGAAAACATTCAGTAGGCTGCTGAGGAGAGAGAGCAGGGCTTACTAGGCAAGCAAAATTAGAACCAGTAAACAACAACAACAAAAAAAAACACAACAGTGTTATTTGACTTCTGAGAAATTTGGAATGAAATCAAAGACAGCACTGAAAAGCCCAGGGCTATCTTATTGCCTCTTGAGTCAAGCTCTTCAATGGTATTGCTATGTTTCCTTGGAAAATGCAGTTACCCTGGAAGAGTGTTTTGTAAGATGAGCGTTGTTTTATCAGTTACCATTTCTGTTTTTTCTCTCCCTAAAAGACCCATAACTATTGAAAGCATGGAAATGAATATTGCTCAAAAAACATTTACCTGTTCAGTATTTTGTCCTGTCATTGAAAACCTTATTTAATGAACCCTACATATACTGACCCTGTATTGGATGCAGAATGAATAACTAGCGAGTTTTTTCTCTTTCTTACAAAAACTTCTTTTATATTAAAGGAAAACATCAGGAGGCAGAAGAACTGCTAGAACTCTATGAGGTTATGGAGACTTTTTCTGCACCAAGCCACATTCTCCTGTAATGGAGAAATGCAAAGGCTGTTCTCTCTAACAGACTGACATTATGAAGAAATAATGGGAAACATCAACATTTTCAGGTTCTTTGACTATAGAATGCTTAGTTTCCCTTTCATCAGTGTCTTTGAACTTTTTTTTGTCTCCTGAATTTCACAGTATTTTATAATTTATGGGTAAAATATGTGAACAAGAAAAACAAGGCCCACAAAGGGTCTTCTAAAATGCATTTATTTAAGATTGTTATTTTAAATACCACAGGGCTTGAATCGATTGAAAATAGTCTTGACTTCCTCAATGCACAAGCCAATGGAAATCTATAATAACCCCTGGGAGAGAAAATCAAAGCTTGTGGGTTTAGTGACCTTGAGATTTGCCAGCTCCAAATCTGAGTATAACTGGTATCAAAGCAGTTTTGTAGCAAACAAAGGATGTTTTATGAAATAATTTCCATTGGCCAATTTCTGCAGTAACTGTACTGGCTAATCATCACTATAGTGCAAAAAGGAAGGGAATGCTTTCCTGCCTGTAAGTCAATGTGAAACTGTAAATAGCATCTGTAGGAGTATAATGATTCATGAATAATGGATAATTTTGTGGTGTTTTGGACAATACAGAAAAAACACACACCAAAAAATAACCCGATAGGAGTATTTGGTGGGTACTTGTCCTGGTTTTGGTGAAGACAGTTAATTTTCTTCCTAGTAGCTGGTATGGTGCTGGATTTTGGATTTGAGATGAGAATAATGCTGATAAAACCCTGATTATTTATTTATTTATTTTTTTATCGCAGGACACTACTAGACAGGACACTACTCTTAATTTCAGCAGGAGTAGGAACAACAGAGATTAAGAAAATTCAGTTTCCTATCCAGCGAAAGGACAATGTACACAATTAGAGGGACTTCCTTGAAACAGTTTTAAACCAAATTCTTCTATCGATTCATTTTTTAACTTCAGTTGAAGAATCAAATTGATTGAAATTAGAAGATTAGAATAAACATGATTACATTAGAATGGGAAATTTAGAACTGATAAAAGAAAATGCTTTTCCATGCAGCTTTTGATTAAACTGTAGAACTTTCAGACACAGGAAGATATTGAGGTCAAGAACATAACACTTATGAGATGATGAAGTAGGTATTTGTATTGGACATCTATAACTGCTCTAATTATTGACAAGTACTTCTGGATGGATTTCAAACATTGAGCTTCAAGGTTTAAACAAATATTTATTGGAGATGAGGTCTGGGAGCACATTATTCCACATCTTCTCCTTGTTCTGGAAGAAGAGAATCGTTGAATTAACGTGGTGCTATTGCAGTGAAGAAGGCCAATGCACACCAGGTAGCATGTAGTCAGCAGGCTGAAGGAAGACATGACTCCCTCCATGCTGTGATGACATGTCCAGTTCTGGGCTCTACAGAATGAAACTCGTTGACATAGTACCACAAGTCCAATGAAGATCACCAAGATGATCTGAAACAAGCTGTGCAAAGAGAGGTTCATAGATCTGCTTTGTTCAGCTTGGTGATGGCAAATGGGATATTTTACTGTTTACCTAAAATTTGAAGGAATAGAGAAGGTGGTGCTGGACACTTCCCAGACATATGCCATGATAAAACTGGAGCCAGTAGACACAAGCTGGAACATGGGAAATTCTGATGAGTTACATTTTATTGGTTATTTATCTATTATTTTTAACCCTGAGTATGGTCTAATGTCACCTGAGATGCAAGGGTGGATTAGCTTGCTCGGCAAGATTTCATTCTTAGAAGTACCAAGAATATGATGGGACATACCTGTGAGCAACTCGGTGTAAGCTGAAACTGTGAGTAGAAGGTTGGACCAGGTGGCCTCTGCAGACCACTTTTAACCTAAATTGTTCTATGACATCTGGCCAGAGCTTGCTGACTGGTCTGCTAGAACAGATCCATGATGCAGATCTAAACATTTTTAAAATGGTGCTGACAAAAATCATCATAACTTCTATTGTTATTCTTTCTGATGCTTGGTACTTTTTAAGGCTGCTTGGAGCTCTTTATGATTCTGCTGTAATTTTCTCCAAAATGCTTTGTGTAGACTTCAGTATCCATTAGACTGCAAAAGTGGGAGAAGCCTATCAAGAACTGACAACAGTTGAATAGTAAACTTGTGGAAGTTGCCTAAAACTAGTAAGTGGATATTTACTGAATGAGAATTAAAATGTGTACGAACATCATAAAGTTTTCTGGAATTTTGATTGCTTATAATGCAAAGTAAAATATTTGTCTATCTTTCAAAAACTGTTTTCCATACAAAAAAAAAAAAAAAAGGTTCATTTTAAAATATGCAGTGATTCTTTAAGTTGTATATAAAGTGAAAAGGTTCTTTTATTATACAGAGAACCTAGCAGATGTATTGCATTCTGGGTTTTATTTGATTGGTTGTTTTTTCCCCAATTGCACTGTGATTTTAAAGCAGCCTTTCCAGCTTTTCTGTTTGCTTCTCCTGGAGGATAAGATCAACTTTCCAATTTTGAGTTCCACAGTGCCTAAAGTCTTCTTGAGCTTAAAGAAAAAAATATTGTCTACTGCATTAATGTCAGGACATTCTTCTATAAAATTCTCTCAAAAGGGAGTCTTTGCTTGAAAATTCTGTTTGCTGTACCAGTGATTAATCCTGGGCCATACAGTAGAGACTCTTTGATTGCCTTGTCTCAGAACCCAAGATCAGGCTGATGTCTTGGCTGGAACTCTGCCTCTAAAGATTGCCTCTAAAGATTTGGCTTTTATGTCAAAATTTGCTGCAATCTTTTTTTCATGTTTTTTGTACCCTGTGATTAAAACCTAAAGAAACCCACACCTCTCATGTTTTACTTTTACCTGTAGTACTTTCGCAATGGTTATAATCCATAGGTAAATGAGAATCATTAAAGAAGGACTTTGAAAAATATTTTATTGTCAGAAATTGAACTGTTTTTTACTCTTAACTCTTATCTATTGCTTACAGATAATTGGGCAAAATATAAAATGTTTGCAATGGTCCTACAAATATTCAGGGGATTTTACATCTGGCAGGCATTTTAGGAGCTCTGATTTTCAAATGGTTGTTTGCTTTATTCTTGTTGTTGTGTGTTCATTGACCACTCAGGACAAAGGAGTGAGTCCTGGCTGCTGCATTATTTGCAATATGAATGCCTCTACAACTCCTAAGACGCTTGTACGTGACTCATATGATTCTTTTTTAGGACAAAGTTTCCTAAAGTGCTTCAAGGACTATCTAGAGAGTTTAGATGATGTCAGTGTTGCTCTTGTGCATTATATTGTAGTTTTTCAAATAATATCTTAAAAAAAAATCCTTCTTTATTAGAACTCATGTTCATGCACTACCCAGTTGCACGATATCTATATTAAGCACTGCTGAAACACATCTTCTATATTCTAAAATTGTGTGCATATTATATTGTATTATATTCAGCTTTATAACGCCTTCACCTAATTTTTAAATGTAATCTTTCAATAATTCTGTCACTCAGTTGTCTAACAAGTTGTTCACAGCATAATGAAGTTTATTCTTAGACAGTGAAAGACAGAACAGCCACCTCCACTGGGAGTATGCCTGCTTTTTTTTTTTTTTGACATTAATTTTTGTTAGGAAAGAATGTACCTGAAGGTTGATGCCTTGGGAAGCTTATTCTGAAAGTGGTATTTTGGAAAAACAGCAGAGGGGTAAATGAGAGAGAGTTATGGTTAATGGAGTACTGTGCTAAGGGGGATGAGAAACATCCTGGCACTGCTGAGCCAGCTAGCAGGAAGGAAAGAGTTGCTTTAGCAGCACTGGAAAGATGAAGCTAGAGCATTAATGAACTTATGGCTTTGACGCAGAAGAAAAAGAGAAAATAGATGATCCCTGCCTTGGAGATGAGAAGAGTAACAGGGATGAGAGACTGAAGGAAGATGAGTTAAACTGAGCATGACTTTAAGAATCATTCCCAGGGACAGAGGAGCTGAACCCATGTAAGAAGATGAGGTTGTATATCTTACATACTTACAGTCTTACAGTACAGTAAAAATGCCTTAAACAAAGCTTTAAGCCCTGCTTCACATCAAGGCAAAGAAAGGATGAATAACCATTAAATATTAGGAAAGAAATAAAGAAATGCCACATCGATAGCAAAGGAAATCATTGTTGAAACGAGGACAGTTTTGACAGTCAGTCAAAAACTCATATAGAAATGGACTAAAATTAAGTAGTATAAGAAAAGAAATTTGATTCTTTCTTATACTGCGGACACGTTGCCCTTGGACTCATTTTCTAATTAATATCACAGTGGGAAATGTATGGGAGAGGACATGCAAAAAAGTCTAGCCTATTGACTCTTACACATAAAACAACTTTTAGACTCTGTAGCCCTTAAGGTAATGTGAATTCAAATGGTTGAATTGGAGCAACTCTGCAGTAGCACCAAATTGAAAGTTATCAGTCAGCAAAATCTGAAGACTTTTCTATGGAATTCATTCTATTTTGACCTAAACTGACTGGAAAAGTGAGTACAGAAATATGAAATACTTGAAGCAGTGTGCAACTTGTGAACACTGATTATTTTCCCCAAAGCCTGTTTGCATTTCTAGCACATTTCTGTCTGCTTGTTCTACTTCCATTTGATAGGAATACCAAATGAGGCATTACTGTAGTTGCAACTGTATGAAATGCACTGTGTTCATTTGTCATGCTGCATTAAACTGTAAAGGCATTAATGACCAATACAGGGAATGGTGTCATTAAACAGAGGCTTAAATAGACAGAGCTCAGATCATTAATGAAGCCAGTAGATAGGAGATATAAACTGGGAGGACAAATTACCACCGTGCCCAATTTATTACTGTATAAAAGTCCATGAGATGTGGCAATAGTGTTGAAAATCAGTAGGGATGTATTTCCTGTCTTGTTTGAAATTAAGTGGTATTTGTTAAACAGAATAACTCCACTACAGGTTTTAGGCATTGCCTTCCATTATCAATTACATGGGAAGTGTTCCATATAAAGCCTTACCCCCTAAAATGTAGTTTTTCAGGTTGTATGATCTCATGATACCTGTTTATGTAGCTATGCTGATGCTACAGTATAGATATACTGTCTCAATGGTTAACTGGATAGCTCTATACTTTACAACCAGTTTATAGTCTCTTTTACAATGTATCTGTTTATACTCTGTATAATCTGTTACTTAGCTTATCACAAATGCACAGTCCTTAAGTAAAACGAGCTGTATGGTTTTATGTGAAGAGATGGATTATGTTTTTCAAAAGCACTTCAGTTCTGTTTCCAAAGAAGGTGCTGGCAACACTAGGTATTGCACAACTGCACCTCACGTGGCATCTTTGTGCCAAACAGATATTACAGAGTGAAAGGTGGTGACCCAAGGTACATTTTAAGACTCTATTTCTATCTCAGAATATGTTTCACTTTGCTTATGTTGCCTGGGTCAAAGGTCTTGGCAAGTAAATACATCTCAGCCTCAGACAAGAATGAGACACAGCAACTGGGCTCAGGAGATGTGGAATAGTGAAGAACCAGTTCACTGATGTAAATAATAAGGAAATAAGGATCTTTAGTCAAAGGTAAGGGCTAGCTCTATCAGCAGAAGGGGGCTGTGAGGCATTAGTAAATGCTGCTCCAGGGGATCAAGCTTTTTAGAAATGTTTAGCTGGTACATATGCACCATCCAGGGCTGAATGCTGAAGAGGACTGGTTTTGGAGATGTGAGTTAGCTATTTATCTGTGTAGCTCTATCTAGCATTACATTGCATCCAGCTATTTCAGTCTCACTTCTGGTGCCTGCATAATGCTTTATTGTGGCCACTATCAAGTGCACTTTGACAAGGGAGCAGAGGACATTTGCAAAGGGGCTTGTGATAACACCAAAATTAAGAGACTGGAAAGAGATTAGTGTGCAGCCAGCACACTCTAATGGTACAGAGCACTCGACTGTCATACTGTTGGTACCTGGGGAGCAGCAAAGTTTTGAAATCTTTTGGGTCTGGAGATCCAGAGGCTAGAGTGGGCGATTTAACGACATAACAGCCCAGGGCTGAGCATAGCAAACTCTGTGAACATCCTGGTGTTGAAGCTAATGTACCTTGAGTGCCTAATTCTCTGAAGTTCGCTGGAAAGTGCCTGGATGGGTATATACAGAGAGGTTATGGAGGGTAAGGTGAAAGCTTTCTTTTTGCTTTCTAAATCATTTTTGTTTGTGGATAAGTGTTCACTAGCCCTGTAGTGATCCTTCCAGAGGGCAGGTGAAGTAAAATTAACAGTACTTTTTCTTCACAAAGCCTGCTACTTCAATATGTCTTCATGTGCTGCTTGTTGGCATGGAAACACGATGCTGAGGCAGAGGCCAGTGTTTCCAGCAAGACCCCCACCCCTTCTCCCTGTCTCCAGCTGATCTGTTGTCTGCAGCTGAATCCTAATTGGAAAGTGAGCACAAATTGGGGCTGTGTTCAGGGATGAATAGAAGAGAGACTTTTAACTTTTTAATAATGAATACAGCGGGTTGTAAGAAAAGACCAGGGGCTAGTGGAGGAAGCAGCAATCTGAAAAGTGCAATGCTATCTGATTTTCTCAGTTAAAATTACTCAGCTTCATCAATAGCAGATTCTGCCTGTATTCCATACTATAGTGGCAATGGTACAAATTGAGCAACATTTACTTTCAGACTGCTCACATGATTGTGGTTATAATATGATCAAATGAAGAATTAATGTCTGCCTCTTTGTTCCCAGAATACACTGGTGCATTTATACTTTTTTTGTGACAAATGAGTTAGGAGTTTTTAGGAATGATGTTGATATGACCTAATTGTATTTATTAAATCAATTTGTTTTCCTAAATATCTTAATCACATCAGCTTGTAGAAATTTATGTCAATGCTAGTTTCTGCTTTAAGTGATTAAGCAAAGCTACTACTAAAACTACCTAAAATGAGTAAGATAAACCTGTTTCTTGGTACTTTACTGCCCCATGATCCCAGAATAACAAATGAGATAAAAATGGTTAAGCACATATTAAAGATTTGTCTTCACCATAATATTTCAACTTCGTTGCTCTTTGACCTGCTGCATTATCATTATTTTCCTGTGAAATAGTACAGAAGAAAGAGTGAATAAAATCATTTTGTTCTGCTTCTCTAGTGCCTTTTTCAATGATGTAATTAGCATGAGATCTTTAGCACCCTTATCTGAAATGGTTGACCAAATAGTATCAGCACATCCTTGTTTAAATACTTCGTCACAGGGTTTTAATGGGAAAACTCAAAGGGCATATCGCTCATGTCTCCTGCATGTTTGACACAAATCCACAAAACTGATAGTCATAGCTTCATAGTATCCCACAGTGGCACAAATAGCCTCTCATTCTGGTGGAATATTGTTTTAACATGACAAACTGTATTTGAGAAATAATATGATTACCTGTGGAAAATGCTCTTGGCCTCATTGTGGTGATTAAATAGATGCTCAGTTTGCAGCGACTTCTGCAGCCCTCTGTTAAGTGTGACCTTTTCTCCTGGCTGCAATGCACCATGGCACATTAGCATGTGTTCTGCTCATTACAGCAAGAGGTGATTGCTGCCCTGAAAAATGTCAGATATTCCACTTAGTACATGATCCGCTTTTCTCTTCCCTTGGACTTAACCTACTGTCACTGAATATCCTGAACAAATGCTGAAGACAGTTGGCAATATCATAGAAAAATTGATCTCAGCAGCTGGCAGAATGTGTTTAGCACAAGACAGCACTTTAAGAGTGTTGTGCCTCTCTTTATCTTTCTCCCTTTTTCTTGCATAAATATTTCTGTGTTTGTTTAATTCTTGATTTTCCTATAGTTTGAGGAGCATAATGCTAAGTTGCCATAACTAAGGTTCAGAATGAGTTTGGCATATAAAGCAGTAATAAAAGGACTATATATATGCAGAAAAAGCAAAGTCTAAAAGGACAAGTCTTGCTTTACAGCTTAAAGCCCATTTCTTGAGTGTTCTCACAAGCCTTTTTTTTCTCTTTGGTGGTATGTGGCTTTGTCATGACAGAGAAGTAGCATGATCACATCACAAGTAACACTGGAGACTGAAACCTGATCTTGTTACCCTGAAATTAAATATGGATTAACTTCATTAGTCGCAGTGGAGATATTTGAAGCTGACACTGTTATAAATTTTATTTCATCAGAATCTCATAGAGAGATGCAGTACTCTGCAAATTAAAAAGACAATACTGTTGCCATTGCTACTGCACACTGCAAGAAGTGTTGGGTCAGATGCTGTGTTCTGCATCTCCTTGTATGAGAAAATGGAAATGAATGCACTACTGTAGATCTGATGGCAGAGCTGGTATAGGATAACAAAGGATATGTCTCTTAAGAAGTGAAGAGTGTGTAAAAGGGTCCAGTGATTTTATGAGAACCAAGCAGATTTCTCAAATGAATACTGTTTTACCTCTAATCCTACCACAAAAGCTCTTGTAGGAATGCCACTGAAGTGTGGCCAATATATTAGCGAGGCATTAGTTTATCTCCCATGGAAATGCTGGCTGGCTGAGCTAGTACAGCAACTGGCAAGCTTATCCTTGAAATTCTAATGATCTTGTGTTTAAAAACTCTGTTTTTATTTTCTTTTCACATGAGGTAAAACATTGAGTTCACTGTCTATGGATTTGGGGTCTGAGTCTGATTTTGCACCAGGATAAAATTAATCAAAATTGAGTTTAAATTTAATTAAATTAATTAAAATGAATTTAAATTAATCTTGCTGATTTAAATGAGCTTTTAGTAATGTAATAAATACGTAATTAGGGAAGGGATGGAATTCTTTGTTAGAAAGAGCATGGATTTTAGTCTGATCTTACATAACAGCAAAGCTACTTCTTTCTGTCTATGTAAATAATTCTGCTGATTTCAGTGTAAGATCAGAAATAGTTGGTAATTTGACCTTTTGAATCTGTTCTAATTGGCTTCCTGCTGCTAAGCAAACTATCCTCTCAGTGTATTCTTTCATTTGGAGAGGCTTATGTCACTTCACTGAAAATAGAGGTCATATCTTCAGTTTGTGTATATTATCCTGTTCCCTTCGAGTTAATAGTTATGTCTGTTTTTTGACCTGGGAGCATATCCCATGTTGTCTTATAAACACGTTGCATATATGGAAATAGATAAACGCAACTAAGTGAGAAGAGATGGTTTCAATATGTAATCAAGTAGATATGCTCAGTTTCTGTTAAAATCTCCAGCATGATCTTTAACACCACATTATTCACTTCAGCGTTTGTTCTCAAGCACCAGGGCTTCTGCTTTAGCGAAGTGTTAATGCTTGATCAAGCCTTAAAGCTTAAAGGTTTTAAACATAACACTGAAAACATCTTCAGCTAAGAGGTGAATCAGAAACTTTGATACTCCAACGTATCTTCTATGCAGAAGAGAGAATCTTTCAAAATGCACTATGCATGCCAACACTCCTTATAATCCCTGCAAGGTGCAAGAAATTGGGATTTCTTGATATTAAATTAATCTTTTCTTTAAAAAAAATAGGGTGAATAGAGAACTTAGAAATAAAAAGTGAATTACTGTATTGTTGATGCAGTGGAGCTCTGAAGAATGAGCTGTTTACTGAAGCAATGGATACTTGAGAACAGTTAAGTTAATATTACCTCCTTCAGTTAATCTGACCTTTTACCTGCACATCCTTCAACATATTTTGCATATTTTATTGTTTGAAAAACATGCCTTTGTAACAAATGACTGAAAACAAAATAAAAATAAAAGCACTCTGAGAATGAATCGTTTCTCCAGTCCTTTAATAACCCCCTTAGTTATTGTCTGGGCAGCTAGTATCAGAGTTTGTTGCATAATGAAGATTTTCCCTGTCACTGCTATGAGGTCTCCCCAGAGTCTTGTCTTCTCCAGGCTGAACAACCCCAGCTCCCTCAGCTTTTCTTCATAGGAGAGGTGCTCCAGTACTCTGATCATCCTTGCGGCCCTTCTCTGGACTCACTCCAACAGGTTCATGTCCTTCTTCTGTTGGGAGCCCCAGAACTGAACACAGTACTTTAGGTGGGGGTCTAAGTTTGCACGCCACATCTCTGTCAATGTTGTTTGCTGTTCCTTCTGAAAGCTATCAGCAATTATTTTTGTTCTTCTCACAGAATCACAGAATGGATGAGGTTGGAAGGAACCTCTGAAGATCATCTAGACCAACCTCCCTGCCAAGGTAAATTACACGACAGTATGGTGATGCTTGCTGTAAATTCTTATCTATGATATTTAGCTTGGGATGTCAGACTGTTCTGATGCCCTAACTAATTTCCAGAAATTTTCCAGTCAGAAAATCTGGTATGATGACTAGAAGGAATTGGGAGATGGAATTGGGAGGTCTGACTCCTGACCCAAGATAGTTCATTACAGCAGCCACAACTCTTTCATTTATTTGCATCACGTTATTAGATAAGGGCTGTAAAAAGGAATGCTGTTGAAAACTTCTAGGGAACTTTTGGATACTAGCTGTTTACTGTGTACCAGACTGGAGTCTGTGAGTTGAATCAGGTTTGGTTTTTATGTCCTTGAGGAAGTCACTGAACTTCTACTTGATTCGTTGCAAGGATTAATTCATTCTTGTTTGAAAAATACTTTGAGATTCTCATCTGGATGGAGTCATAAAAGTGCAAATTATAAACAGTGCACCACAGTATATGGCTCAGCAAACAAAAGAAGCACTGAGAAAAATATACAGCTGAACGCTATCCAGGTATTGCTAAATCATCTTTATGTCCCTAGGGATTGTATCGCTGAAGTGTCAAAGTCTTTTTTCTTTGAAATACATTGAAAAAAAAATGAATAAATTGTTTACTTGCAAGATGAGTGTCACTTCGAAAGTCTTCATACCCACATTTTAAGTATTGCAAGTGAAATGTGGCGCTACATTATTCACATATAACTTATCATGTTTCTCCAGAAATGCTGCAAAAAAAAAATTGTTTAACATATTGTTTGAAAAGTTTCTACATCCGGGGTTAAAAGTCTGTGAAGGCATCTTACTTGAATAGGAAAATATACAAAAACAATTATATATCATTCCTTCTCATTCCTTTTGATATGCTTATGTGAATGGAACAAATCTGTTGATTCCTGACACATAGTTAGTTTAAAAAATGTGATAGACCAAATGTCAAAATCTTTCTAAATGCCCCCTCCTTCCTTTTCAGATCTTTATATTTCATAACTGTCTTTTACCTGGGCCTCTTTTTTCCTGATCTGAAAAGAAATATTAAATTCAGAAAACTTCTGTACTTTACAGCAAGATTTAAGCAACTTAAATATATAGTTGGGAAGGTATTGACAGTCTGCAAAGAATAGCATTTAGAGGAATGTTCCTTTTAGCATTAGCAGTATATTTGTGAGCAGATTGTGGTTTACTCAGATAGGGTTTTGAGTTTTTTCAGCAAGTGTTTTTGAATGTTTACACTATTGATTGACAATGAATATTCAACGTTTAAGCTCTGTGCCTACAGGCTATCGATCAGAAGCATTTTATAATGGTTTTTCTACTCCTTGATTAGACAAACATGCAGGCACTCTGGCGCAAATAATTGTGTGGGTGAAACTGAGGCTTATTTGCCGGGAACTCTTTCTTGGGTTTTTAAAATTTGTCCAAAAACTTAGGTCAGAAAAAAAAGGTGAATCAAACATTTTCATATAACCAACCCAAAGGCCTCAAGCAGGGTTGAGAAAATACTTAAAATGTTCAGATTAATAGTGTCGGACATGCTTCTTTTAGTGTTTTCCTAACTGTATTAAAAACAGCAGAAGATGACAGAATATGTAGATCTAACTAATCACATGTAAATAGCAGTAGTATTAAAGATTACCGCCTGCTTGGAAGCATTTCTGTTGTTCCTAATCCTTCAGCCGAATCTACAGAAACTCTCTTGGGTTTGACCATGCCAATGCTACCAGGGATATGGTTTGCACTGCTTCCTCCATGACAGAGCCCTTAAGTAACATGTCTAGTGCCTCTAGGCAGCAAGCTATGATGCATCTGAAAAAGGGATATAGCTTTAGTTTCCAACAAAAGCATTGCAATCAGTGTCATGCTGAGGACTGGGAAAACTATTAATTTAGGTCTCCTTAGAGCAAGAAATGCTGCACCATTCCTTATGGTCTGTGAAAGCTCCTGGTAAAAAGTAAAGAATATTAGAGGTAGTGAAAACACTGTTCAGGCTTTGATTTGGCTCCTTTAAACTTGTCAGCTTTATGTCATAAGCTCACTTTGGTTCATTCAGGAGGTCAGGAAGAAGAGCAAGAATTGTGCTATTGAGCCATCTGGGAAATATCAAGCTGTCAGGCTCTGACTGTGGAAAGCAGTGGAGCCGCTGAAGTCGGGTAGCATGAGACAGTGTCTCTTCTCTTCTTCACAGCATTGTCTAAATATGATTGCAGCTACACGGAGAAGCTGAGGCTCAGGCCTCACTGAGAAAATGAGAAAGATAGATATCAATAAAAGACCTCTCATATTCTTTAGCACAACATTGTTAGAGTCAGAAGGAACGTCATTTGAATTCACCCTAGCCCAGGTTTTATCTACTGTGTCTGGGCATGTTCTCTGTGTACATCTTTACCAGAGCTCATAAAGTGGCTTGTACCAGGAGCAATGCAAACTGAATTATTTATTGCACTTAATGTAAATCTTCTTAAATGTTTGGGAACTGTGAGAGTATTTGTTCATACTTACTTGCCAAAGGCTGAAGTTTGCAAATAATGTGATATTCTTTGAAGTCTTCCTTTTCACAGTGAAGTGAAAACAAGGATCTATTGAAACCAAATGAGAATTTTGCTCCTAAAATTGGCAGACCCAGGACAAAAAGAATGGATTAGTTTTCCAGATTGGGCTGCTGAAAATTTTCATATTGGTAGATAGCTACATAACGAATGACAAACAATACAGTTTTCTTGCATAAAGTCTTCCTTCATCCATTTTTTTTCTTTCTGGTGTTCTGAGCAGTCCAACTGACTAATATGATACACCTTCTATTGATTTGCTTCCTCTAACATTCAGTAGTGGTCACAATGTCCACAGTGGATTTGTCTGTTGGTAGGGACCATCATTTTGAGGCTATTTGGAACAGGGCTATCAATACTGGCACTGTAAGAAAAAAACAGGTGAATAGGACGCTGTAGCTGTAGCGAGCTGTGAGCGAGCAGGCTGATATATCTGGACAAACTGAGCTGCCTTGCAGAATAACAAGCAGATGGGTAGAATACCTTTGCTACACATGAATCACTGCTACAGTGGTTCCCTTTCATTTATTTGGCTGTTTTCTCTCAAGCACATCTGTGCTACAGCCATTTTTCACCTCTGTTTATTTGCCAGTATAAGACATATAATACCATATTTCTCTTGCTCAAACAGAAAATAACACTGAAAACCTTTCTTTCATGTAGCAGAATATACAGAGTGCTTTGAAGGTCCTTCTTTGAGACAGCTGTAGTGATCTAAGATTTCAAGGCACAACGAGCACTCAAGGACATAGGTTGAAATTCTGGTCTTGGCCTTAAGCTTTGCTTTTACCTGCTCTTGTAGGCTGATTTTTGTTTCCTTCCAGTTTTGAAGTTGCTGATATAAGATAGCCATGCCTTCCACAGTCTCAGTTCCAAACCTTGCCAGACTTGCCACAGAGAAGGAAGTACAGGCAACACTAAAAAAAAAAAAGTGAGATTATAATATTTCCATGAGGCAGTAGGCCATTGCAGAAACCACAATCATGTTTGCATGCATTTGCCTTGATCACAGTTTCATAGAATCATAGAATTTATTTAGTTTACATCACTCTTACTGTAGTTCAGCTGTGTATTGCTTCTGTCACAGTGTATACCGTGTAGGTATGCAGTCATGACCAGTTTTGGATTACTGGGAAAGGCTTCTGATAGACTCTGGACCCTCTCTGCTAGCCACAAAGGGTCACAAATGGAGGCAAATCAGTTCTAAAAAATCTAGGCTAGATCATTAAAATCTGGCAGCTACATGCATCACTATACAGTTAATGGGAGGTTTGGAAAAGGCTTTTTCTTGAATCCGAGGGTGATTATTTTTCCTCTGATTTGTAAATAAGCTTACATATTGCTCTGACTTGCAACACAGCTATTCCTGGTTCTCATTTGTTACATCTCATTATATCTTGCACTTTGCTTTACATCTCTTGTACTTTTTACTTTATCCTAAATGCAATTAAAGTGCTTCTGGCATGCATTTGTGTATCATTACTAATATGTTTCAAAGTAGGCTTATTTCTCATCTTTTCATTTTCACATTGCTTCTTAGAATCTATTTTTTATTTTTTTTTCTTCCTATGGAAAGAGAACATTAGGCCCAATTCCTAAAGGACGTAACCCAGATACCAAGGGCACACATTTATCTGCTGTTTGTCTACGCAAAACTATAATCCTAAATATAAATACTCATCTCTTAGTTTTTTTTCATGCAAAAAAGATGGTGGATGCATCCACCATCCCCAAAGCTCATTTTTTTCCCCAATTGCTTTGGGGAAGAGCTCTGTGATGCTGAATTACTGTAGAGCAGAAAAGGAACAGTACATTATTTTTCTCAACAAGAACAATAACAGATGGAAAAACTTAATTCATTTATACTGATTATATTACTGATTTTAAATATTGATTATTTTACTGATTTAATGTCTTCAGTTTGGGATTGTTTTGGCCTGGAAGTCTACATCTTTTGGGGGCTGTGTGGGGGGGTGCTTTGGCAAAAATTCTGTTGTTTTGGGAGGCTAGGATAACCACAACACCAGGACTTGAAAAGGTCAACAATTTCCACAGATTCAGTCATTCTCACTTTTCTTCATCTTTTCCTAGAGAAAATTACTTCGGGAAAAGATTCTTGACACACGTTTCTGTTGTGCTGAGGTTGTGATGTAGACCACCAATTTTATTAACTTATTGTGGCTATTCCTTGAAAACTAAGCCACAGCTTGAGATGATTATTCTGAAAAACCTGAGGCTCATAATCCAGATTCATACTGATTACAGCCTGAAGTTTAAAGACTATTTTGTCTTTGTTGTGCTGGAGGCCTAGGAACAAGTTAAATGCCTTCTAAACTCAGTGGTAAAGATGCTTTAGGCTATATGTTCAGTCTTGTTATATAGATAACTAAGCCTGTGAGAGCCATGATGAAGAGGACAGGTCTGTGTGAGAGAACATGGGAACTGCCAAATTATAAATGAATGAATTACAGTGGTACTTTATTATAGTTAAGCCACAACATAAGAGAACAAGACCACCATGTAGGACAACTGTAATGTTTGATACAGGTAACGAAGCACCAAAGCCACAGCAGGTTTTGATTACTTAAAGGAAATCAATTAAACAATTTGCAAGGACTGCTAATGACAACTTGCTTTGGGAAAGCACTCAAAGCACAGTCCCAGTACCAAATGAACTGCAGTCAGAATATGTGTGGACAGTAAGCAAGAAAAAATGTCTAAATTGTCTTAGTAGATTATTTACTCAGCTTTTAAACAATGTGAAGACTACAGGATTATAAAAATGTTTTGTGGATTAACTGAGGACATTCTGAAACTCTCTAGTCATGTCTATTTTTGGTTGGAAAAGGTATATCTCTGTTCTGCTGCTATTAATGATTGCTCTTTTCGCATGGAGAATTTCTTAAAAAGCTTTCAACTCTCATTTCAGGGAGCATTGAAATCAACATGGGATTCACAAAGTACCTGTTCTGTTGAAACCAGCTATTACCTTTTCTTCAGCCTCTTATCTTCTAAAAGAGGTGATCTTTGCAAATTAAGAAATAAGGTGCATATACCATAGAGATTTTTGATGGTACATGCATTTTCAAAGTTTTAATGGTTTCTTCATTCTTTATCTTCTTCAATTTCTCCTTTCAAGAGACAGACAGTTTAAGCAGGGTTTGTTTATCTTTTTGGGTTTAAATGAAAGCTGGAGACTGCATGTTGAAACACATGCTTGTAATAATGAAGTAAAAATATCAAGACATTGGAAAATGCTAAAAGAATACCTTGTGATATTTATTCAGTATATCACACATACTTGAATTTGTCTTGGTTTTCCAAGGTACCACTGCACCAACATGTTCATGTATTGGTGGAAGTGTCACTGCAAGGAGGCACCTTGGCTCTCCATGACATTGCAGGACTGAACATGTCCCTTCCCCAGACATGGCTAGGAATGGCTAGATGTTTCTTTACCAAATCTTGCACACAGAAAACTACTGATTTCCCTCCCTGAGCCTTTCTTCATCCCCTGTAATACTATATGGTTACTTGTCCTGCCACCCAGAATGATAAGAGTAGTGATAATGCTTTTTTTTTTCTTCCTGCCTGTGTCAGGCTCCAATCTTGCTGATCCTTCTTTTGCTTTCCTCTGAAGAGCTAGACATCTGTCTGTATCAGCCAGGAAACGGAGCCCAGATAACTGCCCTCATCCTCTTTTGATTGCTGCAAGCTCTCTTCTTTTGATTTTCTCAGTACCTTCCCCATGCTGTTCCCATCCAGTGACAATGTGGCTGTGAAGTTTTTTCCCCTTCTGTTGCCGTACCACAGTGTTTCAAATTTTATTCTTTTCTTGCAGTCCAGTGTAAGTCCATGTTTGCCCACATCTCCAACCTGGTTAATTGTAAAGTAATCCTTGATTTACTGCACTTTTTCCCCACTCATCCATAAACATACTATGTGCCTTTTTCTATATTGTCTTATGTTTGGATAATATCATTTTAGGTTTTTTGATAAGTCATTGCACTTTTCTCATTGATATTTCTTCTTAACACTTATAATTTCCACAAAGCCGAGCATATGTGAGCCTGTACAAATGAAACCCTCACTTCTAGTTGAACCTCTGTGTGCTTGCTGGAAGGCAGAAGCTGAATGATGTTTTCAGTTTAGGTTTTCTCTGTTCTTCTCTCTCTTACTCATACTAACTGCATCCCCTTGAAAAGCAGGCAGTGAGCTCTTTGAGGCGATGCTTGTGACACACATGAAAACCATAGTGTATCCGGCAAGTAAGATTTTGTGTACCAAGCATAAAAGTGTTTATTTGAAAACAAAGTAAATGAAGTGGAGAATAAAGCAGCTGAGTGTGTCGTATAACTGGCACAATAAAGAGGTTCTTTGGAAGTACTGAATCTGTACGACACCATTTGCACAATAACCATATGATTGTTTTCTATTGAGAGAAACCTTTACCTGGATAATGTTTTGGCATTAGCCATGTGATTTGGTAGGCACACTCCCAAACAATTCTATTTTTAATGTGCTGGATTCAACTGGATGTTTTTAACTCAGCTCTGTTGTTATTACACTGATTAGACACAGCACTGAGAGGCAGCCTGTTGTGGGATTGAACATGGTTTGGAGGAAATTCAAACAGAGATGCTTGTGGGATGTCTTAAAAAAAACAAATAAAATATTCTGAAAGAGAAACAACAAAATACCATATTCCAGCTGTGAACATTTGTGGTATTTATATGATTCTGTAGGGATTAGAGGCTATGTGATATTGGGCTAGAAAGTAGGCAGTAGCATGTTTAACAAATAGCTAGCCCTAAGCCTCTCTGCATGCATTAGTGAAAAGTAATGGTATTGGTCTGGTGACATCTGTTGATAGTTTTTCATTTCATTAAGCCTTGATTCTATCCATTCCCATAATAAATGCATGTTAATTTATGCTTGATCCCATGTGTATTTGGGTAGGAGAATACAGGAAATCTCTTTGACTTTTTCCCTCTTCTGCACCTGGGTTGGTGCAACCCTGGATATATGTACAGACTGGGAGATGAGCAACTCTGCAGAAAGAGATCTGGGACTTCTGGTTGACAGCAAGTCATCTGTACTCACCTGTAGTTTCTAGGCCAGCTGATGTATGAGAGACTAACTCAAGCTATAGGCAATTCTTCCATTTGTCAGGCATGTTTTCTGACATTTTGTATGCCATTTGTCTCAGCATAGCCCTGTATGAACTCTCTGTGGTTGGTCTGTGCAATAATATGTACTCATTTGGCTGTAATAGTTTATTATTATTATTATTTTACATTGAGGTAATTAATTTCAGATAGTGGCTTTGTGGCAAAGTCCTAGATGGAGTCAAGTGGTCCTTACCTTGACATAGCTTGCTGAAATTAATATGTCCTTTTAACTATAGCTGACCTCAGCCAGATATATTAAGACAGTATCTACATAGCTGATTTTCTTACAAAATGTTCTAGCTAAATTAGGTTAGTTGTTTGGCTGTCAAATAGCCATTTTTTTCTTCTCTTTTTTTTTTTTTTTGGCAATGAAAATATGAACTCAATGTACTTGACAGTAGAAAAACTCCATCAGATGGAGTGAGGGTGGTGAAGGTACAAGCTCATGTTCTTATGAAGTAACCCATTTGCCCACCAAAAAAACCTCAAAAAACGGATATATTTTTTTTCTTCATCCATAGTTGATACTGGTTTTATGAATATTTTCTTATGATTTCTGTTTCTGTATATATTTGTTGGGAAATCCTAGCAGGTGTTGTGCAATAGAACAGAGCCTTTCTGGATTATTTGATTCATGATTCTGGAGAATTCACACACCAAGGATTTGTTTATAGACATTTGCATGTCATCTTTACTACCTCCTGAAAAAAGTCTAAAAAAATCCTTTCTGTATCTGTAGATGTTGAAATTTCATATGCTAAGTTTTATCCTCTTTGAAGAAGAAATTCCTTTTTTTTTTTTTTTTTTTTTTCCCAATAGTTACTAAATTCCCTGTTTTCTTCTGCATTGGTACAACACCTACAACAGCAATCTGCTGATAGGTGTAGGACATCAGCTCTGATGATGGCATGATCTGCAGCAGAGCGAGGGATTGGAGTGTGAGGTTCAAGATGCTTGGGTGGGGCCAGGAGCAGCAGCGGGATGCTTAAAGATGGTGTAACCATCATGATATTTTTCTTTTTGTCTTCCTCTGGGAAAGAGCTGAAATGAGGAGAGATTAAATGATGTGCACAAGGTCACGTCATGATCCTGTTACAGAGTCAGGATCTGAGTACAACTCTTCAAGTCTTATGTATCTGCATGAAAGACTTTTTAATTTTTATTTGGTTATGAGATTTTCTTTTGATCATGTATATGATGTCATTTCAGTCATAGCAGAAGGTTATGTGATGGCCACTGAACTGAATGTTTCACTTTTATAGTTCTTGCTCACCGATTATATGGGGATGATCTTTCTTAACTCCTCTTCTCCTTTCCATGTTGTTTCCTGTACCTAAAATGTACCCAGTTGTGCAATGAAATTACACACTTAGAGAAGCTGAGAAAGGAGGAAAAATTTTGCGAAACTACTTCCCCAAGAATGAATAATACTTCAGGTATTTTTAAAAAAACACCACCACCACAAAATACACAACCAATGAAACAAAAATAAAACCAACTGCACCACCACCACAAAATATTCAGCCAATGAAACAAAAATAAAACCAACTGAACAAAACTTGTTCATATTAAGCAGGTACAAAATACAAAGATTGGGATTAGGGGAACATAAAACAAATTGTTTGCATAATGTAATTTTTAATGATGCTTTATTTTTAACACATGAATTCCTTGCCGTTTCTAAACAAAGATCACATAAAGGACAGAATAAATTATTATAAAGCAAATAAAATGGAATGGAAAGTCTTGCATAACACCTAATATAAAGTCTCAAAAACATGACTTCAAATGTGACATTTTTAAACAATTCAAAATAATTCATTTGGAGTTCACTCAAATTCAGTTATATGTTGAGTCATTTTTAGAAAGTCATTCCCATTTAACTACTTTTGCATATTGCAGTTTGTTACCTAAGGAAAAAATGTGTAAGATTTCTTGCTGATGATCTAAAGAATGTGAGTAAGATAGCTGGCAGATGGCTTACAGATATCATTCTGAAATATCTTATACTGACAAATAGCAACGGTGTGTATAATTAGTACTCTGCAGATGGTATGCAAAATGATCTGCATTGTCTTAGTGCAGAAATTCTCTTTCTTTTCTTTTTTATTTGACCAACTGTTTTTGAGAGACAATTGGCTTGTAGTGCCATTCAGAATAGATCCAGCTGTAGCTGAGAACATATTTCCCATCTGGTTCTCTGTCTGAATAGCGCTGAGGTTTTGGGGTCCTGGTCCATGTAGAGAGTGTGCTGCCACAATGTAAGTAACAATGACACATAGGTAGATTATATTAGGCTTACATAAATTTTGCAGACTTCTAAAGAGATGAGATCCAGAGGCAGGGTACAGCAGAGTCATTTAGCTTTTATTTCTTTGAATTTAATAAATTACCAGTTATTTTCAGGCATGCAATGCATTTGCAGTCTAAAAGTTCTTTCTGGCACAAATGATTGTATTTGCACCTTCATAATGTCGATCCTTGATGATGTTGTTTCAGCAATATATTGGCAAAGGCAACTGGCAAAAATAGACTTTGATGGCCTCTTATTGTAATGATGCTACTACCATTTTTTGGTGTTATAATACCAGTAAAGAGCCTTCACCACCGATCAGTGCCCATTGTCTTAGGAAATAGTTTACACAAAAAATAACTTTCTGCTTTAAGGAATTTTCTACCTAGTGTAGACTAGAGGCTACAGGTGAGCACATCCAGCTACTAGACTGAGAGGAAACAGGAAAATGATACTTTTATCATTTCAGTGTATGACTTTTTGCTTGTACCATGGCTGAGGAGAATGCACAGTTTAGAGGGACACAGACATATGGCACAGTGGTACGACAAATTGAAAGATTCATTTGAAAAACAGAAAAACAACAACACAGCAAATAAATGATGGCAGGAGGGGTCACAAACCAAATAGAGACTGGATATAGTCTTTTAATAGGTAATGAAAGATTATAGGGAAAGTGTACTTTGTGAAGTATTTTAAAAGAGAAAGAAGAAAATTAGTTTATGACTTTTGTGGTAAAGAAATGAGTCCATAGAAGGATACAAAGTAAAAAAGCTGGTGTAGTTGAACTGTCTATGAATATGATTTCAGTGAGCAAAATGGAAGTGAGAGTGTGGAAGTGATTTTTAGTAGCATGACAGTAGCTAGACAGGAAGAATTGTAACTGAAAAATCGTATGCAAGAAAGCACTACAGAATTTGGATGAGAGCTCAGAACTGGAGGTGAGACAGGGTTTTATCATCCTGAACAACAAGCAAAGTGGTGAGTTACAGGGATCAAAAAAAAAAAGAGAAAGGGCTTGTGGAATGGACAGGTCAGGAACTCTTTCTAGGTTTTGGTGCACTTCATGGCTATCACTGAGAATTTGGCCAAGATAATGAGTTTTCCTAGGAGACAAATATGGAGTATGCACAGGTACTTGAGGTTATAGCAAGGTGAAGATATCTGCATTTCTGATCTTATGTCAACCTGGGATGTGCTTTAGAAGAACTGGCTCCTTGCAAAAATGAGGGGAGTTAGATGTAGTTAGACAAATGCACTCGGTGATAATATGAGAGTAAAGAGAAAGAAAGAATAAAATAGCAGAAACCAGAGAATTTGGTACCAGGAAGGGCATATATCAAACCACATGAAAACTGAGTTCTTGCTTGAAAATGAATATTATGAAGCAGCCATTAGGGAACAGCTCTGCAGGTCATGTGGGCAAGAAAATCAGAAGCTAGGTAAGAAGGGGATGAGCCTGAACTGTAGAAAAGAGATTTCTGACATCCAGTAGCAGCAGTGTATTTAAGGATCTTGGAAGTGAAAGGTCAAAGAGGAATGTGACAAAAGGAAAGAGACAAATGAGGTCATGGGTAGGGAAAGAGGAAACATGCTGCAATCGGAGGGGAAAAACAACAGGGGAGAGAGAGTGATTTCAAAGGGAGAAGAAAAACAAGACTGAGTCACTGGGACATATGAAGGATTAGAGAAGAAAGGGAAATGCTAAATTCTTCATTTGTTGGAGGAAGGAGAGGAAAAGAGGAAAGGAAGCAAGTGAGGAAATAAGAGGTCATAATGTATTGTGTCAGTGCTCCCTTGAAATAAGACACTCAGCTCCTGTGCAAAAACAGGAGCTGAAGTGGGACTATCTGTTTGAGCAGCCAGAAATGGTGAAAAGTTTGCAAGGATTATAGAAATGTGCAACAAGATCCTCAAATGACACTCCTTACAGTGAGCATTCTGGAATAGACCAAAAGGACTTGTAAATTCAGTAGCCAAGTTTTATTAGAACAGAAACTAGAAGGAAATCTTTGAAAATAGAGAAAACTTAGCTGAGACAGATAAAAAGGGGTTGTAAACATATCTGCCCCTTTCTCCTCTGCTCTTGCAGGGCAGTAGTCTTCTTTCGTGCTTGCTTCTTAACAACTTCGAGTGCTTCCTCAGAGAGCTCTCTGCAGGTTTTTTTTTTTTTTTTTTGTTCCCATTACATCTGAGTCATGGTCATGTGGCTGTTTCAGGTAACATCAGTCTTTGCTGGATTCTGTGGATCTGTTTCTTCTAGGTACAGGATCTCCATGCCACCATCTTGCACTCCACGGGCACTTTGCTTCCCACAGCCTGTACACTTGCCAGCAGAAGGTCCACCTGACCCAGTTGTTCTCTGAAAATAAATGCATACAACAACAGCAAAAGAATCCTCATCCATGACAACATAGGATATTGTTCAAGTGAAAGGAGAGATTTGCTTAATGAGTTAAATGCTGACAGGAAAAATCCATAGTATACATCCGATCTTTTTTTTTTTTTTTTAATTAGAAAAGTTAAGAATGCAGGAAGGGGATCATGAGGTTGTACTGGGATTGCCAGGTTATAAGGTGAAAGAAGGGAGGAGAGAAGTGATAGGCCAATGTCAGCATGCCAGACCAAAGGGGAATTTGTCATTGGGTGGAAAAGTTCACAGCGCTGGAGCATGGAAATTGGTGCCACCCAGTGTGAGAGAGCCCAAGGGAAGGGTGGGAAGAGAAGTCAGACTGGGGAATCACTACTGTAAAAGAGAGATGAGAGGCAGCAAGAACAGTGCATCCTGACATGCTGCAATTACTGGAGTGGGAGGACTGAATCAGAGAGATGAGGAGCCATTCAGTTGTGGGTTGTATGGGTCACGAGTGTGAGAGCTGAATTCACCTGGGATTACAAGCACAGGTGGTGGCAGGGAAAATGAAGCAAATGATGGAGAAAGTCAGTACTGCTCAGAAGCAGACAAAGGAGAGAAAGCTGTCTGAGCAGCAGTCAATGGCAGAGAACCTGAACAGACAAGTTTATGGTATGTGTATATGATCTGATGTGAGAGCAGACAGCTCTATAAGGGAGAGATGCTGCATATTCAGGTAACGAGCAGTGCTAGATAAAGCTGAAATGCCTGTAAGTGTTGGCCATCTGCTATCAAATACCTGTATGCACTACAGGTCTTATAAGCCTGCAGTCATCCTTTATTATCCTTCTCTGTACTGGCTTTACTTTCAGTCATCTGTCATTAGGCAGGAGAAGTAGCTGATGGCATGTGTTTCAGCAGTAATGACATCTGTTTTGGAAACAAACCAGGACCAAGGTGGACAATGTGGTTCTGTTCAACTAGAGGGGAAGACATATGAGGAGAGGCTGAGGTCCCTTGGCCTTTTCAGCCTGGAAAATAGGAGGCTGAGGGGAGGTCTCATTGCGGCCTACAGCTTCCACACAAGGGGGAATGGAGGAGCAGGTGCCAATCTATTCTCTTTAGTCACCAGTGACAGGGCCCACAGGAGTGGTGTCAAGCTGCAACAGGGGAGGTTTAGGCTGGATATCAGGAAGAGGTTCTTCACTGAAAGGTTTTTCACACACTGGAACAGGCTCCCCAGGGACGTAGTCACGGCACCAAGCCTGTCAGAGTTTAAGAAGCATTTGGACTGTGCTCTCAGTCATATGGTCTGAATTTTTGGGTAGAGCTGTGTGGAGCCAGGAGCTGGACTCGATGACCCTTGTGGGTCCCTTCCAACTCAGGATATTCTATGATTCTAACTCACATGTACGCAGGCATCCAGTGCTGGAGTATATCTGTTCAGAGTCAAAACACCTGGAGGAAGAGCTGGCAGCTAAATAAGAGTAGGTCACTCAGTCTGGAAGAGGAGGACCAGAGGAAGAGCCACCTGAAAAAACTATGTTGGGATTACATGCATCTTGAAGAGGAGAGACAATTCAGTAGAAAACAGTGTGTTAGATGCAAATTATAGCAGTCTGGTTTTGAAAGCAGGTTCAATAAACCTGATTGATTCACTGCCACCCACCCCAGCATGTGGTCGGAGCATTATATTTTAATACTCCTTTGTAGCTTTCTGCTGCTACAGTTATACCCTCCTCCACAATATCAGGTCAGTTGGATTTATTGCTCACTGAGAGTGAAATGAACACTGGAGATAGAATATGTTTTTGGTTCTTCAATGTCCGGGTCTAATGTGCACAATTTTGCTGCTATTATTCCTAGTGAGGAAGAATATGCCTGTGTTGATTCTGGCATTTAGCGGAATTTCAGAGAGCTGTCAGAACAGCACACCCAGGAAGATATCCTCTCCTAGGTCTTCCCTTACACTCATCTGGGGTGTAATGTCTTGGGCTATTCCTGTCAATAGATGTCAGCATCTCTTCAGTCAGTGATACCTGTTGCTCAGCCTCTCCTTGAATTCAGATGGACAGCTTTATTTTTCCCATGTCTGACTGTGTTAAATGTGGTCTGCGCCATTATTTACAATGAATTTACTCTGAGAAGTGAGTAGACTTAAGAGGCCTGAGAACTGCCTTTGAGTCCAAGAATCTATGGGAAATGTTTAAATTAACTTGAATGACATGGGATAATCACATACATTCTTGAGGCTTGCACAGGGATATTTTCCCCAGTTTGTGGTGCATTACTTTATAGGGTGATAAACTGTACATCTTTAAATATTCCTTTAGTTATATTAAATATGTTGGGCTGCTACAGTTCAACAGAGTTTGATCATCTACAATTCTAGTCTTCACTTGCAGATGATCCATTTAAAGCTTCCAGGAGACTGCCAATTAACTGAATTCATGATGTGGCTGGTTAAACTGGTTGTGAGTGCATTTTATATTGATCTGATATTCTTGATTCAGTAACAAACACCATAATAGCATGAGTGTGCCTTTGTGGACTGCAAAAGAAATGTTAAAATTCCTCAGAGTCACATACAACAAAATAGAAATAGTTGGCATTTTAAAAAAGTTTATAAATATACTGGAGTACAGAACAAGGCAAAGTGATGACTTCACTTATTACATGGAGACTCTGTCTAATGACTTAAACAATTAAAAAGACACCAGAGAAAAAGGTAATGCTCCACTTTGGTACATTAAACCTCTTGTTTATGTTTCTACTTACTGGGTTCTCAGTGTTTGCTGTGATTGTATTCAGATTGGGAATATTTTCTAGTTCCTAGCAGGGAAGAGAATGATAGAAACACTCTTTGACTGGGGAGTGTCTCAGACAAAAAATAGCTTAAGTTGTGTGTGGGGGTGTGGCACTGAATGTCAAAAACTGAGCCTCTGAACTTCCAAGCAGAAATCTCCTACTTGCTAGACACAACCAGTATGGTTTGATTTTAAATTTTGAAAAACTGGACTAAACTGAAACAGCATGGCCTGACTCTTCCTCTTAATAAAGGGATGTGAGACAGACCCACCCACATGGAAAGCAATTGTATCTTGTGCTTCTATAGACTACTTAGATTAGGAAAAATGGAGACTTTGGGGCCTGGAAAAAGAGAGCTGTGAGGACAAAAAAAATGAAAAACCAAAAGCAAAACAAAAGTAAAGGAAGAGGTGGTCTCAGAAGTGGCTCTGGAAATTAGAAGTGGGTGGTTTTACCATGCTGGGCAGCTGAACACCACCACATCTGCTCTCTCTCCACCTCCTCATAGGAAAAGGGGGAGAAAATATGATGAAAAAGGGCTAAAGGGTTGAGATAAGGACAGGGAGATCACTCAACTATTATTGTTATGGTCAAAACAGACTCAGCATAGCAAGATTAACATAATGTATTACCTATCATTAACAAGGTAGAGCAGTGAAAAACTAAAAACAAACTAAAAACTCCTCATTCTCCATACACCCTCTTCTACTTCCTCCCCCCAAGTGGTGCAGGGGAATGGGGAAAAAACCAAAAGATTCTTCAGCCATATATATATATATATGCCAACCATATATATATATATAAATATACAAAGAACAATGAGTGAAGAGTTGTTTGCTATACAGTGAGGGAGAGAGAAAGCATAATCCAAGCATAGCTAGGAATTGAAATGAATGGTTTGTGTTGGGATTTAGCAGGTCTGGGATGTTGACCATTTCAGCAAAGGCAAGATGGCTAACAGGACTGAAGTTATGTAAATAGAAATTATCATTTCTGAGATGGGAACCCAACGAGCTTAATCTTTTCAAGCCTGGAGACCAACTAATTTCTGTCCCACAATGCTGAAAGAGCTGGTACATGAAATTGCAGGACTGCTGGTGAATATTTTTAATAAACCTCAGGGGAGAACGGATATGAGTACAGAATAGCAAATGTACTACCTTTATTTAAGAAGGGATAGGAAAAGTGATGTGAGAAAGGACAGGCCATTAATCTCACCTCAGTTGCATGCATGGCTTAGAACAAGGTTTGAAGGAAGGACTAATTAAGACACATGAGAAAATGGGCAATGGGATAAAGCATAACCTGGCTTTACCACAAGTAATCTAGAGAAAAGGCAGGCACCTGGCTTTTTTGTCTCAAAGAAAAGTGCTCAAAAATTTGAAAGACTGCTTCTAAGCACCTACTCTCTGGAGAAGATTCTTAATTATCACTCCTTAGAGGCTCAGACTTCACAGTGGTTGTACTCAGCATTTCCCTCTAGACTGAACAAACTGATTTTTAGTCATCATTTAAAACATAGTTATGCTTTCCTCTCTGCATACCAAACACCAAAAGCTAGATGCAAAGCTAAGGCTTACTACGATGTTAAGATGTTTTATATGTTTTTACTGCAGTATTTTATTTTTAATGTCGCTAATTGTTTTGTGTGTCTGCAGTTGAGTGTCCTCTCAAAACAAGGACAGTGTGTACTGAACCAGCCAAAGCATCAAAATAGTTTTTAGGAAGGCTTAATTAGGTTCAAAACAAAAAGTCGGAATTTAACATTTTTGAAATGCTTCTTAGGAGCAGCCCTCAATCTACATCATTAAAAACAACCAGTTGGTCAAGTGATCAAAGTGAAGAGAGCATTTCTCTGTAAATGTCAAGGAATTTAATTGTAGTATCCTAGAATTACTTAGAATATGTTTAGATTATGGATATTTTTATGACTTTACTTTTTTGTATTGCCAAGAGAAATCATAAAGGAAAGTCAGCTTGCATTAAGTGCAATCTCAGTCTGCTTGTACTCTTCAGTTGAGCTCAGGCACTTCTACAATACACTCATCTGCAATACCAATGTGGCAACCTTGGCTGAAGTATGCTTGGTACAGCTGGATTTCATGTTGTATCATATGTTACTTTTCTTTTTCCTTAAATTTCTAGATCTATATGTAAAAGTAACCATATATACTGATAGAGATATAGAAAGTAGAGTGAATGAAATGCTTCCTGAAAATTGCTGTAATCAGTAAAACATGCTAAAAATGTCATTCCTTTAAAAGTTAGTTTACACTTTTTGCTCTCCCTGTAAATGATCTTTATACATTTTGATATGCTTAGGATATTGCCTCATCAGAGAATGTTAATTGTGAGATCCTTATAGCCATTACAATTTCTGATTCTGATAATATTTTTAATTAGCTGCAAGTTGTTTTAGGGACTGCTGAGAAACAAGAAGGACATTGCTGCTTGAAGCTAGGGAAAGTATCAGCCAGTGGGCCTCATCTTCTGTCTATATTATGAAGCCTCCTGAGAGGCTTTCAGGAGGATTTGCATTAGGTAGGTGTGGCTTTTATATCTAACTCATGTTCTCTGCAGAAAACATTAGATACCAAGGAACAGGACTGGTACTTCCCAAAGGCCCTGCAAAGTCAAAGAACTGTGTGTCCCATGTTTCAACACACCTTCCTTATGGAATACAAAAGAATTAATGTGTATGGGGCATTTAAATGAGTGTCATCACTATGAAGTGGGTGAAAAACTTAAGCCAGAAAAAATATGGAAAATGGAAAATTCCATTATTAAGGTTTAGTCATGTTACGCTCAGTAGTCAATTTCAATAGTTTCATTACATTCAGATAGAATGTGATGAACGAGATATGAAGATCGCTGAGTCTGATATAAAATTTGGGTCCCTATTTGCTTATCTCCTTCATTTTTACTCCTCTCTTATTCAGTCCAGACTTTATTGTTTTTGCTTGCTTGATATTTTCTTAAATAGTGTGAGAACTGTGTGGAAACTTAAGAGTTAATCCTCCTGAACTTGGGAGATATTTAGATACGAACCAAATCTTGCTGTGAGCTAAATTCTGCCCAGATTAAAAAAAAAAAGAAAAAAGTTGTAGTCAATGAGTCAATGTAGTCAATGCTTTCTGTCATTACATCCAGTCCCTAGGATGATTGGCAGCAAAATTTAAAACACATCATTATGTACCAGTTAGGCAGCTCAGTAGTGATAATCTGAATACTGCCAAGGTGGCTCCTAAATTCATTCTGACTTTAGAGAAATTACTAATTTCAGCAGAATGTAAAGCATTTAAGGTGGAAAAAAGGGACAAAGATACAGTATTTGTGGTGAGTTGACCCCAGCCCAGATAAGCTCCCACATTGCCATTTGATCACTCCCTGAACACACGCAAGACAAGGGAGAGAAAAGAAAGATCCAGAATGAGAAAACTGATTGGTCAAGATAAAGACAGTATGATATTTAAAGGAAAGAGAAGGAAAACAAACAAACACAAAAACAAGTGAGGCAAAGAAGAGCACTCACAACCTGCTTGGCACCTATTATCAAGGGCAGCTTTAAGTACCCATGTCCTAGCATTTTTTTCTCTTCAAGGGTCTTCATGTTGTTTCTGTCTGGTAAATACATACTAGATTTCTAATCCTAGTGAGTAGTGGAAATGGCCTGATATAATTTGGTTTTAAATTGTGACCTGTCTTTTCTTGTATCCCTTTACTTTGTAATTTATTCTAGAGAATTTTTCAGATTTACCCACTTAGAATGGGCGTTACCCCTCAACAAATTATGCAATTTAAGATGAACTTACTTTTAATTACCATTTCACTTTGAAATGCTAACTCTTGTTTCTGCTCTGCTATGAGATTGCTGGAAGAGAAAGAATGAGGCCCTTAGATTCAAATAAGTTCAAACCTCCAGCAAGTCCTGTTAAAGACGTGCATATGTATCACACAAACACTTGTATTTGATATTTTGTATTTATACCTGGGCATTGGCTTAACATCTTGCATGGCTTTAAGGAATAGTATAATCAGAATAAAGGGACACAACAATAACCCATGTAGTTATTTTACAATTCAATGCTGGATTGATTTTTGTTGAATTACAGCTTTGCATACAATTTACAAACTAAACAAGTGTACCTAAGTGGAAAGGAGTAAGTATGTAATAAAACATGGAAAGTTAAAGATGACTAATGAGTGCAGCATTTCATGTTTCTGTTTAGTAACGCTGATAAATTATTGCTATGGTAAGAAAAAAACAGGTTTTTGCACAAACTTGCACATGAACTTATGTATGCTGGTTTTGCTGTAAACACTTAGACATTTAATGGTAGACATTTAATGGTCTTTAGTTATGTATAAAAACCCCCTACCCTGTAAATCTGTCTTCCCAATTCCACGAACAGTGGGAACGAATCTATTGCATGACAAGTGATGTCTCCTTGCTATCAGCTGAAAGAAAGATCCCTGCCTATGAAACATCCCTGATTCCTCTTCAGAACTCTGTGTTTATTTAGTGGTAAGGTTTCATTTAAAATAATCTTTGGCATACTATGGCCCATTCTAAGAACTGTATGAAAGAGAATATACCTAAACAAATGTTTGTCTGAGCCATTTCCAGTGTAAGAAAAAGAATGGTACAGATTCAATTTGGGTTACGAGTAAACATAACTAAAATGGATGATGTTTGAAATGGAAATTATATAAAATTATTAGTAATTTTTATCAAAAAAATACAAAAAATATAGATCTTGCTGTGCCAAAAGCTATTGAAACTAAGCCATAAGGGAGATACAAGGATGAAAATTAAGTCTGTACTATAGTAGCAGTTGTGGTGTAGTTATGTATCAGGGCTGTACCTGTATGCACACCTAGTGTACTTGACTTACTAAGTCCCTGAGTAGCCCAGGATCTCATTGGTATAGATGTGTTTGCCTAGATATGACTAGCAACTTGTTTGAGAACAAGATTGACTTGAGATGAGGTGATTTCTGACTTGTAACCACTGCCTCAAAAGTATTTGACTATTTGTTACAAAAGCTTTTCAGGTAGGAGTTTCACAAAAAGCCCTAGAAGTTCCCTCAGGCAGCTCCTGCTGAGTCTAGAGCAATTTGTGTATCAGTGCACCAGTGTTAATCAGCATGGGAACTGAGTGGAGCACCTGGCTGTACCGGAGATTCAAGGTGGTTTCTGTTACAGAACTGACCAAACTGGATGTAGGTAAGATGCTTGTAACTAGCTAGTAGAAACTGTTTTTGTAAATGTGGAAATGACCACAAAGGAGAGCCTTTTGTACATATTTAATATAGACAGAAAAACCTACGTACACATTGTAGGATAATAAACTGTGATGTAGCATGCATACGCTGGAGCAGTCAAATAGGACTAGGCCAGCTGGATGTAAGAAATCTTCCAAAGAGTAGTTCAGGGGGTCTCTCCCAATTCATGTGAACTCACTGTTGAAAGGACACTTGTGAATGAGTCTCTCATTGCATTTGGGAGAGTAACTGACCCATTCTATTCAAGAGATTTGATTATCTATGTAGGCATTACCCAATGCAACAGTCTCAGTAAAATGGTTTCTTGTTGTTTTTTAACTAAGCACTCTGTTTTCACCTGTGTGAGAATACTGACAGGTATCATATAATTATCCATCACAATGAAGTGAGGGGTTTTGCTAAGATACCGAATGCTATTTAGCTCTTGAAATATTTACCCATGATAGTATTGACCACTTGACTAACTGCATGCCTAGCATCAGTGGAAAAGTAATCAATAATTGTTGAGTCCCCAGGCTCCCAACTGCTATTCTGAAACCAAATTACCTAATAGAACTTGCTGAATAAAACTTACATTATTTCATTCTGAAAATATTATTCTACCATCTTTCAGGTTTTTTTTTCTTTTTCTTTTTTTTTTCTTTTCTGAGTAACAGGGTATGTTATTAGTAACTAAGCCCTCAGAGAATGGCGATTAGTCTAAGAGTGCTAACCCCCTTCAAAACATGGGTGATGGATAGCTGGTGAAACTTTAATGAGGAGGCCTGTTTGTTACTAGAATAATTCTGAAAACAAATCCAAAAAGGCATTAACAAAGAATGTTAAATAACAAAGGGAAGTAGAAGGTGAATGGTAGAACCAAATCCAAAACAGAGCCATGAGCTCTCAAAGGCAGGAGGGGAGAAAGTATGATGGGAAAGAAAAAGGCTCACAGGTTGAGAAAAGGATAATTTAATTAGAGGGAAAAGAAACAAACAAAAAAACAAAGATGTTGTGTTGACTCATATAACAGAGTCATGATCAGACACACCTTCATGAGTTTCCCAGTAAGCAATCTGTGCCATGTCAGAAAAATGTTGAAAATGCTTCAGATGTGGAAAAAAATCCAACAAAATTACAGCTCTTGACTGGCCCCAGAAACTTAATTCATGATAAATTAGTAAAAGATAAAAGTACAGCAAGAGAAATTGCACAATTTACATTCTTCAAATGGCTTGAGTTTATAAGGTTAATATACAATACATGGAGACCCCACAGCGCAGTGGCCTATCACAGAACATTATCAAATGCTACACCTGACAGCCTGTGAGCTGAAGGTCAAGAATTTATCATCCTTTCATTAAATAATCAGAATGGAAATAAATGAACAATAGAAAGGGAGAAAATCAACAGCTATAATGGCAGTAAGATTAAAACTAGCTCTTTCAGGAGGATTACTGTTAAAGTCCACTAGATTTTAACAGTAAATGCCAAGATTTGGGGTTTTGTTGGAGATGAAAACCCTGAGCTATTTTCTTCACTGTGATGACCTTTCTGTTGTAATTTTCCTTTGAGCAAATTGATAATAGGAAAATAAGAGGGAAGATAATCTCACCCTGATACTCTCTGCCCATTCACTGTCTTGCTCAAGATTGTGTTTTCAAATGAAAAAAAGAAAGCCCTTCTTTCATTTGAAAACTCATGAGCTATTTAGCCTTAAATCGCAGGAGATACAGCAACCTGAATGACTCCAGTAGTTTGCATTCTGTGAATAATTATGCTTTTCCTATGAGAAAATGAAGTTATTACCTGGTTTAAGATGTTGCTTCCTAATTCCAGGAGAGGTTTGCCTTTTTAAGCTTTATTGCAAAGACTGAAATGCTCATTCACTCTTTCTTTCTTTTCCCCCCTCCTCCACCTGTCCATCATTTTTATTATGTCATTAAAACTAGATATATATTGGCTGCTATGGGCTCAGATACAAGGCGATGCAAAGAAAAGAGGAGGTATCTTCATCTTTGAGTTATATATATGATGACTAAAATAAATACATGAACTTCATCTGCCTGTAGACTTTCAATTATGCTTACAGATAAATACTAAATCCCTTTCCTTACTGCTGAAGTCAGGATGTGTCCATTTTCCATATAAGCTGATCTATGTTTGAATATATGTACTGATTATAGCATTGAATTGCTAGTTCAACTGTGTTCAAAAGGCAATAAAGGTGGAGTCCTAGCAATTCTGGCAGTAAATCCAGTCTCATAATAATGTAATTATTTAATATAGTCTTCTTTTGCTAGGCCTTGATTCTGTTCAAAGGAAAATAATATATTCCTCTTTTGTTCTGCACAGCAACAGAGCAAGTTTAGAGTAACAGAATGTTCTATTAACTGAACTAACGGAGCAGCTCTTTTTGCTAAACTTATATAACTCTTTAGAAACACCATGTGCTGCTTGTTCACTTCCAGTCTATCTCCTAATCATTCTAGCAAGTCAAGTAAGGTCTCTTCCTGCTTAAAGGATATTTCCCTACATCACAGTCTTGAAGCCTCACTTGCTGCTAATTGCAGTGATTGCAAATGTGTTGACACTAAAGCTTGTTGAATGCTGAAAAGAAATCTGCAAATATTTATTTGACTTAGTAAGCACATTTGTTTTCGCAGTGTTCACACCCTTCGGAGATTTTCTTTTACTCACAAGCTTAGTGATATGAATGGTTGCAAAGCAATGTATTTTGAATAAATATTGCAAATTTCTGGAAAGCAAATTTCAAAATCATCATGGCAAATATTATTGCTGAAAAACTGGTCTTAAGCAGACTGTTAAGACCTATTGAAGTTGGTGTGATATTCTGTAGATGAAATAGCTTGTGAGTTTTCAAGAATAAGAGACATCAGTGAATTTGCCAGTTTGCACCAGCAAAAACTTAACTGCTAAGCCATATCTGTAGAGCCATCTGGGCATCATTACTTGAGATGTGCACAGTTTGTCCTTGGGGAAATGAGGGATTTAAATGCTAAAATAAATGTACTGTGCTACAGCTTAAAGTATACACTGAATTGTTTTAACATTCTCATCTCTCTTTCATTTTGAAAACTGCAGAGCCCTGCAGTGATCAGTTTGTTAGTGAACCTTTGTGAAAAATAGTGCTCAAATGATTCCTATTGCTTTGTGTCTTCATTTTCTCAAACCTCCTCAGATATTTCCCTTGCAGGATTTTTGTTCTCAGTGCTATGTACTTGACAATATAACAATAAGAAAACATGCTAATGGGTTGAAATGTAAGAATGATACAGGTGAGGAGACAACAGTTAAGAAGGGATACAATTCTAATTTCTAAATAAGAAAAGGGGAAAAGATAATTTTGTAATTTGTGGCTGGTAAATTTCACAGTTGTGCATAAAAATCAGTAAAAGCTGATAAATTATATTATATTATATGTTATAAATATAACTATAGTTCTATATAACTATAGAACCTACTCATTAACTACCATTTCACCTCTGGTCTCCATTACTTTACCTTTAACACGTGATTAGGAATATTACCCATAAAAGCTAGTCATGGAAACAAGGTCAATCCTGAGAAATAAAATTACTTTTTTTTCTTTCAATTCTTC
Source organism: Stictonetta naevosa (assembly GCA_011074415.1). Classification (NCBI taxonomy): domain Eukaryota; kingdom Metazoa; phylum Chordata; class Aves; order Anseriformes; family Anatidae; genus Stictonetta; species Stictonetta naevosa. Next base: position 13,663,330 of record CM021699.1, read on the forward strand.
TTTAATGTATATATTGCAATGTTAGGAGAAAAACAGAATATTTTGTTTATTAGCTTATTAGTAGCATTTAATCTTAGACTGCTCTTTAGGCTCAATATACCAAATCCTATTTTGATGAAGTTACTTAAGAAAAGAATGATAAAAATGTGCTGATGCTCAAACTTATAGAAATGCTATTGCAAGCTTAGACAAGCAGTTGTCCATTTTATACTGGTGCAAAATGTAAGATGTAGACAGAAGAATTTAAGGCAAAAAAAAAAAAAGTTAAATTCCTTTGAAAAAAATAGTGTGGTTACCCCATATTTTTTCTTTAGGTACTTCCCTTTCTTTTACCTCAGTCCCAGCTATTTAAAGTTGCCATGTGTTATTAGAAAAAAATCTTAGATCAGTTTATTGTCAGTGTGTACAGCTTCCCCCTAACTATTATAATAAGAAGCCAAATCACCTGCAATGTTTGAAAACAATTTGATGCTGCTGTGTGTGTATTCAGTGTCTTACAAAATGCAGGTAATTGTTTTAATCGTTTATTTAGCAGTACCTGATTAAACATGCAGACATATCACCATAATTAAGCTAGTTCTGTTCTGAACTTGGTATAAATCAGCTCAGATGCTGAGGTCTAATCACTGGTAGTTGAAAGCACTAGTGGCATCTGGTGAGACAAATGGATAAATATCTTACAGAAGCCCAGGAGCTGGTGAGGTTACCAGCCTCATAAAAGACTACTATTTTGTCATTAAGTGGTGTGAGCAACAGCGTATAACTCATTTACAGAACTCTCAAACTATGAACATTTCCTTCCCCTTCCTTCTCATTCCCCCTCCTCCCCCCAAGTGATGTGCAAAATTTTAGTAAGAGACTCCATGTCCTGAAGACCATACCTTTGAAGTATACAAGACAGGCAAAGTGTGGCAGAAGGGAAGAAGTTATAACTAATTTACAGGAAACTGAAGCTCAAAGATGTTAACTTTTTCTAAGATCAGACAGGAGGCTGGAACTGTGAATCAAGGTAAGGAGCTTAAGGACAGGATGTTCTTTCTGGATTTGTTTTCTTAAATATTGGATAGAAAATGTTTGTGATCTCCAGATTTGACATAGCAGGGATATTTCTCCCTTTGGAAATCTCCATGGAAACGCATGATACAGATTGAAATGGAGACTGCAAAGCAAAAGCAATACAGCTCTGGGCTGTTTAACTGTAGCAAAGAATTTTCTATGTGGTAACATCTCCTTAAAAGTGGATTAGGATAACTGTGAATAAAAGGAGCATCTTTGTCAAGGGCTAAAACCAGAACATTTGTCGTCAATGAAATGCTGTGGCAATGTGGCACCTATTCTGTAAGGGTTATCAGATTATAAAGGCTGAAAAGTAGGACAAATCCAGAAGAAAAATCACTCTTATAGTAAGCCAGGTTTGTTTAACGCACCTGTAGGACGGCATGATGATTGTTGCTTGTATGCACATTTTGTTGTGTATTTCTCTGGATGCCCAGCAGCTAGTGGAAAACGCAGAAGCCTCAACTGATTAATTTGCAGATGGACTCAGGGCTTTTCTATGTAGAATGAAGGTTTTGACTCCTAAAGGATGTCTGTCAGTCTTTTTTTTTTTTTTTTTCAACCTTCTTCTGGAGTCTTGTGTCATAAATGCCAGACTCAGCCTATTCTGGGTAGAACCACAAAGAAAAATTCTGCAGTTTTAATATTTCTCAGACTTCAAGGTAGCATTAGGCATTGTGGTGCTTTTTATGTAAAAATAACTAGTTCAGAGACTAATGCTCCTTCAGTTTGCCCATACATCTTAATTTCCATCACAATTTTTAGGTCCTAAGAAAAGTAGATGGGCCTTTTTTGTTCTAAATTGACTGTGCAAACTTTGTTCTGAGTTGATGGTGCTGCTTAGTCAGTTCTACCAAGACTGAAGTATATGCATATGTGGTTTACATGTGATAAATTTATTTACCTTCACTGTTATCCTATTACGCTTATATTCTGCCCATAAAATAATGGCTAATAAAGTTTTCCTTTAATTAGCACATTTTGATTTGATATTTTCTAGCTCATTTAAGACATGCAGAATTGCTATTTGCTTGTGTTTATTTTCTTTTTTGCAAACTTACACTTATGTTCCTTTACTGAGAAACAATGTTAACTGTTAATGCCAGTTTGCTTTCTAGCTTGCCGTCTTGCATTTTAAGTTATGTCTAAGAGAACTCAGAGTAATAACTCTAGATTTCTTCTCAAAAGATACAGGTGATATTTGTATAGGGATCTTGATTCTTCAGATACCTGTGTGTTAAATGCTTAATACTTCTGCATTTTCAATTCCTACATTCAAGTGTTATTTTTTGAAGCAATGGGGTCTTTGTACATGCCAGAGCATGTACAAAGTGATAATGAACATATAATCACTCTAGGAAGCTTAGAAATCACTTTCATTACAGGAAGCTACTTAAAAACATTTTAAGTCCTATATAAATTACCCTGAATTAATGAGACTTTCACTGAAATAGAACTGACATCCTTGCTAATGCTAAATGGAATCACAATTGTTAGTCTAATACAGAGAGTAAGAAATCCGTGCATTATAGTTTAAGAATACAGGGCATGCAAGACTCTTGATAATATATTCCCAATCAAAGGAGCTGTCCCCTCTTTCCCCCAGGAGGATACCTGTAGCAATGTTGTGTCCAGGCACAGGCGCTTTGCCACTATGCCCAGCCAGCACACCAATTAGACTTAAATGGGGCAATACTGCTGTGAGCTTTAAGGCATCACCTTTAAGGCACAAGGGAGACTCCTTTGAGAATTGGGTATTGTCACTTTCTTATTTTAGGCACACAGACTGTGTAATCGGGGGAAGGACCCTCCAACAGAGAGCAAGTGAGAGCAGGAAATTAAATGTAAGTGGTCTGAAATTCCCCGTTAGAAAAACTCATCTGTCTCCATTGGCTATACGGTGATCCCAGGAACAGCAGGCTCTGAGTCAGTCAGCTGAAATGGGAGGGGGGAGATATTCTTAACTAGAGCTAGAATTTACATCAAAACATCTTGGTTAGAGAATAAAATCCTTCCAGTGGCTTCATTAGTTCAAGTGAACCTGTAAGTTGTGTTACATCAGGAAGCCACTGGACTTGTTTTGGCTCTAGACAAGAACTTTCTTGAAGCTGCTGTGTTCCTGTTTGGGTCTTCCTGGACTACAAGGGAGACAGATTTGTGAGTACTGCTGGGTATAGCTGGCCCAGCAATTGCTGGACCTTTGCTTTCTCACTTGTTTTGCTGTGAGTTAGGAAATGGTAGAGTTATTCTGAAAGCTGTGCTTGCCTTTCCACAGAGCAGTTGAAATTCAACCTATTCTTCTGGACAGCCTTCTTTAAGGAATAAAGAAATGTGAAATTGGAAATTCTGATTCTTCTCTTCTTGGGAAGGCTTTTGGGAACACACCATTTGTAAGTGAGAAATAGGGTCAGGAAAAAACAGAATTTTGACTCTTAATGGCCAAACTGTTGAGCATTCTACCAGAAAAAGCATTTTCCAGCCTGTACCTAAACTTTTTCCTGTCTCTTCTTGTTGTCCTTCCTATCTCTTGAGACCTGTTATTCTACAATTATTATTCACTGTTCCACAGGGCAGGCTCCTCAGCCTCTTTTACTCCATGGACCTTTGCAAATTGCCCCCTCCCCCCCCAATTTTTTTCTTCTTTCTTTACAGATGGGTTAGGTTGTTTTTGTCTAGCCTTGCAGCTGTTGATATTTCTCTTCATGGGAAATTTCTCTGGCTTTTTTTCAGTCTCATGTTGTTTTTGTGGTAACTTGCCCAGAGTGGGAGTTGGAACAAATTCATTTTCCTGAAATGTAGTTATGGGAGGGCTGCACGAGAGGATGAGAGAGAATATGAGAGGATCTCCATTACTGTGTTTATAGCTACCTGTCGCTATTGATCATTAACCAATCTTGCTAGAAGTATGGCTTCAATTTTCTTTTTTCAATGTGGATTAAGCAGTGTTGCCAACACACATTTTTCTCTGTCAGACTTTACAGTAAACATGTAGCACACAAAAGTTTGAAAGCCATCTCTTCAGATGCTGTTTAAAAAGGACTTTTAAATGACTCAGTCAGAGATTTCATGCTCACTGGCATTGAAAAATTAGAATTTAACACTTTCAGCTGACTTTAAAGGCTGCAAAAAAGATAAAATGGACAGCAGAATTCAGCTGTGTGAAAGACAAAAAAAGGAGTAGAGAACGGTGAGGAGATGCTCACTTTTGAAAAGGCTGGAATTGCAGCACCATTTAGCATACCAGTGTATTGTTTTAAAAAACAAACAAGCAAACAAAAGCCAGAAAACAGCACATCTCTACCTGGGTCACGATAGCACTTAGGTCAGGATAGCAAGGCAGTTGAGTATTTTCTGAGGTCAGCAGTACCCCAGGCTTTTACCTGCTCTAAGCACCTAAGCACTGAAGGAAAATAAGTGAAAATGAACTCAGAGGAAACAGGCAAGTGACTGGGGAGACTGAGATTTGGAAATGGAGCTTGAAGAGTCTTACATAAAATGTCCAGAATAGAGGGTGACAAAATCAATAGGAGGAACAGTGTGTGTTCATATGTTGCAGGGGATAGCCATGGGAGTTTGTGTTCTGGATGTTTCCTATTTCACGTTCATTGGGAACTTATTTCTACTGTTTCCAAGGCCAGAACCTGGTACTCCAGGTAGGAAAAACAGGCAGCAAACAGCCAGAGGTGGCAAAATGTTGGCAATCTTCTGGCTTAGCCAGACACTGGTCACTGGTGCTGCAAGGTAGACATCCAGCTGCTGCCTCGTCAGGGCAAGTGCTGGGCTGTGGGTGGGCAGCTGGTTCACAGGAGAGGTGCCAGCTGATGTCCCCCTTCTCTGTGTTGCTTTGGCTGGCTGGGTCTCTCCCAGTCTGCCTCTTTCCCCTGTGGCTCCCTGTGCCTGGCCTCAGGTGGGTTCCTCATCCATGTTCAGCAGCTACTGAGCTTTAAACTGATGCTGGTTGGTCATGTTAGAAGGTAGTTGGTCCCCTTTGACCTAGCAGATGCACCAAAGATATTGTTTGAGCATAATTTGAGGAAGTTCAGTGGCCTCTTTTTTAGGACTAGCCACCACAACCAACACAAGATGATGTTATTGGGTCATGATTTCTCACCAGGAGGGAGCTTTCAGGTGCTGTGGTGTTTGTAGCTAGTTGTTTCACACTGATTTACTAGGATTTTGGCAAGTCAGTTGCTTTGGTTGTATGGTATTATGAAGCAGAGGTATTGTATATAAAATTATTTAAGAAACAGGGAGAAAAAAGTGGAAGCAGCATGAGAGGCACTTCATCATCAAGAGCTAAGGGAGAAAGAGGGTGCAGTGCTGACACTTTTTGCCATCTCATCTGTCTTGCAGCTTGCAGCAGGCTCCAGACAGTGCAGCTGTCACTGTTTTTATGGTGCTGCAGTTTGTGTGTGAAAATCACCGTACATCCTTGGGCCCTCCTCCTATCCCCCTGCAGTTAGGGTTTCCTACCACTGGTTTCTGTGGGGTCAAGGATGCACTGCTGAGTTGTGTGGAGAGGCCTAAGACATCAGGTATACATGCAGTAGGCACACCTACCTGTCAGGGTTTCCCTCAGAAAGAGCTGTCCTGTCTGCTCTGCTCTCTCTGTAAATAAAATAAAAATAGAACTAAGGCAGTATGTGAAAGGATTAATTACATTGTCTGAAGCTATATCAATGCTGTGTACAAACTGGTAGCATGCTAGTAGTGAAATCAGATTATTTAGTAAACTTAGTAGTAGCATTTCAAGATGATGAAGCAAGATTTCAGCACAAAGTAAAAATAGTTAACTCAGATGTCTGCACTCCTCCATGTTGCTCAGCTAGTATTTAGGCGTGACATGTATATGCTGCACCTGCGATCCAGCAGAGAGAAACCAGGTTCCAAACAAAGCTCCACAAATAGCTGAAGACTCTCCTGAGTTTAACAGGTGTGGTCCTTTCAGTCTTTCAGGTTTCTTTTTTTTTTTTTTTCTTTTTTTCTCTTTAAAAAAAAAAATAGGTTTTGTTGATTTTGCTGCATGGCAATAGAGGTATCCTTCATCTGCCTTCCAGTAATTAAGAATTAATGTACAGAGTACAGCGAAATGTTAGCCATCTTCATGGAGCTATCTCTGTGCAGGACAGCATGTGTAAGAAAAATGCAAGTCAAAGATTCAAGAACATACAAAGGAAGATGAAATCTGCCCTCACAAAGAAATAATGCTTCAGGTGAAAGGAAGTGTGAGAAGTTACGCAATGTACCAGTAAAAAACTAGAGCTTATAGTGACAAAATAAATAACGTTAAACCACTGAAAATTCTAGTAAATGCACAGGTTATTTCAGAAGAAGAGGTCCACCTATAAATTTGGAATAAGCAGTTTCCCTCACATTGTAAGAATGAATGAGGGAGGCAAAAGTGGCATGAGATCAAAGGGCACTCACAGGGTGTACTAAACGAATGAGGGAGAGACAGGCAAGACAGAAAGCAGGATCAAAGGACACTAATGATAAAGAAGCTCTGCTTGCCATCTCCTATAAAGAAACACAGTGAGTCAGCAGAAGTTCAGAGAGTATTAAAAGAAAAAATCTAAAAGGAGATCACATTAGAAGCAAGCTACATGTATTTCCTGACCATCAGAGGATGAAATAATAATGGGATGTGGGCGACATTCAAGCACAAGTTTGTTGACTACAGGTGCCTTTGGCTAGCAGTTATGGATTGAAAAGCCTTTAAGGGAATAGTCTGAAAGAAGCTAAAGCAGTCAGTACATTAAATGATGGTCTCATTAGGGAGCTTGGTGGAGCCCTGTCTAGAGTGCTTTGAGTTCACATCCGTTCCTAGCTAATGCCCTGCTGTAAGTATATAGAAATTGTGCACTTTTTTTTTTTTCCCTCTTTTTTCTTTGGTTTTCCTTTAGGTTGCTTAATTGAAAGGATAGCGAAAAGCAGCTTCAGATCATACTCTGAAAGGGTACTCAATTAAAGATATAAAAAACCTGATTAGAATAATTAGGAAATTGCTCAATATAATACTTAGCACTTAGACACTAGCTTTCATCCATCAGTTTCAGAGGACTTTATGTGTGGTATACATAGCATATCCTTACTGCTGTTTCTCAGAGGCCTGTTTGTGCCGGAGTCAGTAAATGGCATGTGCAGTGCTATGCCACAAACCCAACGGAAATCTGGGAATGTAACTCATATCTAAGGTTTGAAAGAGAGGGGGAAATGTGTCCTTTCAGACAGTTCACAATAGCGTGTTATGCATAGTCTAGAAAAAGCATTATTTCAGGGGAATATTACCAGCTACCTCTAGAATGGGGAAAGGAGAAGGAAAACAAAAACAAAGAAAGAGCACCAAAGTCACAATCCTCCCCTGAAAAACAGATTTAAGTATCTTTTTGCATCTCCTATCACAGGCCTTACTAGCAGTGTAGTACCTGGTCAGTATGGCATGGCGGGAGACAGAAAACAACTCCGGAAATTCATTGCACAGTTCCTTGAAGTAAAAGGTGTGTTTTCCATTGTCTTGGGAGATGGATGGGAGAGGAGCTCCTGCAGCCAGCCTCTATATGTAGTATCCTGTAGAATATTCTCTCTACTGGCTGTACATACCAGAAGGTGGCAAGGAGCAGTCAGTAACAGCAAGTCAAGGGATTTAGGGCCAGGCTCCTCAGTTGATGCAAGTCCTTATAGCTGAGGATCTTCTCATCTCTTTTACTAAATTCCACTAAGTCTTAAGACTTGCCAAAAGGAGTGAAACTTACCTTCTGTCTAGCTATTTACTGTGTAGGTGCAGTTAATCAGTGAGTGCTTTCTTCAGTCCCTTTCCTTTGTGTTGCTGCTTCCCTACGTATGCCTTGAGGAATTTTTCCCAATATGGTGAATATAATCATTGAACTTTAAGTCTCCATTGCTTTCTGCTCAGTTTATTCTAGCCTGCTTCATTTTTCCTGCTACCCCATAGATTTTCCTACTACCCCTTACTTCTTATTTTTTCTTATTGAATAAACTGTGATAGGAAAACCGCTTGAACTAGCCTGAACAGTGTGAAATACAGAACTTCTTTAGCAGTTATTCCACTGTTTTACCACTCTCAGTTGCAATACAGCTGGGATCCATCCTTCCTTTTTATCCATGATCAATGTTCTAGTGCTTTTACATCTCATTTTTCTTCTCTGTTTAAACAAACTAGTACCTGACTTTACTGTTTTTACTCTAGAAATGTCAACTATTATTTTAGGGAACACTTTTTTTTTTTTTTTTTTTTTTTTTTCTCTTGAAGTAGAGTATATTTCATTTTACTACCCATTTCTACAGACTTCAGTTATCTCCTCATGTGTTTTCTATATCAAGCTTAAGACTTTAAAACTATCATCTACAATTTTCTGTATTTAAGATTTTTGTTAGAAGGATGAAAGTTCCATAACTGCCAGATTACACAGAACCATTTTATTTTAATGAAGTAGACTTATAAAAGCATGTGCCAAAACTAAGTAACGTTTAATCCCTTATATATATCTACATATATATTTGTTAATCTTGATGTCATGCACTTCAGTGATCAAGCTGCTTGATGGTTTTTGAAAGACGTGGATCTGACTAATGCATCTTGATCATCTATGGTTCTACCTTTTCAAGTGAAATGAAACCCACTAATTTTACATAAGGTTTTATTTTTTATGGAAATTTAAATTTAAGATCTTGAAATTTAAGCTCACTTTTAGCATTGGCAGGCACAGCAGTAATGAGAATCAAGACTGAAAGGCTTGAATTTCTAATCACTGGAGACTTGACAAAAATACACAGGTTCATATATTTCATGGAATATATACATCTAATATATAGTAATGCTACAATTATGTAAAACGTTCTGAAAAAGAAAGGAAAGGATCATATTCCCCTTTACATGCAAATGCCATATGGTGCAGTCTTATGTATTTCTGTGCCAAAATGATTGCTCTCCAGAAATTATATGATGAAGTTGCCATAACAGTAGTCCTTGCCAACCCATGTGTGGTGGCATTAAAATAGGATAAATGGACTTCAGTAGAAAAGGGAAAATGACTCATTCCAGTTGTGTGTGAATAATTACAAATAAATTTACAATATGCCCTAAATCCATGGTGGTTTAAAAGTTTTGCTCATGTGAAGGATTTTTGTAATTCATCTGCAGTCTTCTGTGTGTCCATCATCACTGGTCAGCAGACTTAGGTTTTGACTGTTTTTGTCCCACTCTCAAGGTCTGAAGTTGCTACATGTCTGTGCATTCTGGTGAAAAACAGTTGAAGGTTAGGATGTATATTGCACTTCAAGAGCACAAATAGAGGACAAGATATTTGGACTTTCCACATTTGGGTCATGAATCAATATACATCTTCTTCTTAAACTGTAGCCTTTCATGCTTTCTGCTGCTTTCATTTTCTGTGTAACCTTATTTCAGCCCTCATACAGCAGTAAAAGCAACATGGTCATTTGGATCCCATGACTTTTTCTGACATACTCAATCTAGTACTACCTAAACCAGTGGCTCTTCGCTGATATTTTTGATTATGGGATGAATGCTTTCTGCCTTACAGAACATGGAACAGGGCATATTTTTCAAAAGCTCTGCCTATCACTATGTGGAGAGAAAGGGAAGGAAAGAATCTGGAAAAGAGGTGTGTGATTCCCCTGTATTCTTTAAAGCAGTATTTCCTGTGGCAAACATTCATTGAGACTGATTTATGGAAAAAAACAACAGTGTGTGTTCTCAGGAGTAGATCTCTCTGGTTTCCTATTGGAAAGGCCACTGAAATATTTAAAAAGACCTGAATGCAGTTTCATTAGGATTTTAATTGTAATATTGTAAGAATTGTGTGAAATCTATGCAAAAATCAACATCATACTTTGAGTCCTGAATCCAGCTTCTTGAGGCTTCTGAGTATTGCAGAAAACATTTGGAGCTCCTGATGCAAAAAGCATAAAAAAATAAAATAAAAATTATTCCCTAAATTCCTTCTCTAAATGGGAAAAGCATTGACCTTAATGGAGAGAAAGGCTCTGAGGTAGGGTGTCAGGGTTTACTTTTGGGACATAAGAACTTGTATATTCTGTTTTCTATCTGACAAGCCTAAGAGTTACTCCCCAAAATAGATTAATGTCTCTGGTATAATCACTGATGATGCACTAATTTCTGCTTGTCAAATCTAAATGTGGAATTAAAAAAATAATGAATTAATAGAAAATGAGTTCAAACATTTTAACAGCACAGAAATATTTGCTGCTACTATGAACAGAACATAACCTAAGATCTAGTGAAATTGGAAGAAAACATTTTGACTAGATTCTGTGCTTGAAGTCTGGAATCAAGTGGAGATAGGCCAGTTGACATTGCTTAAGGATCTGGTCTTAGGATGAGATAAAACAAAGGGAAAAATGTACATACCACAGCTAAAATAAGGTTTATTAAAGTGAGTTTGACTGGGAAGTAATAGTGCTAGATCTACAAAAGAGATTTAATAGTGGATTGAAATTGAATTGTACAGACTTATTGATAGTACATTATCAACCCAAAGTATTTTTTCATCATAGCCCAGTAGATTAAAGTAAAGACCAGAGAGACTGAGGAAGGCATTGTGAGCAATGACCAATGAAAAATAAGATTAATGTAGCATTCCCTAAACAAATAGTGGCTTTCAAATGAGAAGGAAATGAATCAGCAGGCAGAAATTCCACCCTGAAGATTAACACAGAGTTTAAGAACCAAACCAAACCAAACCTAAGAAATAATTATGATATGCCACATGTTTTTGATGGCATGCAACACACACTCTCACTCAGCTTCTCCACTTTTCCTCATTTCTACTTCAAATTAGAGAAGAAGAGGACCTAACAAAATGCAGTCTTTGACTGAACAGCTTCCTGTTTCCTGCATCTTTACAAGATTTCTCTGGATTTTGTTCTCCTAAGGACAAAAGTTCCTATTGATTTGTAATCCATACCTGATTTTGGTAGTACTCTGATTTTTGGTAACAGACTTCAAACATTGATTGGAAACAATATTACTTAAATAAAATAAATTAATAAACAGAAGCTATATGGTCATCATGGAACCACTGTAAAACGCAACCACTGAGAACAGCAATGCACCAGTGCCATCCTGACACTTCATGTTTGGAGATTCCTGTTGGCTGAAGTTTCACAGTCCCAGCTCTGAAATATATGGTCTAATTTTTCACCATTCTTTGGAGTTAAGCATATTTTCAAAACACTGAGAGAGCTTCACCTGTGAGAGAGATGAGCAATCTAATTTCTAGACTGTGAAGAACCCTTTCAGTCTCTCTCACACATCCCCATTTTTGTTTGTGTTGCAGTCCTTGTCAGTTTTAAGAATGAGCAGGATTCACTTTGAACAAGTTAGTTCTGAAAAGAAAAACATTAACCCTGATTTTTCAAGAAGACTTGGGAACACTAGAACCATCTTGAAATTTATTCTCAGTGTCTTGGAAAACCCCTGAGATACATAACAGGCTCTATAAGGAATGCCTTGGATAAGTATAATTTGTCTTTCACGCACGCAACTCTACCAATGTAAGCTGATATGTTAAGTAATGGATTTGGTTAATTTGACTGTCGAAATGCTAAATGACATCACATTTATAATCCTATAATTAAATTGTAATTGAGAAGGGCTTGAATCAACTAGCTAGCTGCTAATATGTAGCAGAGAGTTGAGTTGAATGAGAAGCACTGTACATTTAATTCTTTTTCCTTTTATGCTGCCTGCTTGTGTAGCTTGATGATTAACTGTTTCAGAATAAGACTGGCTGGTTGTGACTCAGCTATAACACCACCACCATGTCATGACACTGTGTCATGATAAACATTCAAATTCTTGGATAGGGAGGGGGCATTAATTTTTGGAATAAAATATTAGAGTGGTCCTGCCATCAGATGGAATTACTCAGAAGCAAAACCAAGTAACTGTACTAAAATTAAACAAAAGTAAACTTAAGAGTTTAAGAAAGATAAAAATGTCAAAAAGATAAGGATGAAAAGCTGATTGGAAGTCTTATGGAATATTTTCTATTGATGGTAATGTGTATTGTTGATAAGAACTGTGAGATAATTTTGCATTGTTGTAGATAGACATGAACATAAGAGAAAGAGTTGTAAGCAGCAGTTTACAGCAGTGTTCTTGTATAATAATCACCCTTGGTACTAGGTGTGCTTATTCATCTAGATCTTTGCTTTCCGAGGATTTTATGACAGTAACACAGGAATGTTCACTGCAGTCCATTGTTTACATATAACCTTCTTTACTACCCTTTTTCAGGTAGGTCTATTCAAAACTTTGCCCTAACATTTTTCTTGGTTTGATTCTGATACAATTTATTTTTAAATAGTTATAAGAAATTAAGTTAGTTCCACCTGAACTGTTCTCAAGAGCATAATTTGTTAAGTATGTTTGAGAAGTCTTCAGCTGAAATTGAAACTCTTATGCTGAAGTATTAAAAAGAAGCAAACATTCCCTACATGGACATTGCAGAAGAGGCATGTAAGAAATATATACACAAAGTATAAATTTGCACGCTCTGGACACATTTAATTCCTCTTCTTTCACCCCCTCCCCCCCATCCTTCCTTTTTTCTTTACCCCCCACATTTTTACATAGCTCTCAGCCAGAGAAAAGGTATGTGAATATTTTTAGAAACATCCAAGGTCATAAAAAATATTTAAAATTCAGAAGAAGAAAGAAAAGAAAGAGGTGCCCTGAAGCTAAACCCCTGTTAGCAACCAACTTGCTCCCTTTTCAAATCATTTGGCAGAAGGGGAATTCTTTCCTTCTTAGTTTTACTCATTAAATTAATGCTTACCTCCTTCATCTTTCCTCATCAAATGAAGAATAGAGCTCTACTGCCCAGTAGAACCTTTAAATCAAAAAGTAAACTTCTGGAAATGGATGTTTAACTGGAGTTTACCAAGAATTCCAATGGCTGAATATATTTTACATCATTTGTAAGTGAGATCCTTGATAATCTGAGCAATATTTGGGAAAACCTCAGCAGAGGTAAAGTACTAATTGATTAAATACAACTAATTCAAATGTCAATGTGAAAAGCCTGAGACCTTTTCTGAGAAGGAACTGTTAGCTTGGAAATCTGCCTTTTTAATCTGATGTATAGTTGTGGCATGACTGGATTAGGACTCTGTTGGTAGTGATCAGTACCTGTTCCTGAGAGCTAGTCCACAATAATCTGTGACAGAAGTGACTGGATCAGTCTGAACCTATGAACTCAAATTTGTCTGAGCTGCAACATTTTGAGAGTCCTCTGATTAGAAAACTAAGAATCTTGGTTTATATGCCAATAAAGTGTGGCTTCTTGGAGAATACTGAGACTTTTGTGCTTCTCTCAGAACCTCACTGAAGCAGATGATCTGGGCACATCCACCTCAGAGCTCAGGCTCTCAATTGAAGAGATAAAATTACAAATCTGACAGTATAAATGAAGGCAGCTGGACAGCCCACATGCTGGTTGGGATGTATGAAAAGGAACGGGTGCTTAGGAAACACAGCATTAAGAGTGTTTTGGCTTAATAGGCCCAAATGTTTTCCATCAGAAGCATACCCTTAGAGGAACACCTTTTTGGTGCAGCATTTAGCTCCCCAGGTTCCTTCAAGGAGACCTCTTCAAAAAAAGAAGTGTACAATAAGAAGGAAATCACGAGCATAAATCTATAGCTGCACATGTCACTAGAGGAATAAATTTTACATTCCCCTGTTAAATATGGCCTGTCCTTTCATGTCATTAAGATATTTCTTTTTGTATAAATCCTTTTTGCTTTTGAAGATTTGAAATGTTTCCAAATATTAGCGAGGTTACCCAGAAATTGAAAGAGAGCTTGCTCCTCAGTCATAAGATTTATTCTATTTTTGTCATTAGGCCAGTGAATTTAAGAACTGTTTATTAGTGAACGTAGACTGATTAAAGACAGCAAACAAACTGAGGTTGTAAAGGAACAGGACACACCATGGAGATCTCAGATATTCACAGCTTCAGGAAGTGATTTTGCAAACTAAATTGTGTTTTTCAAATTTTTAGAGTAATTCAACTTTGTGTGATACTACAGAGTACTAAAAATCCACCAGAGTGTCTCTTCCTTATAACCCAGTTTGATTGGAATTTGTCGGTTCCCAGATTTCAGCTTGGAGTGGCAGAGGTACTCCAACTAAATCTGCATTAGTTAGTTTGGGTACCAGAAGCACTGTAGATGCAGCAGTGACAAGCATCTTTTCTATGTGGCTTCCAAGATGCTAGTTATTTTCCAGCTGGTTCTGGTACCTCAGTATAATATTGCAGTTTTTAAGGTAGGTTGCTTGCAGGGAAATCAAACAGAACCTTTTGGTATTTGTAACATTGTTTGAATTTTTCATTATTTGAATAAGTTTTAGCCTATTATTCTGGTTGGAAACTTTTCAGTATTGCATATTTATAGTAAGGAAGTTAGAACTGCCAAAGCAAATGTCTGCAATGATAAACTTGAGGCTAAATGAAGATATGCACTATTCCCTGTGTATCCCACGGCAGTGCTGTAACTGCCAGACTCTAGAGTCTTCAAATTCCTTTGTCACCATCCCATTTGCAGAATTGTTGGAAAGAGTTTAGCTTTGCCTCCCAAGACCCTCTGACATTACAGAGCCCCTGGACATTTTGCAGAACAAAATAAAACAAACAAAACCCAACCAACCACCAAATCTCAAAACTAATCAGTCAGAGTTCAATTTAAAGGCCACCTATTAAGTATTTATGGAGCAAAAGCAAGCAGGAGTATGTAGGAAATTTCAAGAGACCTGTATGCTAAAGTAATAGGAAATGTTATTGTTAAAGCTCTACTCTGGGACAAAAGCAGGAATGTGTGCCTTATTTTCTGATCACTTTAATGCAACTCTAACACTGTGACTGAGTTGCTAATAACCTTTGTATGTATATACTCTGTGTGTTTGCAGAGAGTAGAGGTTTATATGTCCATAAATTTGTTGTGACACAATAAGGGAAGAAAGCTGAATCATCTCTGTGCAGTTAGTAGTAACTGGGATGGTTGTAGTTATTACTAAAAACATACACAAAATAAGCTGTCTGTTGTTCTGGCTTTTAACTGTATTCAGTGTAAAAAGGAACATAAAATGATATTCTGATAATTAAAGGGGTAAAAAGTGCTCTTAAAATCTAATTATGCACCCAGTATAACATGTATGCTTGGTCGCTGTATGTGTTTTGGAATCAGATGAAAACCACATAAAGCAATATGAAAAGGTATTATGTTTAAAATCAGATGAGAGTAAATAATAAAAAGAAAGAGAAAAGTCTGACATTTTATATCTGTCTGAGTTTGGATTGTATGACTGTTTGTTATTCTTATTCTGAATCATCTCATCACTGAATGACCTATCTCAGGTCACAGCAAAATACACATTACAGTATCTATCATTCGTTTTGTCCTTGTAGTGTATAATTTACAAGATATAAACATAATTTCAGTGAAAACTGGACCAGTCTTGTTTTGCATTTTGGATACAGGTTAAGTTATCTGCATGGCATATATATCAATGTCTGATTCAATGAAAATGTCCATTTTGACCTGGTTAACTCTTAGGAAGAATTGTCTTCCACTTAACATTGTGCCTGTCTTAAATTATGATGTCCTTAACTGGATGTTTCTGGCTTGTCATTTTCTTCTGCTGTGTTATTTGCTGTAAATATGCATCTCTTTTTTTTTTACAAGGACTAGTAATTATGCTGGCTTTATGAAATTGTAATTTTCACTGTGACATCAATAATGCTGATTTTATAACAGATATTGATGCCAATAAATATTTACCTATTTTACTGCAGCTATGTAAATAGTGTATTAATTGTGAATGTCATTTGTAGTTCTTCAGTTCATTGAAGAGCTAGAATATACTGATTTTACCATTTTCTCTCCAGCACAGGCTGGAGGGTCGTGAGATGAAAGGAAACTTTAATAAACAGACTTTAATAAGATGCTTCTTGAAGAAGTTACAGAGGTTTAGCAGAAATATACATTTGAGATAAGTTGCAGTGTTTGACTGAGGAGCAATTGGGTAATTTCACAGATAATAGACCTTGTTGTTGTTTCTTCCCCAAGGGAAAGATAGTACATCTCAGAACATGGAAATAGCTTGGGAGATCTCGAGTTTGACTGCATCGTCTGGGATTATAAACTCAAGGCAAAATGAAGATCTGAGCTATTCCTCACATATCCATGGCAGTGCTCTAACCACCATACTCTAGTCTTCAAATTTGTTTGTCACCCTTCCATTTCGCAGAACTGTTGGAAAGGGCTTGGATTTACCTCCCAAGACCCTTGACACTACACAGCCCCTGCAAGTTTTGCATAACAGAGCTGTTGTGCTTCACTCAGTGCTGGGAACAAGTTCCTGGCATTGACTTTGGTGTTTAGCATTGACTGCACTGTGACTGGTGGCAAAGCATCAATGGAGGGATTTGGAAGGAGTGGTGGAAAGAGATTTAAGTGCAACACACTCGAGTAGCAGGAATGCTGGGCGCAGGGTGCAGTGTCACTGGTGGCAGAACAGTGGAGCATTGGGGCAGAATGGAACGGAAAGGGGATGGAGGAAATGAGAGTGTCTAAGTGGGGATTCAGTAATTTCTGTAAAACTTTGGGTAAATTTTGTGTTTTCCTTGTTGGCTGCTGCTGTCTGTTGTCCTCATTAGTTTCTAGTGCATGACAGCAATGTGCTTTTTTAAATTTTCCTTTCAATTTTTTATTTTGCATTATAATAATAATAAATTTTAAATAATTAATATAAGAATAGTACATTCCTCCTTTCCTTTCCTTTCCTTTCCTTTCCTTTCCTTTCCTTTCCCTTCCTTTCCCTTCCTTTCCTTTCCTTTCCTTTCCTTTCCTTTCCTTTCCTTTCCTTTCCTTTCCTTTCCTTTCC
>CM021699.1:13680437-13699659 GCA_011074415.1 Stictonetta naevosa
CTTCTCTTCTCTTCTCTTCTCTTCTCTTCTCTTCTCTTCTCTTCTCTTCTCTTCTCTTCTCTTCTCTTCTCTTCTCTTCTCTTCTCTTCTCTTCTCTTCTCTTCTCTTCTCTTCTCTTCATTTTCTGTTCTGTTCTTTTTTCTTTTCTTTTATTTTCTTTTATTTTCTTTAACAATTGCTTCTGTCCTGCAATGTGGGCCCATTTATCCTGTCCTTCACCCCCTCAGATTGCTTGTTTATCTATTGTTCAAGTCTCTGCATGTGCTGTAGGTCTAGGGAGGTTCCATATGCCAGGGTGCTTGTGCCTCCCAGAGAGCTCAGACGACACTGGGGATAGCTCAGACTTAAACACTACTTGTCTTTTAGTCACCTTTGGTGAATCCCCCCTGCATGCAAGTTATACGTGACTTTTCTGATGCCTTAAGGCATCAGAATTATACATTTTGGTTATTCTATAGGACAACATTCTGTAGATTCTTTTGTTGCTCTCGTTACTCTTTCACATGTTATTGGTCCTTCTGACATCATCTCTATTTTTGTAAATTTAGATTTAGATGTCATATTGTGTTTCATTCTTCACCCCTCCCCTGCTCCCAACATTATACAGAATACTGTCCACAAAACTTTCATGTTTTGGGTTTTTAGGATCAATGAGCTTTGATGTTCCAACATGATTTTTTTTTTTTTTTTTTTTTTTTTTTTTTTTTTTTTTTCCCTCTAGTGGCTAGGCTGTAACTGTTTAGTTCTGTCCTTTAGCTCATGCTGCTCATTTCCCTCCCCAATGCTGATCTCTTCTGTTGTCTTGCTTTCTTGGTCTGTAGGTAGCAATGTTGCTGCCTACCGGCTTTCATTTTAGTACACTAAGAAAATCAAGCTCTTTTAGTCTGACCTCATAATAGGCTTGCCACCCCCTGTGCTCCTAATAATTCTTGCTGTCTGCTGAAGCTTCTGCAACTGCAGTTAGCTGGAGCTGCAGGTACGCAGCATGCCCGAAAAGCAAGCCTGACTGTATTTAGCTCAGTTCATTTTTTAAAAGGTGATTCTTATAATCACAGGACTCGTGTGGTATTAGCATGTATGTTATGGAGAGATAATGCTAGTGCTGCCACCAATGCCCAGCATCCTCCTCCTTGCTCTCCATTCCCGAGGTGTGTGCCTGGTGCTTGTGTCACAAAGGTGGCTTGTCTTTTACGTATTCCTTCATGCAAGCAGCCGTTAAAATAACACCAGCAGGCATTATAAAATAATAATGAATAATAATGATCCCAGGAGTAGCCTGCCCCTCCATTAGCTCAGCTGGAGGGTAGGATAAATTGTAGTACATTCTAGTTAAGAGTTCAAAGTCAGTGGGGGATACGAGACAACCCTGCTTTATGCAGATACTTCACATGTGGATGTCTGCAAGGCTGAGTCTCTGCTGACTTGCCTGTTTAACAGGCAACTTGGCTGCCACAAGCACTCCCTGTTAAGCTGTTTTTGTGATCCATTATCAAGGTGTGGGAAGAAAGCAAGCACACTCATTTCTGTGATCCGTGCTGCTAATGGACACCTCATGGAAAGTCTTTTAATAGAAAGAAATGGGCATAATCAGAGAAGCTCTCATGGACACCTTGCAGGCTGATTATTGACCTTACTCGTCATTAATCCCAGGATATCTGCAAGTAGAAAGAGCTGTTACAAGTTAGGTGTTGAAGTGGCAACTTCATAATAAACTCAAATTCTTGATGACCAGGACGAATTAGTACATGCAGCCATTTCCCCATGTGTCTTCCACCAAAAAAGTCTGTTTTACTTAATGTCCGTCCACTGATGTGTGTAGCATTTTTCTCTGTTACTGAGCATATATAAGCTGTTGTGAGGCCTTATAGCGTTGGCTTGACCAGAAAAATATTGTAAGTATTTATTCTGTGCTGTCAGTGACTGTAAGACAGCTAGAGCCCACCCATAACTCAGCTGGTTGTATACTTTGTTTTGGTTCTGGCTTCTGGGATCATGCACAGGACTCCCATTGGTAGTGCAGCAAAATTGTTTCCAAATTAAAAAGAATTTCACATGTTCCTGAAGGAAATACCAAGAAGTAGCATCTTTGATAATCCAATAAATGGCTTTTCCCTTGCTGATAACTCTTCATTTCTCACAGGGGAGAAGTTTGAAAGAAGAGCGTTTTTCTTACTTTAGGAATTTGCCAGTCATTGTGGAATCACAGAAAGGATGTCTGGAAGAGACCTAGTGAAATCTGATGAAGAATGAAAAACATGCCTGGCAGCATCGTGCATGAGGCCAATAATGAATCATATGATTGCTTAGTTAGTTTGTGCATGCCAGTGAAATGTACTTATTGTTTTTTTTTTTTTTTTTTTTTTTTTTTTTTTTCTATCATTTATTTCACAGTTTTGCCTATCTCCTCAGCTGTAATTGTCATTCCATCGGGGTTCTGTCTGAGAAAGCAGAACCATCTGGGGAAATCAGCATTGCTTCACTCAGTCTCAGCTGGAATTAAAATGATGTGAAGATGAAGAAGGAAAAAAAAATCCAAAATACTTTGTCATGGGAATTAAATGGGGCTGTTGACCAGCATCTGTAGTTCAGTATGAGAAAGAAATTTTATTTAAGTACTGGAATGTACACTAACATTACAGAAAAGAAAGGAGTTTGCTCCTGTTTTTATAGAGAAGACAGGCTGTCCTGAAATTGTAGTGCATGTGTACTCTAATGAAAGCCAATGAATTGTTCCTGCTTATAAAGATGACAGGATGAGGCCAATGTGTTAAAATCAGTGAAAAATATTAATTCTCATTCCTAAAATATGACCTCGTATTCCCAGGATTGCAGAGATGGAGGATATGCTGTAAATTAGCCCAACAGTCTTTTACCTCTAGGTCTGAACCCTTCTTAGATCACCAGTTGAAATGAATCTCTGTCTTTATCTGAAGCATGTCTCCTCTGAATATTTATTGACACCACAAAACCACTTTGGCATCTGGCACAATTTGACATGATTAATTGTCATTGTTTAAAGAGACAAGAGAAACAGTGCTGAGCTCCGTTGTGTTGTCTGGGAGTCTGCACAGTGACTGCTAAGCTCATGTTGCTGCTGTCAGGCCTACACTTTCAAAAACATGCAGGAAGCTAATATTAACAAAAAAAAGTTTATGTATATGTGGGTGAGAGAGAAGGATAATAAATAAACATGTTAGCAAGCCAGTTGTTCAAAATGACCATCTATCACACACAATTTGGCACTGATGTCTTAATTGATGCTTGCTGCTTATAATTTGAATGTTTCATAAAATTATCAAAGCAGAGAATGCATTGGCTAAATTATCAAATAATATGAGGGTTAAAGTCATGTTAAGAAATGGCATTAAATGAATAATTCTCTGAGCAACAGAGCAAATGAAGCCTGATGTTTTTTTATGAATTTTTATCCACTGTTTTGACAGGATAGAATTTATTATATGGCAACATCTTCCTGTTAGGATATTTCTGTCTTTTCTGCATAGATCCTAGGGTACCTGTTAATGTTTTATTTTATAGCCTGCCCCATGGTGGGGATGACATGGTGTCTCTCCTCTGTGCAGCTTCAGACATCAAACATCTGGCAGTGTAGTATTGACTCTACCTGCACAGCTGGGATAAACTGGAATCACAGCCATTACTCCATCCTGATCCATCCTGAATTTACTTATTTATTTTTATTTTTATGGATAATTTGCATTGCCAGTGTGGCTGTTGGTCTTGCTGCAGTGAGACAAGCAAAGACCTGGCTGTGAGAGGTGCACAAGCTCTCAGTGATAAAGGCGATGTAGGTTTAACTTGCTCAGACCATTTAGCTCTCAAGCACAGTCTTTCTGTTGAATTTGGGTGAAAGTGAACCTGGTCAAAAGATGGAGACAGATTTTGGCACTACAGAAGACTTGCTTCCAATAAAAGCAGGTCAACTGTTGTGCAGGAGCTGGAAGGAAATCATGAGTTCCCACTTCTGCGCTTTTTAATGAATTGAGGAATGGCAAATGATGACATCTGTCTGTTTCAGGAAAACGAATGCAAGGCTCAATCCCATTAAGGCCTATATCAGAACTACTATCCAGTGTTAGCAAGGAAAATGTTTTAACAGATAAAAAAAGCAAAGTAATTAAAGCAATATCACCACTACAGTAAGGTTAGAGATTTTATTTGTTTCTTTTTTTTGGCTCTATTATTTGATTTAAAGCTGGAAGGAGACTGTAGTGTTTCTTTGCACTAGAGGGTCAGAAAAAATGTCTGAGATTGTCAGAAAGAGTATGGGTGTAGAAATGGTGTTTTCACCCATCAAATTTTCCAGCAGCTGAGCAGAACTCTTGAGAAATGTAGGCTTCAGGTTCTGTGGAATAGCTTTCCTCTGCCAAAAGCACAAGCTAGCTGGATGCCCTCAGTGGGTGTTCCTGGCAGATGAAAACAGGAGGGGGAAAAAAAAAAAACACAATGCACAGAAAATGATAGTCCTAAATCTTGACAGTGATATGGGAATATTAATAGGCAGTGCTGTTTGTTAGGGACATTTGTTTTTGCACCTTTGTTTTATGTTTTGCATTGTTAATAGTGGAAGAGCTTAAAAGCTGTTCTGTTTCTGTGGATGAATCTGCCTTGCTTGCTGCTGATTCAATATCACCGCATGAAGCATAATAGAAAGAAGCGAGGGGGAAGAGCTCATTCCTCTTCTGCAGTTTCATACTGCTGGTTCATACAGGTGGTTGCACCATCTCCATGTACATGTATGCAGGCATATCACTTTGAAAGCAGCTGAGTATTTTTCCTTTCCAGAGTGAATGCCATGTTTACTGTCTTATTGTTTTGATGTGCTTTGGTTTAATTTTGAAATTTATTTTATATTCTATAAAAATATACATTTATAAAAATACGTGTCTTGGCTCGTAATTTAAGAGCTTTTTATCACATTTATTATCTTAAATGAGGCAGCATACAGCAGCTGATTCAATGATAAGAGTACCTGTGTCTCAGGGGCTCGGATGTTTAGAAAAAATGCTCCATGCCCTAAGCAGCTCAAAATCTAGATAAATGCTCCTCACCAAATATGGCCTGGGGTTAGGACAGGAAGGGTAGCATGTAGAAGTTAGACAGGGGTGTTACAACTATGGATCGATGATGAAGCATAAAAAGCTATACTTAAGAGGCTGAAGAACAAATGAATGAACGAGCAAACATTTATTTGATCCATTTATTTGTTTGCAGCTATCCAGACTTTCCTGTTCCAGTCACTCAGATAAGCTCCTCCCTGTACTGTGTTCAGCTCATTTTATTGTACATCACACCTGATTTCTCTGGCCACACATCTGAGCCAGTGTGGACTGATTCTGTTAGCTGTATTTTGAATCAGTCTACATTGATCCTTCACTAGAAGGACTCATTCTTCCCATTTCTTTTTTGCTCTTCCAAATAAGCAGCTCCAAGCAGCAATGGCCTGCAAAAACACTGGCAATGAGTATGTTTGAAGTGGAGTGGCCACTTTTCTGAGCTTTTCTTTATGTTTTGTGAAGTAAGCTGCCTTCCTGTTAAACGAATTGATGATGTACTTGATGGGTACTTTCTTCTAATGGTGGCTGGGCTTTACTTCAGGTGAAGTGCAACTGTAAGAATGGACTGGTGTTGTTCAAGAGGGAGCGATGAGTGCTTTTAGAACTGACGATGGGTTTTTGATCTATTCTGGGACATTGAATGAGGAAGTTTAGAACAGGATGCAAGAATATGGAGGAGGTAAACAAGTTATCTTCAGGGTTTGAGGCATCCAAGGCAGGTTTTTGGAAGTGAAAGAGCAATTCACTGTCTCTTGCACTTTATTTATTTGAGGAGAGGTTGTTCTGGTGCTTACACATTTTGAAGGCTTGTTCTCCAAATCCCATATATTAAGAATATAAGTTGTTCCTTGCTTGGGAGAGTTGAAGGTCCATATTTGCAGAGAACAACATGGAGGAAATAGGTCTTGAGAGGAATATGCTAAACTTCAAGGAAGACCTGTAGCAAGGCTAAGGAAGACTGAAGAGCTGGTAACTACAGTGTTACATGTGTGGGTAGGACACACTTGTGAATGCAGAGATGCCCACAGGCATAAGAACACACCCTGCAAGCAGGGAAGAGACAAACTATAGCTGCTGATCAGATCCTCCTGACTTCCAATGTCCATCACATGAAAATTACTCTCTTGGAGCCACCCCCACCACCCCTTTCTTGTGTTATTTTTTGCTTCCAAAGTTGGATTTTGATGTGATCTGTGGTGGTGATATCTTGGAAGAATAGCTGGCCTCTCATCCACTGTCAGAATGAAAACGTGAAAGCAGACCAAAAGATAGAGACATCAGAGTACGCAATTTGTAAGTTTATTAATTGTACATTGTTGTTTCCCATGAAGTTCATGTGCAGTGTGTGTGGAAATCTGTCCCATCTCAACAGTGAATTCTGTTGATCTACACCATATAACTATTTGGCTCAATCAAGCCATCAACTGGTATATCTTACAATGCAATATCCTCTTGCTACTGTGTGCTTTCTAAAAGATCTTCCTCATTAAAGCTCATTCAAACAAAACATTCTGTCAGGGCCCCAAAGGAACCAATAAGCTTAATTTGCCTAGACCAGTGGCACCTGGGACCCACTCCACCTGGCTCTCCACCCTCTGGAAGTTTCTTGCAGAAGCACTCTTTAAACCGTGGTGTGGCTTTTTTGTCCTGTCTGGGTTATGATGCAGGTGTATTTATTTCCAATTTTGCCCCTGACTTATTCTTTGAATTTGCTGAATTGACCTTGGACCTGTTCCATGGCCTTGCTTCTGTCTGTGTCATCCATGAGGCCTCCTGCTACAGCTGTTCTATTTGCCCAGCTCTGGTGTTATGGGCTGAGTCCTGTTGGTGAGGTGGTTGCCCAGCCTGCACTGTGGCCACACTCAGCTCACCTTCCCTCTTGAAGCTGCCCTGTTCTTGCTCTTCTTCCAGGTAGGGAACTTCTCATCCTTTATCCAATCTAATGAGTTTTAAATATTATCATCTTATTCTGGAATGTCTATGCAATGCGGTACAAGTTAAATCATTGTTAAAACCATAATAACAGCTAATGAAATATATAAGCTAAGCATGAAAGTGAAGTTAGCTCTTCCAAAAAGTCAGGGCTATCACTTTTGACAAAATATCGAAGTTGTAAGTGGCTTAAGAGAGCTGTAATGTTTTGCAGTAGAAACAGTTAAAAAATTACTCCATTTGCTGATGCTTATTCTTAAAAATTAATCTGGGGCTAGGTGGTTTCATCATATTTGAAATACAGATGCTGATCTTAGGTACTTCATTGTAATTGTTTTCTGTTATTGTTATTATTGATTCTTTTAACTCTGTAACTAGACTAGTGCAGTCATATTGGATAAGCAGTGTCACATACCTAGCTTTCCAGTGGGGGAAGAGAAAACAAAGGGGAAAAAGTTCTTTATGTTTTGGGAGCTGCAGGAGTCCATCTGTCTCTGAAGAGACCCAGGAGCACCTTGTGTGCCTTCCTGTAGCACTGCTGCTGTAGCAGTCACTACTATGTGCCTGGATGTGTCTGCATAAAGAAAATGAGGCCCAGAGTGTAAGATGGAGTACAAGGGGGGCTTAGATGAAGAATTTGCATTTTATTCACCTGTTGTTGCACTTCCCAAACACTGCGCCTGGACTCAGTTCACTAACAGGCAGGAATAAGGGAGGGTGAGATCAGATGGTTCTAAGCAGAAGGTTGCTCATGAGTTCATCACTGGTACCTGCAGAAAGTTTAGGGGCCCACCAGTGGCTCTGCGACCATGCTGTTTTCATAGGTTGCATACTTCTAACAACTTATTATATGGCAGATTTACTTGGAGCGATGTAGATATGACTGGCAAAGAACATAATTCAGTATACCACACCAAGGACTCTTGTCTTTTATGCCTTTGCTATTCAGCTAGCTGAATGCACGCCTACAGTCACATTATGAAAACCCTTCGGTTACTGCATGGTTTTGAGCTACCCTGAGCCAAATGAGTAAGAAATCCACATAATGCTAGGTGTATGCTTAAAACATCAAAGGCTGTTCAGGAAACTAAATGGCCCATGGACTTTGCTGGGTTTATTAGTTTTTGAAAAGCAAAAAGTAATTTGTCTCACGAAATACACATAGTGATCCCAAAAGCATCAGTAGTTTACCAGCAAAGACAGATGACAAGCCAAATTATGCTTGCTTCTTTCCTATTTTTCTTTAACAACCAAAGTGCCCAACCACAATGCTCAACCATGTATTTATTTGGTAGCTTCAAAATAACGTGACAGAAAGCAAAGTCCATATGCGACCATTTACCAATTCTGGCATTGGAGATAATAAATGCTGTTTGAGTTCATATTCTCTTGTTGGTTAATCTGGAGGAATTTACCACCACTGTGAAATCCGAAAGTTTAAGGGAAGAAGCTATGAAAGGGAATATGTAATTTCTTTTCTCTAACTGCTGTTTCATTGCCTCAATTAATCTACATTTCCAAGACCTTCAATTTATGGAAAATTATTGGAGTGGCAATGGGCACCATGTATAGTTAGCTGAAAGCTGGGTTTTAATAAATGTGGACTATTCAGTACATAGACATAGGCTGGCCTTTGAAATCCATCAAGGCTTGTCCAGCCTGTTCTGAATAATTTTAAGAAATCTGTGCATAATTAATGAAGAATGCTAACAGATCTTCTGCCCATGGGCTATCATTATTTCTATGAGGAGCAGGAAACGTGAGGTTTGTATATTCAAGGTTAAAACTTCTGAAACTGTTCCCCTCCTGTCCCTTGTCTGCTAGCACACAAGTATGATTTCTATCTATGAATTTAAATTAAACAGCTCTTTTCTGTTAATGAATAGTATATGTGAACTAGAAGTGTAATTTTTTTATATAACACATCTAGTTGTAGTGTCAGGACTGTATTTTAGTGTGCTTTGGCTACGAAAGGATGTTGTCTTGTATCAACAAGCTGGGGTGCAGTGGTGTGTCCCTCTTCCCCGCCTCCCACTGGCCTGATGCACCATTGGCTGTTAAATCTTCCTATTTTTTTATTAATTAGTTATATTAATTAGTTATTATAATAACTTATAATAACTAACTTAATTAGTTATTTTAATTAGTTATATTAATTATATTAAAAAGTGTATATAACTGGAACATCTGTATGTGGAATCTGCTTCTGAGCGGCCTGTGAACAAGAAATGAAAACAATCCTGACTACAGGAAGATGGCATTTGCCTGAGAGTGAGGCCTCACCTGCCCCACTACCCCCTCCTTTTCCAGCAGTATTCATAGCAACTGAGGCTGGGCCTGGCCAGGCTCCCCAGCCATGACAGGCCCAGGCTGTGGCCTGGCAGCCATTTTTCCCCTGCCAGTCTGTCGTGGTTTGGGCTGGGATAGTGTTAATATTTTTCATAGTAGATGGTGTGATGCTGTTTTGGATTTAGGATGAAACACACTGACTTTTCAGCTTGTTGTGCTGCCCTGCCAGTGAGGAGGCTGGGGGTGGCCAAGGAGCTGGGAGGGGACACAGCTTTTTTTTTTTTTTTTTTTTTTTTTTTTTTTTTTTTTTTCTCTCCTCTCTCTTACATTTACCTTTCTAATTCTCTTCCCACATCCCACTGCAGGGGGGAGTGAGCGAGTGCCTGTGTGGTGCTGAGCTGCCTACTGGGTTAAACCACAACATGGTTGCCAACATTTCTATGTAGGCACTCAGATATTCAGGGCCTACAAATGGAAAGTGACTGTGCTCTAGTAAAAGTAATCACACGTTTTTACCTGGAGATGCCACTAATTATCTTTCTAGTGGATTTGATCCTTCTGCTGCAGTGCTTGGCCTCCTATTAACTGTGAGTGGCCGAAGGATAGAGCAGGGTATTATAGCTAGTGCCACTGGTTTCAATTACGCTATTGGAAGTGAGCTTGGACTCTGAGCAGCAGAATTTTTATTTTTTTTTAACATTATTGTATTAAAGAAGGCCCCATTCCCGAACCCTTAGAAGCTGGTAGAGCCCACAAAAAGTAAAGGGAATGGAAGCAGGGACATGCCAACATACCTTGCCACGAATCTTCCACTTGACAACTGTTTTGTTTCCAAATAGAAGTGTAGGATTATGGAGACTACCAGACTTGGCTGTTGCTTTCTATTCTACCATAATCCATTTGTTTAGCTTTGTGAGCATTTACCCAAAAAACACAGTGCTTTCTTCCTGCTTTTCCTGTTCTGGTGTCTCCACACATCAGTGGCTGAGTAACCTTCCTCAAATTTTCAATGCAAATCTATGCAAATCTGCTTTTGGCAAATGGTGTATATCTTTGCCCTGCATTGTCTTAAAGTATGTTTTTTTTTTTTTTTTTTTTTTTTTTTTCCCTAATGTCTAAGTGGGTTGTTCATGTCAACTGGCGGAGGGAAAGGCAGCATGCTGCTTGACTCTGCACAAGGTCATTTCCAGAGGATCAGAGCACTGTCTGCCCCGTATTTAAATCACTCTCCAAATTTTAAAATTGCTTGTTTACAATTTACTAGTTATCTGAAAATATCACATATCCCATAGAACAGGCACAGATAGTTCGTTCAGTCTGCATTGACAGTTTTTGCTCATTATAAAATATATTTTATGTCTAAGACCAACACTGGGAAAGTGCATCATGTTAGCTGCACCATTAAAAAAACCCAAACCTTCATAGTCTACATTTTTAGTCAGAGATTAATGATAGAAATGTCAGCCTTGTAGCTTGTTAAGCCCTTTGAGGGTTCACAGTTCACAGGAAAAAAGATGACTACTTTCTTCTTGACAAAAATGAACTATTTCAGTCTTGGAAACCGCTCCTTAATTAAAAAGTAAATCATGTTAAATGTTCACCATGATGAATTGGTAATAATTGGAAATTGCAATTTTATTGATATAAGATAATAAACTATTTGTGAGTAGGAAATCAAAAATACCCTTAAATTTCTATGTTTCAATAATAGTCTTTTTAATGTCTATAAGCATAGGCATTACTTTTGTGTCTGTTGTGGCTTAATGCTTTTATTATCTTGAATAACTCATAGAAATAAGAAATTACTTTCCATCACATTTTAAATATTATTCCATAATAAACCTTGACTGTGCCATTAAATCTTCAGGAGCTCTTAACTGCTTTTACAGTAACAGAATTTACATTTGGGCATACTGTAGCTATTCGCTCAAGTACAGGACATTTAGGGGTTGGTCATAACTGTAATAAAAGGTATTTTTCTCTTTTCTAAGTTTTAGATATTAGCTGGTTTGCAAAGGATAGTGCAGAACTGTATCAGTGCAATGCATGCAGGTGTGATAAAACTGCTAGTCTTTCACAAGTTACTAATTCCAAGGCAATTTCAAGGCCTGTTCATTTAGCCTTTGGTGTCTGAGCATCCAGGCTAGCCTTGTATGTAAGTGAGAAGACTTGCACCAATAGAGAGATACAGTATGCAGGCAAACTGGAGAATTTCATTCTGTAATGTTTTAAAGTGGATACCATGAGAACCGAGAGTGTAGTAGAACTACATTTCCCTGAGTAGGCTGGGAGATGGAATTTATTCAGCTAAATGAGGTTTCAGATTCAGGAGACTTTTTGGTGCAAATGATGCATGTCAGGGGAGGTAACCCAATTTTGCATGATAGGAGGCTTGGACAATAATAACCATCCAGATAAACAAGTCCCCAGTGTTTGGTGTATTGTATTTAAATGCAAACTTGTGTCCCTACCACATTTTAAAATAACTGCTCTTTGTGCTAATTGTCAAAAAAGACAAGATTTCTTTATGAGAAAAAGCGCTTGCTTCTATGCTTCTTTCTGGGTTCTGCAGCAAAGTCATTGTGATCAATACTTGTGAAATTACAGGTGATTCTTGTCAATAAAAGCTGTCATATTCTGTATTCTAGTTTCATTGCAGAATAAGGTAAAACCTAATTTAGGAGAGAAAAGTTGTCATTCATAAAGCTTTACATAATTAGAAAGAACAACAGAGGTAAAGGAAATTAGACACAGTAAATTGCTTTTTGTTTCAACTTTCTCTTTATTCAAGCTTGCCCCAGTGTGGTAGCCATTCTTTCAGAGTCAGTTTTCATTAGTGATGCCAAGAGATTTCAACAGAACTAAATGGTAATCTTTAGTGTCTTTCAAGCTCAAACCAATTTCTCAGTCTTCTGATTTTGGTGAAAATAATCCCTTTCAGGGGCTACTTATGTCTTGGGAGGAGTTATGTGAAGAAAAATCTGATCTTTGCCCTATAAATGATGATAATTTCACAGATAGAAAGCACACTAATACACACTCGGAGGCAGAAAACTGGACTCTCAAATACTAATGTCAGGTGCGAGGCTGTGCTTGTTAAACTTATGTAGACCAAGTCTATTGTGATGTTCCAGCTTGAGTTCTGTCATCTAAATTTTTTTCCCCTATTATTTTATAGCAGAGTAGGGAAAAAGTGTGTACCTGTGGTACAAGATAGTCATGGTATAATAAAGGACTGCTGGAGCTATGTGGTGTGTTGATAAATCGGTGTTCCAGTCTCAGAGATATTTGAGGTAGAGTCTTGGTTGTGGTGGCCTTAGGAAAAAGGGAGTGTTGGATGCAATTAGGCTATTTCCTGTTTAAAGAATTAGTGCCTCACTTTTACTGCAGCATAATGTTTGAGCAGCCTTGGTGACTGTTCGTTGCCTTTGGAGGATGGCGTAGAGCTAATAGAGGAGGACAAATAGTGATACACTCACCCTATTCAGGCTTTCCCAAAGCTATCTCCATGCTTGGGGAGCTTGAGCAAGGAGAGCTCTGCAGAACCATATTTCCTGCTGTTGTGTGGAGCTGGACCATGCCACTTTAGAGAGTTCAACTGGGCTCACTGGGATCACACTTAGCAGTGTGCGAGGGGGAGGGTTTTCTCTGGGGACAGCAGGGTGGAAAACCCATGGACAGCTTAGTGCTTGTCCTAACTGCAACTTCTGCAGCATGTGATTCAAAGTACTCCCTATCAAAAACTTGTGAGTATACAAAAAGTCTCAAGTATCACTTGACAATGCTAGAAATATCCAAAACCAACACCAACTTCAGTATTTTCCCATTTGTCTGAGTGTAGTGCTACCTTTTTTCCTATGTCCTCAGTGTCCTACCTGGATCATGAGTAGCTCCCTTGTGCCTTTTATATAGTTCTGAGTTTGGAATAGAGTATCTCAGTTTTTGGTTTGGAAACTGAAAAAAAAAAAAAAAGGAGTATTGAACTCTGCTGATCTGTCAGTAGCTAGCCACATGATCTAAATGTTAATAAATTATACTTTTGCATAAATGAGAGGAATTTCAGCATTCGTTTTACATGTTTCTTACTCGTTCAGTTGCTGTTGAGAGTATTTTGTTGGTTTATCCTTGGAGGGCAAAATTTTTCACATATCATCCCCATTTACTTAATTTTATTCACAATTTAAATAAGAAAAATGTTTGTCAACAGTTTTGAAGAAAGACTGAAAATGTTTACTCCATGTCATGGAGACCTATGAACTCGCATGTATCAGTCTCTCTGCCTTGCTTATTTCTTTATATGTAACAAATGTCTGAAGATTTTTTTTTTTAATTTGTTCTTTGCAGTTAAATGCCTTCAAGTGTCCTGATGAATATGTCTCTTAAAAAAGACTAACACACTGAAAATGCCATTTTGAGTATGCCCTAAGTGTATTCATTTGTAGTTTTGTAGCTTTATTAACAGAGAAGGTGGGATTTACTATCACTTACCAAGGAATTAAGGAAACTAGTTTTTGTTATCTCATCTTTCAGAGTTGTGCACTTTGTCTCTGGAGATACAGATGGATTCAGGAAACCGCCAAGAAATGTCTGCATAGTTGCTTGGTTCTCCTATGTACCTGTGTAACTTAGACCTGATTCTAATGAAATGTGATTTGAAAGTCACATTGAAAATCACATAATGCAATTGTGTCTTGAAAATCACACAATATTCATTCTCAGAGAACAGCTGTTCTTTGAACTCTGCCTAGAACATTAAACTTTCACTTATGAAGGACAAAGAAAAATCATCTTTAAGATTAAACTTGTACTAGCCCTCCACAGAAAAAGAAGCTCAGATTCATGTTCCTCTTTTCTTAAACATTTTTTTTTTGGGGGGGGGCGAAGGGGGGCCTTGAAAAGTAACAAATGTGATTTTACACACTTATGTGCCTGTGTTTCCTAAAAGGCCAGTTTAATCACTCTAATTTATGGATTGTTTTATTTCTGAATACTTAGTCATTCTTTACCCAAAATATTATTTTGAGAGACTCATGCCTTTTTTCAGTCAAAACTGAAAACCTCAAGCCTTATTTTAAGCATTATCATAGAATGGTTTGAGTTGGAAGGAACCTTAAAGATGATCTAATTCCATGTGCAGGTATACCTTTCACTAGACCAGGTTGCTCAAAGCCGCATCCAACCAGGCCTTGAACGCTTCCAGGGATGGGGCACCCACAGCTTCTCTGGGCAACTTGTCCCAGTGCCTCACCACCCTCATAGTAAGGAATTTATTCCTTATATCTAATCTAAATCTACCCTCTTTTAGTTTAAAGCCATTACTCCTTTTTCTATGGCTCCCCTCCCTGATAGCGTCCCTCTCCAGCTTTCTTGTAGGCCCCCTTTAGATACTGAAAAATGCTATAAGGCACCCCCAGAGCCTTCTGTTCTCCAGGCTGAACAAACCCAACCGTAGTCTGTGAAGATAGGAGAGGTGTCCTCTGATTATTCTCATGGCCCTCCTTTGTACTCACTCCAACAGGTCTGTGTCCTTCTTATGTTAGGGGCTCCAGAGCTGAACTCAGTACTCCAAGTGGGGTCTCACAAGAGCAGAGTAGAGAGGAACAATCACCTCCCTTGACCTGCAGGTCATGCTTCTTTTGATGCAGCCCAGGACACATTTGGCTTTCCGGGCTGCAAGCACACATTGGTGACTCATGTTGAGTTTTTCATAAACCAGTAACCACAAGTCCTTGTCCTCAGGGCTGCTCTCAATCCATTCTCCACCCTGCCTGTATTTGTGCTTGGGATGGTCCCAGTGCAGGACCTTGCGTTTGGCCTTGTTGAATGTCATGGTGTTCTCACAGGCCCACCTCTCAATCCTGTAGAGGTCCCTCTGGATGGCATCCCTTCACTCCAGTGTGTTCACCATACAGCTTGGTGTCATCAGTAAACTTGCTGAAGGTACACTTGAATCCACTGTCCACATCACCGACAAAGATGTTAAAACAATGCTGGTCCCAATTCTGACCCCTAAGTAATGCCACTTGTCACTGGTCTCCACTTGAACATTGAGCTGTTGACCACAACACTCTGAGTGTGACCATCCAGCCAATTCCTTACCCAGTGTGAGTGGTCCATCCATCAAATCTGTCTCTTCAGCCTAGAAACATGGATATTGTACAGCGCAAAACATTATGATCAGTGTGTTCAGTATTGTTTTTATGTCTGTCTACCTAATATAAAAATGCTAAAAAAAAAAAATCAACCTTTGCTGGGGTGAATGCTTACATTGGTCTAATGTAGGAAGTACTGATATGTCCTCCAGTGGTGTGAGTTTGGTTCCAGTAATCTAAAAACAAACAAAATAAACGAAAACCTGCATGTGATATCAGCATATCTATTTTATCTGTTACTGCTTCTTGCTTGAGTTGCATTGGCCCACTGACAGTATTTCTTGGCACTCTTGTGCCTGTCCATTTTTTCTTCTTGCTTAGAAATAGGGAAACAGTACCACATCCTTCCTCCCCCCCCCCCCCCCAAACAACTTTGGGATTCCTAAACTAATCTTGTGTTACCATCCTTTTCAAACATCACATAAACCTACCAATGAACTCTACTTGGCATTTATCAGTTTGTTACTCCAGTAAAGTAACTGCAGACTTCTTTCTGGTCTAGTCACTAGTTTAATTGTGCTTCATTTTATCAAATTCAAACACTCTTTCAGAGTATGAATTGATGGTCTTAGGTACTTCTAATAAAGTGTGTGCTTTGCTTTTATCTCATCTTTTAAAGCCTTTTATGCCTGGAGTTTTAATCACTGGTCAGTACTGACATATTTGGTGATTTACGATTAAGGAGGCAGCCAGTTCTGCATTAAAATTCATTTCTACATAAATACTTTAAATTCATCCCCTTTAACTATTTGGTTTGCCGTTATTTGCAAAGAGAACCAGAGTGATGGTAGGGTAATTTATGCACGTACAATATTCTCATCATACAGAAACTTTTCACATAAAAGAAGCAAATCTTACAACAGCTGTAGTCATTTAAGAGTGAAGACAGCTTCTTACGTAAGATATACGTCTCAATTTTAAATGCTGACTAGCTTTTTGTTATGGTGGCTGTTTATTTTTTATTTTTATTTTTTTGCCAATTGAAAATGCATCGATATTTGTTCAGGCTTAGTTGCAAAATGACAGAGCTCACGTACTGTACTTTCTTGATGGAACAATTTGATTGAAGTCTATAGGGAAACTCTCCCAATGAAAAAAAAAAATAAAATTAATGCTCATTTCCAAGGGGATTTCAGGTACTTACTGTCTTTTCAGTCATAGCTGCATAACAGATTACTATGGGGAGGCGTTATCTTACAGTTTTGGTATTCTTGATGACATTTCCGCCTTCTTGAAAGATATTCAGGGCAAATGTGCAAAATTTGCACAATGTGCAAAGGTTTTGGGTTCTGTTCTGGACAAATCTGGTAGTCTGGGAAATCCAAGTATGTTTCATTGTAATGAGAAATAATTAGATCTATATCATGGTATTTCTGCTTCATTTATCTTTCACATTTCACTCTCCCATTCTCACTGGATTTGTGTCTTTCTGATATTTAAAACAAAACATCTCACTGGGAGACATAAAAAGGAATAAATGGAACATCACGTTACTGTTTTATACAAACTAAGTCAGTGAAGAGCTGTAGATGACTCCTTTCTCCAGTCATTTTCTTAGAGCTTTATAAACGTAGATACTGTAAATAGGAGAAATGATAGCTGTTCTTGATGGTTAAGCTGGGCTACCAGGATCCAGATTATAAATGTTTTTGCCTAGTTCTGACACAAATTACTGCCTGATTTTGATGAAATATATATATATTTTTTTACATTTGTATAAATAGTTGAGACTGTTAAATGAAGATAATAATTTGATAGCTCAACTGTGACAGTCTGTACTTGAAAAGGACTGTGAAGTTGTGCAATAAAAGCAGTTATGTAAACTCAAATGGCTAGAAGTACAATTTCTTACCAGATGTTCTTGGTGCAAATTTCCAAGTGTATGTGCACAGCTACATAAAGTGATTTATGGGCAGCCATAGTTACTTGATTTCTGATACTAACGATGTTGATGTTAACACCTCAAAATTACTGTCCCACATAACCAATGGACTCAGTTTTTTTTTTTCAATTTATTGTATTCATGCAATTCAGAAAAGGACTAGTTTTTTTTATTTTTAATTTATTTTTGCCAAGCAGTATTGAAGTATATTTCTTACTCTCTGATTAACATTGTAACATAGCTTCTTTGAGTGTAAATATTTAAAGGAAATCAAAAGAAAAACTAAGTGCACAGAATTTGGAATAGAATATTCCAAATACGGTGTTTCAGTATGTTATTTATGCAAAGATATCTGATAAACGGATCTGATCTGTTACAATGAGAAAGAGAACTCTGAGTTAATAGTTTCACCACTTTTTTAGAATTATCCCAGGATGAATCATTTAAAAAATAAAAAAAGGAAAAACTGTAGTGCTGAAAAATCTCTAGGCCACAAAGATAGCAGGAGGATTCCTGACACGTGTGCTTCCTGTACATGAGTGTCTTAATTATCAGAGGATTGCATGCCCGAGTTCAGGCACTCTGTTATTTTTTGGTATGCAACTGTCAATTTTATGATCACCTGTCTATCCTGTTTCAAAGCAGATAGCAATATATGAGGGGATTTTTACATGTAATCACAACTATCCTATCTATGTCATTGCATTTCCAATAGTTGCATCTGTCTTTCATAGGCTAATTCAAGTGGGAATTGCTACCACTGACAAAATCAACTTGTGCTGGGTAATCTTGAAGCAATTATGAAAGAATTTTCTGACATCAAATGCTTTTCTTGACTTTTGTAATTCCCCCCAGGGAAATGCACTTTTAATACAGGAGATTTTTTACAAAGTCTATGACACTTCTGGATTCTGCACACAGAATGAAAAGGAGGAAAAACACCCATAAAGCAGCCGTTGCATATACAGCCCATTTTACTTTGCTGAAGTCTCCCGTTGCTTTGAGGAAATGTGCTTATGGGTGGACAAAGCTTGCAGAAGAAATAATTAGCTCTTGGCTAGCTGAGAGGCTCTAACCCAGTCCCAGGAGAGGTTTTTGAGTCAATCCCGTTATCCTTGTAAAGGATGGAACACAATCAAGAAGTCTTGATCCTTTCATCCTGCAGCCTTAACATGGTTGCTATCGAGCTCTGCAGATACTTGAGACAAAACTGACCTTTGGGCTTGGAAAAGCCTGTTGATTCTGGCCTTTCTTGATTGTGAAGAGGGAAAAAAAGAAGAAAAGGAACCATTGGTTTGATAGGTCAGTCTGCTACTTTAACCTTTTAAAGATCACCCTGGAGGAAAAAATAAAAAGAAAAACAAGTAATGTCTGGAAGAATCACAGAATTGTAGGGGTTGGAAGGGACCTCGAAAGATCATCGGGTCCAACCCCCCTGCCAGAACAGGTTCCTCAGAGCAGGCTGCCCAGGTAGGCGTCCAGACGGGCCTTGAATATCTCCAGAGAAGGAGACTCGACAACCTCCCTAGGCAGCCTGTTCCAGTGCTCCGTCACCCTCACCGTGAAGAAGTTTTTGCATGTCGGTGCGGAACTGCCCGTGTTCTATCTTGCTGCCATTGCCCCCTTGTCCTAACCCCACAAACCACTGAGGTTAGCTACATCCTTCTGTCTCCCACACCTCAGGTATTTATACACATTGATGAGATCCCCTGTCAGTCTCTTCTCCAGGCTGAACAGACCCAGGTCTCTCAGCCTTTCTTCATAGGAAAGATGCTCCAGGCCCCATATCATATTTGTGGCCCTCTGCTGGACTTTTCCCAGGAGATCCCTGTACTGATACTTCCAGTTGTTCCTTCCCAAGTGCAGGACTCTACACTTGCTCTTATTAAACC
>CM021699.1:13699669-13744257 GCA_011074415.1 Stictonetta naevosa
CTGAAGCAAAGAAAGCATTCAGTATCTCCGCCTTCTCGGCGTCTCCCATGACCAGGGACCCCCCCCCCCCCCCACGTTCAGCAAGGGACCCACATTATCCCTAGTCTTCCTTTTGCTGTTTACATACTTGAAAAAACCCTTCTTATTATCCTTTATCTCTTTAGCAAGGCTCATCTCTAGGTGGGCTTTTGCCTTCCTCGTCGCATCCCTGCAGGTCCTGACAACACGTCTATACTCCTCCCAAGAGGACAGGCCCTTTTTCCACATTTCATAGACCTTCCTCTTCCTTTTGATCTTATTGATGAGCTCCTTGGTCATCCACGCAGGTTTCCTGCCCCCCTTCCCCGATTTCCTATTCTGTGGGATGCACCGATCCTGAGCATGGAAGAAGTGCTGCTTAAATGTAGCCCAGCTCTCACAAACACCCTTGCCCTCAAGCAACCTAGCCCATGAGATACTCCCAAGCAGGTCCCGGAAGAGGTCAAAGTTGGCTCTTCGAAAGTCCAGGGCAGCAATCCTGTTTTTAGCCTTACTTCCTCTGCCTAGTTCCATCCGGAACTCCACTATCTCTTGGTCGCTGCATGCCAAGCTGCCCCCAACCTTCACATCCCTAACAAGGCAATCCCTGTTGGTAAGAACAAGGTCCAGAAGCACCCCCTGCCTCATTGGCTCCTCCACCACCTGCATCAGAAAATTGTCTTCAACGCATTGTAGGAACCGTTTGGACTGCGCATGCCTGGCCAGGTTGCTTACCCAGCAGATGTCTGGGTAATTGAAGTCCCCCATGAGGACCAGCACTCGTGATCGTGAAGCTACTAGCAGCTGCTCTTAGAAGGCCTCATCCACCTCCTCCTCCTGATCTGGTGACCTGTAGTAGACCCCCACCACTGTCTCCCATACCAGCCCACCCCTTAATTCTCACCCACAAGCTCTCCACTTGTCCTTCACCCTCCCCCAGGTGGAGCTGGGTACACTCTAATTGCTCCCACACATAAAGGGCAACCCCAACTCCTCACTTCCCCAGCCTGTCTTTCCTAAAGAGGACATAGCCCTCCATGACAGCATTCCAGTCATGCGAGCTGTCCCACCAAGTCTCAGTGATCGCAATGAGATGATGGCCCCACGACCGAACACAGATCTCAAGCTCATCTTGTTTATTTCCCATGCTCCATGCATTGGTGTACAGGCGCTTTAGGGAAGCAGCAGGTGCAGTTACCTCTGGGGGGATGTAAGAATAAGATACCGGACGGGGCATCGGGAATGCTACCTTCTCTGAGGAGCTCTCAGACAATCCTATGTGAGAGCTCAGAGGTTTTTCCCTGTCTTCAACAGTGACAGTAGTGATGACTTCCCCCATCCCTTCTCTGTCACTCTTAGCTGCCCTCCCTTTCCCCATCAAACCTAGTTTAAAGCCCTGGTAATCAACCCAGAGAGCTTGCTCCCCAACACAGTTGCGCCCCACTTGCTCAGTTGGTGTCTGTCCGCAGCCCACATACCCGGCCTCTCAAAGGACGGCCCAAGATCAAAATACTCAAATCCCTGATCCAGACACCACCCCCTCAGCCAGTCATTTACCTGTCCCGTTCTACTCCTTCTATCTGCATCCCAGTCACCCAGGGGGAGGACAGAGGAGAACACTACCTGCACCCCTGATCCCTTCAACAACCTCCCCAGGGATGCAAAGTCCTTTTTAATATTCCTCATTTTCCTAATAGCAGCTTCCCGGGATCCAACCTGAATGACTACAAGAGGATAGTAGTCCTCCGGTTTAATGAGCTGTGGCAGAGCCTTCCTAACGTCTCTGACACGTGCCCCAGGAAGACAGCACACGTCTCTGGATAGGTTATCTGAGCGGCAGATGGGAGCCTCAGTGCCCATCAGCAAGGAGTCCCCAATCACCAGGACTCTCCTCTCTTTTTTTGTGGCACAGGTTACAATGCGGTGCTCCATCTGGCCCTGATCCTTATGTTTTGTACTTTCCCCAATCTTGACTCTCTTCTCGGGGTCGCTTCGTGAATTCAGACTACTGTCCAGACCCTCAGCCTGACCCTTATGCTGACAGTCATGATGTAATTAAATACTACAATAAAGGAGGGGTATTTAGAAGTGTAAATTTTCATGCTTCAGGGATAAGCCAAGTGTCTAACCACTGGGGTTTCTAGAAGAAACCTTCCTTGAGAACCAACTATTTCCATTTATCTACTGCAAGGCTTCTTAAGGGAAATATTCTGTTAGATCACATGGATGGTTTGTGCCATGCTCATGTTTTGCTGCCCTAACTAGCTATAACTTGGTCATTAAAAGAAGCAGAATCAATCAGAGTCTGTGACTCCAAGTGTCACTGAACAGCCCACTGTCTTCACTTTTTCTCTGAAGCACTTCTTGTTGCTGCTAGGATGCTCATCTAAGTGTAACACTGCTAAAGAACACGACAACTCTTATGATCTTTGTTTTGTTTCTTTTGATCTCTCCTAAAAAAAAGTACAGTTTGGTCAAAACAACTGGAAGAAGCAGAAACCATTAATTTTCTCACAATTATTTTTTTGCAAGCCTATGCACTGACTTCTGTGGCTGCCTGTATAAATAAGCTTAAGACTGCTTTAAAGTTTGATATACTTCAAGAACTGTTTTCAAACTTGATTTATTTCAAATTATAATGAAACTTGAACCCATGTGAGGTTTTTTATTATTTTGGCCTTTGTTAAAAGAGCAGTTCTAAAGGAGTAATATTATTTTATCTCATAGACTACCTGGTATTTCACTGCTTTGTATTACGGTTGTTAAATTCACCCCACACAATCTCATTGACTTGTGTGAGATTTTTCCTTTAAAAAAAGAATTACTCTTCAGAATTAGTTCCCCCATGAATTCAAAATATTAGATATTACCACAAATTATGTTACTGTTGCATTCTGTCAGTTTTCCACCTTCTAAAATTCTTGGAGCAGGAGCAATATATAATATATCTATATATTTTAAGTCTAGGAGTTTTGTTGACATTTGTGTAGGCTACTCTGAGCATCTTCTACAGGAAATAATAACATTTGTTTAATATTTTGCACTCCCTGTCCTCCCCCCTGCAATTCTGCATTTACTTTGTGGTTATGTATTTAAATGAAGAAAATTAACTCATTTTGGGGGTAAATGATTAGTACATAATAAAGGTAAGGGCATAACGGAAGATGCCCAGCTCACCAGTTCTTTTAACTTGAAAGAAGACCCACAGTAATTTATTTACATTTTTATTTTTGTGTGTGTAGTGATAGAAAAAATGCAGCTAGTTTGTGGGAAATGAGGAGTAAAATTATCATTAGTTATGCAAAGTTACAGGATCCTTATGTTGACTTTTCCTTTATATGAAAGCAAACTTTGGAATGCTTTTAATCTTCCTTGACTCTTTTTGAGGTCTTGGTCTGTCAATGTAAATTTATGCCTAAAGTTAGCAGAGAGACACAGTAGCAGAATTTACAGGTACCCACGGGACTTTATTTTGGATTTAGAAAATGAAAAAAAAAAAAAGTGATTTGATATAAAAATTGTAAATAATGTCATTCACCTTAATCCAGAATGTGAAGACTGTTTTTTCTTTCTTCAATACTTTTTTTTTCAATATGCTCCTTCCATGCAATCAGATAATTTTAATGTGATGTGTATGATTTTGATATGAATTCATAAACTCTCTCTCTATGTAAACTATTGATATATATATCATACTATTTATATATATATAAGTGTATATATATAAATAGTTTTGAGGATGTAGTAAGAAATAGGCTGGAAGCTTATATAAAACATTTCAATGTATGAGCACCAAGTGATAAAATGAGGGGAAGTTGTCTAAAGTTGCACCAGGGGAGGTTTAGGTTTGATATTAGGGGAAATTTATTTATTTAAAGGGTTGTGTGGCATTGGAAAAGGCTGCCCAGGGAAGTGGTTATCATTCCTGGAGGTCTTCAAGAAATGTGTAGAGTTGTAACTTAGTAGTGTGGTTTAGTGGCGGAGTTTAGTAGTAGGTTAAAGGTTGGACTAGATGATCTTAGAGTTTTCCAGCCTAAGTGATTCTATGATTCTGTACATAAACTTCACAGGTTCAGATTGATTAAGTCAAGGAAAGTGTAGCTTGTCAGAATCTTCCACACTGAAGTAGTAGCTTTTTTAATGTTTCATAGCTGAATGCAGTATGTGTAGTATATTCTTGTGAACTGGCATTCTTTTAGCGAACTAGAAATAAGTCCTCGGGTTATGTTTGGTTCTATGTTTTTTTTTTTATTACTATTATTATTTTAAAACTGTGTTACAACATGTATGTGGATGTTGTCTCTGAAAGCACATTTTAATTACATCATCTTTAAAATGCTCTAAGTAAGTCCTCTGGATGGATTGCATCACGTTTTTTTTTTTTTTTTTTTTTTTTTTTTTTTTTTTCCTATTCTTTTATCCTTGCTACCATTTGAAACTGCTACAGAAAAATCTCTTCCTCAAAACTGGGTGAAAGCCAGGGGTGAGATTTTCACCTAGAATAGATCAGTGCAGATTGTCTGGTTTCACAGGAAAAACAAAACAAAACAGAAAAAACAACCTTGCCTTTGCCCTGCTGATGATCTCACTCTCTGAGAACATTTTCTTCTTGAAGAAATGTACTTCAGCCTGCCTTTCATAACAATGTTGTTCCCCTGAGATGTCTGAGGAGTCTGGCAGGTCTGTAGCTTGGCTTCCAGCACTCTAACAACTTCCCTCCCTCCTACCCCTCACTGGGCAATATGTTTTTTTTTTTTTTTAATTATTTATTTTTTTCTTTGCTTAGAACAGGATTAAATCACTGCCATGTTTTAACAAATGGAAACAATGCTACTGCATTGATACAGAAGTGAGGTTGAGATTTCACTTGTGGCTTTCCTCTTCTGGGTCTTATATATAATGTGCCCTTGTGAGCTGACATTTTAACAGTAGTAAAAGCATTACTTGTTTTAGCTCAGAATTTCCCCAGAAGATACTTTGGCAGTAAATAATCCAGAAATACCTAATTTTAAAGTAAGCACACCAGATCTTGACTTCCGTATTTAGTTTTGCATTGGTCAAGCTGCTATAGACTCCAGTATGAGTTGGTTCAAGAGACAGAGAATATAAATGTGCGGGCATGAAAATACAGTAGTACAAAGGCACTGAAGATCAAGAGTGGCTTTATTGTTACAGAGCATGTGACTACATGGGTGGTGTCTGTGTGTTTGAACAAGCAGGGAAAGTATTGTGCTACACCGAGACTCAAAACGTAATATATTTCTAGGATTTTTTATTTCTCTGTAGTACGAGCTGATAGAATTTATCATCATGAGCTTCTCCTTAATGGGTTTTGGGAACAGATATTTTCATAATGAAAGCTAAGATTTGCAATGAAACCGTGTGATCTGAGGAGCTAGCGCATAATGAAAAACATTGGATATTGTGGAAGCTTTCAGTTAGCAATTCTGCAAGGCAGTTTTTGGCCATTTGGGATGCTGCTTGCCCAGGACTTTACTGTCCATATACAAAGTCAGTTGTGATAGAGAAAAGATTAAAGACAAAAATCAAATGTGAGGATCTGCAGTGTCTAGTATCTAGCTCGTTTCCAAATACTGCAGAGTGACTGTCATAATTTTTTGATGAATAATGTTATTGCTCAAGGTCTGCCTAAGATCTTGCTGAATTTCCCTCCAACTAATTCCATCATGACTTGAGGATATGCACA
The DNA here is from genome assembly GCA_011074415.1 of Stictonetta naevosa. Lineage (NCBI taxonomy): Eukaryota > Metazoa > Chordata > Aves > Anseriformes > Anatidae > Stictonetta > Stictonetta naevosa. The sequence continues at coordinate 13,705,395 of CM021699.1, forward strand.
GGGAGAAAAAATGGATTGCTGATATTTATTGCTGATATTTATCAAGGAAGGTTTTTTTTTTTTTTTTTTTTTTTTTTAATTGACACTCTAGGAGCTATTTTTACTTTTGTCATGTAAACCTGTAGAAGAAAGATGAGAGAAGAGAAGCAACTTCAAGGAAGATATTTCTGTGACAGATTGGTGATGAGTTTGTGCCAGATAGTTCTACTCTCTGATTGAATGTGAATTGGGAAAGGTTTGTCCCTTTCCTTACTTGATCATTTAGGCTTATCACCTGACAGAAGGCAGGAGGCATGCTCCTCACCATGGAGCACAGCAGGACTTTTGTTTGCAATAAAATGACACTATAGAAAAGTTACGAGTCACTGAAGAAAGAACAAAGCAACCTTTTTGGAAAGGTTGTGGGGTCTGCTGAATTGGAACAGCGTGTTATTCCAATGCAAATGTTGAAGCCTGTGTGATCTCAGAGCACTGTGATTGATTCATGACGCTATTTCTAAATGAGTGTAGAAATGCATTTATGTGCTTTGCAGAGGCTGCTAGCAAATGGCCAAAACACGTGGGAGACCGTGTGGCACTGTACTCATGGGGTTAAGGTTTTCCCTAACAACATTCAGTTAAACCTACTGCCTGTTGGAGGTATCCAAGTTCCTTTCACACAGCTTTGTCAGGCCTTGAGAGTGAGATGACAGAAAGAGTATAGATAATAAAAAGACTTCCTAGATATGGCTTAATAACTGCAGACATTTGTCATTTGGTTGGAAAAGGTTCCAGTGCAAAAGAAGCAAGCCGGTATTTGCTGGCCATATGCTCAAGCAATTAATACACAATTCATGTATGGTTTAGGAGCCATTTAATCTCAGTCTGCTAGGCTGTCGTCAGACAACCTCATCAGGCTGTGGTGGTAGGTGAGAAATTCAGCTTGCACTCAGGCAGCCTTGTAGGGCTGCTGTGTATCAGGCTGCCAGATAGCTGTATTCTGTCAGGCAAAACCAGTAGGAATATTAAGAGGGGGTGGTGACCTTTACTTAGTAGTAGGGAGCAGATGATTTAAAAAGAAGAGTCGGAAGACTTATAGGTATGTTCCTCCTCCCTCCGTATGTGCCCCCGCCTCCAACCCCCTGATTTCCTTTTAGTGGTAATGTTTGTGTGTGTGTGTGTGTGTGTGTGTGTGTATTTGGTTGTTGTTCCTCTTTTTTCTCCAGATGCTTCTCTGGTCAGTTATTCTGTCTTTTTGCATCTCCTACAATCCCTTTCATGATTGGTCATAATAGAAAGTGTTATTGACTGTGTTGCTAGCTATTGAATACTTCTAAATTTTGGTTGTGTATGTTTTTTGAGCTACGCAGTTGTGCTTAAACGGTACAAAATATGGCATGGCTAGGGAGTCGAAGGCCTCATAGTGAGAGGTATTCAGGCAACTCCTTGTAGTTGTATGAATTTGATGGGGTATTCAAGAAGAATAGCAAAATGGTCCAGCTACTCTGATATGAATTTATGAAAACAAGTAGCAAATTGGAATAATGTAAACAGATCAGCCTGGCTGCTTCAGTTTTGTAATTGGAGGAAGTATCTGCGGGTGATCCTAATGTAGAACCACAGAGTCAGCATGGGTTATCAAGTCCAACTCCTGATTCCACACAGGGCAACCTAAGAGTTAAACCATATATCTGAGAGCATTATCCAAATGCTTCTTGAACATGGACAGGCTTGGGGCCATGACCACTTCCCTGGGGAGCTTGTTCCAGCTCTTGACCACCCTTTCAGTGAAGAACTTGTTTCAAATATCCAATCTGAACTTCCACTGATGCAGCTGTAAGCTGTCATGATGTTGGTGGTTGAAAACTTTGTGCCTTGTCCTTTTTGCCGTTCCCCTGAGAGACATCTGTGAACTTGGCTTTGCAAAAAAAAAAAAAAAAAAAAAATAAACAAACAAACAACAAAAAAAAACAAACAAAAAATATAATATAGAAACAATCTCGACCTCCTCTCCTTTAGCAATTGGACGAGCGTGGGTTTCCCTTGTCTGTTCCTGCTGTTGTCTTATCCTTGCAGGGAGACATGCAGAGCACTGGGAAAGAAATAGCAGATGGCATTGTTAAGGTAGGCAAGAGCAGTATGGATGATGAGGAGGACATGCCCTACAACAATACATGACCCAGGCCACAGACATAAGTGAGGGCCAGAGTAGAGGAGAACAGGCAGGCACTTACCTCAGATACAGAGCAGTGAAAAAATCTGGAAAAGAAGCTCATCTCATGATTTGCAGAGCAGTTCGCTTGTCATTAGACCTGATACATTTGCACTGGTGAAACAGGCTCATTAGGACCAGGGTGAATATGGAATTAGGACCAGTGTGAATTTCTCTGCTGCCTTCAATGGTGGTGGCCCTGGGATGCTTGCTGGCCCCCAAGTCCCTGCACCGACTGTCTCACAGCCCAAGGGCCATCGTGCTGTTCCAGAGGGCAGGGCCCAGGGAGAAGATGGTGGCTGATGATTCAGTGTCAGCCTATTACCCTGTTACCATCATGCCACCTCTTCCTTTTTGTCACTTCTCCATGACGGTGTAAGGAAAGGCAGACGAACACTTCTAATAGTGCAAGCAGGAGTTAAATGGTACAGACTATTTTTACATTATTTTTTAAAATAATTTATTTTGCAGTTTTGGACAGTCTTGAGATGGGAGCTCATTTGTATTCTACCAGTGAAAGAGATAACATTGCTTATTTCTTTTTCAAAAGAGGGTTGGTTACTAGGAGGTTGGGACTTACTGAAGCTGAGGATTTTGGCAAGCAACAAAAGACCTGAAGTTCAACCAGTTTTACCTAAACCAGTCACATTTAACTTCTGCATCCCAGCTATAACCTGTGATTGGGTCACTTCAGCAGAAATGGTTTCTTTTGTTTAGAAGCTGTGTCATTCTGTCTGAAAACATAAAGGCACAGAATACAAGTATAATTCAGCTCTTGGACCTGTGTAAGCCTTCTTGCACCTTAAAAGCCCTTAAAAGCACTAAAAAAGTGTTGAGTTAGTCTTTTGGACTATAGGACTTTGTGGAATCTCCATTCTTACAAAACTCCTGTATTTGAACTGGATGGGATAGTTATCTATGACCTTTCCTCTAGTCAATACCACTAATGCTATATAAGAGTACCAGAGAAATATTTTTTTTAGTCTTTGCCCTGATTCCCTCCCCTCTTTGTTTTCCTTTGTACCCATAGAGAAAAAATGCTAAAAATCAGTTTTATGAAAACATCTGTTCTTCTGTACAGGACTGGTTACTATTACAATCCAGATTTATTAGCAGAAAAGCACAAGTTAAAGCTCTTTATAAAAAGAAGCAAGTGGCTTAGCAGTGAGAGATAGATATCTCCTGAAATGCCTTTGGTCTGTCTTTGAAAATATCCTTGAGAGAAGAGAAAGATGTATCATCTGTATGTGTATGTGTTTGGAAAGGAAAAGTCTCCTAAGATGTACCAATGTGTGGTGCTGGTGTGTAGGCTGCTTTTTCTCTGAATGTGTGTACATGAATTGAAGTAGAAAGTGAGTCTAGACTGTGGCAAATTATGATTAAATAAAGTGCCCTTCTTGTTATTTCCAAAGGAAAAAGATTTCATTACTCTTATTGATTTACAGTGATTAGTGTTTTCTTTGTCTCTTTTTTTTGTTTTTTTTTTTTCTCCTTTGGAGGTTGCATTGTCAGAAGAGTGGTCATTCACAGCCTCTTATTGATTCTAGCCAGGACTGCTGAAAAGATGATTGAGTGCTGTGACTTTTTGTGTCCTGTAGTTTCTCCTTGTACTCTGATGGAAAAAACCAAACCAAACAAACAACAAAAAAAACCACCACAAACAATTAAAAGTATTCTTGTTCCCAATAACAATATCTCCCTACATACTCTTAGTCTCCAAAAATACCACTATGGAAGGCAATGGAAAAGCCAGTGACCACCGGACAACCTAGTGTAAAATTAATGCTCATCGTTTTATGATATAACATCTATAAGCAGTACAGTCAGGTTCTTTGGAACGAGACTGGAGCATTAATTTAATCTGTAAAACTGCAGGCATATAGGAATAAAGAATTTTAACAGAGAAAAGATTTAAGGATTCAGCTGCACTGTAGTTTGTTTATGATAACCAAACATCTTGAAACATGTCCGATTAGTTGATCAATGACAGTCTGTTACTGTGCTTTTTATTATCCTGTCACTGTGATAATGACATTGGGGATGTAATTGGCTCTTTAGCTTCATTGATACTACATATATTTGAATCCAAAAATAGGATTTGGCTTTGCTAAATATAGATTGGGATTATGCATCATCGCTAACACTGGTCTTTAGTGCTTCAGCATTTTAGTGAACAAGATTGGCTTTGCTTCATTCTTGTGGGTTGCTTCCAGCTCAGGATGTTCTTTTCTTTAAGTGTGCTTGTCCTCCCACTGGTGAAAAATATAGGTAAACACACAGCTAGTAGGTTGATAAGGGGAATAAAGCAGGGTGCTGGAAAAAAAATGTGGAATTTGAATCACTCTCAAAATTGTGGATTTTGAAATGTTGAAAATTTTTTAAACTGTTGTAATCCAGTTGCATTGGTTGACATGGCTTCTAGTTACATTTGACGCCACTCTTGGATCACAGGCACCCAGGTCTTCTGCCTGCTTCCACCCTGGCTCCAAACACACTCTTCTCCCTTAATGGCTACTTTTGTCCCCGGGAAGCTGTAGACTTGATGGCTGTTAAACACTACCTTTTCACTGATGGGATACCTTGTAAAGTTTCAAGGAGAGACACCTCCAATTGCTGGTCATGCTGTTGCTCGAGTTGCTTCTTTGTCACTGGGAAAAATGTTCTTCTGGAGTGACAATCTTCAACATCTCACAGGGGATCGCGTTTGAATTTCCCATTTGATAGGTATGCAAGGTCTTCTACGGAGATTAAAAAAAAAAAAAACAAACACATATAAACAAAGCCTATTTATTCATCTGGTCATTTTTTCTAGCCTAAAAGTGATCAGCAGCCAGAACCCAAATAACTGGGAAGCAGTGTATATGTGAGCTTGATCCTACAGCTCCATAGTAGCTTGAGTGATTTTTCTACATACAAGTCAGACAGTGAAAGCCACTTAATTTCTGGGAAAAACCAGGGTCCTGGGAAGATCTGAACTTGTACTAGAAAACTTTCCTGATCTTCCCCCTTCAGCTGACAATAGACTAGGCATTTATCTTGGATGGTTTAAAGCTCTGTGTGACTACTGCTATATGAAAGGAGGGAGCTGAAATTCTGTGTGTGTGCATGAGTTCAAAAGAAATGTGGGAAATGCCAGCACTAGGGCTTTTTGGTTTTACAGTACAGAAAGCAGGCCCTGCCATTCTAGTTGGATGAAGTAAAATATTTCTTGTCCTTCCTCTACCACCTCACCCCTGTACCCTCACTTTATTTAACCTGTCACTACTTGTTTTTCTCTGGCAGATGAGTGTTTGTAGATCAGGCTTACCTGAGCAATGACGCTGACAGTTTTGTTGCAGTAAAACTGTGCTAGTACCTTTGTCATAAATTATAGCTGCTAATTTGGAGTTAAATAACAGGTATGTCTTTGCCCTGTACAATTAAGGGGCAATATAAATACCTAAATATAATATAATATTTATTAATATAAATAAATATTAGAATATAAATTTAATAATCAGCAAAATACTGCCAGCTATACGTAGGCTGTTGCTGATGTTACTTTTTTTTTTTCTTACTATTATTAAATACAGCGCTGAGCAACATGTCTACTGTCAGTTGTTAGAAGGAATGACAGCATCACCATCAGAGCAGCTGTTCAACTGGAAGTGTACTGTTGTCTCCCCTGAGGAAGGGGGCATTTGTGAGAAGGCAAGTCGTACTGCAGACAGCAGTAATATTCCTCTAGCTGTCAGGGGCTGACATCTCCTAGAACAATTGCAATAGCAGCAGAGTCCAGTGCTAAATACAATTTCAGTAAACAAAAGAAGTTCTACCTAGAAAATCACTGTCCATATCCAGCCCTGGATGGCAAGCTGGAATATAGAGTAAATTTGAATTGAGTGATCTGACTTGGGGCAGCTACAATTTGGTGTCTTGCTCTAAGCTAATGGTCAAACTTCTTGCTATATATTTCACTGGAAGTGATGCTGCTGAGTGCCTTGCAGGAGAGAATGGATGGTCAAGGGGCAATGTGTAGGTTAAGTAAGAAATATTACAGTGGTCTGTAATACTCTCCTTCATTAAAGGAAAAAGATGCCAGGGTTTCCAGGCATAGAGCACTGAAGGTGAAAATCAGCAATGCATTTACAACTAGCAAGATTTGGTGGCAACATCAGAGTCTGAGGTTGGTCAGAAGAGGGACTGCTATGTACTGATCTGTTGTGAAAATGAGTACTGAAGGTGTTACCTTTAAGTATGTCCAATGGGAGCACATTTAGCCAATGCCGGTGTGCCTGAATCTTCTAACACATCATCTTCTAGTGGTTTGGATGATGAGTCTAAAATACTTATTTCTACTGGAATTACTTTCACCTGGACAGGAATAGAAAGGTTCTGCTGACATTTTATTTCTGCTGAGGCTACACCTCCTACTTAGACACTTGCTGTTGAAGCTGTGGCAAACCTCTGATTTTCACTGTGTAACTACTATGTTCATGTATGAAAACTGACATTTTGATTCACTGAAGAATATCTTAAATCAAACAAAGGTGTAAGGTTATTTGTAAAGAAAAATCAAGAAACTGTATGCTGTTCTCTGAACCTGCATCTGTATGAGTTGGGCTCTGGTGGAAATGTGCTTGTTTTCTCCTAAGAGATAGCAGCCCTTTCCTATAACAGGGCATTGTGTAATTTTCTTTTAGCAGTTGAAAGAACTGTCTTCATCTTTCTGTTAGTAATCTTTCTCGTAACATGGTATGCCTTTTCTTATCTGAGTTGACTGGAGAACAGAATGTTTTTTTCCCTGTTGCATTGCTGTTGATATGATGCTGTCATGCTGCAAGGCAGATATGCTGAGCATGGTGATGTTTCTTCTCTGTGGGCCTTGGAGAAGAAACCGAAACCTGTTTTGTCCTGGACAGTTCTGCCCAGGCTCAATATCCTTCTTACCCCTGTAACTCTGTCCTCCCATTTCTGAAGTGAAAGATTTTATGTGGAAATACTGACCTAATCCAAGAGGTATCTGCATTTCACCAGCTTTAACAGGATGGCCAAGTTCCTTGTTGTTAGTGGCTTTCACTGTAAAGGACAGAATGTAAAAATGGAAAGAATCGACTCCTGTTATATTGAAAACCAGTGAACAGCATCACTGAAGTAGTCAGAAAGCTGCACCATGTTTATAATGATGTACTTTGATCCTTTTGAAAACTATGATTCAAGCAACTTCTTGTTTTTCTTGGATTTAATGTCTTGAATAAAATAATCTGTTTGTTAATGTGTTTGCTATTTGAATAAATCACTCAAATTTCAGCACTTCAGAGAGGTCTTCACATCAAGCAACTCATGCGTCTAACACAGATGCTCTGAATTCCCCCATTGACTTCTCACCATTCATTACATGAAGAATTTCATCTCCTAAATTGTGAGATGTAGTATAAAGGTACCTAAACAAAGAGGTGGAGCAACACTGGAGTTGCTGAAACTCTCATTCAGAATTGTAAATGGATGCAGCTGAGTACTTAATGGAAAAATAGTCATTATTATTAAACAAGAAGAAAAAATATATCCTCGGAAATTGGAGTCTTAAACTGTAGTGGCATACTGGAGGAAAATACTTAACTCCTATTGTTAATATCTCATAATTCCTCACACTTCTGAGAAAAATTGTAGAAGTAGCACTTCAGTCAACATGTTGCTAATATATTTGCATGTTATGCCTCAGATTGCATGTAGTGCTTTATGAAAAAAATAGTTATTTGTCATGAGTTTTATAAAAGATACAAACTTACAATCTGTCTTAATATTTCAATATCTTCTGCCATTTTTTATTTTTATTTTTTAAGGTCTATGCACCATTTGTAGTGCTGTAGAGGTTTTAAGTTTCTACCTCCTCGCTGATTTGATTTATTACTAACTTTTATCTGAAGGATATAAATGAGGGTAGATTTGCTTGAAGCCTTCATCTAACCTGCATATATCTTTGATATTATAGGATAACGAAGAAGCACAACATTTTCCCATGGTGCTTGTTTATTGAAAGTCCTGTTTAGCCCAGTGGAGATGCATGATTTTTTATATTTATATATAAATACGTGCACACACACTCATTCGCTCACTCTCCTGCAAAATATGCAAGATAACAAGAAAAAATTTGCAAGTGTCTTCAGTATTTTAAAGAAAGGAAGACAAAGAAGAGAGTTGTCAGGGCACATCATATGCAAATAGTATTTAGTTTTCTGCATTATAGACCATCACATTACCTGCAGTATACTGGTAACACAAACGTATTATTTCCCTTGCTGGCTAAGTTACACTTTGCTAGTTTCAGGTATTTTAATCTATGGGATCTTGCTTATGCCCTGTAGTTTGTTATAGTTTTCTGCCATTAAAATGTGAAATTTTAATTATAAATACAAATGCCAGAAGGAATGTGATATAACTGATATATGGTTTAGTTTTCCGGTGGGATAGCTTTTCCTGCAGCTGGAATCGAGCATGTATTTCAATGCTGTGCATAACTCTCTTGAGACCTGAAAAGTATTGTTTGTCTTTATAGTAATAAACTGTCAGGAACAACTTCAGTGATTCTTAGCAGTAGATGAATGGAGCAAAATGGACATAAAGATGCTAGGTTGTCCTGAGGAAGGCAGAATTCTTACTGGTTTCTGTCTGAAGAACATGTGAGAAAATCTTGACCAAAATTAATTTTTGGTATTTTGGCTTCTCAAAGGACATTTGTTTTCTGCAACCAACTACTTTCTCCCAATTCACTTATTAGATTTTTCCCTGTAGAGGGAAATTATGGAAAGATATCTTAGTGAATAGAACACTACTGAGCAGCAGAAAAATCTAGAAAACTTTCTATTGTCTAACTCAGTGATGTAAACCTTAGGCAGTAAAGTATGCAGGGATAAGCTTGTTAAACAAATATCAGTATTTACTTCTCCCCTGTGATGACAAAGCATGGTTATAATTTTGATTGTTACAAGATTAAAAAAAAAAAGGCATGAAAATTATGTCTGTTTTCTGACTAGCAGCTTCTGACAGATTTGGAGTAAAACTGGAGTGGAGAAAAACTCTCAAGTCTTGCCTTTCAATACCAAACCATTGTGGCTTGGGCAGGTATTCCTGACATGTTAAGAGTGATCTATATAAATGATCTAACTTTAAATCCAACTCATTAGCTAAGTGCTGAGAGTATAAATAAGGAATGAACTTCAGGAGTTGTGGATTGACTACGAACAGATCAATAGAACTGGGAGGGGTACATCAGCTTTTGAAACTGCAGAATTTCTGGTTCCCTGTGTGTTTTCATGTTGTGCAGACATGGGAGTTGCAAAATTGCTTTGCTCTTCTCAGTATCTGTATTGAGCTTTTTGTTATCTAATTCATGCCACATGTTTGTAGATGCCTCACTTTTTCTAACGTAAGTGGACTCAAAATTCTAGTAAACAGTGAAGTGGGCTTTGGATGATGATCAGTTCTGGTATTCAGCTGAATTAGGTATTACCTAAAGCCAGCTAACATCGTCATGTCACCATGCAGTTTTCTCATATGCACATCTGAAGCAGCTTCCATCTAGGTAGTATGCAACTCTGTACAGCATAATGCACATACTTCAGCTTGAATCTCAGTGGGATGTAAGCTGTGTCTCTGGGACAGCATGCAGGCCACTAGGAACAGTCTCAGCTGCTCAGAGCTAGTGTTTCAATTCTACATGGTTGTGGTGACTCCAGTTCTGTAGTTTATTTGAAATCTGACTGCACCTGCAGCTACATGGTAGTACCTTTCAGTAGTGGAGCAGCTAGAAATGTCTACTGAAACAAATGTTCAGCAATTCTGAGCCAGAAACACTTCACTGAGAGGTCTGAACCTTGAAAAGTGTTCTCTATTCTAAGACAGAGTTTGTTGGTTCCTACTTGGATTCCCAGTGGGTTTGTCCTAGAGCAAAGCCAACACCAAATAGCAAAAGATATTTTGGGCTGAAACTTTGTAATTTGGAAGCTCCTTTCACAACCCCTATATCAGCAAAAGGAGCTCACAGTATGAAAGAATAAATGCTTTCATAATTTGCCAGAAGCTGTCTTGTCATTGGAAACTGATGTGGCTTCTGTCTTGTATGGATTTTTTTTAAATATCTCATAAAAAAAATAGATGGAATAAACATTTACACTGCAACAAAATTATAAAACGTTGAAGTATAAAGTTCCTCTTGATGCCTTCCTTTTTACTATTTGAAAGGGAGCTCTGCTGTTGAACACACCCTCTTGCAACTTGGAGGAATTTCACTCTAATTCACCAGAAATTTTAAAAGGCTCTAATACCTGCCGGGGAGCTGTTTGCATGTCTGATGTGGGTATGGTGATGATGTCTCAAAAAGTCATGCAAATGCTTTCATCTGCTGCTACCATTTTCAGAATGGCAGGTGGAAATGAAGGCTTACTGTCCATTTATTCTATATCTAAATCGTCCCATGTTTTGGTGTACCATTTTCTTGCAATAAACCTGTGGGATGCTGTTGGACATTTGCTGCATTCATGGTTTCTCTTGCAATGTGTAGTTTACCATGCACATCCTTTGTTTAGAAGATCATTCACTCTAATGTCTCTTCCTTTACTGCATATACAATGTGTGCATATATATGTACATTTTAAAGGGTTTTTTTTTTTTTTAATCTTTTTTATTCACTGCTAAGCAGACAAAATTTGGTCATGATACTGCTGCCTTGTTCTTGCTTTCTGTGTGTTCTGACTGGTTTTCACAGGCAGGCAACACCATGTAATCTCAGAGGTTCACTGGTGGTGAGGAGGAACCTCACATTTGTGAATTGAGGGTATTGATTCAGCCTGTTTGCAAGTTAGAGTGTGGTTTATTTCGCTTTTTGATTTGCCATAGTTATATTATGCTATTGCTGCAATGTTTTTCTTAGGTGGATTTTTTCCCCCCACAACATCTGTGAAGCTCCGCTAAGTGGCAGTGAACTAGGAAGTATTCTTTCCTTGCTGGTCAGTGTGGCTCCTCCACCTAATGCACTTTCATTATTTTGGTTTGCAGTTATTTTACCCAGGAGACCCTAAAGCACCTCTATTTTTCACATACATTAGTACTGCATGTTCGTGTTGAGGGAAGAAGGGGAACTGTTGATGATTCTCTGTGGCTGACCACAGGGACAAAACTCCAGGATGATATGTCTTTGTGTCAGACGCTCTGCTAATTTTCCACATGATGAGATGCATCTGGGAAGCACAGCACCAAATCATACTGGATTCTAACTAATCTCTCCTCATTGCTTCCTCCCACTAAAAGGGTATGTATCCTGAGCATCATTACTGGTATGTCCATTAACTATTTAGAGCAGGCAGTTGCAGTTTGGATGCACACAGTCTGACTTGCTCATTCCCCTTTTTCTTGTGCTCTTTCCAGAAATTTGCCTTGCTGCTGGTCCTTGAGACACTAGAGCTGAGTACCACTGGGTATCAGATTGGATGTGGCAGGGCAAAGGATTCTGTTCAGTGTTTTTTTTTTTTGTTTGTTTTTGTTTGTTTGTTTGGCTGTCACCCTCACCCCCCCCCCCCCCATTTTTTTTTTCTTGTAGGGTGGCAGGAATGTTTGAAGTGCTGTTCTCCTTTGCAAAGGGGAAAATGGGTTCCTCAATTTGCCAAAGGCAATCATTTCTTCGTCCCTGTTTCTCCCCATCATCCCTAATAAAATTTAACAATTCTGGGATTTATTCAATGTTGACTCCCAAGGAATTAGATGAAGTGTGTGAAGCCCAGATGATACAAAGAAACTTAACTGATTTGAGCAATTTCTAATAACTTCCTCTGGCCTTCTTCTAGAGTATTTTATGTTTTTGCTGGTAGTATTAATTGAATCTAACAACTTAGTCTTGTTAGTGGAGACTAATATAAACCAGGGTTTATGTTCTTTGGACTTCCAAATACAATTTGTTGATACTTTTGCTCTCATTTGAGCATCAGTCCTGCACTTGTTTTGCTCTTCCTCCTCTGGCTAATCTGTTTATAGATGACTCTTCTGTGAGCTGCATCTCATTTTATGGCTTATCTGTTCTCACTAACGAGCATTGCTTTTGTTCTTCCTGCATATTATCTTCTTGCGTGAGATCAGCAAATAAGGTCTTATTCAGTTGACACACCAGGCTGAGCATGACCTGGCTGCCAAAAAGCATACGGGTGGAGTGTACGGTATCTGGGAGTGTGTTTTTGCACTGTGTTTTTGTGGGTTGGAAACTTGTAAGTAGTGCCTTCAGCAGAAGAAATGTGGTTCCAAAGCTCTTGGATAATTAGGGTGGAAATTCTAGATTATATTCTCACCACAGCAGGAATTTCATATGCTGAACATACTGTTTCCAGCTTGGGGCAGTGTGATTTAATCTTAAAAGAGATTTTCAAAAATACAGATGTATGAATTCTAATACTCCTTTGCCTCTCATTTTTAATATTTTTTAATGGTTTTAACAAGTGTTATCAGATGACTTTGATTTCAGGGTAAATCTAATTTTCATTTTCAACTAAACAATTGGAAATAAGGATTTCCAGCATCTGAACTCTTTTTAGTAACAGCCATGGTTAAGCTTCTAAAGTATTGCACAGTAATTAGGTTTATTGCAGTGTGCCATGGTGTACACTTATTTAAATTCTGAACATACAGATCTAATTTGTATCTTGATGGCAGGGAGAGAAAGTATATGTAAAAAGGTGTTACACATACCACTGCTCTGTTATTGGAAGGTGATAAAATAAAAATCAAACCACCCTAAGTGCAAGGGTAATGTGCATGGGATAATATTTCTTTAAGACTCAACTGTTTTATACAGTATTTTTTCCAATTTTACTGAAAATAATATGTAGTAATTAAAATTGGATGATTTTTCCCTTCCAAGCAAGCATGTATATCCTGTCTAAGAGCAATTGGATGATATTAGGTAAATTCATTCTCTGCATTCAGACATGCTATCTTCTTCCTGATTCATATGTTGCTATAGAAACAATTGACTTCACAAGGGCTGACTCAGCTTTCACAGAAATGTGAAATGTCCTGTTTTATATTTTTTTCACAGAGGTGACTTCAATAGCAATAGCTGATCTTTATACCATGATTTATTGATTTATCTTTTTTTTTAACTTGAAGATAAAACAGATTTTTTCCTAAGTTGAATACATTTCCTTTCTTCTGTATTTATTTTTATTACCATAAATAATGAGATTTACAGAATGAAAAATACAGATATGATTTTTAAAATATGATTTAAAAGGACAGCTATGATTTTAAATCTTATTTAATTGTATATATACTTATATCAAACTTCTGTTAATCACCAAAATTGACACCAAATGGAAAAACCTGCATGCCACATACAAATATACAGGTAAAATACAAGTATACGAGGTAAATGCCTTCATTCACTCACCAAAAAAGCAAATGGAATCGTTGCTCTGACAGATCAGATACCATCTGTTCTTCTTGACTGACTCCTTAATTCCTTAGTTTGCTCGGAAGCAGCTCTTTTCCTTGGCTTGTGACTTTCAAGTGTTATGGGTCACTGTCCACTCAGCCGTATTTTATCAACCCATAAATTGACAGGACTATAAACAGATTTAATAAATTGAGTTTATTGCTGCCTTTTGACTGAGACCAGGCAATGATAATCAATCAGTCTGGGGTGACAAAACCCAAAAGGATCCTGTAACAAACAGTGAAGCTAATTGTTCTGCATTTGCAGCAGAATCACTTTTAATTGTTAGTAGAACCCAACTTTCTTACTTGATGTCTGTATGTCAAAGTTCCTAGCAAATTGCATTATGTAGTGAATATTTCAAGCTCCTACATCCCTTCACAGGAGAAAGGCTAAAACTGTAATTTACGTGTACTGTTTATGAGGCAATGACCTTGCACGGAGTTTCTAAGCATGTATTTAAGAGTTCATTTCACAGTTTTTCTCCAGTTATTAACAGAAATAATTTAATTGAGTTCTAGAGTAGAATTTTTTACATTACTTTATCATTATGAACTTCTAACGGAAGCCCTAATTAGGGAGGGTTTCTACTGGGAATTTTAAACTAAATTAAAATTGGGATGAAAATGTTCAACATGCTTGGTAGCTCTTGCTTGTAAGGTTGTGTGTCCATAACCTGCTCAATAAACAAGGGCAAATGAGATAATGGGGCTGAAACATAGGGTGTGAGTTTCATGAGCTTTTCTTGATATCACACTGATACTGAGGTAATGTGCTGGCTTTTGAATGCTGAAATACTCCTACTTTCACTTTTTTTTTTTTTTTTTTCCTATTAGAAGAAAATGATTCAATATTTCCTGATCAGAATTTCCCAGAAACTTGTTGTCAGTGAAAAGTCGTCATGCTGTTTTCTTCTAATCTGTGAAGAAAAGCAACACATGAGTATTGGAATTCCCATGAAATGAAAGCTTCAAATTTGGGGTGGAAGCCTTTCCACTTAATGTCACAGCTTTTCAATAAAGCTTTGAAAAAGCTTTTATTTTATTTTGTGTGTGCCATGAATAACTTTGGAATTTCTCTATATATTCCGATCTTCATCTGTTTGCTTATTTGTACTCTATGTACTTTGCAACCTCCAGCAGTAAAATAGTAGCTGGACTGAAAACAGGCTATTTTAAACTTTCTCATCTTACTATCTCATGCATGACTGTGCTGATTGTAGATGACAACTTTCTTCACCAACTTTGGAGGGCTCTGCCACTGTGTGACCTCTGCCTTTTCCATTCACTCCTTACCTCTCACAAAATACATCATAATTGGGCCTGTGAATGCCAGAGCTTAATATAACCACAGGAGAACAAACTAAACCGTCTTGAAGATGGTGCGAAATAGCAGAGGTGTCCAGTCATGGGACAGGTATCGCCCCTGGAATACATTTCCCTTGGGCACTGTGTACCCCCATCTTCTCGCCCACAGCAGATACTTGTGAGTGCAGTGCAGCCATCCCATGCTGCAGGGCATATCCCTTCCTATGATGTCTGATTACAGGGTCAGAGAGAGATTAAATATCTGTACCATGGCCAGAAAAGTACTGGTTATACAGTAGTGGTATCTGCAGCTGCTGTGTGAAAGTCAAGTCAGTGTATGGAAGAGGTCCACCAAAAAAGATTTTGTACTTATTTTATAAGGGACTGTGTGGGCTGCTTTGGTGGAGGGATAAACATATAAAGAATGTGTGTAAGGATGGCAAATTAAAATCACACAGATAATCTGGAATAGTATGATTTTTCAGTGCCTAAATATGCAATGACAATGTTCTATCAAAGTAACGTTTCTGTGTTATATATAGATGCCAATACATTTACTTTTTTTTGAGAATTCATGGAATAATCAATAGACAGTCAAGAAATGCTTAGGGAGCTGAAGGATTTGTGCCAGTAGTAACTATTCTTATTGAGAATGCAGGTGAAGTCGTTGCATACGTTACACAATATAAATTAGCCACCCCAGTGGCTGACACAGAGGCATGTGTATAATTTAGAAAATATGTGATTGGATGGAATGTTGATGCATTAATTTTTCTCTGAGAGTATTCTGAATAATTTTATTTTTTTTGGGTGACAATTTCTCACCGTTGTACATCTGTGCTAATTTTGCTGTGTTATTGTCTAAAGTAGATAAGCATCAGAAATACTGTTCTGAGATGCTTCTGACTAATCTGGTGAAATTTGATTACTGTTTGTAATTACATGAGATTAACAGGCTACAATTTATAGTTTATATTTTATTTTCTTATCTAAAGATTTTCAAGTATGTAAACTAAAAAAATAGTGATGCCCTGGTTTGGAGTAGGGAAGCATAACAGCAAGAAAAACAAGAGGAAAAGTACTTGTAATGCCTAGTCAGCCTAGGGGTTAGCATTTTTTTTTTTTTTTTGATGCAAGGTTTGAGGTATTTTTGCTGCATTGATGATTAATTTTCTTCAGCTAGTAATGCCCAGAGGGCCGACTGTCATGCAGCAAGGTGTGAAAGGGCATGCAGCAGAGCTGGGATGGAGCAAACCTCCCAGGATGTTATAATAGTCCCATTTGCTTAGCTGTTATGTGTCTATTCATGGTTCATTAATTTTGATGGTATCTAGCATTCTTTCAGCTTCCCCGGAAAAAGAAATGGTTCATTCATTTGTATTATCATCTGGCTATATATTCAAAGTTCATTGAAACAAATCCTTCCTCCTCAACCTCCTCAATATTCCACTTACCAGAACTGCCCTGTCTGTAGGGTATTGGTAGAGTATGAGTCTCCTGTTGCAATTTTGTTCCTGTCTGTCTAAAAAGATCTAGTAATGGTTTATGGCAGTTTTTTTCTTTTTAATTCTGCTGGTGTATTTATGGGGGAAGAAGATGAAGTTTTCATGCAGTAAATGATGTTCTCTGTTGGACTCATAAATAGGAATCATTAAATGGCTAAACTGGTGTCCATGTTCAAATATCATAGTTTAATTACCAGCCAGAGGCTTTAGACGTGAAGGACTGTTTAAATCATCTTTGCTTCTGGCAATGACAGATTTTCTGCTTACTGTATATTTTCTATGGTTTTTATTATAAACCTCTAATTAGCAGTATAACGTAAGTAAATTTCTAACAATGTATATTTCTCAGCAGGGTCTTGAATACACTTTGAAAATCAGTCTGCAAAGAAAAAAAATATCTGTGGTAGTTATTTGCAGTGACTCATAAATAGCATTGACATATGGACCTATGCTTGGTAAAAGAAGAGAGATCTGTTCTAGGTTGAAGGAAATAGGTCATCTGGAGACCAGAGCAGGACAGAGTGTGGGGAAAATAGTATTTTATGTGTGCAGGAGGGCAAAAATATGTCTACTGTACCTATATATGTTATATGAAGTAGGGCAAGAGTAAAAGCAGAGTCTTTTGAATTCATAGAGAAGAGAGAGAAGGTTTTACTGAGGGTTATAGCTCCTCAGTGGGACTGCACAGCTATGACATTGCAACCATGTACCACTAAATTGGGTCCAAGCTATATGAGGATAATTAAAGCAATGAACACACTTGAAACAAAACTAGATAGATTGAATGACTGTGTCCCTGGAGGTCTTCAAAAAACATGTAGATGTAGAGCTTAGTGACACGGTTTAATGGTGGACTTGACAGTGCTAGGATAAGGGTTGGACTAGACAATCTTAGAGGTCTTTTCCAACATGAATGATGGCCTGAAGGGTCCCTGGCTGGGCTAGGTCTGACCATGCTGTGACCAGGCTGCACCTGCCAGAGGTTCTGGTCTGGGGACTGTGGGTCTGGCCCTCCAGGTTGTGCTGTGGCAGCTTGGTTGACTGCAGCTGAGGTGGCTCACTGGTGCTGGTGCATCTTCACTCAGTCCGTGTGACTGCAGAAGCTGGGGAATAAAGAAAGATCAATGACAAAGCTGATGTCAGGATATGTGATGACAGTATCTTTTCACAAGAATGTGAAATAAAATACACGTGACATTAAAATCTTGGCCCCCGTCTGAGAATGGATTTTTGATTTAACTCAGATGGGACTCTTTTCTGATTGTCATAAACCACGAAAATACATTATCCACGCTTCTATTATAAATAATGAACAATTCAATATTATTAATAAAGTAGATTTTTTCTAAATGGACTCTCCTCAGCTTTACAGACTTTTTCTCCCTCCCTTCTTTTGTTTTGCAGACAAAAGTCTCCAGCTTGCTCCTTTTCCCCATCTCCTTTACTTTAAAAAATGCATTGCAAAACTGAATGTGGAAAGAAGGTTATGGATTTATCCAGTAATGGATTCTAATAATGACCTAGGTATCATATTAAAAACAAATAAAGGAAAAAAGAAAAAAAAGAGGTACGTAGGTTATGTACAGCCTTATCCTTGGCAGTTAATTATGCTTCGCAGAACAATATGCACTTCAATATTACATGTGTGGCATTTACACTAGCTACGTTAACGCTGCGCATATTTTACTTTTTTTTTTTTTTTTAATTTATTTTTCAACTTAATTTTCTCATCTCATTTTAGGAAGCCAGTAGAAAAAAATCTTAATAATAAAGAAGGTATCCTCAGCAGAGAAGAGGAGTGATGCAGGTCAAAATGCTGTCTCAGTGCCACTCAATGGACAGTTTCTAACTTTGCAGTAAAGAAGATAATTAGCTTACAGGGCAGCCAAGTTTGTGGCAAGCCCACTGGGAGCTATGAAAACATCTGTGCTTAGCCTACAGCCAAAGTCCCTCTAATGGTAGTTCTTACGAATTTTGCACCTTCAGGAATTATTCTCACATCCTTCAGCCAGTCTGGAGCTATGATTAAGCTCGTAAGAACATTTCAGGTCAGCTGATGGATAGGATTTTTTAAGACCACTTGAGGTATCTCTTTGTTTACTCCTTCCTCTGTTTTCAAAAAAGCCAGTCTCAACGACTGAGCAGAAGTTGCTTTGCTCCCTCATGTCCTTTTAACATGACTCTGAATTTCCTATTGCAAGTGTTAACATGGCTTTCCAGGCAAGTTCCTGAATACGGTTATGAGTGAATGTAATCAATAGTAAAGGAAGAATTGGCTTAAAAAGTGGGCTTTGTGAGCACAGGCCTGTGCAGACATTAGCATTGTCCTGTGGGAAAGCAGTACAGTCCCTGTGGCACAGTGCTTTGGTTTTCTGTCCTTCGACTTCTTTTCTTTCTTCTATCATTTTGCAATTCTGTATTCCCCAAAGAAAGAAGAATGCAAACTCACTCTAAAAAGGATGATGATGATTATTAATACTTTTATTGGCACACATATGAGTTGTTCGAAGACAAAAAGACTAGGGAAAATTTTTACACCATTTTATTTTATTTATTTTATTTTATTTTATTTTATTTATTTTTTTATTTTTTTTTATTTTTATTTTATTTTATTTTATTTTCCTCCCCAGGCTGTCATAATCTATGTAAATGTCTGGGAGATATTTCTTTCATAGTAAGGTTCTAGACTGGGCATTTATAAAGGAATGTGCTTTCCAGAACATCAGTGTTTATCTGAGTAAAGGTATATTTTTATTCGCAATATAAGTTTAGCGATTAAAATATAATTAGTGACTAAATAAGTAAGAGCCAAACAGAAACCTCAGTGGCACAAGAGGTTTCTGACTCCAGGAAGGGTGTTAGTCCATTTGAGAGATTTTTCAAAATAACAACAACAAAAAAAAGCGATCGTAATTACCTAATTAATAGGCATCAGGGTCCACTTCCCATAACTGCTTTTCTACTGGTATGTTACAGTTATTGAAGATAGGGTGATTCACTGCAAAAACATGAGGGTAAACTTGCAACTAGGGCCAGACACAATTAAAACTGAAAATTGAGACCTGTAACATTAATTAGAAAATCATTAAATACCACTTATGATAATATGCCTTTGTGTTTCTCCTTCCTCCTCCTGTCCCTCTCCTGCTCAAAAAAAATAAACTTTCTGATGCTTCATTTCTTGAAGGGCAGTGTAATTATGTTATGCTTCCATGCAGTGTCATAATGATTTAGGGATTAAAACTCATGCTTCATCCTTAGGAAGGTCCTCATGTTCTTGTGGCTGGGGGAGTGAGAAACCAAATGGTTTCTATCTTCCGGATAGAAGGAAATGTTTGAGGAGCGGTCTGCGGTAAAGAAGCAAGTAGTGAGAGTCTGTCAATATAAAGATTAGATTGTTTTCTCAGTAAGCATGATTTAAACATGGTTACATTAATTTGTGGAAGGCCAGAAGAGGCAGGTGAACACGACCTCAGAGTACACAACTGGTTATCTCAAATTCAGTGAAAAATTTCTTTATATAATCTGCAGAAGGTATATTAAAACTTGGCTGTTTTCAGACTTCTGAGATTTTCATATTGGGAAATATAAGAGGGGAGATTTATTACAGGGAGCTACAAATCAAAGTAATTTCTGAGTCATCCACAGCTGGCGTGTACACTACCTATTATTTCTGATAATATGTTCTTTCATTTCATGGACAATATGAATATTTAGTAACAAAGAAAGCTTGCAGGATTTCAAGACACTTCATTAACAGCAGTGAAGGTAGAATTGAGTAAAAAATCACCTTATTTGTTGCTTTTCATTTGGTTGGCAAAAAGACAAACAAACCACTGTTCCTGATTGGATTGACAATAAGCCTCTCTCGTTCTCTGAAATGTTGATAATTAAGAAAATAAATGTTCTGAGGTTGATCGTGATTTTCTGTTTTTTGCCGTGATTTGTGTTTGAAAATATTTTGACTTTTAATGAGGTTTTCAATTCAGCTTTTTGTGTTTTCTTCTTGGTTTGTTTTTTTGAATGGTAAGAAGCAATGCATATTTTGCATGGGAACTATCTGCTTAGAATTGTGTTTGTTTATTTATTATAAGAGTGAGAAACACGTTGAGATATGAAAATGTTATCAATTTTTAAGTGAATCCTTACTGGATACAGATTTATTTTTATTTTTTTCTCTTGGCATGACTTGTTCCCACCACTGAAAGTAGATTTAGGGAACATTTAGGTAAATGGTTTGCTGGGGTAGTAGGATGGTACTTTGACACTCCAGAAAAGGTTTCAGTCTCCTCCAAGAAGCCTATTCACATGGCTGAGGAGAACACAAAGATGATGATCTTTCTTCTCACATATCAGGGATGTCTTTGTGCTGCATTAGTTTTTGGTTGGTTTTGGCACCTTGTGTGTTTGATATTATCTGAGCTCTCCTTTAATGCAGTGTGGGTAATTTGCTTTCCTCAGACCTGGGCCATGAGAATTGCTAAAGGTTTGTGTTACTCTCAACAGCAATGCCCCCTCTCTCTTGATGACCAAAGCTATGGTGTTACCGATGCACCAGGAGATCTCTCATACCATAGGAAAATCTATTTGAGGTATCTGAACCAGCTTTGTGCTGGTTCTCAAGCACCATGATTCAGTCATGTGAAGCTGCTCATGTACTATAGACAAGGTCAGATGGCACCTGATCTGGTCAGCAAGTCAAGATGTATTCAGTTAATAGGCCTTCATAGAGTTGACTCTTTCTTCACACTGCCTTACCTCTGAACATGCACTGCTATTTGCAGAACAGTACTATATTTTTTTTTGATCTGGTAAAAAAGCCAGAGCTGTCTGAGATGGACTGCAATGTTGTCTCCAGCCGCAGACAGTGTGCAGGTTCACAAGGCCAGAGGAGAGGCTACAGAGGTATTTAGGAGCTGGAAGGTTACCTGTTTGGAAGAAGAGAGTTGGCTCAAGACTTAGCCAGAGGACTCCAGCTCTTAGAGTAGTTAGGTAAAACTAACTGAAAGTTTTTTTCATGGTAGTGTAGACCCATGTGGCATGCCTCTGACAATTATTATTAATGCTCCAAGGCTATAGCCCTATTTCTGCTGAAAACTGCTCTTTTCATGTGTAACCGCAGCAAACAACATGTTAGGAATGGTCAGTGTAATCAAATGATCTGCTGTATGTCCTAATTTTCATTAATATTATTCAAAGTTATTGCTCAAATGTATTACTGCATGGTGGGACCTAAGTTCATCATGCTACAATTCATTTTGTATTCATAACTCAGACTGCACAGTGTATCCCCTGGGTAAACATCAGCTTGAATGCAGGGGTACATCATCCCAGATGATGCATCAAGGCAGTAAGTGTCAGCCCTAGTGGTGTGCAGGAGGATTACATTTGCCTCATCCCAGTTTTTTAAAGAAGCATGTCTGACCAGTTTGTGTGGAAGTGTCAGTGCTTGAGGAGGATTTGGGTTTAGGACTGGGTTTTGGGTTTAGTAATATTGGCTTTAGTTCACTTGGACTGAGGTCAAGGAATCCAGATGCTGTAGGTGGATTGGAATATTCCACATCTGATGCTGAAGAATCTCACTGTCTTGTTGGAGTTTGTAACAGTTGTCATTGGTAGCTGGCAGTTCATAGTATTTCATTTAGATTGCAAAGATAGCCATAAATTGTTATTTCTATTAACGTGTGATTTGTACAGACGTGGATCATTACAGCGATTCAGTGCTCTAATCATCATGATAATGGAGCCTAATTGCTAAGCTCCATAAAAACTTTAAGACAAAATCTATGCTAATACAATCTGAAGGCTGGCAGCAATTCATTATTTCTATTTTGATTTATATTATTTCTATTCTATGTCTATTTTCTGTTCCTATTCTGTAAGGGGAGGAGGGGGAAGGTGTTCTAATTATGCACTTTGAAACATGACCTTGGGATTGTAGATTCAGGCAGACAATAGGAACGTTATCTTTTTTTCTTTCTCCCTTTCTGAGTAAGGAAAGAACACTGAATTCTCACATAATATCTAATAGGTAAGCATGGTCTTATTAAAAATAGATAAGCACTCAGGGAAGAGCTTAATTAAATCCAGTGTGTCTTTTTTCATAAGGCTGCTAAAATAAAAAGAGGGAATAGACCAACCTGAATATAGTCTTTTAGAACGATCTGCCTTTAGTGTAAATCTCAGTTTTTGGGATGTACTAAAGATGTATGTTGTGTACAGCTACACACAGAGCTTCCACACAAGAGTTATTTGTTACCTTCAGAAGGTCAGCAGTTGCATCACCTTGAATACAAAAGCTCAAGTATAAGGGCGACATTTCATACCCAGCACAACATTGGTGTCCAAGCATTTACCTGCAAAATCAGAGCACTTGACCACATAAAGACCCTTTCTTAACATGCTTTCCTTTTGATAGAAAAATTGTCTTCTGTGCACACTCATCAGAACAATATTTTGAGTTATCTAGACAGGACACTAATATTGCTTCTGGTTTTCTTGCAAATATGACTTAACATTGTTATCTTCTGACTAGCAGCAGGATCTTTACTATATGTGTCACACATGATGCCTATGAGGTTGTGACTGTAATTCAGTGAAACACACTCTGAATAGCACAGGCATTTCTAGATGATTCCTGCCCTTCTTTTTTATTATTATTATTATTTTTTTTTCTTGTTTTCTTTTTTCTTTTTGCCTTACCACCCAGGGTCTTCTCAGAAGATATGTGCTACCTCTGGGAGAAAAGACCCATTTCCATGTTTGTCAGCTCTGCCTTGCCCTCTGGTCTGTACCATTGGTTCTCTTTCATGGAGCTTTTCAGAGTGTGTTCAGCTACCCTTCAGTTTTATTTTCAGCTTCCTTTTTGTGTCAGCCTGAAGAGTATAAGTAAGAAAAAAATCTTTCCCTACTTCATAAAAATGGTCTCTTAATCAGCATTTAAATATCTAGTAAACAGTTCACTTCAAGTCTGATGCCAAGAAAGCTTTCCTGATGTACATAGTCACTTGGTTTCTACAAGTTTTAATATATAGTGTTAAGCATTTATCTCAAGCCTTTTACAGGTATTGCCAGTAACACTGATCCAAATTACTTTGTTGTGTGTTTTATGGAAATACATTGTAAAAATAGAAACAATCTTATTCAGCAGGCTGTAGCCAATACACAGGGCTTAATAAGCAAAGTTATGTTTGTCTGGTGGACTTTTTCATGAAACATAATTGAGGATGACAGCTTGGTTATGAGAAGCTCGATGTATACATCAGTTTAAAAGCTTGTCACCTACTTGATGCATTAATTCAAGTCTTTCGTGCAAGCCAAAGTTCCTATTCAAGGCAAAGCATATGGTCTGTCACTTAGCACATGACATGTTTTTAGAGCACTGTGTCTGCAATTGCACCATCCCTGAATGTGAATGTATAGACTTGCCCTGTAAAAGCTAGCACTAATTTACTGCCCATTCCAATATCTCTGCTGTATTGTTTGGACTATTTATAGATTAAATATGGGGAAAGATGTTCATGGTTTAGCCCACAGCTCTACTTCATTATCTTTCAAGTTTTCCCTGTGAGAAATGGCTTCTATTCATCCATCAGCTTAAATAATATTCATAGGAGCATAAATGTATACACACGTTTCTCTGTAGTAGTCATGTTGACAAATCTCATAACTTCGTAGACTATTCACTTTGCTTACTCAGTACTGAACTTGATTGTGTAAAGATTGCTTAATTCATCAGGGCTAACTAGATTTTAGTCAGATCAAGGTGAACTGAAAGAAACAAACCAACAAAACCCAAAACACCTGAAATCAAGCTTTAAAAGATAGCTGTTCATTTATATTTGTGGCCAGCAACTCTAGGTAACAGTACATAAGTACAATTTATGATCAGGCTCATACATGTAGGAATCATTTACTTTTCAGTACATCAGAATAAGGTCCAAAGATCACTCATAAATTATGCTAAAAATCAGTAATTGCTGGATACCTGTGTTCTAAAGTTTCATGCAATTTCCAGGGCATAGGTACATTAGATTAAGTGCCTTTGTATAAAAGTAAGTAGACTGCAAACTAAACGAAAGATACCAAAATCTCTGTTCTAAATGTCAAATAATATGTCACTTCATGAATGAACCAGATTTACAAATGTGATAAACTTGCAACCAAATTTCACTTCCCCATAGAAATGTAGCAATTCAAAAAAGTACATCCCTTAATAAAACACTGAAAGAAAAAAAAATCTGTCTTTAAACATTTATTTGCATTCTAGATTGCAGATTAGCATGATTAACTTTGTTCCGTTTCTGTTTTCTTTTTGCAGCTATTGATATGAATGTGCTTTCTTTTGTTTCCATACACTGATTAGCAAACGTCAGTAACAGAATGTGGATATCTGCATTTGTACATGTCCTGAAGCTTTTGCTGTTTGTGTTATGCTATTATAATCCCTCCCACCTCAAAGTTGTCACCATTCAGTTGCAAAGCAGGAAAGGTACTTTATGACCTGGGTGAAAAATTGCACGCTAATGAAGTGAATTCTAAATCTTGGGATAAAAACTTGTGAAAAATGCATAGGATGTATTTCACCCAGCCCTGGGAACAAGTGTGTTCCCAGACTGCTTGAAGGGGAAAACTGTAGTCAACTTTTTTTTTTTTTTTTTTTTTTTTGGTTAGCTTTTGTTTTTCTGGCCACATTTGTCCCTCAGAGAAAACTGTCAAGTGTAAAGTAAAGAAGGATTCTGGCAAGTGATCAGTAGTATTAATTTCAAGAACTGATAAATACTGCATTGTACTTGGTTTTGGTCTGAGTGCTGTGAACATGTTCTCCCCCCACCTTTTGTTCCTCAGATTTTGTAAAAAAAATAAAATAAAAATAAAGGTGTGTGTGGAGGGGATATCCTTCCAAATGCATGCAGGTACAAAAACTCACTTGAGCACAGAACATGTGAAAATTGAGAGGTACATGATCTTAGCAACATGATCAAAGTTAAAGCATTAATACTTGCTTTGGTATCTCTGAAAGAGGTCTTAAAAAGGTTGTGTGAAGCTGCAGTGGTGGCATTTAAAAATGGATTTGTAGGAAAGTGTGGAATGACCCCCGAAAAGTGTAACAAGGCCTGAGACAAAATGAAAGTAGCAATTGTTTTTGCACATTGTATTTACAAAGGAAAGATTTGTGCGTGGATTTCTTGAGTCTTGAAACATGGATACTTGCAGGCTGTGGAAGGTGAGCAGAGCAGGTAACTGGCTGAGAGAGGCAGCTCCAGTTTTGTGAGGAATTCATCTAATGTCTGGTGTTTCCTGGTAACAAAATTCACAGCCTTGCTAGCTACATTATTTACAGTGAACAGTTCAACATATGTTCTGATTAATGTTCATTTTGCTTGAGGTTTTCTCATGTCTGTCTCTATTTTAAACAACGTGCCAAATAAACCTCAGGTTAGTAGGTGTGAGTTTTGCAGGCTGTTGCATCAGAGAGAAATTCCCCTGGAAGTTGTGGGAAGTGAACACATTTCTGACTTCAGAAGGAGAGAAAGTGAACACAGGAATGAGGTAGCAGACTGAGCAATCACATGAAATTGAAACACCTGGGTGTTACAATAAAAAGTACTTCCTGGCTATGACTTTCTACCTTAAGTCACTGACCTTACTGTTGACATCAGTAGGGCCAGAGCTAGGCACAGTGTACTTCAGAAAACAGTTTTCCTGTCTCACTGTTTCTGCACTCACATGGAACAGTTAGAAAATGACTTGTATTGTCAAGAGTTCTACTCAGCTTAAGTTTAAATAAACAAATAAATCATGTATATGAAAAATATATATTTTATTTACTGGTTCCTCTCAGTGTTCATTTCACTTCTCCAAAGAACTGAGTGGGTACATGTGTGGTGCAGTGGCTCTTCCCAAATACAGCTTTTCTTGAGAGTGAGGAATCGTGTGCCGTAAGAAGATAAATGTAGTTAGTAGGGACTTGTTCAGTTAACAAAAGGAGCAGGAGTTTTTGAACAGAAGCTTGAAAGAAGCAACCTTGTGGAAAAAGAGCTCAAGTATTGTTTTCCCTCAGTTAACTGTATTAGTAAACAATATGTAGTATTGCTCATAAATGTGAAGTTTTAGAAATCTGTTGTGACTAATGTATCTAGCCTTACTATTACCAGCTTAGAATAAATAAATAAAAAAATGCCCTAGGAAAAACTCTGATTGGCCTTAGCACTGGTGCAGTTCTACTGATTACAATAGGATTTCATGAGAGAGAAATCAATGTAAAATTAAAGTCCTTATATTTATAAAGTACTCTTTGATCAAGGGCCTCTGCATTAAGTAAGTTTTACAATTTCTGGAAAATATTATAAAAATCTGATATTGAAAATGTTATTCAAGGCTGTTACGATAATTTGCTTAAGTCTGTAGAACAGAGGAATCAGGAAACAATATTCTGTTCACTTTTTTGAAGTGCTCTGACTGCAATTGTCTAATGCGCTTGGCCAATTCTGCTAGAGTAGGGTAAAAATAAATGTAAGAAGAAAATTCTTGTGAGAGAATCAGTGAACTGCTTTCATTATTTCATCTTGCCACATAAAGCAATCATTACTTTCAGAATACTATATTGGATTTACACTGGGCTAAATAAAAATGGAAGTTCAGCAGTATATTGGCAAAGACCAAGTAAACATTTAACTTCTGCTTCTTACCTCTTTAAACCAATCAACCAAACAAAAACCAACACAAGCAAACCAAATGATCAAAAAACAAACAAAAAAAAACCTGTGACAGTCCCATGGTTGTGTATATGGATACATGTACATATATATCCAGCAACTATTAGTACAGT
The DNA here is from genome assembly GCA_011074415.1 of Stictonetta naevosa. Lineage (NCBI taxonomy): Eukaryota > Metazoa > Chordata > Aves > Anseriformes > Anatidae > Stictonetta > Stictonetta naevosa. The sequence continues at coordinate 13,732,684 of CM021699.1, forward strand.
TGTTGAAGAACTGCAGCTCCCACACTGCAGAACTGAACTGACAATATTTCAAGATTTGCTTTTAACCTATATAATAGAAAACATGTTGCTTCAAGCTAGCTTGATGTAATTCCCAATCGCCCTCGGCTTTACTAGGGCTACTTGATAGTTTTAGTGCATCAGATGCCACATTGCCTTTCACCTGCATGGACTCTGGGCTAGTATTATCTGGTATGGCTTGCTGTTGATCCCATCATGTGACATAGTGGTTCAGTCAGGAAGATAACTTTAATGCCTGACAGGGAATAAATATATTGTTGCCAGTGGGAACAGCCTATAAAGCAGAATGAGATAAGGGTTACTTCAGCATTTTTAAGTGAAGTAGATTGATCTTGAGTAACTGGGAGATAAAATGGCAGATTGAATTTAATCTAGACCTTGCACCCTGGGGGCAAAAAATCTTAAATAAAATGACGGGCTTTGAACTGACTGTTTCTGCTCAAGAACATACTGTTGGCACTGTCCTAAATGACAGCATTGACTTACCATTTTGTTTCATTCTGAAAAAGTGGCTTAAGGTTTAAAATTATTAGGAAAGGAATGGAGGGCAAAAAAGAGTGTGTTATTAAGATACTCTGTAAACCCATGGTTCAATTGCACCTGGAACACTGCCTGGAGTTCTCACTCTTCTGTCTGAACAAGTTCAAAAAAGTGTCAAAAATGTTTGGAAGGATGAGGGGAGGGGGAAAAAAGACTTCCACAAGAAGATAAATGAAGTGAGAAATAGGTGTAGAGAGAAGTATAATGCAATAAAGGCACCAAGGAATCATAAGGGGAACACAATGGGGTAAATAGCAAATGATTGCTTGGTTATTCCTGTACAAGAAATGATGGACATAATTTAACAGATGGATGGTTCCTCAGACTGCGTGTAATTGGGTTGTAGAACTCCTTGCTACAGGATTTTGAAGAGATAAAAAGCTAACTAATAATAAAACCTTATAAGCAAAGAAACAAAAATCAACTGAGCGACATTTTATAAGATGTTACTACTGGACCCAGAAGACTCTTTTGGGTTAAAGTACTAAATGTTTGCCCTGTCCTCATGCAGGTCATTTTACATTCACTAGTGATTATGCTGAACTAGATATGCATTTGCTCTCATGGAGTGTAGCCATGCTTATTGCAGTTATCCAAGGCAAAATAGCTGTACGATTTGCAAAATCAAAATCTTTCAGTTACTGTGCACCATTGTGGAAAAAAAAAAAAATCCATAATTTTAAATAGATAAATAAACTCAATAGTTTGTATATATGGCTTCAATTATGCTTAGTTTTCAACTGTATTAACATCTGCACGCCATAATCTTGGGAGTTACTGACAATAATAGCAGGAGTGGAAGTGACTGATAATCCTTTCACCTGTGGCTCACTGAAGAGTTAAAGCAGATGCCATAAAAATATGGGACTAAGAAACTGAGTATCAGTGCTTTCCCTTATATTGGTGCATAAGACTTTATGGTTTGTTTTGCTCTGAAAATGTGGCTTGTGGAGCTTGCATGAGGACATCATCAACAAAACCAGTTGCTGGTCCTCATTCCAGAGGGAGTGATTTCTGTTAGACTTACTAGACCTTTGTTTACAGAGTGGCTGGACTATCCAGATTTCGATGTGAAGAGAGCCTTATCACAGAGTACTAAACCAATTACAGAATTTCTGTCGAAGGATGCTTATTGTCAATTTTACCAGCTTCTCCAGGGAGTTAGAGGATAGGACACACATAGCAGAGCCCCGCTGCTGTGGGGAAGAACAGCCAAGTAAGAATATCTTTGAAGATACCCTTTAAGAGAACAGTGCTGATATAAAAGGGAGATGGAGATCATAAAATGAATTTCTATGGGGGTTAGGACTGATTTGTACTATGAAGAAAGGATAAATATGTGCATGCTTATCTGAATAAATTAGTAGATTAACATTTTTTTTCCAGAGTGCTTGTACTCTCTAGAAATTGTCTGCTTAATAATTAAGAAGGGGAAAAAGTGAAATTAAACTGGCTATTGAACTTTTGCCATGGAAAAGGAGTTACTTCTGAATAAATTAAACCCATGTTTAAATAGAGCTACAGAAAAAAGAAAGGAACTTTTCTTTCTCCTAAAAGTATTTTATTTTGACAATATGCTATTTCTGTCCTTTTTTTCTGGATAAAACAACTCTGTTTACAAATGTAATTGTTACCATCAAGTGATACGGACACTTTTTTTCATGACAAGTAAATTGACTAAAAATGAATGTTGAGAAGCATTGAAATGACTTCTCGGTCTGGGTCAATTTGGTGACTAAGTTCTTGTTAAACTATATTGATAGGGATTTTAAAAAATCAAAACATAGCGTCCTTGCCTTTAAAAAACTTCCTTACTTGTCTGTTTGAAACAAGACTTCTCATGTAAACTCTCGTTTATATCTTAAAGTCCAATGTCATATTGGAAATGTTCAAGTTTTTTTTTTCAGAAGAAAAGATATCTGCTGAGCCAAAGCGAATGCCTGTGTGTATTTTGGAGTTATATTTCAGCAGAATAAAGTGTACTTATTGTTTCTGTTGCTAAATTAAAAAAAAAAAACACAACATTTTTTTCCTCATTGTAATGTTGCTATTGTCACATAATGTCTTGTGTTATTAAAACTACCAAATAAGTGTATATATATATATATTTATAAACATTTACTAAACATTTTTTATTAACCATATCTTTAAGCGTTGTGAATAATTGCAAGTATTGGTGGTTTCTTGAAGAATTCTAAGACTGCATGGAACATGTGAGATAAAATGTTAAATCACCAGGACTTGTATGCACTATCAGTTCAACAGAGTGGTATTGATACCTACTCAGCTGAAAGTAGTGGTGTCACAAGAGTGGGCAAATTAAGGGTAGGAATTAATTTCAGGAAAATAAATATATTTAAACATCAACTGGGTAAAAATGAAAATGATCATTCTTACCTGTTAACAAACTATGCTGAGACCCTGGAAAAGTAAGTGCATGAGGGTAAATAGATAAAATTTGTGCCCTGTATATGTTTGTTCTGTGGGAAATTTTATTGAAGTTTTAATTTTGTATACAAATTTCTTTAAAGCTGTGCAGTAGAGAAGGTATGTGGTACTGAAGCTCTAAGTAACAAGAATCTTCAATTTATAATGACATGATTATCATAGCTTTTAATGCAAAGAAAGCTACATTTTTGGTAGAGAGCACAGAGTTGATAACAAAATCATATGAAATATTATAAACATCCATTTGCCTGGCAGAGTTGTTCAAATTGTTTCTGGTAATTTTTTTTGTTAATAAATTAATTATGTTAACATGGCCTTAGTTTGGATTTTGCACAATGCTATTTCTCTTCAGCTTACCAAGAGTTAAACACTTGGATGGACAATTTGAGCACATGGGGTTATAAACACAGATCTTTTATCTTTTGGCTCTCAAAAGAGAAACCAGTTACACTTTGTAGCTTTTGGTTTAACAGAGATTGCCTTTTGGGCAGCGTGTAGTACTGTCAAACACTCTGATCGTGGTGATAACTTGCCAACCTCTTGATTATGTCCTCTCATAGTTGTTCAGGTTTAATTACCACATCATCATCATCGTCCAAAAAGTGGCAAATACATACAGATAACCTGCTATGCATGTAATCCAGATATGTGAATTCATAGTTAACTTTAAGAAAGACAGTATTTTTTGCTGGAGAAAAAAAAAAAACAAAAAAAAAACACTGAAAGGTCTTTGGATGAAAATATGGCAATGTTCTGATCAAGATAAATTCAAGGTTAAATAAAGATGTGGCAGGTGGCCAAGTGTAAATAAGTTTATGGGTATATATCATAATTCAAGTAAAAGGTGTTTTTTTTGGTTGTAGAAGCCGATTTGATTTTATTTTTAAAGGGAAGGAAAGAAACTAGTCTTGTAGCCATCAGGTGTTTCTCGATCAGTCTTGCCGGAACATGCAGGAAATCTTAAATGCTTCTGTGAAAATGATGACAATTTTGCTTCTCCTGTGACATTGGTAGGTGATTTATATATACAGCATCTGACAATGGCATATAAATTTACAGCATGAAATATTTACATCTGAGCTTTATCCAAGGTTTAACAATAGCATTGAAGCCTCACTTCTTAATGATTACAACCTGGACAAGTATAAAAGATATAGATAGAAAGTATTTCTATTCTGACACTCCATCAAACAAACGCATGAAAGAGGAGGAGGGGGGCGGGGGGGGGGGGCGCCCGCCCCCCCCTCAGCCGTTTTCACTGCATATCTCATTCCTCTTTGTCCTAGCAGCTCCTACAGTAAACAGTGGTATAGACCTAAGATGCAGGTAATTTTTCTTGTCATAATAAAATTCTGCAGGAAAAGGTCTTTCTTTGTGAAAACCATCCTGTGTTCTTATACATAGACCATTTATTTTAAATCAAATGCTATCAAGAAGTCAGCGTTCCTTTGTGTTGTTTTCTTACAGATAATAAGCATGCATCCTGTCTGAAGAATCATAGAGTAAATTAATTACTTAGTTTCTTTAATGGTTTATTTTTAAGTTATATCAACTTGGCTGGGAAGGTAATTACTAATATCACAGTAGTCACTGTGCATAAACCCGGCTATGGAGATAACAAAAGGCACCTGAGAAGTAAGCACAGAATAAGTTTGTTTTCATTAAAATCATGATATATAACATCAATAGCGATTACCTACAATTTCTGAAACTGATGTGCAGTGTCAACTCAGGATAAGATACATTAACGTAATGAAAAGCTTTTTTTCAGAGGATGAGCTCATTACTCTGGACTGCTCCTGCAGGCCTGGCTTCCAAAGTGGGAGATGGCTAAATGAAAAGTTAAACATGGTATTGATTTCATTGCTGACAATATGGTTAAAAAGACTGTGAAAAAGAAACAAAGAGCTGGTGCAAAATCCAGCCTGGAGCTACCCGAGGAAAATGTCTGATTTTTACCCAAACTCTGGGCCAATTTGTAAAGCAGAAAGAGTGGCTCTGTGCTGGGTCAAAGCTATCAGAAGATGGGAGATAAATAAATGGAAGAAGGATAGATTTTTAAGCTATATATTAGTGCAAAGTTAAAAATAGAAGTGGATACAATTTTGAAGCTCCTACTAGTTTTAATTCATGATAATTTTTTTTTTAATCCTACTTGGAACAACATCACATTGTGGGTTTGTACTAATTTTTCAGCCCACTCTAAATACCATGTTCTATTTGGTACTTTAGCTAAGTTGTTTTTCCCATTTTTTTTTTTTTCCCTGATTCTGTTTTGTGCCATCATTATTTTATTTTATTTTATTTTTTATAAGAAGTCTTATTTTATTGATTTTGATTTCAGGCTATTTCTCTATCAAGATCACTTGAACCCATCATCCAAGTGTTTGCAGGTGATGTGCACAGAGTCTTTGTTTTGCCACCTGGGTTATTAATGGGCATTTTGAACAGAAATAAGCCTGAAAAAAACATTCTGAGGTCTAAACAGCCTCTTGATTTGACACAAATTGTTGATACTCAGACATGCAGCAGCGGCTGCACAGAAAACTCTAATGTCATCACATAACTGTGGCTTGTGGAATCGTTGCGGGGACAGTATCCATTGCTTCTACAGGGTTTGCAAAAGGCAATGTAAATCATTAACTTAAATATGTAAAGTTTACAAGGTGCTCCTACATCTTTGGGACAATGGATATAGATCCATAAGTCAAAAAAGATTGAAAAGGCAGGGGATTTGTAGTGTTAGGTAAATGGTTGGACTTGACTATCTTAAAGTCTTTTCCAACAAAAATGATTATATGATTCTATGAAAAAATATCGACATATATATTGATCTATATACATTTTCACCTAGTTTGGCTATATAATGTGATTTCTGCTCTCTCAAAAATGCATTCAAGGCAACAGATAGTACAACGGGTTTCTATTTTATTTTTTCCCAATTTCTATAGCTCTGTCAGAGAAAGAATTTAAACTGGATTGATGGAATTTGTTCTTGACAAATTGATCCCCTTCTGCAATATTGTGTGATCTTTTAGATGTGTAACACATTGCTTCCTTAATCATTGTATCTTTGTAGGTTCAGTTTTCTAATCTTCAATTCCCAAGGTTCCCTTTAAAATTACATGTTATGTTTGCTCATTTTAGGAATAATGACTTTAATTGGCAAATAAATATAGGTGGAACTATTTTATGTTCACATGCACTTATAATGAAGTAACAAAATGCAACAAAGTAAACCAAAGAAAACAATTATCAGTCAAATAAAATATTTTTCTCCACTTTACCACCCTCTTGATGTAATATAACCAGGCTCAAAACACCTTTGACATCATTCAGATGTTAACTAGTTACTACTGATTTTTGTTTTATTATTATTTATTTATTTTTTTTTTTCCTCAAACGGAGAGAGGGAAATAAAATAAACTCTTTTGTTTTCTTCCTCATTTTCCCGTTTTGAATTTGTGTGTTGAAAGAAAGAACAACAGCAAAAGAGAGAGGGAAAGAAAACTAAATACTATGGCATCCTGGGGAAGGTCTGTTGTGTTTCTCTTTAATTTCTGTCCAATGGGCTCTAGGGAATAAAGTCATCAAGGCTTCCACCTTGTCAGTGCTCTAATGTATTTCTGGACTTTATTCCAACATACTGTAGATGCTGTCCTGATTCTGGAGGAACATCCAGCAAAAATATTCAATCTGCAAAATAGAAAATTAATGTAAAGACCTTGCTTCCATGTTTAGATGTTGATGTTAACAGACCTGTGTTCAGCTTGCATCAGTTGAGGATTAACACTGAGTGTAGTGATAATATCACAAATATGGCTGTGACCTAACCAAAGATTGTGTCATGGACAAGTGAAAATGTAGACTGAGAAAGCTAAAAGCATTTGAAAATAATGGTAATAAGAAGTTAAAATATTATTAGAAGCCTAATGTTTTTCTTCTTAGTTTTGTAAGGAGATATTATAGTCTACAACAAAACACACTTCTTGAATTCCTGAAAAGATTAGTGGTGGTGAAAAATGCTTTAAGGCCTATATATGTTGAAGTCATATTTGACGTTTTTATATTTAGCACTGTATACCCATACATTGTTTTGACTGTGCCTAGCAGCAGTGGTTTTATAGAGAAAGAACTCCTTCCCTAACTTTTTTTTTTTTTTTTGAAGGGTGGTATACAGGTACCCCCTACTCAGCAGTATTTTCAGTTCTCTCATGCCAGTTTGCAGCTACTTTTTTATTTGCAGCATGCTTCTGGCGTCATTACTTCTCAGTTTGTCTTCTGCTAACATCAGGGATACTCCCGAGACACGTCATCTCTAGCACTTCCATTTGCTATTCATTTGCATTCTTCAAGGTCCATAGCTCTACCCCGTACAACACCAGGGAGAGTCTCTTTGTTGAGGCAGTTAAGCAGGAGTATAATACCCCAGTCAGTCACTGGTGGGCTTGCATTCCCAGAGTACATAAGTCCTAGAGACAATAAATGGTAATTTACCCAACTGATTATCCACTGCTTTAAAACCCAATCAGATGTTGACAATGAGTTTCTTTCAGCCATGCTCTATGAATTTAATAAAATCATACTGGAAAGGCAGGATCACACCTAGGGAGCTTTTCTCTCCATGTGTGTCCCTTTATAGCTCACTCAAAAATAAGGATAAGCAAAGCACTTTAAATAAGAGCGGGGAAATGGTAAATCTTATCAACTTTTCTTTTGTCTGCTGGTCATTCATATGTACAATATACCTGCTTCCCACGGCCTGTAGCCAAAAGTGCTATTTTTTGTTGAATCAATAGTGCTAGAGAGTTTTGAGATATGATTTCTTTTGTGGAAACTTTATTGTGGGTGCTGACAAAAGGAGCAAATGTCTCCTGAGTTGTCCATACATTTCTAGCCTATTCTATATTCAAAAAACGCCTCTTATGTATTTCATCTTAAACAATACTACCTGAGATGAGCTCATTAAGAAATAAGAAATTAATGCAACAGATATGCGGTGTCGCTACTTTTGTTATAGTACATCTTCACTAATTTGAAGTTAGTCAGTTAATTATATTTTTGTGGTTGTGTTGCATTTAAATTGGCAGAAGTACATTAAAGACAGAGCCTTTCCATAAGGATCATGAGGTGTAGAGGCTTGTGGTGATCATTAGTGGGCATTTGTTGCAGAGTCTTTGAACAACTCTCTAGTAAGATGTTTCTTTCTCATTGTGTGAATATTACCACAGAGTGGATGGCTTTCAAAAAGTGGGGGCAGCTAAAGTATAGCATTAGATTTTCAGCATGGCTGAAAAATTGTTCCTGGAAGTGAGGTATATGGCTTTGTTTTCAAGTGAATTCTGTATTTGTGTGCGTATATTACATATACGGTGCATTCATTGAATGTATATGTATATAAAACTATATCTCTGTACGTACAGATTTCAAAACAAAAATGAAATCAGATGCTATTTGAAGGTTTCTTACCTAGAGGCATGCAAAAACATTCTTGGTGTATACCTCTATATGAAAACTAGCTATTTATTTTCAGGTTTCTTTAACATGTAAATCCCTAAGAGCCATCTAGAGTAGAAAGTAAGCCCTGATTTGGGTTGCTTTTAATTGTTTCATATTTTATAGAAATGATGACACAATCCTTTGGGCTAAGGTAGTATTAGGAAATATACTCTCATTTTTTTTTTCCCTTCTCCTAATCTGACCCTCCCCCCCAAAACAAACAAGCAAAACCAAACCAAAACAAAAAACAACCAACAAACCAACCAAAAAACCTCCCACCAAACACAAAACAACAACAACAAAAAAAAAAAAGAGGAAAATTAGTATTTTCATTTAGTCTTTAAGGTATGGAGTTCACTAGCATATTATGTCACTGAGGTCATGTCAGAGACTTCACTGAAAATGTAGAGGAAATTAAGTTTTCAGTTTTATGGTAGGAAACCCAACTTTCAATATGTAAAGGTGTGATTCATAAAATTACTGTCTTTAAGTACCATTTTCCAAATTCTCCTCTGCTGACACTTATGAGGATTGTACTGAGGTTTATTTACACTCAGACTGCCTCATAGAAGGACCTTGTGTACGTAAAGTATTAATATTACCCTGTGTTGAGGTTATAATCCTACTCTTTCAAGAGTATTCGAGCCTTGTGGTGGGACTGAGTACTGTACCCTAAGCAACTACTAAAGTAGCAATTTGAAATTGACTGGAGTATGGTTTGGGTAGGGCCACCCAAGTGAATTTTAAGCTTTCCATTCCAGCCAGTGAAAAATCCTGTTTTGCCTAGTGCTTGAGTTGATTAATGACTGTGAGCTCTGCATCCACCTGCAAGTGGTTCTTGCAAATCAAGGCAAGATTTCAATACTTTTTTCAAGACTCCTCCCTGTGGTTTCTACTTTTGCAGAATAAATGTAGTTCCTTGACCTGCAGGCTGCAAAATCCTGCTCTTGACAATAAACGGCAATCTGGGAGCGGGCACAAAGACTGTAGGCAACATGTGAAACTCTTCATTTCAAATGGGTGTTTTCATCCTCAGCTTTCTTCCTTGATATTCTGTTCTGCCTTCAGAGCTTAAACCCTCAGGCCTACATCCCCATTCCATGTGGTGATGTGGTTGTAATTCTCTAACTGCCTGGCAAGAAGAATAGAGTCATTACACATGATTAGCAATACTAAAAGAGCAACTGGATTTTATACCAATTGTGATTTTTTGTTAATTGTTGAATGGCTGACTGGCTGGGTATTTCCTGCTGGGGTTCTTAGGTGTTTAACTGAGCTGTACCATTGCATGTACACAGGGTTTATGAGCCAGATAATACCATGTCAGCATCTCCTGAAATTAGTATATATTTTAGGACTTTTGATTATTTTCATGGTGTTGTAAATGAGTAGTCTTTGTGATAAAAAAAACATTATTTTCAGTAAACTGCTGTGAGAATTGATGTTCTTTTCAATTTGATGCCTACTAGCAGCAATAGCCCTAACAGACTGAATTGCAGAGTTCTGGGACATGTCTTGAGCCCAGGTTGTCTGCAGACTCTGGAAGGAAATGAAGGAATAAAATCTCACTAGACATTGAGTAGAAGGCCACATAACCTTGAATTTTGGTTTTAACCAATTGCATGGGAAGTTTTTCCAGAAAAATTAACACCGCATATGGTGGAGGTGTGAATCATGATATCAACAGGGCTCTTCAAACAATTGCTCACCACACACCAATGCAGATGTGTGTGAAACACCTTACCTGCAGAAAACCTTCTGTACCTCTGATTCTGTAATTGCTGAGGTTGATGCTTTTTTTCCAGATGCCAATCAAAAAAGTAAATATAACATTTTGAATTTTCCTTTTTATCCTCTTTCCTCCTTTTAATTTAGATGAACTCTTAGTGCTTTTCAGAGTTATCTTTAAGGCGTAAAAGTGAGTCTATAGCTGTATAAGGTACTGTAGACTTCTTACAACAGGGTAAGAAGTACTTTATCTGGAAGTTTGTTTAAAATTTACTGTACATAATTTCTGATTAAAAAAACAAGTGGTTGCTTTTCAGCTTGGTACAAAGAATGTACAAAGAATCATAGTAGGAACAGATAGGGGAGAAAATGAGAAAGACGTGGATGAACAAAGTGTGGAAGTATAAGCATGAAGTATGATAGATGAGGTTCTATTTAAAAACAAAGCAAAACACAAACCAAAAAAAAAGCACAACAAAAACAACAAAACAAAAAACACCACAAACATTTAATATTTATTTAATGGAAATCAAAACAGATTGAACTATTTGAATTCCCTAGTTGATAATCACAAATAAAATGGTAGAAGAATATCAGTTTTCTTAATCTTTCTTCATTAGTAGGAGCACTTTTTGTTGTTGTTGTTTTCTAGTTATTTTTTGCTTTTAATTAATATATAAATTGTGGATAGGACCTGATATTTGGTGGTACCACTATGGAGACAAGAGTGGCTCACTCTCTTTGAGCTAGTAGTCACCAGCTGGTTAGCTTTACAAACCTCTTTTCAACCCATAGGAATTTTCATGGTTTCTAGATGAATGGGTATTACTGGGAGTAAGTGGAACATGGGAATGTTCCTGGTGGTGCTCAGACTTTGTTAGTACATGGTGGACGTTGCTGGCAAAGAGGAGCAGCCCAGAGACACCTGCTATTGTCCGAAGTACTGTATGTACAAGGTATGTATGGTTTGTGTGATTAAGGAACGTATGTCTAATAATCATAGTTATAAACAAACACGTCACTGGTATTTCTACCCCCCCCCGGCTACCCAACCCGTCTTGGAAGAGATATTGACGTGTCAAATTGGATATAATGATTTGTCTTCAGTGCAGAATGATAGAAGAGCAGATGTGCCCTTCAGTGTGCCCCTGGTTAAATACACACATATGCAGCCTGAAAAGCAAAGGTAACACTTTAAGGATCTATATTATCCATAAAACCAGTAGGGATTACAGGCATCCATAAGCTGTCATGTGTAGTCAGAAGTAAACTAATATTAAATATATATTATATATTTTATTTTATATATATATTTTTATA